>JAVKLA010000001.1:44316615-44338311 GCA_034782735.1 Sagittarius serpentarius | reverse complement strand
TCTAAACACGACTGAGCAACAGCCGAAAACATCAGGGTGTTATCAACATTCTTCTCATACTAAACCCAAAACACAGCACCGTACCAGCTACTGGGAAGACAATTAACACTATCCCAGACAAAACCAGGACAGCAAGGAAGATCATACATAGATATTAGAATGGTTTTATGTTAACAAATGAAATATATATATTCCTGTGTTCTTTCACTTAGATCTCAGTGATACTTCTATGTCTTCTTTAGTTCCTTTTTCAATCATTCACAGCCTGTGAGGAAAACGAAAATAGTCCTCTAATATGTTATGTGAAAACTTGTCATCTCCATTGTCCTTCTTGCACCCTAGATGCTACATTGTTGCTTTGCATATAGTTAATAACAAGACATTGAAAGAATACTATAATATTAGTTTTCATTCAGCTGCCACTGATGTGAACAAGAAACCCACCTATCAAAAGTTAAGGCTTAATTCACTTCTGCTTCATGTCTGAGTCACTCTGGTATACCTAGACTGAAAACTTTAGTTTTCTACTGACATCACACCAGCACAGGAATCAAGATTTTCCTCTCTAACTAGAAAGAGGTGAAGCAACCTAAAGCACATGTTAAAGTTTCTTTTTACAGGCTAAGAGCAAATGTCTAAGTTCCTGCCACAAACCACTCCAAGTCGTCTCAGGGGTAAGCCGTATCTAGTTACTCCACCTGAAGCACGCAATACTTGATTGACCACTTCCTTTCACAGCGTATTGTGAAGTCTGACACATCTAGACCATCATACCTGGGCTGGTCCCTTCAGCCTTAGAAATGATTTTTGATCTTTTTTTCAAATAATTATTTTAGTCACTATCTGTGGGGGAAAAAAGCTGCAATATGAGCTTTGCTTAATGCCAAAAGAGCTCAGGGCTTGCTACCTGCCTGCACAAAATAGATGGGGACCATTGTCCTCAGTTTGATCTCAAAAAACTGTAACCTTTTAATGCCTACTAGTCTCACCTCTGTTTTTTGAAAGCAAGACATAGAAGTCTGGGCTGGAAAGGACATACTGGAATGATGCCTTTCTCCGTCAGGAACAAGAACTTACAGCACAACTTACACGCGCGGGCTTCAAAGGGCACTTGATCAGACCAACGGGCAGAAAGCAGTAATACTTTTAGGCCTAAGTTTAACAGCACATATAGTTATAATATAGACCAGGAAACCCAGTTTATCATCTGATCTTCCTTCCAAGTCCTTTAGAGTAGTCACAAAACAATTGGTACTAGCAACAGACAAAACGTATCTTTAATCTGAAACTTACAGATGCAACTTCTGCTAAAACACACATGAACTCTGGAATCTGTTTCTTCCTTTGAAGAAAGTTTAACTGTATCAGTATCCACAGTTACAAGGAAGCCATTCAAAATTAACAAACGTCTTTAAATATAATGCATATATATGTTTAATAGTCTATGAATAACATCCCCAAGACTACACGTGATTAAACATTTAATCTAGAGAGCCTTCATTTCCCTTTGTCAAAATAAGCTCAGGTTTTGTTATTGAAGAGGTGGGAAACAAGATTAATGGTCCCATGGCTTGTGAGTTATTTTTAGCCCCTTTCTCTCACTGTATTGGTATTGTCTGTTTGTGTAGCGTAAAGCGAAATGATACTTCACATGAAATACCTTTGGTTACCATATTTATCTGGCTACTAAATTAATTCCAGTATGAAGGATAATGTACATCAATAATCATTTACTTCTAAAAAGCCTCAAGTTGCAGGTTTTTGCTGAGATATTCACAATGATGTAGAGGACTCAGTGGCATTCTCATTAATTTTAATACAAGATATGTATCTAAATCGTGCATCTAAATCCCAAAATCGTTTTGTAATCTCAATCCATTTTTTCCTAATGATGTGACTTCACTCAGTTATGTAAAGATGCAACATGGTTTGGCTATTTAATATCTTCTTATATTTCCATTACTACAGAAGATCAAATAAAATACAATAATACTACCTTATGTGCATATGACATGGAATAACACAGAGCGAGGATGCCTTGTCAATGTTTTGTTACACTGTAGAATGACAAAGAAGCCTTGATAATTTCTATTTAAAGGTAATTATTTAGAGAGGCCAGCAGGGTCACTGATCAAAACATCAGAGATGATTTAGTTTTCAAAGTCATCACTGAATGATTAATTTATTTAAAAATCAGGCAAATAAATATGTAAAACAGTGAGGCTATATTTGACAGCTCCTACATTCCTTTTAATATTTAATGTTTCTGTGGGTAGATTAGCAAGAAAATCTAAGTGAATTAGTGACATCATAATTTGAAATGTATGTCTAAGTTGCAGTGGATGGTCACTGTAAAGTAATCGATTGGGTCAGATTCAAATATAGTCAATATACCCCCCTACACACTCCTTTAGGCAAAATACAATACAGAAACACTACGGAAAAAACCTCATATCCATGTAATTTTGAAACGTCAGAATAAATTATAGATACAATTCTCATTTCACAATACTTTCAGCAAAAAATTGTTGAGCCTTTTTGATTTAATTACTTCTAAAAAGTATTTGTGGACATTTTACACTAAAAAGAGAGCATTTAATGTCTAAGCAACTACAGGGAGGAATTAATACTTGAAACATCTCAGCAAATTAGCACTACATTTATTATGGTGAGGCATTAGGGGTAATCAAGAACTAGTCAGACATGAAACAAGGGATGCTTTACATTTAGAGCACCATGAACAAGCCATAACAGAGAAGTCTGAACACCAATCCAACTTGCTTTTTAATCATTATGTTACGGACCACTTCAGATTCTTTTATTAAAGACTTTCTCTGCTTAAACCACTTAGCTGGGGAACAACCTCTCCGTACAGTCTCTGCCCTGCTATTGCCATCTTTGCTCTGCAAAGCAGCTGGGACAGCTGCTGTAATATTATCATACCTCGTCAAGGTAATCAGGGCATTACCATGGTAGGCGATAATAATTGAATTGGAGACGTGTCAAAAGAGTAAACAAAGCATGTGATCTGACTGCCTTTTTAAACAAAGCATGTGATCTGACTGCCTTTTTAAACAACAGAGGCAGGGGGAAAATGATCATTGTGTGTCAAATCACTTTGTGCCTTTTAAAGACAGTCCTGGGTAGATGAAAGCTAGAGGATGTCCCCACACTTAGGCAATTGCTAAAATACGCGAAGCAAGATAAAAATGAGGGAAAGAATCAAAGCAAGTCTTTAAACTGCTTTTCCATCTCTGTAATTAAGCAGAGTGCCAAGTGTTCAGCAGGAAAGGGTGCATCCGATCTGTGATCACCTCTGCATCTCTCAGCAGCACTCATAACTGAAGCTTTTGGCTTCAGAAGGTGTGCTGTAAGGCAACCCAAATATCATGCCTCACATCAGAAAGGGAAGATGGAAGTCAAAGGGTAAGCTCAGCCGGCTGCATGTGTGTGCTTCAGCTGAGCCATTATCCAAATGTCAGGTGCTGACTGGTTTAATCAGAACAGGTTAAGCCTTAAAAGAGGATCCAGAAGAGAAGCACTATTAGAAAATAATAGGTCACCTCTCTCATTTTTTGCATGGTGCCTTAGAGGGCTTCGTCCAAAGCCCACCAAAGTCAAAGAAATATTCCACTGAATTCTGAAGCCAAACTCAGAGGCTGATCAAACGCCTGGTAAAATCATGCTTTTATTTCTAAACCCTCCATTTCTGAACAGGCTTACAAATGTTGCCTTTGGATGAGTTGTTCTGCATCACTGCTTTTTCAAGAATGGCAATAGATAGGACAGAAAGGCAATACCGCTCCTGGTAAGATCATACAGCAAATTGACGAATATCTATTACATTTGTGGACCAAAGGCTGAATGATCGAACATGGGTATTTAGTTGTAGGCATTTAAATATGAATCCAGACATGTAAACAAGGGCGCAGACTGGCACCAGTCTAAGCTACGATAATTCAGGGAAGAGAGACCAGATATTGCTGTCTGATGCCTGAGCTGCTGAGCAACAAGTGCCTGAAGTGATGTGCGAGCTCTTACCAGCTGCAAACAGGGCTCCTGGCCAGCGGAAGATGTTAGCTGACAGCTAGGTGCTGCACTAATTTTCACTGTTAGGCTGGAAAAAGTTAAATCTATTCGCTCTAATTCTCACCAAGAGAAGAATAAATAAGGATTTTTTAGGGCTTCTTAGGTCCCAGATGGAACCCACAATACCTTCGGCTGTAATGCTGTGAATGCTCCTCCAAAAATTGTTTCTCAGACTTCAGTGGTGCAGTGCAGGCTTTGGATCCAATGTAAATGTAAATGACAGTGGGCTTTGGTTCCTGAGCATTTTATGCTATGACAGAGCATCACCAGGAAATGAGAACGAAATCAAAATAGTACCACCCTAATTGTGGTACTTGCCAAGAGTCCAGGTATGCGTTTGCTTCTCTCTTCAAACGCTCGTTCCTGAAAAAGGTTAAGTGACCCTAGCTAACACACCACAGGTAACAAACTCTCTGATTGAAGTTATTAGGGTTGTTGATAGAGTTCAAGGGCTGGCTGAGGAAAGACATCCTGTAGTATTTTGATACTGGCTTTGCCTCTGGCTGGGAAATAAATTTTCCCCAAGTTAGTTTTTAGGATATGCTGTCTAAAGGTAAAGTCAAAGACTCTCCAACTCTTACCACAATCCAACAGACCACTTATGAGGAGCTACACAAGTTTTACTTTGGACAATTTAGCAGCTTTCGACACCATCCCACCACCACTGCAACAGAACTTTCTGGAGTATTTACACTTCCATAGAATCTGAGGATTGTCTCGTCAGCCTTCTTGCACCCCTATCTCCCACAGTCCATGCTGGTATCTTGATTGAGCCAGAGATTCTGGTCACTGTAGATTGCCCTATTCATAGTAACTTCTGAATATTGGCTATACATATATGTATGTGACCAAATGAAAGGGGAGCCTGGGAGACAGATGAAGCTATGGCTTAAGAATACAGTTGGGGAAATGGTTGTTATGAAATACTCATCAGGAAATTCAAAGGCAAACCTAAACAAGTTTTGGGCAGCAGGTCCAAAAAAAAACCAAAAACGAACAAAAAAACTACCAGCTTCTTTTTTACTTTGTAATGTTCCTACTATCAAGTTAGATCATGCTCTTGTTTTAAAGGTTGCCTTGGGTCGTGATATTGACGTGTAGTCATAAACTCCCAAGAGAAATCCAGTAAGACATACTGAAATACAAGTGTTAATGTTGTCTAAGAGAAGAACTATGTTTTAAGCGCATGATATTTTGTGCTTGAAGGATGGCACCCAAAGTACTCTGAGAAAAAATTATAAGAGAAGCTACAATCAGAACTGTAATATCCCTCATTTTAATTTTGCTAGGAAGCAATGGAAATATAGAGGATGACAACTCTGGCACTTTGGGGTATGATTATAAAGCTCACAGGTTTTGGTGGACTTTTGGATGAGGTCCAGGCCAAACTAGTGAGCAATCAAACTTTATCAAGGACATCTTGAGGCACGGTTAAAAACCACAAGATTCATTGTAGTCCCGGTGAGTCACTAGCAGTAACATTTTCACAAATTTCAGTCGAAGCTGAAAGGGGATCATGACTATGTTTAAATCAATGGACCTAGAAACACTTCCAAGATATTAAATACAGGTCTGTGCCCTTGAACATCCTGACTCCCTTACAGAGAGAGATTTTTGCATGCAACAGCCATCATGCTCTGCTTTCCACTGAAAAGAAACCCAGCCCACAGATCAGTATCTTCTAGCCAAGTCCTTGATCTGGAACAACCCACTAGGGAAGGTACATAACCAAGTCAGCCAGAGGCAATGTATCTGTCAGCCCAAATTCCCCTTTCCAAGTAGGACTGAGCATAATCATTTAAACAGATCAATACTGAACTATTGTGCATTACTGTGATTTCCTCATTGCAGCTGATTTTGTTTTATTTAAAGTGACTTCATGAGAAAATATTTCACAAAACTGCATGGAAAGCTTCTGCAGGAATGGAAAATCTAAGGCAGTTCATGCAAGTGAAGGCAATGTTTTGAAAACCTCACTTTCACAGAAAGTTTTAATTTCCCAGGGGAAGCAGGACTTCCTACCCCTATACTCAGCTTATTGACATTGAATAAATATAGGTACTGGAGACACAGATAAGACACGCCGAATTTACAAAGGTAAACGCGTGTTCCCTGAAAAGCGCTCATCCATGTTTCGACCCAAGGACCCTTGCACTGCCAGGAAAACGAGCAGCTAGCGGGGCGCCTCCGCTGTGCGGCACGGACCTGCCTGGAGCTCTGCCAGCAGAAAAGCGTTGGAGATGTTCCCAGCTGCGTGACTGGAGTGAATTCCCACAAGATGGGAACTTAAGTTACCAAATAGGCATATTTGCATGTACGCTGCTTCTGGGACTGATATAAAAATGGGAGGAACGAGGACTGAGCTGGTGAGGAAGTTGGAAGGTGAACAGTAATATTAAGTGTAAGTAAATGCCTTATATCCTTTCACTATCCTTTATCATAGTTTCATGATTAGTAAACCTTCTTCTACAAAGAGTTAATAAAAAAAAAACTCAGTCAAAAGAGGTTAAAGATTTTCAGAGCTGCACCAAGAGGCTTATGGGCTTCTTCAATGACTTTGCAGTAACTGGCAGTGTCCTGGCATAGTCAGGGGTCAATTCATGTCCTGGTCACCTCTCTTTTCATCAGGTACTAACCATTTTTTGTAACACTGTGTATCTGTTGTCCAGCGTACTACTAATTTCCATGGATGTTTTTTCTTTCATCCAGGAAGACATCTGAGGAGAAGACGGGGAACAAAAGATATTGTCGTTACTTGTATCACTGAAAATTACTTCAGAGGCTATTTGTATTCACAGTTCACTGAAGCCAGTTTTCTGCTTGGACATATTCCACTGTGGGAACCCCTCCCAGGGATACTAGTGACCTCCAACTACCCAGAGCCGATTTGCACAGGGAGTGCTCCTTGTAACCCTTCAGCCCCAATACTGTGACAAAGAAGAGAATACCTATGGGGCCAGGAATAAGGTAAACACATCTTAGTGAGGCATAGGTTTATATACCCCTTTCATGTTTCTAAACAAATGGCAAGAGGCAACATTTTGTCCAAATAAGAGAGGTGAACTTCCGTATTAAGTTTGATTCTTATTCCCCTTGAAGCTTCCTACACCACACTGCCAACAAGCAGGACTTAAAACATACCTAAACTATACCTACATTCACTTTAAGACTCCTAACCTACAAACTGCTGCCTGCAAAAATAAAGCCGTGACCCCTACCTCTCCAGAGCAATGGTGCCACCTAAACTTGCTCTCCTTGCAGAGGTGCCCAGCGACACTGGCAAAACCCTGCTCTTGCCCCTGCGGCTGGTTCCTCTCACAGGCTCTGGTTTTGCAATTCCTGGGAAAGCCCTGCCTTGTCAATAAAGCTGTGTCAATGCTCCGGGTGCCTTGCTCTAAGACTTGATACTCCCGTGCGAACAAAGTCATTCCATGGTCAGAGCAGAGACTGCGATATACTACAGATCAGCTATAAGAACATTAGACAGTGTCTTCAACTTCCCCACAGATATGTATCTGTACAATATGGATATAAACATTAAAGTATCAATATAAAGATCATCTCTCAATAACTTCAGTGTGAGAATCAGACATACCCTCTTGCCCAACATAGCAAGTGACCTTAATAATATCAGTACCTACAGCACAACTGTCCTGTTTTTCTCCAAAGCTGCATGACTACCTGCATTTATTATTTCTTGCTTTCATTTATTCTGTAAGGTATTTCTTTCCACAATGTATTCTTTTCACCTTAACTGTCCAGAGCACTGCCAGGTAAAAGGGAGATGTTTCACTGAGCAGGTAGGAAGGAAGGAAAAGAAATGGATTTTAAATTAATATTGAAACATGAAAATGAGCATTTTTTAAGTTTTATGAAAAGATGCTGTAAGTCACACAACATTCCTCAAAATGTTCCACGTTTGGTATCTTTACTGTGTTTGAGAAAGTAAAGATACATCCTCGAATTGGAATTGAACAGCATGTATCCACCCGTAAGAGCACCTCTGTGTTCCCTGTGCCTTGTCTGCCAAGCTTATTCTCAGAAAGCAAGTCTGAACTAACTGGTTAAGCACGTATTGAAGGGCAAGCTTAGAAGAATACTTAAAAAAAGCATGCATCCCAGCCAGTGGGGAATGTAAATGTTTCCAAGCACTGGAGCCAGCAAAGCTGCTGAAATATGAGATAACATTCAACAGAGGATCCCTCCATCAGGACCTCATTCTGAATGTGACTTTCATTATTGCTTGTTTTCCATAACAGACATGGGCACAAGGTCAGTGGCATGACAGTATGTCATGGTTTAACCCCAGCCAGCAACTAAGCATTGCACAGCCGCTTGCTCACTCCCCCCCGGTGGGATGGGGGAGAGAATCGAAAAGTGAGAAAGCTCGTGGGTGGAGATAAAGACAGTTTAATAGGGAAAGCAGAAGCTGTGCGTGCGAGCAAAGCAAACCAAGGAATCCATTCACCACTTCCCACGGGCAGGCAGGTGTTCAGCCGTCTCCAGGACAGCCGGGCTCCGTCGCGCCTAACGGTGACTTGGGAAGACAAAACGCCATCACTCCGAACGTCCCCCCCTTCCTTCTTCTCCCCCCAGCTTTAGATGCTGAGCATGACGTCATATGGTCTGGAATATCCCTTGGGTCAGTTGGGGTCAGCTGTCCCGGCTGTGTCCCCTCCCAACTCCTTGGGCCCCCCCAGCCTCCTGTGTAAGCGCTGCTCACCAGTAACTAAATCATCCCTGAATTATCAACACTGTTTCCAGCACAAATCCAAAACATAGCCCCATACCAGCTACTATGAAGAAAATTAACCCTATCCCAGCCAAAATCAGCACACAGTGTTACAAAGAGAAAGCAGGTCTTGGCTCAAATGCTAGACTGGATGTTGAAAGCCAAGGAAAATATAAAATTATCCAAAGAAGGCTACAGGTGGTGGCAGGAACTATGGAAAACAAAGCAGAAGGACTGTTTTTAAATTCAGTCTTATGCATGAAGAAAAAATAAAATCCCAAAGTAGGAGCTTCTGCATTAGAGTCTCTGTCAAAAGCAAGCAAACAGACTTGAAATTCTTGACTATGGTGTAAATATGTGCAGGATCTGCACTCGAAAGGGTAACACCACCTGCTTGGACAGATTGCTACAGATACAGGCAGATCATATCTCTGATGCATTTGGTCCAACACTCTGCCAGAAGCACAATTAAAGATAATTTGGAAGAAAAAACATCTAAGAGATGCTATGTGAGAGTCAGTTACCTACCTGCTAAGTAGGAGTCCTGGATGTATGTTTTTCTTCTGCTTCTGCCCTGCTTCTGCCCTTACAGTTACCTTTGAACCTCTTGACCAAGGATGCACTGGGCACTCTGGTAGCACCCCAGAGTCATGAGATCTTCTTAGATCCTTCCCTTCTGAAGGGACGTGTAACAGGCTTATGTTTTCCTATGCATTCAGGGATGTATGTGGGACTAGAGCACCACATTTGAATTCCTTTGCAGCTAGAGTTACTGGTGAAACATCAAAAATACTGCCCTATCACATCACTGGCAAAGTAAAAATGAGGTTGTCTTTATGCCTATTTTCTTTTAGACTCTAAGCATAAATGTACAGTATGGCATTGTATTATCTGACATACTAACCATTATGCAAAATTTATTAATTTTAGTCCTGTTTTCCCAGCCTTACTCCATGCTCCTTTCTTTGCATCTTATAACATATTCAGGATAGCTACTATCTCTTTTGTATATGTTAGCAAAGCAGTTTGCACAAGAAAACCTTGTTTATTATTTGGCTCTGCAGTTCTAGGATAATACAAAAAAACCCAAAGCTAATAATAATAGTAATGAAAAAAACAATAGAATATTGCCAATAGAAAAGAAGACATGGAAGAAAAACAAAGCATCCATCCTTGACTACACAAATACAAAATTAATGTGCAAATACATTCATAAATTAAAGCATGGAGTTCTGCTTGCTGTTATTTCTGGAGCTGTATTATTCATTGTTTGCTATCTTGTACTGAATTATATTGCAGTCTTGTGTGAAGTCCCTGACAGCTATGTAAAAATGTTCATTTAACTTGCAAGTTTCATGAGTTTTAGCACTAGTAATCATTTGTACCAGAACTGCTGTGTTTGTTATACAACCGATTTTTTTTCTTCTTTTAAAAATTTTGATAATTTGAATAGAAATACAAGAAAATGCAATATAGTGACAGCATGTTTAGTAAATAGTGAATAGAAGAAAAGAATATTTTGTCAATCCATCCTTGACTGAAAGAATTTGTCAAACATTTAGGAATAGCAATTAGAATTAAGAGAAACCAACAATTCAGTGTGACTGATTTCCAGAGCCTAAATTCACCAGGGTAAATGTTCAGATCCACAGCTTTATTGTGTCTGCCAGACCTCTGACAGCTTCACCAGCTGAAGCTCTGCTTTGTGAATAAGATCCGAAACCACACTTTCTACTCTTGAGCTAACCATCATTTTTATAAACTTAAATTGCAGCCTGTGTTACATATGGAAGGCTCCTACTTCACACGGATAGAAGTGGAAATTGTAAAGCCATCAAGCACAGTGCCCTTTACCAATGCGATGCTGTTTCAGAAACACCTGTGCTAAACACCTGACCTACTGTGAAAATGCACAGTATTCAGCAGCCTTTAAAATTTTTCATTTGTTACCCACGGCGAGGAAGGGAGGAGGTGAAGTGGCTGCTACTAGACCGTAGGATAAAAAAAAAAACAAACCACAAACTAAAAAAAACCCCAACACACTGAGACAATGGATTTTAACTCCTAGAAAGACCTTTTGATAATCTGCCAGAAAGGCACCCTGGGACTTCTTCACCTGTTGATCAATGTACCCTGTTTCCACACTGATATTTAATCACTTCCTAATGGGACTGGGAGGAGGTTCTAAATATAACCCTGGTAAAGCGTGCTGTGGAGAACTAGGACCCACAGTTTCCATCACTTTCACACAGAAAACTAAGATGAATGTTAAGGTTTGCTCGTTTAACAAGATCTGAGCCACCCCACCCCATACGGGGAGAGAGAGCACAGGAGTGGAAAGCCAAAAGAGGGGTCATTAACATGAAGCACACTACGATGCTATTGAGCACATGAAGTGAAACCAGTAAACTACGAAGTGTTACCAGCAGAAATGACTTGGCTTTAAACTACACTGGATTATGCTATCAATTTGGAGGAAATAGTTGCTTTAGAAAGAGAAAAAGAGACCAAAGAATCTCAGTTAACTGCCGGCACAGTAGGCTATAAAGTGACCTGCAGAGTCTCAGCAAGAGCATACTGGAATAAATGAACAGTGAATCATTTTCATGAATGAAAAGTAAAAAGCCCCCTCAGTGAAGACAAAAGAAAAGAAGAAAATTTGAGGAAAAACTGAAGAGGATCATCAGATAACTCTCTTATCTCTAAGATTTAGGACAGAAAAGGAAACACGGTGAAGAAAAATAAGACCAAACATACATTTCAGATTCTCAAGAAATGCTTGAGTTCTGCATGAAACTGTGTTTACATAAATATTCAAGCTGTAAACATCCATAAGTACTCATGCAAATATGCTTGTTCGGAATCTCTGTGCTAGAAAAAAATTGTACAAGTCATGCTCTTCCCCAGGTGAAGTTACAGCTCCCTAATCAGGGACCAGAAATGATCCCACTTGGCTAATGCAATCAGTCCTGGAGAGTGACCAGGCGTTTACAAACAGACGAGACTCAGAAGAGCCCATTAGAAAACAAACCGACATGCCAAAGTCAGAAACAGAAGTAAACCATGCCAAGTTTTGACCAAAAAACTGTGGGTACCCACTACTAGCTATATTACAGAGGATGTTTCTGACACTGCCAGCAGAAATACTCCCGCAAGTGTTTATCGACGTAAGTATTCCCAGCACTTTCTACCAATTAGTAGGCAGCCATGTACGATCTTTGACTGCAGAAGAGCTTAACGTTGAAACCTTGACCCACAGAAGTCACTCAAGCTGCCTATCCTGCTGAAATGCTCATTGCCCTGCGCTGAGCAAAAGATTTCATGTGGATCACTGAAGAGGCAGAAACAAGATCAAAAGGATAAGGCCAATTAAGAGATGCTGTGGCTGATGTAGTAGAGAACAAGAAAATATTTTCTTTGTAAGTTTTAAGTCTGACAAGATGCAACTAAGGAAGCCAGAAAGAACGCTACAGAATATCACCAAAAGCTGACTGATTTAAGAAGTGTTCATTATGAGGTTGACAAAGAAAGGGCAAATTTCACAGGTGGTATGGAAGATAGGGAAGAAAAATTTAGTCAGGCCATTAATGGAGAAGGAGTTAGAAAATGACAGGGGACTGAATTATAATCTGTTGTAAACAACTGCTTTATTGCATTTTCCCAGTTGTCATCAGCAGACGTTCTGTCCTCAAGCCGGAAAAAGTGCGTTGGGTGGGAGACACTGGAGTAGCTGACCATGACAGAGGAGAGGAGAATCATGGGAGAAATAATTATTGAAGAATTCAGTTTTACTTAACACTGTAAGCTGAATTTAAGCAGGGAACACAGATGTCCAGGATGACAAAAGTACAACCCCAGAATATAATTTAAAAAATTGGAACACGGAGAAATGCCTCCATAGTATGCAGCTTTTCTTCCAGAAATTTTTAAAGATAATTTGTCACTTTTTATAAACGTCAAGAAAACTTACTTTCGTCTGCAAGATCTTTGAATTTATTGCCAAAACTGTCATAGAAATGGCACTAGCATCTTGATCCAAAGGTCACCAAAGTCAGCGGGAAGAGCACTGCTTTTTTCACGGGGCTTTGGATGAAACAAAAAAATGCCCTGTATATATTTTAGTATAGAATAAATAAAATTTGACAGAGAATGATAAAAGAAAAGAGAAGGGAAAATTAGGAATGATCAGACCTAAAATTAAAGTCACTGTGTACTTTCTCTCTACCATTACAACTGCTGTTTTCAGAAGAGAAAGACAGACAAATTCCCTTTCAGTACAGCCTATTTAAGTACAGCAAAGGTTACACTCTCTCCGCAGGCCTATATCTCTCCTTTATTAAATAGTCCTGCTTTGAGTTACCTGCTTCTGTGCTTCTCTTGGGATGGCCTAGAGCATATAATTGGATCCACTTCATATGGAAAAAAGAGCCTGTTAATCAGCAGTTGCAACAGAGATGCGTCTTCACTTGTGAAAATACAGACAGAAAGTTTCCATCCGTCATTTAAAACTACAAATATAACAGACTGGGCTAGCTTTCAGCAGCTTTGCTGTGCATGTGGTCATACGCTTTTTCCCTTTTTAAAACCAGTACTCAGGCTTTCAAAAAATAATTCATTGCCCTTAAATAAAGGTGCAACAGTTAGAGAGAATCGCAGAAGCTGTCCCTGGCAGTTGGCAGTGCTTCCTTAGCAATATGTCACTGAAGTAATTATATCTCGGTACGGATTAGGACAGTGCATCATCCAAATGAGAGCCCTTGATGACATATTGATGAAGATGGGACTGTCCAAAAAGAAGAGATGGATTCAAAATGCAGCCAGCTTTTTTTTTGACTATGCAAAGGGGAAAAGGACTTCCAAAGAGACAAGATATTAAACAGGGCATACCGCTTTTGACAGTGATACAGGTGATCTGAGTAAACAAGGGCAAAATCGTGATCCTTCTGAAAGACTGCTGCCTTCTACAAAAGGAAAACTGTTTCTTTCTTTGCGTCACACATGGATACATGCAATCCCCATGTGGCTGAGCACTCTCACTTGGCCAGGTTGCGCTAGGCTAATAACGATTTTCAGGGCAGAATCTCTGGTAAAGGTTACTCACCTGCATAAGGACTTCCAAATGAGCACAACAGTTCTGCTAATTATGGGCTTTTTTTCCTTTTTTCTCTCCCCCTGACAGTTTCTCTGCCTTTGTTAACCCAAGGGCTTCTTTACACCCTAGATAAGTATAATTTGGGATTAAACTTGTTTATGTGATAGATAGTACATTGCTTAAAATAGGTAATCCCCTACCAAAAACACCTCTTCCCTCAACATTACGCATACCACAGCACTGCACGGCCTAGGACCAACACCCAAGAGTTCGGACATGCCTCATCTGTGGAGCAGGGTTGCAACTTACACATTTGCTAACCAGCTAGTTATCGCAGGCTGAAAGGTAGACACATCCACACCTACAAATCCCTGAAGCTAGGAAGCTGGTAGGATTAAAATAACAGCTAACACGGCCCAGCTCTTTAACAGCAAGAGATGTACTTGCTGTATTCGGGTTAAAAACCTGAAAGCGTACAAACAATCTTAAAACATAAAGGGGTGGGTTTATTTTTAGAAACTATTTTTTTCCTAATTCCCTGTGTTGAGGACTCCATTTCACCATGCTGCATAAGAGGTTCAGATTTGATAGCGAGAACTTTCCCCTTTGCGCACCAGAACGACACCAGCTGCTTTGCCTCTTGGCCTTCAGGCACATGCAGAAAACAAACGGGATTTTGGCAGCAGAGAGTGGTATTTTCTTGAAATAGCGTGTTCCTCCGGCACTAGGCAAAGCCAGTGCAAAACTGTACGCAACGTAAGCAGCCGCCAAGGGATAGCGTAAAATCAAAGCAAGCGCAGCTTTAGTGTCTAAGCTGAAAATTCAACTAACGTAGCAAAATGGGCGTGTTAGCCTTAAAATTTCTTACAGCATTCAAACGATTTTTAATTCTTATGGAAAAGCAGGTGTTTTAACAAAGTACTGTAGATCAAGAAGGCTCTTTTTCTTTTTTCTGGGTGGAGTTAGGTGGAAGGAGTCATTTTCACAGGAAGTGTACCCAGCAAAAAGATCAAATTTTAACCTTCCACCCTATTCTTCTACACTACCTTCTTATAAAGACACAGCAGATTTCAGAAAGGCAGAAGATGAGCAGGACTTTTAGGACTGATTTCATCCTTTATTTTATGTCACTATGTTTCAAAATAAATCGAAACAAAATGAAGAGAACAGGAGGGTCTACGAACCACTAACAGGAGCTAAATCAAACTCTTCCTCTCAGCTTCCCATTCTTGTTAGTTTAGTACTGTCTTAAATCCCCTGTGAATAATAGACGGTAAAAAAAGAACACGTTTGTATCACATGATATGGAGGAACATCTAAATCTGGAACTACTCTGACAATCGGGGCGGGGGGGGGGGGCGCGCTGCGGGTGTCCTTGGCTGTCAGGAACCTGCAGCCACGAGCAAGCTCCCTGCGCTCCGAGCAAACCCAAGCGCTGCCTGAGCTCCCCGGGGACAGTGCGCTCGCACACCCCTGCACTCTGGCAGGTGTGCAGTGATCTGCCTCTGCATGTGCAACTACACACACGGGCAAACTTCCTCCCAGGCAGGCACGCACTCTCGGATACATGAGTGTCTTACGGCAACCTGGAGTTCGTATTTATAGCAATGAATACTAAAGTAGCTTTTTTCAGAAACTAATTTTTACCAAAACTAGTAATTTTTGCTTTGATGAAGGCTATTGTTTTAAATTTCAGTGTTGCCTCTAAGCAGCAGTGAGATACAGGAGCACAGATCAGTAGACAGAAGCTCACCCACTAACACGTGGACTAACTGCTATGGATGGTGATGGACATAGCGGCTGAAGAGTCCCTATGGAGCTAAGGGCTGCTTTGCAGATTGGGATTTCTTAGAAATCCGTGTCCTGCCACCCAGACAGCAGTGTCCAAGCAAAGTCCTTACCCAGCTGTCTCAGAAAACCAAAAAGCAGGTGTGTACATGAGACCTGCAGCCTGCAATCTCAGCAGCTGCCTGCATGCCGGCAGGGCCAGAGCGGGACTGTGAGTCCCGGAGGGCACTCCTCCGGAGGGGGTGTCCAGGGAGGAGAGGAGCTGGCTCTGTCCTGGCAGGTCTCCCAGCCTCTGCCCTGGTGTTATCAATTAATATGTATAATATGACTGAAATAATCAGGGAGCTGCTAAACTCCTGTGTACTGCCCCCACCAGTTAATATTTAAAATAGGGAAATAGTAACTAGGCATGATTTAGGGTTTAGGAAATAATTACTAGACAACAGGGCTTTATGTTCATGTCAGAAAAGGTAATGGATTGTGGTCTGGTCAATGAACCTTGAAGAACCACCGGGAACTGCCAAGATTAGGGAAGAAGTAGGTAAAAGGTACTTCCCACAGGGGGAGATCGCAATGGCCAACTCATTGACCGCCTACTCAAGTGATCCCACCTGCTCAAAAGAAGATAAGGAAGAAGACAGAGTCTGCGCCCTAATTTACATGAGGGGTGAAGAAGAAAGAACCGATCATTAAGGTAAATAACAATGAATATGTATTAGTTACATGTATAATTATGAGGATTTTTGAGATGAGGGTGCGCTGTCTTGAGACAGGCACCCATTCATGTGCATCAGTGAAATTAGTTTGAAAATACCTTGACTCTGTGTGTTACTGGCTTGCACATCGGTTAAACGAACCCCGTTTGTGGGACAACACCGGCTTCCCTACTACACAGCAGGGCTCAAATACTGTATAAGTGCACGGCTAGGGGGCACAGCACACACACGTAGGCCACTCATGTGGGGATGGGTCAGGACTGCCAGAAAGAGCACAGAGCAGAGCCCGTATCATTTCCTTGCACAGGTCTGTCTGGGGTGATCCCAGCCAGCCATGCTCTGCAGATTAGGCAATAGAAGCAGTGATCCCTCTGACCGGTATTTGCCACTTCCCAACAACCATTAGATGAAGGAATGAATTCAGCAAATGCAGAAGGCACTTTTGTGCTGAACAATCTGCAAAGCATCTTTGGATAACCACTGAGAATTCTGCTGTAAGAGAGAACCAGGAAAAAACAAAGTTGAACTCTAGCCCTTTCCCTCAAGAAGCCTGTTTTTCTTACAGAGTCTGCTACTCAATCCATTTCTGTCCACCCGCCAAAAAAAACAAGAAACACAAATGCATAATAAATTGATTGACTATTCCCCCAATACCCTAATTTATGTCTGTCTTTTGCTCCAGTAAGGAAATAATGAGACTAAGAATCATAACCTCATTTATGAAAACTCATTTTCCAAGAGACGGGTGTTCTGTTTCTTTCAGCAAGCTGGAGTTAAAAAAAACAACACTAGAGAGATTAAATGCAGACAGTTGTGGATGATATACTGCTTCCTATTTATTGCAGAATTGTATCGGGTTTGTGTGGCAAGGTTTTGGTAGTGGGGGGCTATAGGGGTGGCTTCTCTGAGAAGCTGCTAGAAGCTTCCCCCATGTCCAACACAGCCAACGCCAGCCGGCTCCAAGACAGACCCGCCGCTGGCCAAGGCTGAGCCCATCAGTGGCGGTGGAAGCGCCTCCGGGGTAACAGATTGAAGAAGGGGAAAAAAGACTGTACAACAGCAACTTCAGCCGGAGAGAGGAGTGAGAACTTGTGAAACATCTCCGCAGACCCCCAGGTCAGCACAGAAGGAGGGGGAGGAGGTGCTCCAGGCCCCGGAGCAGAGATTCCCCTGCAGCCCGTGGGGAAGACCCCGGTGAGGCAGGCTGTCTCCCTGCGGCCCAGGGAGGCCCATCCACGCTGGAGCAGATCTCCACCTGCAGCCCGGGGAGGACCCCACGCCGGAGCAGGGGTGTGCCCGAAGGAGGCTGTGACCCCGTGGGAAGCCCGCGCTGGAGCCGGCTCCTGGCAGGGCCTGTGGCCCCGTGGAGAGAGGAGCCCAGGCCGGAGCAGGTTTGCTGGCAGGAGCTGTGACCCCGCGGGGGACCCGCGCTGGAGCAGTCTGTGCCTGAGGGACTGCAGCCTGTGGGAGGGACCCATGTTGGAGTAGTTTGTGAAGAACTGCAGCCCATGGAAGGACCCACATTGGAGAATTTCATGGAGGACTGTCTCCCATGGAAGGGACGGCACACTGGAGCTGGGGAAGAGTGCGATCTGTCCTGCGCCTGAGGAGGAAGGAGCGGCAGAGACAACGTGCGATGAACTGACCCCAACCCCCATTCCACGTCCCCCTGCACTGCTGGGTGGGGAGTAGGTAAAGAATTCAGGAGAGAAGCTGTGCCCAGGAAGAAGGGAGAGGTAGGGGGAAGGTGTTTAAAGATTTTGGTTTTATTTTCTCATTATCCTACTCTGATTTGATTGTTAGTAAATTAAATTAATTTTCCCCAAGTCGAGTCTCGTTTGCCCATGAAGATAAAATTGGCGAGTGAGCTCCTTGTGCTTACCTTGACCCACGAGCCTTTCGTTATGTTTTCCCTTCCCTGTCCAGTTGAGGATGAAGTGACAGAGCAGCTTTGGTGGGCACCAACCCACCACAAGAATTTATAACTGTGTCCAAAAGAGGAACAAGAAGCCAGCTACATGAAGCCTCACACAACAATTTTGACTAGCAAAACATGAAAAGCTTGTCGATACGATGAGTCCCACAAAGTCCAGGGTTGATTTGTGTCAGCAGTACGCGAGTCTCAGAAGGAGTGAGAGATGCCAAAACTAAAAATGCGCTGCAAAAGGGGAAAAGAAGGGTGGAGGGGCAGGACTGTTTGGCTAGCCTTACTATTTACCTTATTATAAGATAACTTTAGTGTGTATTTTGACCACTTGAACATCCTGTGGGAAATTAGTTATGCTACAGATCCTCCCTCACATCATAAGCCGTAATTTTAAATAAATAATAACAATAAACATTTAATAATATGTATTAAATATAGGCAATGATATTCCTGGGTATTCATATCACTTCTACTTGTATACTGAACTGATTAATAGGCTGTAACTTCTATAAAGTACAAAAGACGAGGTAAAGAAAAATACAATCTTTTCCACATAGCTTTACCTCTGTATGTTGAATTACTTGAATTGATCATTAGAGGAACAGAAATGTGATGTCTGTAATTTTGACATGAAAATGGTAGATACTTGGCAATAAAAAAGAAAGACACTTTAATAAGAAGATACAAACAACAAATTCATAACAAGCAGTAAACTTATCAGTGAAGTTCTTCAGTTACTTAAAGCAGTATCACATGGTTGATGTTTATATGCAACAAATTTTTTCTTTCAGCAATAATCAGTTTGAAAAATTAAAGGTGCCATTGTTTTTTTTAGAAGCAGCTGCTGAATTAGGAATGTACTTCCCAGTTAAGCAAAACAGTCCTAAGCAACCTGAACATTTTTGAGAACCATAATGTAAATGCTACTATGATGAACTTTCCCCGACTGAGAAGTTTTGATTGGGATCCAAATTCCATTGCTTTTTCTCATAACGAACGTTTAATTCAGGAAAAATCTCATTAAAACCTAATGCAAGTAAGTTCTCAGCTAAAATACTTAAAACAGTCATACCTTCTGCAACTGAGTAGTTGCTTTTGAAGCCAAAGGTCTTTAAAAAAAAAAAAAAAGATTTGAAAGAAAGAGATGTTTGCTTACCTTTTCTTAATGTTCATCCTTAAAAGCTGTTTTGTTAAGAAATAAAAAGAGTATAGTAATAAAGAGCAGCTCATTTTTCTGTTTCACTAGTAACCTGCCTCACAGCTAGAGCTACAAGAAAAAATGGTTTCTGGCTCCAACTTTAGTACACTCAACCTGAGGACCGCTGCTGATAATACACTAAGGTTGGTCCAAGTCTCTCCCCAGAGAAACCGGGACACTGACCACAATCTGGACCTGTGTGCTCCTCAGCTGGGGATTTTTATCAGGATATGAACATATATCATAGAATCATAGAACGGTTTGGGTTGCAAGTGACTGTCAAAGATCTTCTAGTTCAACCCCCCTGCCATGGGCAGGGACACCTTCCACTAGACCAGGTTGCTCAAAGCCCCATCCAGTCTGACTTTGAACACTTCCAGGGATGGAGCAGCCACAGCTTCTCTAGGCAACCTGTTCCAGTGTCTCACCACCTCCATAGTAAAAAATATCTTACTTATATCTAATCTAAGTCTACCCTCTCTGGAGTTTAAAACCATTGCCCCTTGTCCTATCACTACTGGGAAAAGTGTACATTGCTATGAGGCAATGTACACTAGGGCAGGCACCGGTCCTGGTATCAATGCAGTGAGACTCTAGGAAGGGAAGCAGAATCCACTTTCCAACAAATCTTTTGGTCTAGTTTTTTTGTAAGAGACATCTTTCTCCCAGTAAGAACTATCTTGAAATATAGTTGTATATAGTTGTGGTGGTTTTTTAATCAAGCCATGGCAATTTTGGAACTCAGCACAATGGGTTTCTTTCACATACTACTCAACAATCAAATCCCAGCTTTTCCTTGGAAAGTCAGTGCTCCAAAAACATGCAAAATAAGAATACGCTGAATGCAAATACTAAAACATTATCAATGTAAAATGCTGATCTGTGAACCGTTTCAGGGATCACAAGTATTCCAGGCCTCTCAAACATAAGCACTGGGTGGTGGGGGGAAGTGAGTGAGGGGCTGCGTGGTGCTTTGTTTCTGGCTGGGGTTAAACCACAGCATACTGTTACACACCTCCAGAGTGGGAGGAGAAGATGCCATAGCATGACTTGGAATAAATGGCTATTCAATTTCAATGATAATTGGCAGGTTATATCTTTTAGAGTCATATCCATGGAAATCTCCCACTGTATGTTGCTTTATCATTGCAGGCTCCAATGGCAGTTAATACGGCTGGAATTGGTGGATGTTGTTTCATCCCAGTGATCAAGCAGGATAATACAACCCACGTCACTATAAGGTAAGTCTCTGTCTTGTTTTAGTGGCAGGTAAAATATTAGTTCTATTAAAGTTGGCAGGTTAAGGCTGGAGGCTTAAACTCTACAAAGGCACCTGCATATTTCTCAGTTACGTAAAGGACCACAAAGGACCCAGACAACATCTGAGGCATCCTAATGTCTTTGGATGTGCTGCTTTGTGCCCAATAGACCCAAAGTGACTTTGTTAGAGATGCATAAAATGCTTGCCTCCGGGTTGGTGGATGCACCTCTGGCCATCTGCAAATGCTGGGGTGTTGTAATGCTGAGTGCTATCAAGCCAAAATGCCTTTGTGGGTGTCAGCCTTTACATCCTGCAGCAGAAGCTCAGGTTTGATCAACTCCTGTTTAAAATAAACAGGAACTTCATTGCTGGTGTCAACTGGCCTTGCGTCAGGGCTTTAGAGGGAAACCTCAGTCTCACTTCCTCATAATGACCTACACTGAAACAGTTCTCAGAGGAATATATTAATTAATTCAGACAGTTATCAGCTGGATCCTTCTTCTTACCTCTTTTTAGTACTAGTTTTATTGCCATTTTTCTTATCTTACTAAACAGAAGTAAAAATTCCTACAAAGTATTTCTTAGATGATTCTAAGCTGGTGAACTTGAATGAAATTACTTTGGGTAATGGCAGCTTAAGGAATTATTATTTTTTTTTTAATACTAATTATATTTGTCCTTAACAAACATGAAACAGAGCACAGGAAAATGTGCAGACTGTCTTTTTATCTTTTAATAAGTAAGAATTCAGAAAAGCCAAACAAATTTAATTTGTTGGGCAGTGTCCTGGTTTCGGCTGGGCTAGTAGTCTTGCTGGTAGCTGGTACAGCGCTGTGTTTTGGGTTTAGTATGAGAAGAATGTTGGTAACACCCTGATGGTTTCAGTTGTTGCT
>JAVKLA010000001.1:44304111-44316602 GCA_034782735.1 Sagittarius serpentarius | reverse complement strand
ACTAAGTCAAGGACTTTTCAGCTTCTCCTGCCCAGCCAGCAAGGAGGCTAGAGGGGCACAGGAAAGTTGGGAGGGGAGACAGCCGGAACAGCAGACCCAAACTGGCCAAAGGGGTATTCCATACCATGGGACGTCATGCCCAGTATATAAACCAGGGAGGGGAGTTGGCCTGGGAGGGCAGATCACTGCTCGGGAACTAACTGGGCATCGGTCAACGAGCGGTGAGAAATTGCATTGTGCATCACTTATCTTTCTTGGGTTATATTTCACTCTCTTTTTGTTATCTTCCTTCTAATTACTATTATTATTATATTCTATTCTTTATTTCAATTATAAAACTGTTTTTATCTCAACCCATGAGTTTTACTTGTTTTCAGTTCTCCTCCCCATCCCACCAGGCGAGTGAGTGAGCAGCTGCGTGGTGCTTAGTTGCTGCCTGGGGTTAAACCACGACAGGTAAGGAAGTATGAGAGTAAATAGGCAAAACCTGTTACTCATTTCAAGAGAGATTTTACTTTCCTCAACAAAATGCACTGCAGTAGGTACTGTTTCGAGACTAGTTTTTCCATTACGTTCCAGTGCTGAGGCTATAATTTAGCATTACACAGAGTTGCAGAAAACTGAACAGACCCCACTCTGGGATTTCAAGTGACATAACCACTTGTGTAGGGTGTCCCAGTACTGCCACAGAGCTCAGAATGAGCCCTGCACCTAAGGCAAGCAAAGAGAAGTCAGCAGAGAACTAACATAAAAGGTTGAGACCCAGATACGTAGTTTCAAGTTAAAACATGTTTCTAATGAATTGTACTGATGGCTCTGGATTTCAGATTTCTGAATAGTCCCAAGGCCAGAATTCTTCTGGTTACAGTTAAAATAGCAGAATAGCTAGGAAGACAGCGCCAGGTTTGTTTTCTTGAACTCATAATCTTTAACCTGCAACTTGCCTTGAGAACATTTCACGATTCACCTCTAATGTGGGTCATGTAACTGCCAGCAATATTTGCATTAAAGAGGTGCCAGTTGTGTTTGGAGGGGCTGAGGAAGGTGCAATTTGAAGGATCTACTTTATTGCTATGAACCAGGAAAGCTGCTGAAAGGCAAAGGGATCTATCCCTTCTCTCTCATCCATTTTGGTGGATCTTGTTTTGTGACAAAACGAAGTTTTAAATGAGAGTGCAGACATGGGTGTGGATACACTCTGCAGAGGGCCATCAGTCATTAGCAGACAGTGACAAGGTTCCAGGGACTGCCACGGGAGCTCCAGCTCATCTTGCGGTGAGGCAACATCCCCATTAAGGAGTCTGTCATTTAATAGCATTCTTAACCCTACCTGGCTCACTGCTTGTTAACCTAATTTTTCCCGCTGAAGATGTGAGATTTCAACCAATGGTCTGGTAAAATACTAGATTACACAGAGAATTTTCTTGCTACCTGCTTCTCTTCTCCACTACAAATGTAACAAGAGAGGCTCAACAAAACAGTCTTGAGACAACCTGAAACCAGTTCTTCAGAACTTATATGACAGTTGTTCAAGTTCTTAGGCCAGTCCAAGCAGACCATAAGTTAGTTCAGGTAGATGGGATTACCAATATTCCAGCCAAATGCTTCTGCTTTGGACCAAGACCCCCAACATGTCAGTGTGGTGCATCCACAGGTACGCAACACAGGCTCCAGACCTTCATGTGCACTCTGACTGTGCAATGACTGTATAAACCAGTGCACATACTGCATATATCTGTGCATATATGATCAGATAGGCTCTGTAATGGGTGTCAAAGTGATAGGAAAAACTTTTCTGATCAGTGTTTCAAAGAGATACAGTCTATTGTCATCAACATATAAGAAGTGTTGCTTTGGAAGTTTTCACTGTGTCTGAAGGAAAGTATTAAAACTACATTGATTAAAACTCCTATCTAAAATGAATCCATTCCCATTCACATTTCAAACCAACTGCACATTCAGCAAGTGGCTGAAATTAGGCTCTGCTCCAACTGAAATGGATCTTGGATGGCAGCGAGCTTCCTAGTGGCTTCGGTCAGAGTGCTTGCAAGTATGCACAGCAGCTGAAATACAAGCATCTAGGAAACACTGGTGCCCAAAATGTAAGTTCCTAATAGGTTTTTACAGCTGCTGGAACAAAGGCTTTTTGGAGCACCTTCTCAGATTAAGATTCATAATTCCATCTAAATTATGCCTTTCTGGATGTTTCCCTTGCCTCCAAATTTGCTAAGCCAAGTTCAACTTTAACTCTCCATTTTCTAGCTTTTGTAAGTGCTGTTCATATTCTTATTGTTATTTCTGTGTCACTGTTTTTTCTGGCTTAGTGGTTGCTTTGTTACTTACTGCAAATCAAAACCATTTGAAAATGAGGTAAGTCTCATATATTTGGGAAACAAGAACTGCTGGAATACAAAATATTAGCTTCCTGCCAAAGAAGAAGAACCAGTCAACAAATAAATGTACTCTAGCATACTATGCAAATTTTGCTTCCCTGAACAGACATGCAAGAATAAATTCCTGGCTTTAGCCTTTACAACATCCTCTGAATAGTCATTGCAAAAGTAAGTATTGTACAGAAAATATGACATCATGTAAAGGTGCTTAGTTCTACCTACAAACCCAAACAACAGATTGATAAAACATACAGTTACTGGTTAAAAGAGGAGACTAGTTGATTGGTTAGCTGATTGGTTTTACTCCTTCCATAAGAAAAACAATGCATCAGAAAAAAGAAAAAATATTTTATATTGAAGAGTTGGGTCCCTGTTACCATGGAAAATTTAAAGTGGTAATTTTACAGTAAAGTTAATATTGTTAATTCTGGTTTTAATACTTGTCTTTGGTTTTAACAGTGTGGGTAGACCTGACACTCAGAGATTATGGTCCTTACATCTTCCAAGGCATTAGAAATTAATAACATGGATGAGCATCACCGTGGGTTATGTCATTGTATTTTAAGCTGAATTTAAAAGTGGCTATTAAGAGTGGTTTTGTTTTCTTTTATGGCACTTACATTACACAGGATAGTTTACGTACAAAGAAAATGAGAGAGTAAGGTATTGCTCAGAAATTGCCTATGTCATGCTGAGCTTTGAAGCAAAATTCTCAAGATGAACTCTAACGAGTCCAAAGAGCTCTCTTCCTTTTGCTCAGACTCTCCCACACAATGGTTATAGAAATCAGGCCTCTGATACAGCAGTCTGCATGCCAACAGACTACCTGAAAAGCTGTGACAGAGAGGAACTGATGTGTGAGATGAGGAAAACAACAGTGAAGAAAATAAGCCACTTGAGATGACTTCTGAATGCTGAGAAATATTTCACAGAAGTGACTCAGTCAGTATTAGATCTGAGAATTATTCCTTAAAAGCTGAAAGGGAAATTGTTCCAGTTACTCAAAAAGCATGAATGCTGTAAAGATGTTATTTACCTGATCTGTTCCCTGCATGAAACTGCTCTTATCTGCTTCCTTTAACCACACAAAGAAAACTCTGCCTATTTAAACTATTTTTTTTACCTGATGTTAGTTTTAACTGTCAACATAGAAAAACAGAGTTGGATTCTCTATATTCTGGTGG
Source organism: Sagittarius serpentarius (assembly GCA_034782735.1). Taxonomy (NCBI): domain Eukaryota; kingdom Metazoa; phylum Chordata; class Aves; order Accipitriformes; family Sagittariidae; genus Sagittarius; species Sagittarius serpentarius. The sequence goes on along the minus strand of JAVKLA010000001.1, from coordinate 44,313,025 downwards.
CATTTTATCCCGGTAAGAACACATTGTATTTTCCCATTATGTCTACTAACAAAACCACGAGCATTCCATTAAAACAGATAGTTTAGTTATCAAGTTCTCCAGGTAAATTTTCTTTCAATGACACACTAGACAAGGCATCAAATCCTCCAGTTCCTGCATATGCAGTTCGCCTCTGGAATCTGGGGGGAGTGTTGCCTGCATAATGACTGCAATACTGGGTGAAAATTGTTGTTGTCTGATAGAAGGGAGTCAAGAAGTACCATATCTATTCCTCTTCCAAATCAGGAACATAGAAGTTGGGATTTAATAGGTAAAATAAACCCCTGGAAGCATTTGGAGGGACTGAAAGCCACTGAATCATCAGTTCTGGTAAAGCATGACAGCATAGACCAGGCTAGGAAATCTGATGTGACAGAGAAGATCCAAGAAGAAAAGGTCACTTGGAAGATCTGAATGATAAGCTGCCTCATGAATATTGTGAAGGCATGCTAATTTGACAGACCGCAAATGGAAAGAGTTAAAAAATATGGTTAGAAAGAGAAATAAATGGTTCTATAGCACAAAAGTAATTCTTGGCTTTGTGTTCCTGAGACTGACAGTTGCCATTGAAAATCCTAAGCATTCTCTTTAAAAAGCATTTCATGCTGAATGAAAAATAAGAGCATATAAACAAGTAACAGTATTGCATTAAACTTCATTAGGCTATGAACCTGTAGGTGCACAAGGATATAGACGCTATGTATCTTATTGGTCATTTACAAGGCAGGAAATACAGAGAGATGGTTTCTGGTTTTGGAAATGGCGTAATACACGATCCGAAACAAACCCTGCATAGCTTCATTTATAATCCCTCCTTGATTAGTTACTATCCTTTATTTAATAGAGGTACTTTTACTATTCATGCTCTTAACTGCAGCTACTTTAATTTAGTGGCTATCCTTGTTTAGCAGCCTCACCTTCAGCATAAGTTTCAGATTAAAGTAATTACATTTAATAGAAGCTGCCCACTTTTGAAGCTGCCCTTGATTTAGAGCTTCAAGGAGAAGTACTTAAATATAATAGAAGCCATGGCCTGCAAACGAAGTCTAGAACTAAGATTAGTTCATATACCCAGTCTAACACTACCTATAAGTGGAATGTGCCAATGACATAGAATAGTTCCTGGAAAAGACTATACTTCATAGTGAAAGAAACCTTCATTCGGTGCTGAACAAAAGGACCACCTTTCCTTTCTACCATACTAGCAACCTGCTTTTATTTAGGCAAATAAACAGTCCTTGAAACGATCTTACCATGAAACGTTACGGTCCTGTTTATTTTTAAAACCTTTATCAACCTATTTTCTGGAAAAGGAAGGATGGCTCTGCAGTAAGACACTATGAGGGAAGTAATAATGTTTCATTGCAAATCTCTGACACAGATTTCCTCTATGGCTAGACGGCAAGATTTGTTGCATGAATTATCTCCATTTGTGAAACTGAGATTTCTGTTAACACCTGATCCTGTCCATTTGCACCAGTAAGTCAGAAGCTGCTTCCTCCTTAGACTTGCCATGTATCTCCTAGTTTAGGGTGGGACAATATCCTACAAATCCCTCCAAATACCTCTGTTAATAATGGTCTCTCAAAACAAGCTACGACAGTCACCCTCTTCAACAAAAAAACTCAAGGTCACCACGGGTGGCCTTTTGGTTTCTGATTAAAACTGATGCATTTTACTTTACAAAAGAAATGCTCCCAAGGTCAGTTCCAAAGACCCAGTCGAAGGGGCACTAACTTCAAAGCAATTTTCAACTGCAAATTACTCCATTAAAAGGCACAGCTTGTCCAGGCAAATCAACACAGCTCTCTCTGTACCCCCAGGCTCTCTTCTGGAAATAACCACCAGTCCAAAGCTGAGATTCCTCACATGTTGCATGTCAAAAGTAGATATATAGCTACCCAAGTCTGCCTCCAGTGAAGAGCAAAGGAGCTTTTCCTGCCATCTTGGAATTCAACTGCAACGGCCAAGAGACTAGACTCCATTTGCCTCTTCCCCTGCTCAGAAGCATAAATTCAGGACTACTTTCCTACTGCTGTTGCTGATCAGGCCAACAGTTTTCCAGTCTCATTTCAACCCACGCAGTGCTTCTCCAATGTATGTAGATTAAGACAAATAATTATAATATAATTTTAACAAGAATAAATAAATTACATATAGGAATATTCAATTACATCATAATGGAAGTATATTAAATTATACTGTGAGCATATTATAATGTTACATGCTGTTCTTATTATGATTACCATAAGCTATACATGCCAGACATGGCAATAAATGTTCACTTTGCATGTGAACGAAAACTGTGGTATATTCAGCTGTTTAATCAACACTGAAATTCTTCCTGTTGTCCTCCCATAAAAAAATTTTTAACCACCCAAACTGAATTGACATGTACTTATAGATAATGCAAGTGTTACTTGGAAAGATTTACAATAAAATACTGTAAATGTTCAAATTCAGCTTTTGAATTGACCTCAGCATGGCCATGGTTCTACCCGGGCTGTTCAGGCAATATATCAGCTAAAGACAACTCTTAATGAATGATCTGAGCCCTCTGTTTAAGGAATACAGTAGGTACGCAGTTTTCTTGCTTGCAATCCAGTGTTATCCCCTGGGCAGCCAAGAGACCAGATCTCATCCCTACTACGACGGCTGTTGGCCACCCCTACTAAGAGGGCTGTCTTTTCTAGATAGAAAGACTGTGCTTCAAACTGCTTAAGGACATCCAAATGTCTAACTCCTTGAGTTCCAGTGGAAAAAAAAATAAATTGTTTTCTGCTTGATCGCATTGCTGAATTTTAGAAGTTATGACAGCCTATGCTAGAAATACAGCGTCAGTGGCTGATAGGGATCTGTAACGTACACGACCACTGCACACTCTCCAATCACACTGCTCTTGCCTTGTGAAACTGCGAATGCATTTTGCAACAATGAACTAAATAGACATGATCTTTCAAATGAGTCTTTGAATGTCCTTAAAATTAGTTAGCAGTTTTACAAGTCTTATTTCCAGTGAAATTACAGAAATGAAAAAATTGTTTGCCTTAGACTGACCTCAGTGAATTTCAGTCCTAAAAAAAAACCTTCACGGTATCTGAAGGAAATTGTAAGTGCAAATAGTTTTCAGCATCAAGCAAGAGACAACTGTCAATGAAGTGACTAAATTTTACAACCATTCTTAGTGATGAGTTCTTGAAGTATTAAAAACATTGATTTAGAGGTGGGAGAAGTGGACAGGAATCTATTAGAAAGCAGGAAATATGTCATGACTATGAAAATCAATGCAGCTGGCAAAGAGAGGGACAGAAAATGTGAAAAAATGCAATCACCTTTAAAGTGGCAATGAAAGGAAATGTGAAATACAGCTCCCAAACAGATGGGCCGAACAAGGCATCTTCACTGTAAAAATGAAGAAGCAAGCAGGCACTAATTAATTTCTATAAGGACCAGCACAACAAATAAAATTAGCTTACGATAAGATTTGTTTTATAGCTAGGTTAAACCATTTGCTGTCAGTTAAGCATGTACTCTGTCTTGTCAGTGTTAAAAGACAAATGTAGACATTTTCAGAAGTGAATACAGACATGGTACATTTGCCTCTACGATTGTCGCTGTCATGACAGCAGAGGAAGTTGTGTCAAGTGCTGTGCTGCCTGCCAAGTCCATCGGCACTGTGCCTCTGCAAACAGCTCCATTTGAAATCACGGGTTAGAATTACTGCATTGTGTAAGGGGATACAGAGATGGACCATGTGTTCGAAAGGAGTCCAGGATTTCTCAACATGTGAATTTTAGTGGAGAAAATTTTGTTGTAAAGAACAATATTCCACAAAATACCTGTAAACCTCGCTAAGGCCAGAATTTTGCCCCACTATGCAGACTCAAACACACTTACCAAAACCTCACTGTTCTTGCTATTTTATAGAGGACTCTTGTCCCGCTCCTACCTAAAGAACAGGTAGTCCATGAGCATAGCTTTGCCTGGTGATGGTACTGGAAGAAAATGCTCCATCACCATTGCACCCAGCAAAACAAATTGTAAAATATGTCGTAATAAGAAGTGGTTTGAACTTCAATATAATGTCATGTCTTTCAGATAGACGCTTCCTTTTTCTTTACAAAACAATAAATGTTTTATGCCGTAATTTAAAATGACCATAAAATACCTCATAAAAATAAAGATGATCTCAAGCCGTAAGATTCAGAGCCTAATCACAGTCATTATCATTATATAACAGTGTAAGTATTAGAGAATAAGATTATAGTTTCCTGTAAAAACAGAAGATATCCACGTTTCAGAAATTTGCATACACTATATTATTTTCAAAACACAAAAATAAAACGGAGCTTACACTGGGAGTTCTATTGCTAGATAACGTTTTGCATTATGCATTACACCAATAAATAAAAAGATAAATTTCATATGTACAAAGTATATTACATCCAATTGCATATCTGTTTCAGGTAACTAATTCTCCATAGGCTCCCAGACTGTGACCACACACCAACTCCCTCTCATGGTGCCTTTCCTAGTGCCAAACAACAGAAAGTGATAGCACACGAGCTTCTGTTACCTAAAAATGACCTTTTCCTTCACCACCTTTGTCTCCTGCCTTCCTCTTTTCCCTACAGCTTGAGAGGGATCAAATTTTGACATTTGACTTGCGTGTTCTTGGGGAAGAGCACAGAAGCCAAGATCTGAACGTAGCATAGTTAATACTGGACACAGCCGCAGAAGTTCCTCTGCACGGAACGGCAAAAAAATGTGACCTGATGTACCTAACACAACTATTTTTACACCACTATTCTTTGGCTGAACTTTGGCCGGTAGTGCTGGGCTTTCATTTCATTATGCCAAACATAATGTTGGACTGCATGTGCTGTCTTTAGGCACTCTAACATACTGAACTAATACTCAAGTGCTGTAAGGTCCAAGATTTTAATCAGTAAAATATTCAGTATTATACACTATTACTCTGGCCTGGGCTGCAACTTGGACTGCACATCCACAAATCTGTCCATGCAGAAGCCTAAATTTGCTATTTATTCTCCATTTACTGTCATAACAGTAGGAGTTCTTCAAGCTCTCATCCTTCTTTTCTAAAGAACAGGGCAGGAGGATAAGGGTTGTCAGAAAAGTGTTTAAACTTTAGCTTTTGCCAAAAAAGAAAACAAAAAAAAATCTACTCCCATATTGCACAAACAGAAGAGGGAGGGGGAGCAGGGAGAGTATTGCCATTCAAGGTGGAGCACTTCGTAAGGCTTTAGAATTGAAATATGATTTAATCTTAAAATATCTTGGGGTTGGAATAGGTGTAAATCAGCATCTTTCACTGTTTTCTTCAGGGGCTGGCAGTCTGTCTCTGCCTTTATAAATATACTTGCAGGGAACATTTAGTAAAAATAAGGTTTGGAGTTCACCATTTAGTTTCTCCCATAGCTCAGCTGACAGTGCCGGTTACCTGTAAGTCTACCTACCCCCTTGTGTTTGCAGGAGCCAAATCCAAATGTAACCCATTCCACCCATCTTTGGTAATTACTGGGTAGGGATTTAGTAGGACATTTCTCATTATGCCAATCCAGTATTTCAGTGCGTTATATCCCTAGTGACTAGTTGTCTTTTTTTTCCACCCTCCTTTATCTTCATCTCTCTCTAGTATTTCTTCTGCCTAAAGCCTTCAAATCATATTAGCTGACTGCTATATTTATTAGGCATCTTCAATACATTAAAACATTGTTCCCTGTGAAATGTGCTGTTAAGTATTACCTTGGTTAGTAATTTAATTTAATAGGATAGTGACAACACATTGACATTGTGCAGGTTTGTGACCTAATGATTTATGAGACAAGTTACATTTGCAGACACATTGATTTTGGTAACTGCAATGAACAGAAGTGAAGAACAATTTTCATTTTTCTTTTTTTTAACATCTTTCTTTCCTCTTCTCCCAATATTACTTTATACATAGAATGGCCTCTTTTAAAGCTTGCTGGTGGTTTGAAAGAGGTTTTAGGTCATGGCACTAGTTTTTTAGTGATGCTTATAGCCTTCATACACTTGAGAAACCCTGTGCATCCCAACAAGTGCCAATTAATGTGTTCCACATCGCTGGGCCTTAGAAATGATATGATAAAATGCGATGACTGTAGTAATCCAATTTAAATGATAGTGATAACTTTGTGCCTTGACACTCAGGTGAAATAAGGAGGACAAGCAACTTGGTAATCCCATCACATGCAGAGTGCTTTCCTGCATCAGCTGGTGAAGGTGGATGGCCATGTGCAGGAAAAGCTGGCCTGGTTCACTTAGACTAAACCTACTGGGAGCACCTGAATGGAAATCAGGATCCTTAACTGCTCATAGGAGAAATGCTTTGCTGTGTTGTTGCATAGCCACACCAGCCTTACAGGAATCTCATCAGGTAAATCGGATAGGGTGAATGGAGAGGAGTCAGGACTTGCTATGGGTGAGAACCTTCTACAGAGAGAATAGGTGATGGTAGGAATTGCCCTACTTTTTCCCCATCCATCCCCTAGCAGCTAATTGAGATCCATGTGCTGCAAAAGCATAGGACCTTATTACCAGTCCTGCAGAACCATCAATTTCCACCATCACCACTGTAAATTTGACATTGCGTTTATAAGCTAACATTCAGTTGGCTAAGGAAGAACAGTTTATGCAAAATGTACCTTTTCTTTGCCTCAGGCTAATACTCTTATCCCTCTTCTATCATTAAATTAGGTTTTAAAATAAAATAATTTTTAGGCTTCTGTGAAGTTATTGATGGATTGAAATGTATGTGGCACTGTGAGGCACGTATGTCTATGAATGGGATGATTATCCCCATCAAGAGAGATCTGCAGAGGTCACCAGTGTTAAACTGCTATTCAGTTAAGTGTTTCAGCAAAAACTGAAAGAATTTAAATCTTTTTTTTAATGATAAATGAATTTGAATAAAAGTAGTTGCTTCGTAAGTTTATCTGCTTCCAGCTCTACCAAACACCATGACCTCTCACTGGTTTGAGTGTTTGGAGATCAGGACTCTGTTTCTCTGTCAGAGACTCCCCGTGTGACCCTGAGCATCTCTCGCTTAGATGGGTGCAATTAGGTACTTACAAGATAAGGGCTGCAATCTAGAACTCAGACCGAGTCATCGAGGGCTCTACAGGGAAGGAGGCATCTCCAAACAGTGACTGAACCGACAGCAACCACAAGCAGAAGTGCTGCAGCCTGTTTTAATGCAGTAGTCTCGTGGCTGGAATACTCTCCACGGGCAGAAGAGACCAGGTTTCTTTTTCTTCCTACCCTGCAGCCCTTAAACCCTGATCTCCTCCTTAAACTAGCAGGCTGTATACATTAAGTTGGTTTTATCCTTTTTACATGCTCCTCCTCCAGCCCTCAAGTCTTGACTATTAGTTTGTACACGGGCAGAAGTTCTGTAAATTCCACTGAAGAATTATGAAAGGATGAGAATAATGAGAAGAAATTAATGTTAAAAATTATCAAAAGAAGAGAATATATTTGAAATACAACTCAAGAAGAAAAATTATACAGAAAGTCCCATATTTGCCAGGAGGGAATAAATACATGGTTTTTATTCCAAGGGCCATAAGTTCCTGTCACATTTATGCAGACAATATATTAAATGTATTTGCAGAGAAACAACCAGATGCTCTCATCCACCACTGTAGTTAGAGGCAAAAAGGCAGATGGTGGGGGAACTGAACATCCCTTACAATGGAGTCCTTCTAAGCTATTCACAATTCTTAAATGTTTGCTAACTTCCTGGTACTGCGATTATCACTGCAGTGAAAGCAATAACCTAATCAAATATACAGAAAATTAGGAAGAAATCTGAACATTTTCAATTATGGTTATTTCACTCAAAATCACTTACTTCAGGAAAATCTTTCCAATTTTCAGACTTGTCAGTCCTATTGAAAGCCTCCTGATAGCCTAGGAAAAAAAACTTGTATTTACTACTTAGTTGTAGGGCATCATCACTATTGAACATCACAGGAGTCCTCTCATTTACCTTCATTGTTTTTCATATCAGTGGATGGCTTAAAGACACTTACAAACAATGGAGAAGGTAAATGCTAAAATATATACCTACAGAATCAACAGAGTAGTCGAAATCAATTCTGAGAAGCTTCTACTTTTCTTTTGCTATAACTTAGTGAAGATCAACATAATGGGTACTTCATGATTTTCTAACTTAGCACCACTTTACCTCCTTGATGAAGTTTTCAATGCAAGTAAAAGAACTCTCATTTTTTTGCTATTTATGGGTTGTGGTATGTTGACCCTGGCTGGACACCAGGTGCCCCCCAAAGCTGTTCTATCACTCCCCTCCTCAGCTCAACAGGGGAGAGAAAAATATAACAAAAGGCTCATGGGTTGAGACAAGGACAGGAAGAGATCACTCACCAGTTACCGTCACGGGCTAAACAGACTCGACTTGGGGATAAGTAATTTAATTTACTAACAATCAAATCAGAGTAGGATAATGAGAAATAAAAACAAAATCTTAAAACACCTTTCCTCCACTCCTCCCTTCTTCCTGGGCTTAACTTTACTCTCTGATTCTCTGCCTATCCCCTCCCCCCCGCCACTCCAGCGGTCCAGGGGGACGTGGAATGGGGGTTGTGGGCAGTTCATCACACGCTGTCTCTGCCGCTCCTTCCTCCTCAGGGGCAGGACAGCTCACACTCTTCCCCCGCCCCAGCGTGGGGTCCCTCCCACGGGAGACAGTCCTCCACAAACTGCTCCAACGTGGGTCCTTCCACAGGCTACAGTTCTTCACGAACTGCTCCAGCGTGGGTCCCTCCCACAGGCTGCAGTCCCTCAGGCACAGACTGCTCCAGCGCGG
>JAVKLA010000001.1:44253738-44304070 GCA_034782735.1 Sagittarius serpentarius | reverse complement strand
AATCTCTGCTCCGGCGCCTGGAGCACCTCCTGCCCCTCCTTCTGCGCTGACCTGGGGGTCTGCGGAGCTGTTTCTCTTACATGTTCTCACTCTTCTCTCCGGCTGCAACTGCTGTTCTGCAGCAACTTTTTCCCCTCTTCTTAAATCTGTTACCCCAGAGGTGCTTCCACCGTCACTGGTGGGCCTGGCCTTGGCCAGCGGCGGGTCCATCTTGGAGCCGGCTGGCATTGGCTGTGTTGGACATAGGGGAAGCTTCTAGCAGCTTCTCAGAGAAGCCACCCCTATAGCCCCCCCACTACCAAGACCTTCTCACGCAAACCCAATACATGGGTTTCCTCAGAGCATCTGGAAGACTATCACCCACAGACACTGCATTGCAGATATCCCTTTACAGAAATAGCACTGAATCTTACAGTACACCTATTTATTGATTTATTGTTTACAGAACTTTGAATTACAGTAGTACTAAGGTCACGTTAAACTTCTATTACTCTTTATTTTGGGGATACTAATGGCCAAGCTGCCCTCATCAAAAGGGAATCACCACGGTAGGCACACATGCACAGCAAAACCAGTTGCTGCTAGAAAAGGATGTTATCTTTACACACCTCTGTACAATGCCCACGTTTTACCCCATTATCTGCAGTGTAATTAAACAAGGCACAGAAATACTCAGGGATTTCCCCAACATCTGTCATGAAATCTTCAACCAGTCACGCACAAAAAGATCTCAGTTTCAGTCTGGTGACAACACAATCTTTCTAATATCTGCCACAATTGATAAGTAGTCTTCTGGCCACCATATGAGCCTTCAGAAGGAGGTTAGTCCATATCACTGTTAATTCCTACATTGTTATTTTCTTTTTAAGAAGGTCTCATAAAAGTATATTAACTAAGATTACAACGTCTATCCCCATAGTCAAGTGTTCAACCCATCGAGTACTGCACTTGCAACAGCCTAGGGAAGTATTATACATCAAGAAAATGCCATAAAATTTTTCAAAATTTACAAATGACTACTTTCAGTTCTAAGATGAAATCTATGTAGTGGACATGATCTATCCCGCCTCTCTGGAAATAAATCTTGAAATACCTTAGGAAAAACAATACTTCAAATCTTCCTTAACAAGACCTGTCACCGGGTTCTTTAACTCTTTGGGGTTTTTTTTTAAGGAAGCAGCCCAAGACGGCCAAATCGCCGCTTTCAGTCTGAGATTCATTTTGCAGCCCACTGCCTAAGGCACCCTTTCCACATGTCATATCTTGGGCACACACTGTCACAGTGTGTCTCTCCTGACAAAAATCAGCACCAGCAGAGATGATTTGTCCCAGCTGTCAGGTCAGGCAATGCAAGATGGCCCAAAGCGTTGCAGAGCCACGTCTGCACAGACACACACAGACTATTTTGCAAAGCAGCAAGAAGGCGGGACCCCTCCTTGTGTTGCGTGATCTCGGGCAAACCCTTACATGATGTGACAGTGAAAAGATGAAAAGTTTGAAGATAAATATGCAATCCATGGTATCCCAGTAGGAAATATTCAAAGCAGTTTGATTTGCTGCAGATGTACAGAAACCAAAGTAGTCATCATTTAGTAAAATAACAGATAAGACTCTCAGACGTATACTCAAGAAATCAAAGAATTATTATAATCTTTGTCTGGTGGCTTGTTTTTTTTTTTTCTTTCTGAGAGAAATATAGTCTGAAAAACTAATCTGGAATCATAACCCCAATAGGCAAGCATCACAAAATTGCCAACTAAAATTACTTTACATAAACAGTAACACCAATGACTTTTCTGGAAAAAGATGTAAAAAGTAATTATGAAACACTTCTAAGAGAAGTCTGATCTAGTCTACTGGAAAAGTGAGAGGAAAAAAATGCAAACAAATCAATTACAAATCAAATACTCTAAAATGGAAATGACTAATTTCTGCAGTCAGTGCAAAATAATTGAAATACTTTTTGAACTCGGTTATTTTCAGAATTACTTGGAAATGAAGATAAGCGTTCCTTCCCGTCTAACAGCAGTTTGTTCTTAAACTATATGTAAAATTCTAGTATTGGATACATAGTAGCTAACATGAAATCACAACTGGTTTATCTATGTTCTAGATGTTACAATAAAGCTTCATATAACATCAAACGAGCAGAATGGAATTAATCAGTGTACTGAATTTATGATACTACAGTGAACATAGCTTACCAGTAACTGATCCAACAGCAGGTGTGTGTGTAAAACCTAAATATAGGTTTAATAAATTAGACTAGCTTGCTAATTTTCACTTTAGATGCTCATTTATAATTATAATGTCTCAAACATGCTTCACCACATATCTTGAAAAGCCTATTTCTGGGCTGTCAGCTTGTTCTGCAGAAGTGTATCTGCTTGGCATGTACCAGAATGCTTCCATTCGTTATTAGTGAAATAAGTATACGGTCACAAAATTAAGACAGATTAACTGTGTCAGTTTTGTAGAGCAAAACACAGCATTTTCCTGTGGCTTCATTCACAGAGCAGGGCCCTCAGCGGAGCTGCTCAGCGGGGGAAGCACCAAACTGGGGCAGGAAGGAGCTGGGAGGGAGCCCGGCAGCAGGCAGAAAAGCTAACTTCAGCCTAGCGAGTCATGCCATGCTTCCTATTCGCTTAGTGGGGCAAGATGAGTTTCTCCAGGGAACAATTCAGACCAGGAGCCTAATACAGTTGTTTTGAATCACCTATCTCTCCCCACTGACTAGAGGAGGAGTCTAAAAAGATTAATTTTAGTAGGGTAGTTACCCTCAACAGTGGCTAATGGACTAAGACATATGTTGAGACTCATTAAGAGCTTGACTCTCCTTTATTCCTGTGGTATCAGAAAGCTCCAACACCTCCAGATAACACAATGTTCCTGTTGGGCACATTTAAATTATGACGCTAATTTAAGACACTCAACACTGTGGGCAAAAAGTGGGCTGTTGGTGTGCCACAGAAATCTGCTGTACTACTCCTTTTCCCATCTGTTGCATTACCGCCCTACTTCCAGTGTCAGGGAAGAGCTTAGAGCCCAGTCTGCAGAACAGAAGCGCAAGCAGCACGTTCCTAAAACCTCCAAGATGACTTGCTTCTACATCACGATGCCATTTGCACTCAAGGGCGAAGACAGTCTGGCATCCCGCACAGAAAACACACCGTTGTTCCTTTAGGGACGTACTTGTTGGGAAATGCCAGTAAGCAAACAGAAGTGCTGACTGTCAAGTCTAAGTTCAGTCCTGTATGCAGAAATGAATAAACATAATCATTTGTCTGGGTAAAGGTATGAAAATATGATCCTCAAAGCTGGATTTAAATTACGGAAAGTGTATGTAAACGATTCTTATAGTGCTTGAAGCTGAAATCAGACGTTAGCCTCTACAACTACAGTAAAGATGAAGAGAACCTGCCCTGAGGGAAATAGTGAGAAATTGTTAGCGTCGGACCTGCCTGCCAGTTCTAGCACTGGGTTTGCCTCGCTTCCCAAGAGGGCTGGCAAAGTTCAGGCTTGGGGATTTGCAGGAATAGCGCAAATGCTGGTAGAAAAGCTGCTCTGTGGGTCAGACACTGATTTTCTGTAAATGAGGAGTAAGTCCGGACACCAGTGTCGCTCCAAAAGCTCAGAACCTTTGGTTTAAGACTCATCTTTGTCAGAGAACACTGATCAACAGAGGTCTTCAGGGAGGCTAAGCAGGAAAACTGACAACAGAGGAAATACGTTAAAGACATTTTTGGAAGAACTATTTATCCCAAGTATAACTATATCTTCAACTGCAGTAAACCTTTGCAATTGAAACAGTGGAAAATTCCATTCCTGAACACTTTTTTTCCTGAATTTTCAGAATTATTCACGACAAGTATCTGATATCTTTCCAGTTAAGGTTGTATTCTGATTTGTCAGATAACTGATGACATTGAACAGCTGCTGCCACAAGTTTATCTAAAAGCCTAGGAACAGTGTTCTTCCACTGCTTTCATTGCAGTAATGTATTTGGGTTTGTATCATTGGCTGACAACAAATTAACATAATCCCATCTGTTGTATATGTCTTTCAGTCATGAATTAACAGCTGTCAGCTTTAGTCTTGCTATTTGGGGCAAACTTAAAGGTTTTTTTTAAAAAATTATTTTAAAAGAATATCAAGTACCTCCATATTTAGCTTCACCAATGCCTCTGCCTCCACCTAAGCAAGTAGTTTGAAAACATCTTTATTCCTGAACACAAATAAAACTACCTGCTTATAGCTAAGTTACATTTAATGTAGCTGGCTAACCATATGTGTTAAACTCCAGCTACTGATGAATAGTTTACACTGAGATTTCTTCAAATGTCTAGAAGACATTCCTAAAACAGACGACTGGAAGAAGAGTGTCCATTTTCACACCATAGCAAGTGCCTGGCATGATTTCTCACTGCTGCAAGTGGCATCAAAGCTGCTCAGGAAGCCTGTAAGGATATTGTGTTATCATTGCTGTTTACTGAGAGATGTATTAGAGAGTGCTGTAAAGTGCTCTCTGACTGCCAAGGAACACAGGACTTTTCAACCAGAGCCACTGTTGTGTTGTAATTGCTAATTCTGTGTCTTTCAGGCAAGGAATAGCCTTGCTAAGGAACAAAGAGAATTCTATACACTGCTATTCTTCCTTTTGTTTCACTCGTGTTCTTTTTCTGTCATGCCAAAATGGTACTGGACTTTGATGCTGATTCTTCAGATGCCAGCAAGGATGGCATTTCATAAAGAACGTACAATCAGTCAGCAAGGAACTTCTGCGGTTTTTAAGTTATTCTTCTTTGTTCCAGTTCATCTGAAGAATGGTCAAATTATGCAGCATGGATTGCAAAATAAAAAAACAAATTAGAAATCACAGAATAGGGTCTACATAACACAGTAGGATGATCTAAAAGCTTTTCACACAGTGGTCTTGAATCAATTCTGTAGCTCAGAGCGACCGCTCAGCAAGAGTGTAGATGTCTCATCCTATCCTGGACCTGACACTTCATAAGGGCACTATGTGGTTCAGCACACTAGGGTTCCTTTGAGCAACTGTAGGTTTTGACAGGTTTCAGAAGGAAGGTCCAGTGTTTACCACCAGAAAGGCAATATTTGCTAAAATAGTTACTCCACCCTCCTCAGTTAAACAGGAAAATGTGGTATTTCACTGCATCAGAGCAGCAGGCAAAAGCTGAAGAATGACAAAGGTGGGACTGTTTGGGAAAATCTCATGTAACATGGGTAAGGTTTATGCTCAATTCATGTGTGTTTCCTGCCTTTCATGAACATTGCATTTATCCCCAATTTTAAAACCAGATCTGTACCTTTGCAGAGCAGATTTTTTCACCTGATGTCAAGGCACAGAGGTAGAATTTGCATTTTGTAACATCCACTGCTCACTCCTCTGAGCACCCACGCAATGGGGAGCATGGGGCCCAAGCAGTTCAGCAGTACCTCTCACTCAAGGATCTTGAATCCACTATTAAACATGGTTATTTTTGTTTTGGGAGCAAGAGCCCCTGTCCCTGGTTGCAGGGAGGAGGTTCAGTAGTATGCCGGGAGTAAAACCTGCAGTCTCCCTTCCAGTCCTGCCTGACCACTGCAATCCTGGGTGAGAACTACTCAAAGGCTGTGGGATCTTCACTCTTACCTCTGGCCAAAAAAAAATAGTAAAACATTTTATATCAAAGACATAAATAAGCCAATACCATAATTTTACGTACATAACTTCATTTATCCGGGGTGTGTAAAATGCCCATTAAACCTGCTATTTAGTGTGATGGTTACATGCCAGTCTTTCTGATGGCTTTAGGTGCTTATAAGTCTCTCATTATTAGAGAGATTCATAATCTTTTATGAATGTATCCTCAGAAGACCTTCGCAGTAAGGGTAACATTATTACCTTCATAGAACGGGTAACATTATTACCTCCATAGTAAGGGTAACATTATTACCGCCATTTCAAAAATTGTGGAAATGCAGTACAGCCAGATCAATGTTAAGGCTAAATGGGTGAATTCAGGAGCTTCACATGGGATTATCCCAAGACATCAACAAGAAAAATCAGAAGTCCAGATAACATGAACTTTGGGAGGAAACGTCAATAAAATGAAAGTTGCCTAAGTTTAGGAAGAGACTTGATTATATATATGAGCTCAAACGTTAAGAAGAATGAAGTACTGGAAGAGACTGCCCGAATCCTAATGGCAGACTGAAAGAGAGATCAAGGAGACGTTGGCCTAGGAAGGCCAATGAAGTTGAAGTTGGTTTTACTTTTGTGGAAGAAGGATGAAATTACTGACCTTGGGATGTGCTCACTGATGTAAGCTGAAAATCTCTCTGAGCCTTCAGAGTGATTTGAGTCCAGGTCTAGGTGACATAACCCATCAAGGATGATCTCAGTGGGAACTCAACACATCCCAAAGTCATCCTTTAAAACTTAGTACAGCCTGCTACAGTAGTCGCTGGGTAGGTAAATCCAGGCTCATCCCATGCGGTCATTTATAATTCAACAAAGCTCAAAGATATAGGCCACTGCTGTTCATAGGTAATGTAGACAGACAATGTAATCATGCTATACAGCATATATTAAAAACAACAGCTGATGCACTGGTTTTTTTTAACATTAGGAAATAATAGTCATTAAGGATCTGAGTCTCAAAATGCTGAGCATCTGCAGACACTACTGAATTCTTCTGGAATTATTATGAGCTCACTGCATCTCTAAACTAGACTTTTACACATCTGGCCACTATGGTGATTATTATTATTATTAAAAGAGAGTGCAGAAGAGCTAAATAAAACATACAGTGATGCTCTTGTTCATTCACTTATTTCTTTCCTGCAGCAGCCTACTGTATTGCTAAGAAAAAATAAAATACAATTAGTCATAACAAAACACTTAATTAGCTTTACAAGAAGACACTAAGCAACACACCAGATGCTAATGAAATCCTGAAAGTCCGTTTTGTAATGAAGCACATATGTACTAACATATTTTAATTTCAAAGCGGTTTTGAGATTACAAAGAGAAATTGGAAGTTATAACTTCGAGATGCAGTCTCAAAACTGCACGCAGACATGCAAGAAGCAAATTGACATTATTGTGAGTAGGATTTATAGTTTAAATAAAGTATGACTACCAACAATAAAAAAACCACACACCCAATGCATTTATCAGATTAAAACAACTGTGACAGCTGGTAACACTATTGGTAAATTCCCTGAAGATAAAAAGCAATACCAAGTCAAAAATCATTGGTAGTCTGAAGGTAGCCTAGAAAAGCCTCAAAGAAAAAAATGTGTAACCCATTTGATGAAAAGTGAGTGAGGATCTGCAAAGAAGGAGAGATGATCAAAGGATTAAGCCAGGAAAATTATCTATTTAAAATCCTTTAAAGCTACCAGTGTGAAGCTCTAAGTCTCTGTTTCTGCCCAAATGTAAAGTGTCTCTCCAAGGGCGCAGTTCAAAGCCAATCAAAGTCACTGAGAACCATAAATTTCAGATAAGGCCTTTATGATCATCCCGAGGATGTCCATAATTACCATCATTGCATTGCCCTTTTAGAGGGCAGGCAAAAGCAGCACATGGTCTCCGCCTCTCCTGTGCGCCCAAGGCCCAGAGCAGGGATTTGAGCCACAGCAGGGATTTGAGCCATGCCTTGTCCCAGGGAACCCCTGACCTGCCAGACGTCAACAGAGCCTCTCTTCCTCCCCCTGCCTATGGGTGGAAAGCTCCAAAGTGGTGCTCCTGGTCATAGTAAATAGAGAAACTCAAAGAACAAGTTTTCTGATGACCTCACTTCACATCAAGTAGGGCTACATTGCTGGAGCAGCGTGAGTTTTTGTGTGTCTCTGAGTTGCTGTGGGGCTGGAGACCCAGGTACCTGGCAGAGCGTCTAGCGGTTGGGAGCAGCCGAGCAGCCGTTTCAGGATTGCTAGTGATGGGCTTACACAGCTAAAGTGGCCGCTTGGTACTTCTGAGTGTATGAAAAACAGGAATTCTACCCAAAGTGAATGGAAATGGAGCAACTAAAAACTAGTTAGTTTTTGAAAACCTGATTCTTTAACTGTTGGGTCAGCATTTTATGACACAAACCTATTTGTGGCCTTATTGTGGCCCTGCACAGCTGTGTTAGTACTCCTTTACTTTATCACAGTCAGGAAAGTCTCTTTTCTTCTTAAGAACAAAACCCACAAAATAAGATGTCTGGCCATATTTTCCAGCAATCCTCCAGAACTCTCCACCTAATCCCAGTGATATTACAGAGACTAGCGCAGTAAATATCTTTAAGGACTGAAGTAATGCAGCAACTCGAGCAACTGAATTGATGCTCAGCAGCACAATTATTGTTTCTCTCTACTATTTGAAAACGCTCAGTTTCAAACTTTTTGAAGTAACCAGAAAAAGAAACTGCTACAGGAACTCATTCCATGACCACTGTCAAAGATGTTATTGCTAACAGTACAGTTACCACAGCAATTGGGACAACTCCCAGTTCTCTACAAAATGCTTAATAGTGGTTACATATATCATCTAACAAAACATGCATTTTTTTTCAGGCATATGTGGAATATAAAAATTCATCTAAGAGCTTTATGTGAAGCTGAATGAGCACAAAAATGAGCAAAATGGATGAGATATATTAAACCCAGCAAATGCTCCCTCATTTTTAAATTAGCACTTGGATCTATGTTATTATTATGCAGTTCTCCTTCTTCCTTTCCTCTCAATGTATTGATTTTTCCTTTCTGCTAATGAACTAAGCGCTCTGACAAATGTAAACATGCCAGTGTCCAGTAATTTCAATACACAAACCTACTAGGAAGCATTTACAGAGATATTCTGCAGTGGTAACAAAATGCTTATTTTACTAGCTGCTTGTTAACACCCATTGTATAAAAGTACATAATTGCTCAAGTGCTCGGTAAACCACCGTTACCTGGTTGAAGATTTTGGACAAATTGTTTGACTTACGCTGTACTCACATTCTCAGCACGAGTTGGAAACACGCCAGAGGAATAAACCACCCAACAGATGTTAATTGTGCACTAGACCACACTGCATGACTCCACATTGTACACGATTTTAAATATTGCAATTACTCAAAGATACAAGGGCAGGCTCTCCAGACAGCCTTTTGCACCTTAAAAACTCCTTCTGGAGCGTGCAAGGAAACAAGACAAAGTTAAGAGCTTAATGTGAAGCACACAAACAATAGTGATGCTTTCAGAGAGTTCTCCTAAATTTTCCGTATATTACACTAAGGAAAAGGGAGGGAGGTTCAGAAAAATGCAAGTAAAGACGCTTTGGGAGGGAAGAAAAATAAGGACTGGCAAGAACCAAAAAAAAACCCAGGAAAACCAAAAGGCAGAGAGGGGTTTACCTTCCACAGTGGCACTGTTGTGGCAGGGACCCTCTGTGGACCTCTGGCTGCGTGGGGGTGGGGAGCGGAAGCCTATGGATCCAAAACCCCACACTACAGTTTGTGTACTTGAATTGTAAATCCAGTTTTGCAGATTGCTGCACAGTAGGCCTGAATGAGTACCAAAGAGGTATCTTAAGTCCCAGTCTGTATTCTCTGACTGGAAATCACCTTGTCTTGCAGCATTTTTTGCTTTAGAAACTTTAGATAAAAAGCTGTCTGATTAACATTCTCCCTTCCCTTCTATGTACGGCGTTCACCTTGTCTGTCAGTGCTCTGGACATTTTTTGAAGACATCTTTCACTCCATGTTTATACAAGGTATGCATAATAAGACCCTGATGTTAGTGTAGGTACCATTTTGATTTCTTGCCTCTATTGCCCTTTAAAAAAGCCTCAAGAAGAAGAATGAAAAATCTGAAAGATTTAATTTTTTAGGTTCAGATATTTCTCTTCTCAGCCTTGTTTTGACTGTCAAGTAAACATCAGCTTAAAAGAGAAGACATTTTCCAGAGATGTTCATTTGATGAGAAAAGGAATTATTCTTCTTTTAGAGATGGCTATCCAAACATAATTAGATAGGTTTACAAAATATATTTTTTCCCCTCAAATGGAAACAATATTTTGAAGGCGATTTGAATGTATAACTTCTAAGCAGAATCAAAGGAGCTCATCAACATACAAGTCTTTTATTGTCTGACAGGCATGGAAATTTTGTCTGAGTAGAGATTGATTTGATGCCAGCTTGCTGCAATTAGAAAGTAATTAGCATTCTTTCAAAGTGAGGACCAGAAGAATGGCCTGAGGTTGACATTCAGTTCAGTGAATAAGCCAGAAAAATTGTGTCTCCTGCTTTTGAGTAGGGGATGATAGAATTTGGAAATCGCTGGCTGTACTGTAAACTCTGCTACCTCTAAAGACAAGCCCAACATGTATAAACAAAGACCTTTTTAACTGGTATTTTTAACAGTAATTTGACCGCGACAAAGAAGACTGCTAGTAAGTTTTTCCAATTAGCCAACATTTCTTCTTTGTCTTTTAAGATGCTGCCCTACTGGCTTATTGACTGAGAAAGCTCAGCTTGCTTATGCACTAAGGGTGGTAACACTATGAAGACAACCAGTCCAAAGCCCTCACATCCTTTAAGTTCTACTCTAATTCTTTGTAGAGAGCTTTGGGAGGAGGGCTCTTTTTCAGAATTTTTTCATTTCAGTCTCTGTTCAAAGGTGTGCAGCAGCCTTGAACACGTGGCAAAAGACCTCTGCACCTTCATAAAATACCATAAATCTTTAAATGCAACTTGTCGAATCAGTTCTCTTTACACAAATACCAACCTTAAATTTCATCATGAGCGAGTACTGCAACCAACTGCAGTAAACACAGATGCAAATACTCTGCTTATACCATCGCCCATTACTTTTATTTCTTTGACTGACATGCTATTAGGAAACTAGCTGGGAGGTATAGAAACTGAGAACATAGAAATATTTGAAGTTTTCAAGAAAAGTTGTTCCATGCTGGAAACGAAGAAAAATGCAAACCAATGACCTCTTGTGCTTTTTTTGCAAGTTTTATATCTTTATGTCTAAATGAGGAAAGAAAGGAGCGATCAAAAGACAAGGGGTCTCTGACTGTGCATTAAAAGCAGTAACTACTAGGCCATCCTTCCTCTCACCATCGTCTTTGAACAACTATTTCCTGGAACAAGGGGATAAAGACAGTGAATTGTAGTATGCAGTGCAGGAGAAAGTGATCTAAAGACAGGTCAATATACAGGAAAATTATGCACATTTTTATCTTGATCTTTTACTTGCCTGTAAATATCACGTTTCCTAATAATGACAACAATAAATAGGCTCTCTCTGGAAATGGGCATGTGAATCAATTGAGGACATTTGACACCACCAGCTGGGCATGAGGCTAGCCACTACTTCATGCACATCATTAACAGCTCTGAATTGCTAGTAAAATAGAACAAATATTTAACAAAACCTCACAAACAGCAGAAATAAAGGAGAAGATGAAAGAGCCAGCCACAAAGTTGAAGGGAGAAGGAGAGAAGGCATCTTTTTCCTGACTAGAAAAACTCAGTTTACAGAGAGGATTAAATTTAGTTTTCTAATTAGAACCTTGTTAGTTTTGAGTTCTATGCAGCAGCGTGGAAAGGAAATCACAGGGAAAAGGGTATATAAGCCTATGTTAATGCTCAGCAACAGCAACAGCAACAACAGACAGGCTGTGATCAAAGGTGCAATTGTACAAGTTTCTATTTCATTGTTTTAAGGACTAAAAGCAGAAAGACTTTAAGCGTTAAAGAAAAAGTAACATCATCAGGAGTGAAAGTTATAACAAGTCATGTGCCAGGAATACACTTGGTCTTACAGACTATACAAACAGTAACTGATCTGAGTACAAATATAAGTGACTGTCAGTGTAGTTTCCCTTTCTGAAATCCCACCCCCTGCCCAAAAAAACTAAACAGCAAATACAGCAGCCTAAAGACCCCTATTTTGTCTGAAGACTGACGTTCTGGCAAGACCCCAAAACATGACAAAATCTCATTCAGAGGAAGAAAAAGAAAAAAACCAAGAGGAGAAATTAGGAGGGTACTCAGTATAGGAAAAAACTCTATTATTCTCTTGGAAAATGTGCTTTTAGGAAGACAGCAAAGGCTGCTGTAGCCACAAATGGAAGCCCAAATCAGTAACAGCCTTGCTTGACATGGCCATTGTGGGTGACAAATCCAACCTAGAGTAGACATTCTTTTGAGAACGGTGTACGGGTCTGAAAGGGAAGCAGAAGAGTGAACTAAAGAATGAAGGAAAAGAATGGGATGAACAAGCACATAAAAAGTGAAAGTCAGTGTTACACCCTTGTGCTTATCCTATACTTTGGATAGCTGTGGCAGAGCTGTAGGATTTTACACAGGAGACTAAACTTAGAGAAATTAAGAAAAGTAAATCCTTGGTTGCTAATTTTTTCACATCGTACTTCCTTGCTATTTCTATTTCACCTAAGAGCATGTTTATAATGTCACATCAAGATGAGCTTTTCGACTAAAACTTGGTCAGGATTTGTATCTACACTGAAGTTAATGACATTGCCCTTCAAGGGTGACAAGCAGCTTCGTAAACAATTACATGTAACCATAAAACAAATTAATGCTGAACCTTCAGTTATCACTCACTGCTACAGGGACGTACTGCAACCTCAGCAGTCCTCCATGGAAACGCTTCCTCAGAAGAGCTCTGGTAGAAAATGGATCTGTCAGAAATTGGTAGAAGGAGAAGAATGCAAAGAACTCTCTTGTTTAGCAGTGAAATTGGGGGGCCAAAGTCTGGGGATTAGCACAAATAAGTTTAAGAAACAAGATGCACATTTGTATTTATACGGATGATTAATTTCTGGAACATGCTACCATAAAAAGCTATGAATTTATCATGTCTTGTTGGCTTCAAATCAAGGCTGAAGACCTCTGTAGAATATATACCATGATGGAGCTGAAGTTAACAGGTTCAACATAAGATAAAATTCCATGGCCTCTATTACACGAGGTCAGAGTAAATGATCAAATATCCCAGTTTGTCCTTAAAAGCTATGGTTCCATAATAAGAATAATTTCTGAGGCAATAGAATGAAAGAAATATATAGATTTTCTGTATTGATGATGGTAAAAGGCTCCTTTTCCACTTCGTACAACCATCAAAGCAATGAGATTTATCTTCTAAACTAACCTTTGAATCAACACAAATGGCCCCTTTAATGTCAACCCTTTCCCTGATAAAGTAACAATTAGACAGTTAAGAATAAATGTCCCAGAACTAATGGTTTAAAACAAACAAACAAAATTATTAAATGTGTTGTTATAATAACTGTGTAGTTAATTATTTTCATGTCTCCCACCAAGGAAAATACTTGTTGCAACTTTGAAAACCCACTTTGTTGACAGACTGTTTCATCTTTCTGTGAAGGTAGCAAATAGTCCACTTATTAACTTCCCTGACTATCTTACTTAACTTGCACACAGCTTTAAAACAGAAAGAAAACAAACCCCAAAAGAAAAAAAGGTGGCCCTTCTGTAATAAGTGATTACAGATTATTTGACCAGTTTAGTAAAATATCGTAAAACTTACTTGTTTTAAGGACAAAGCCTGCAACCCCTTCTAGAGTAGATTATTCTTTTTTCCTTATCAAAGCAAGTAAAAGAACAGATTTATTTTTTTTCCTGATGGTCTCTGTTGTTATCAAAGGGATTGCTGACTGCAGACTTCCCCTCTGTCTCTCATCTTCGTTAAGTTCTAATTTCAAACTCTCCTGAATTTTCTTCACTGTCAAATTTATCCACGTGTGAAGGGTGAGACAGAGCCTCCAAGCCATTTAAATCCACAAATTAACTGTTCTTTGACCCTAATTAGGCAAACCAGCAAGCTAACCTCCATATATTTCTCAAAGCTAACCATATGGTACCATGTTGGGCCAGAGCACCTCTACCAGTTTCCTACAGCATTCGTCAACATTCATAGGCTCTCCCAGGCAAAACACAGAGGAGCACCACTGAGAACAAGGTGAGACTGGGATACACAACCAACCATGAGGCTTCACTGCCTTTTCCTGAATATTGACACAGCCAGAAACTAGGCTGAAAGCAGACAGTTTTGGGTGGGAGTGAGAAGAACTGCAGGAGCGGAGAGGAAGGAAATGAAGACACCAGCTTGGAAGCTGCTCCCACAGCCTTAGAAACACTGCTGATGTGACAGAGAAAGCTTAAAGAAGCTGAGAATTGCAAGGGATTCGTGTGTCTCCTGTTGTTTGATTCTCGTTGCGTTCAGAAAACCAGGAGGTTTTGCATTTTTTTTATTAAATAATACTGCATATAAGAAACAACCAACTCCTTTACCAGCGTTAACAGAAACAACCTGCAAAGCCCAGAGATTTTGACTAATTGCCCACGTCAAATGGAGAGAGGGGATAATACAGCTATAAGTTTAAGTTTTAATAATTGGATATAGTAATAACACCAACATCTCTGAATGTCCTTGGGATCACAATTTCTTTTGGCAATAAAACATTCAGAATGGTTATGGTGAGCGTTATGAATGTTTATTAACACTATAGTACATTCTGGTTCCACAACATGCGGGATGTGTATAATGGTGCTACATGCATTATTCATATTATGCAAGACCAAAATAATTCCTCGCTTCAGTCTTATGGATTCATAATTTAAGTTGAAGAGACAGTCTCTCTCTTACAACAGAGATGTTTATTCTGCTCTTAGTTAGGTTCATACGAGTCTTGTGCAGACACAGAGCAGAGAATGTGACCTAACAAATCAATCAATATGAAAAAGTTATCAGCATTTCTGAGCACCCTGATAAACTCAGAATAAAAAGCATCACCCCAACCCCTTTTCTCATGCAAAATACCATGTGTTAATCATAACAGATGGAAAATAGCATTATATAAAATAGCAGGTTGATAAATTCAGAGCAGGAGCACAAAGCAGTGTGTGTAGGAGCCAGAAAGCTATTACTTCCTATTGTTGTTCTTCTGTCTCTGGCAGCTCTAAATGTGGAAACAAACTAGCTTAAACGATTTTTTTTGAGATTACAGAACTTAAACAACAAGAACTGGTTGAGGATGAAACTTCAACCTGGTAGCTGTGGCTGTCTGAACACCAAGGTTAATAAAGGAAGTGCTGACAAATCCTTACCTACAACATGTGATGGTACCAATCGAAATGTCATGTTTGCCCTGCACTGTCTCAACAGCTCCCATCTCTTGACCGATTGAAGGGATGACAATTGCTTTCTTAGTAGCTTTTCTGGTTTTTTATACAGGGTACTACAAAATAATTTTCAATGCAGAATGTACTGTAATACTGTTTGTGTACCAGGAATATTTATCAGTTTATATTCTTTTTAAATGCTATAGAACAGTAAATATTTTTGTTAGATATATATTAATTTATTGTTTATAAATTCAGTTTTGGATCAAGCATACTGTTCAGGAATTCATTGAGAAACTGTCCAAGGCATGCAGCTGAAAAAATCTTCAGAAACGAGGTGAGAAATGTTGAAATATTTCATTCTGACATTTTCAGATACAATATTTGAATTCTTATCTTAAAAAAAATTAAAAATAAAACAGAAAACAAATCAAATTTATTTCATTTTGGTGGCAGAAAAAGATATGAAAAAAAATGTTTGTATCAGCCCAAAACAATTCCTTTGGAAAACCACAGCAATAATAAGAGGATTTCTGGCAGATTGCAGACATAGAAAGAAAGGCATGAGAAACAGAACAAGAACACAGTGAACCTGACCATAGCATTCATGTCTAGGGCCTGGTGATCCAAGACCAAGGACTTTCCTGAGCCAGGTGATTTAAAATAGACCAGTATATTTCGCAGAAATCCCAGAACTGTGAAATTGTCTAACCCATTTTTAAATCCCTTCCCACTTCCGGCCTAACGATTTCCATTATGAATATCTTCTAAAATCTCATTCACAACAATTTTCTAACATATTTAATTATCCATTAATTTATCCAGTAATATTAAGTATACATGATGTGGGAATTGACAATCCACATACCCTACAGAGTAACAGCTTTAAGCAATCAAGTTCTTAGTGCAGTTTTGATACGTAAAGCCATACACGTCTTTCCTTATAGCTGGGCAATCTTAATCGCTGCCCTCTGGCATACCGAGGTTCCACTATGCGATAATCTACACAGCTGTTGCTTCTAGGAGGCAGAAGTCAGAGGCCAGTTTAAAACCTGTGTGAACAAGCAGTCCTGAAATCACACCCTAATGCGTGCTGTTTATACGTCCCTCTCCAGACTTCTAAAATTTACTTTTTAAGCATTCAGTTTGACAGGTGTTTTGATGTATAAATCGTACCCATAAATTATGTCTGAAACCACTTTGGTGTCTGACAACAAGCAGAGAGTAAGGATGCCACTGATCTAGAAAAGTGATGAAAAATGACACAAAAGGCGACCTTGTCTGTCCTTGAATGCAGCACAGGCACACTCAGAGAGATGACTGCCCTGCGTGACGCAAAGTGAATATATCTGCCCTGGCTTGACCAAGGCAGAACAACTCTGTGTCCAGCTGAGTCCATCACCAATTCTCACTCTGTCATGGGCTCGCTGTTGACAAGCCTCTTCATGTTCCATTCCTAAAAGATGCCTTTAAACATTCTATTATTTTGTTTCCATTAAACAGAGTTTGCAGCTTGTATCTATTCGTACAACACTGCCATTATGCCTATTAAATATCAAGCCTAAGCCAGAGAAGAATTTGTGAATCCTTTGCGTTACAATAGCCAGAATACATCTGCCCCATACTTTTATTTTATTTCAGAGTTTACTCAGTGTTTCAATTTTTGGAGCACAGCAGTGGCATCTTTCCAAGTTCAAATCCAATTAGTCTTTTCATTATATGACTGCAATGCAGAGTATAAAAAAATAATTTATTGGTTTTGGTGCCAGTTATTTAATCTGGGTGTAAGAAAAATCACTTATCTGATCATTTATCTAGGAATGAACGTTGTGTCACAGTTCTACTGATCACACAATCAGATTTTATTTTCTTTTGTTATTAGAGACTCTGCACAGTAGAACAAAAAAGTATATTTACTACTTCCAGTTAAAACTGAAGAACTGAATTTCCCACCCGAGTCAACAAACCACCCCCAGCAAGCAGTGAGCTTGTGTGTATGTTGGTGTCAAGACTACAGTGGAATATAAGCATGTGCTTAAATAGAAAGATATTAAAACTTTCTCAGTAGGCATACAGTCAAGTAAGTACTGTGGTATCTGAAAGAAAAAAGGCCAAATTCCAGAATTGCAAAGGGAATTTTAGCAAAGGATGATGGCAGAGTTGTTGTCCAAGCACTCAATACAGCATTTCTGACCATCATGCAAAAGTAGTCCAGGTTCTGCAGTTGGGCTTTAATAGATACCACGTGACTGACACACTGAGAAAATTATTTATCTGCATGTGTTTATTTTCTTTTGGCTTATAAGCATATCTAAGAAGTCAAGAAGTTTTATTTTATTCTCTCCTGAAATTAATTTTGCTGCACAGGAGACCTGCTTTAACAGTTAAGACCAACCATTTCCCCAGCATTTCAGGACAAGGAAAAAGTGTAATCTGCAGTTTTGAACAAAATTATTGTGCATGTTATGAGTTAATTCAGCTCAGATCTGTGGTAGCATTATACAGGTTTTGCAGCTTAATGTCTAAGAAATAGCACAGACAAACTGCCCTCACTCTTAAGAAAGCTGAGTGTCATGTTCCAGATTTTTTTAAATGAGGAGCAGAGCACTGTTAGAGAAAAATGCTACCACAGTGGTATATATTTTTAGCTTAATAATGTTTCACACACTTTTAAAAATGTTTCTTTAAAAGACAAAACCTCTTTCTGAGGGGAGTTGCCTATCCTGCGAAATGTACTCCATAATGCGCTTGCAAAGAAATCAGGACCCACAATCTGTCCATGCAGCCCCACAAGCAGCAAAATTCTTCTCTCTCCAGCATCATCTGTGGTGTTGGAGAATAGTTTGTTTGTCACATATGCTCTCTAAGTGTGAAGTCATTCAAATGAAATGAAAGACAGTCTGGTGCAGCTCATTCATTAATTTTCACAGCAGTTGGTGCCCTGTTGGCATTTCAAATTAACATAAGGAAAAGTTCAAGAGATTTAGCTTCATTTGAAATCATGTCTACTATGATTTTCAAGAAATGTTACAAATAGATTAAATTGCATTAGTAAAAGCTAATTGCAGAGCAAAAGAGAAGAATATTAAATGCTAAGTACCAAACTAATTTCAAAGTAACCTAATTTTACCAGCTGAATCATCTCCTATGTGAAAGATTGCACTCAAGTAGCTGCAGTGGTGACTGAGTCACTGCGCAAGGCTGAAGTCCCTAAAGATGCTGGTTGCAAGTGTTAAATGGCAAACTGAAAAGAAAGGACTTCAGTCCTGTTCATTTCACAGTTCCAGGCCCTTCCAACCTTCTCTGCCATTGGATCCAGGGTCTAAATAAACCTCCACAGGCCTGCAGTTCTAATGCATCTAATAAACTCTTCAGGGCCACTGAAAAACTGCAGAGCTTTAAGAATATGCACAGGTCTTATGATGGGGCTGGAGTTTCCTGACAACTGCCTTTGGCCATTCATTTTCAAAACTCCCAGTAACTTTTTTCTTATTAAACTACCCCGATTTGACCACGAAATACGGAACCCGCATTAAAAAAACGCAATCTCAAGTGTAATTGCAGCTCCATATTCGTTTCTGCAGTGGTTGGTTTCACTGCCTGTCCTTGCTTGCTGCTTTAAGATCTCAGACACAGAAGACTCAGGAAATACATCAATTCAAGAAAACTGGCCATTTGTTGATGAAGAGAATTAAAACATACCAGTTCGTTCCAAGTAATGGAATATCCAATGCATTTTGTGCCTTGCTTCCTTCCCTGGCATGTGGGGAATTTCTGCATGAAAACAGTGCACCTTCCAATGAAAAACTTGAGAATCCAAAAAAGAAACAAAAGGGGATAACACTGGGGAAACCTGCAAATTGTAGCCAGGCATTATCTAATTACAAAACAGGGAGCTATTAATGAAGTTGGATAAGAGCTGACGAAAGGACTGAGGTGCAATCACCTAATTTAGATATTAGCAGTGCAGATGGCTGCATTTAAGCATTTCCCTTCTACCTACTGGAGAGAATCAGGTGGTTCTATGCTGTGGTTTATCTTTCCCTGCGAAGGAATCAGAAGTGCTCATTTTTCTCATTACCTATTTATTCTCCCATTGTCCATAGTCCAGATGATACCCAAAGTCAGGCAGGTTGAATCCTACTCCCTGGTATATGGATGGTACTGAGAACCCAAAATGAGGCACTGGCACCCTCAAGAGAGTTGCACCGAAGGGATGTTTAAAAGGTGGGAGGAAAGGATGAAATTCATCAAGTTTCCAAAAAGAATTTCCCTAAGGGCAGGACCTACATTGCAGTGGCACCACATCAGTCAAGTCTGTATGTGTGTTGACAAATAGACAAATTCTCACAGGAATAAAGCATTTCATTGAAATTTTTCTGATGTTATTTTTCTCTAAACAAGCACGACTTCATGCTGAAACAGCAGCAAGAGCTGTAGAGTTTCTGTGATCAGATTAATTCAAAGCTGAGTTAGATGGAGAAACAATAAATATCCAGTAGTACTCACAAATACTTCATGCCACAGGAGTGGGAGAAATCCATAAGGAAACCATTTTATACTTGTCATATTCAAAGCATGGGAGAAACACTGTGAGTACATTTCTGAGCTTAGTGGACACAGAAGGACTGCTCTGGTTTGTTTTCAAAGTAGAAGCAGCATAAACAGGATCATTGTAATAGCTCAGTATTTGCTAAGACTGCAGACCCAAGAAATGAAGCTATAGTTTAAAAAAAAAAATTGATATGCATTGTAGAGTATTCAATAAATAATAGCTAAGGAGCAAGGCTAGGAAACAGAAGGAAAAATACACAGCTTAGTCTTTGGTTGCATTAAAACATTTATGTCCATCTATAGTAAGAGCTGGCCATGAGGTTGCCTTAAATTAGTCTAAACCACAAAAACTGTTCCTCCCTTTCTATAATAGAATAATAATAATATAATGTTATGATGTAATATAGAGCTTCCTCTTCAACTATCTGCATGTGCTCACTTCCTCAGTGTGTAATATAGAGCTTCCTCTTCAACTATCTGCATGTGCTCACTTCCTCAGTGTGACATGGAGACGGCTCCTGTCACAAGGCACGCATTCCTTTGTGCCTAGTGACATACAACCCTTGAAGAAATCGGTCTGTTGACCGCTGTCTTTTCCTACTTACAGGCTTCAGATTAACAGAGGAGAGAGCAGAAGGGCCAGTCAGGAAGAAGTAAGTGAGAGAGCTGATCATGGATTCCTGTGTTCAAAGCCAGTGGAGCAAGCCTAAGTTCCTGGAATGGCTCAGAAGTAGAAAAGCTTGGAGGTGATCGGTTGTGGGGTCAACTTCAGAGGGTACAGAAAAACGGTGTGCTGTGTCTGTATCGGATGCAAGGTTCAGTCCTAGCATGGCGTAAGTTTTAACTGCTGAAGTTACTTGTTCTCCAGGCCTCGGTAACAAAACTCTTCCCTTCCAGATCAGTGGTATCAGACTGATGGAGCAAGCTCTGCTTGAAACTTTGTGTATGTACACCGGAATAGCTTAAAGGCAGTTCCTTTCCGCTGCTTTCCTCTTGGGTCCTTAAAGATGCTTTCAGATTAATTCCCTCTGCTTCCTCACCATGCACGTTTATCCAGGGCCACTGTCTCATACACAGGTTCACCACTGCTCTTCTGACATTCATAAATTGTTAAAGCACCAAAAAAGCTCTCTATAGAGACTCTGTTCAAAGTTTCTGCAAAGTTGTAGCTTGAGTGTTTTACAGGTGGTTGAAAACATGCAGCAATATGCCCCATTCACTGTACAAAAGGCAGTAATAATGAGCAGTTTAAGGGTCTTTTCCTCTTTTGCCTCCTCCAGATCTTTGAACTTGGTCTGTGGCTTTTTCAGAGGCCAAGGGGCTCTGAAGAGGAATTACTGTTTACCAGCAGTTTACTTGTACGTAACTACCCATGTCCATAATAATTTTGCAACATATCCCCAATTTCTTTGATTGAATGCAAACGGCCATAGCTACAAATTCTACCTGGGACACAGAATCGTTGGGATCAGTTGATTTGGAAGCTATAGCCATTAAGGCAGGGGAGTTATACCCACACTGCAAATTCAATAGACCTTCCACAGCTGCCACTGGGGTGAAGCTTGTAGGTTTACAGTTCAGAGAATAGGTACGGATGAACTTGAGCAATACCTTATGTGAACTTGAGCAATACCTTATGCTTGAACTCAGTTATGTTAGCACAGTCCAAGCCCAAAATCTACGGCACAGCGTGCAAAATAATAAAACTATGCAATGAAATGATGGGATGCTTTAAATGCAAATCCAAATAATTAATTTCTGCACATATGATACAACATGCTGTGTGAGGTTTTAACCACGTTTCAAATAAATGGGAGAGACAAAGCAAAACGGGACTGGAACAAAACTCTCGTTATCTCAAGCTGTTATCTCATCAGTCTGAACAAGCCAGGCAAAGTGGTGCTAAATGAAAGGTTGGGACTAAGGATCTCCAACGGCTGTCTGACATTTCAGCATTGCAGCTAAAGGTCTGCTCCTTTGAAGCGGCCTCCGTATTTTCAAAATTAAGCATCGGGAATGTTTTCCAGTTACTTTTAAGAAGGTTACAAAGTAATAAATGAAAAAGAATGAGCATAAATATCAGACTAAACATCTGAAAATGTAGTATCTGCTTCAATGCGTGTATAATGTGTTGATTTCATTACATATATAATGCTGGGAGACAAATCATTGCTGTCAGTAACTTAGTCCCAGGTCAGAAAAGTGACTTAGGAGTTACCACATCCAGAGAGGAAGAGACAGTGATTCACATCTCCCAGAAGATTTTCAAGAGCAATGGAAAAATCTTGGAGTGACAGATTACCACAGGGAACAATAGTTTCTTTAATTGCAATTGTCTACAAACAAATCATACATTTTGGCAAGTGTTTTTGTCTGTACCAGCAAACATAATAAAAGCAGTAGTAATAGCATAGTCTCAGGAAAAGTTGTGGCATTTGGAGTATTTCACAAGTGTTTCAGTTTAAAGAGCCTTACATCAGAAGACGGTGAACTTGCTGATACCTAAATATTTCATGGAATCTTATTAAATTCCATGTTTTGGGTAGTGAACTGGGATGAGGATGGAGTTTCTGGGAAAGTCACAACATCTTGAAAAAACAATTACCTTGCTACTGTCCCAATTCTCTACGTTTTGCAATGCTTAGTGAAGCAACACACCACCACCTTTAAGAACCTGGACCCAGGACCCCGCATCCCATTAATTAAAGGGTTTATGGTGCAGACATATTCTGCACAACACACAGCTTAATAAGCACACTACTACAATTTCATAGTAGGCAGAGTCTCTAGGGAAACCAATCCTTTATAATGTTCTGTACAGGCCAGAAATCCCTTTTTTCCCCTGAGGGAATGCCAATCAGCCAGCACCAGAAGAAATTTAAATGGACTGTGCTTTGTTCTGTGAGAGAGAACGGATTTATGTTTATATCAAGAAGATAAAAATAAGATCTAATGGTTGCAACCCCTTACACACACACCCTTTAGGAACACTGGGCATAAACTAATTCATTTCCACAGCTCCAGAAAAAAATTGAGGGCGTTGAGGTTTTTTCCCCCCCAAAGAAAGGTTTGGGTTTTATTTCTTTTACCTCTGAACAGAATCCACCAGGACGCACTGTAAGAAACTCCATCACACAATTAGTACATCCACTGTATGCCCTAGTACTTCAAGAACATCATTTTCATTATTATTAATTCTTTTCATCTGGAAAGAACTGTGGGAAAGGTCCCATAAGAGGTCTTCAAAAATAACACTTTTAAATCCATCTTTGTTACTGACAAGAACACAGAATTAATTCAGTTACTGCCAGACTTATTAGAAATGTTGCGATTATCAGGAGAGCAGCTGGTCCAGTTTGGAAGGTCCAATAAAACAGTTTGATAGTCTGAAAGACCACAGACCTTTAAATTTTAGCAAATTAAGGTAAAAGCCAAATGTAGGCTAGTTTGGAAAGAAAAGGATCACCTTGTAAATAGACAGAAGGAAGAAAGATATAATATGAAATGCTTTTTCTCAATTACAAATAGAATGCTGAACCCTACTAATCAAAATGTAAGCAGAAAACTTATAACTAGAACTTTTCATAGAAGAGGCATAAAGATTTTAAAGGAGACTGCTTTACCCACACAGTGCAACATGGGTGGGGGTTTTTCCACATTCTTACATCTTCTGAGCACACATAAAAGCAAACTTAAGGATGCTTTATAGACAGCTATCTGCAGCTTTACACAGTCATGATGACACAGTTATTATGAAATGGAGAAATCGTGACAGTAATGGAAAACAAAAAAAAGATAAATATATGAAACAGATAAGAATAAGCATAAAAGTCTGATTGTAATGCTGTAACGTGGCAGCAGACCTTTTATATAAAGAGTAATGGGAAGATTTGTCTCCCAGGCCTAATGATGATGAGCAGAAAGTTGGCACAGAGGATCTGTGCAGGAGGAGCAAAGACCTTGAGCAGCTTTGACAACAATTTATGTTCGTACTCATGAAAAACGTTGCATGGAATGTACATTTAATATGATAAATAATTGTTGCCACCTAACTTTCGTCAGTAGCTTTCAATGCACTTTTTTTATTATCCTGCCTGTCTTACAGATGGTGAAACAGAAGTGGTGCGAAGTGAAATGGTTTGCCAAAGATCATCTAGGAGATGAAAAGCTCCTGAAACTCCAGACCATTGCTCTATACTTGCAGAGTACTCAGCACAGTGTGTTGCAAATGCAGTGTTGTTGTTCTAACCAAGCTAGACTCACCGTTCCTCATTAGTTCTCTGCATTACAGAAATCACTGCAGCTGTTTATAAAATTATGGCTCCCTATGACTCACACAATCTCTTCTAAATAACAAAGTGAGATATTTCATGGTTCAGATGACTGTTTTTGTCATTTCCTTTTCTTGCTCTCTTCCCGCAGAATAAACAGCGGGGATTTGATATAGCCCTGCTCACATGATTTTGTCCTTTTTATTTTACCCAATTTCATGAAACTACAGGCAGAAGGAAAAGCATATATTTTCTTCTCTGTTCTTAGAAAAAATCTGAAAATGTGTTCATTAAACAGTTACAAGATTTACATAGTCAAAAGAATTCAATCGTATCACATCTTCTCTTCATTGCAGTGATGCTGAAAAGGTAAGTAGAGACAGTTTGCCCTCAAAAAATGCCAAAGAACTATGTTCATCTTTAATTTAGCACAGAAGTTTACAGACGCACGGCTTGGGGACTATCAGCTTTACTTTTGTTTTTGTCTCATGCCCCAAACATGCTCTTAACCTAAAACAATTGCATGTTTGAGGCCAGCAATTTTAAAAAGGTTGATATAACTAAACCATGGTGACAGCAAAAACCAAAATGAGCCCCTGACTTCAAACAGGACAGCAACTCACATACAGGCAGCAGCCAAAAGAGGAAAGGAGAGGCAAAAGAGAGCAACAGAGACTGAGTACCAAGATCACATTTAGCAAACACAAGGATAGATGCGCTAAATTACCAAAACAATGACAGAGCAGCTGTCCCAAGATGATGACCAAATGACTCTCACCATGTGATACGGGCAGGCAGGAGAGGGTTCTCTTACTTCTCGCACCTATCTTCATCACCCCGGGAGCCTGACCTCCCTAACCCCAGTGTTACTCGTGTCCCGCTCCCCCCTTCCGTTCCACCTGCTTCCACCCCTTCAGCTCTCTTCCCTGCACAATTCCCCCAGGAGCTGCACGACACACGCACAAACACATGCACTGCCCTCACCTTATCTCCTACCTATAGCGTTTTCGGCTCTCTCCCACATCTCCAGTGGGGTCACCTCCCACATCTGCTGGGTCACACAAAGGAAAGGACACAGCACACTTGGTTTAAGCGTGCTGTTGACCCCACAAGACTGCTTTTGAAATGTACAGTAACTTCCTGGCTTGCTCTCAAGGCTTTATTTGGCCTCACGCACCTGTGCAACCATTAATTTGCTTAAGGTTTGGAAGAATTTAATATTTTTGCAGAAGGTTGTAAACAGATGACGTTTCCATTATTGTGAGAAGCGGTACTTAAACTCGTCTTTGCTATTGCTCACCACAGGAACATCTTCAAGCCAACGTTACACTGACTGGAGAAATGTATATCCTACATCAACTCTTAAATAAACCACCCAGCAGTGCGACACTGGTTCCACTAAAGTACATGGAAAAGCTCAGAACAAGTTGAAGATAAGCAGGCAAAATATTGAAAGATTGGGTTTACATTTTTCCAAGGGTAGCTGGAATCTTTTTCCACTCACTCATTCTTTGCAGTATGCAAGAAAGCTTGCCATAATCATTCAGATCAGCATAGCTTATATTTATTGCTTAATTATGAAAGAGTAATAATGAAAATGAAAAATGGCAATATAGATTTTCAGTCATATAATTTCAATGTTCCACTTTGCTAAAATGATGTAAAACACCTACCCTTATTAGCCAGGAATATGCTGAAACAGCATTTAAAAAAAGACAAAACCCACAGCCAGGCAGTAAGCAAAAATGCTAGACACATTTTGCAATTTCCAATTAGGTGTTTCACTGCAAATAAGATATCAAAAATACACATTTCTATCTCCATAACATTATACAATGCACAGATGAGCACTCATTATATAGCATCAATCTCGGAGTAGTGTTTTGAGATCTCCAAATAAAAGTACAACTTATGACTGGACAAAAAGTATATTTTGTTTGTTCTTAGATTTGCTATGTATCTTCATTTGTGGCAAAAGGATGTAATTCCCTGCCTTCACAGTTATACGAAATACTGTTTACGTGAGTCAAGGACCAAAGCATTTCGTGTCCCTACGTGAAATTTTAGCATCTAAGATGCTGCAGTCATTTGGTTATTTAAGCATCAAACGCTACTGTGTTTAAATTACAGCAAATGTTGGCATTTTGACAGAGAAAACTACATACATAAAAATCAAATTAAACCAGCAAATATTAAAGTAGCATTAAGGCTGGGGGTTTAATTAACTTCCCTGAAAGTCAGAATACTCAATACATTGGAGGGCCTCCGGTGGCTGAACATGTAAGGAGCAGGGAAAGCAAGGCAGAAATAAGAGCGAGCGTAAAATTATCTAAATCAAGGTCACAGCACTGTACAGCCGCTGGCGTGGGAGAGGGTCTCGCTCAAAGCAGGAAGAAGCTGGAAGTGACTATCAGACTGACATTGGAAACAACGCTTCCACTGATTTAACACCAAACAGCAGATGAACAAGGAATCTGCTGATTCCTGTTATACTGGGGAGGAACAGGAGCTCGGCCTGGGCAGGCCCGGGAGGGTCGGGGAGCAGCCTCTGGGAACCTGGAAGTCACAGCACAAGAAGGAAAGGCAGCTGAAATTTTTAGAAGCAGGGAGTAAAATGGCTTTACAAATCTTTTTATTACTGTGACTGCGATGGCAGGTGCCCTCCTCAGCAGTCATCTCTCCGACACACCGTCTCTTCATTTCCTTTCAGTACATCTGTGTTCCTTCAGTGCCACTGTCTCTACACAAGAAAATAGCTGCAGAAAAACATCCTCTGTTGCCGACATACCTTATCACAGATCTCATTCACACTAAAAGGTGTTTCTGGAGGCTGCAAAACCTGACAATATCTGGATTTTTAAGAGGTAAGGTAGCAAAAAATCCCAAATCATTCTGTTGACCCAGAGAACTGTTATGGAAAAAGATGTTTATTATATTGTAAGTACAGGTTTCTCAAAAGAGATTTAGAGATAAGAGTCCACCCGTCTCCCCTCCCCAAAGACTTAGATTGATGCTCTGGCCCTACCCAAGCCTTATTTTTCTCATGTCTCACTTCCCTGTCTTATACTGTAACTTCAGCAGATCTCTGTGGTGTCCCAGGCCCTGCCGAGCTCTCAAGAGAGCACGCACCAGCTCTGCTCACAGACAGCCGCAGGTTATGGAGTTCAGCAGACAAGGTGATAGCTTCCCTCCTGACACGAACCAACAGATGTAAGGATTTCATGAGGCACACAGCACCCTTCCAACAATTCCTTGATGCTGGCATCCTCCTCCCACCCCCAACGTATGGCAGCAAACAGTCATTTGAGCTTCTTGTGTCTAAAGCCAACCTAGTACGTGCTCCCAGGAGGACCGCAAGTGAAACTTAACCACATCCTCTTAACTAGCTGGATAAATTGTTCCAGCTCTAAGAACTGCTTCTTTTTCTCTTTCTACCATATGTTTACTTTAAAACCGCGAGATATATGAGGCTGGAATTTTTGCCTCTACATATGTCTACCCTGGAGCCAAAGATACAACTGCAACTCCTCCAAGTAGCTTTAAAACATCCAACTTGGGTACTGATAGCAACATAGCCACAGAGACATAGAGCTCGTTCCGGCTAGCTGCTTTGAATACACACCTTAAACCCTACACAGCTTTCTCCAGCTTTTCCCCAGCTCCTCACTGCTGTGCTCAGTGCTTGCTGTACTCGAACAAGCCGCTTTAAACCCTGCTGTGATGTGTCGCACTGCTGCTGCATCAGGGATGGACCCTCAGTGCCTTGCGTCTGGCAGACGGGTCCTCAACCAGGGTGAAGGGCTGGATGTGTCCTTCCAGTTTCCGTATAGACAACTGAGTCGGCCCTGACATCAGTTCAGAAACGAATTGCCAGGAAAGTACCTCTTCTGCAAGCCACTGCAGTTCACAAAGCTCTACTTTTTTGTTAGATGGACAAGAGAGACAATAACAAAGAGCAGACAGAAAACAAAGACTTTTTTTGTTTTTTCCTTAACCCTTCTCCATTCTTGCCAAAGGAGGTAGCTTCTGATCGTGGACACATTAGATGGGAGCTATTCAGAAGTGGTGGTTCCTTGACTACAAAAATCAGCAACACAATTTCCACTTTATCTTGGAAATATTATCTTCAGCAACACACTTAGAGGTGACTAACACAATGCAGGATGTTTTATTTACAGCTGCACAAGTGACCACAACACATAGCGACGACTAAGCTGTCTATGGATATAGATGAGTTGTTCGGGAGTATCTTTTCATCATTTCTATGCTAGCCTACCTAAAATTTTTATCCTTCGTTCACTTGAAAACAATGATTACACATGTCAGATTTTTAATGTCCTTATCACCATGATATTAACAGGAGCATATGTAGCATGAATATCTGGGAAATTTATTGCTTACATTCATTCCCGTTTCCTCTTTTAGTCTTAATTTAGCAGCAGAGATTGTTTATCAATATTTTAGACTCAGACTGGCTACACTGAAAAGGAAAGGGGATTTGAGCAGATGGCTGTTGCAAGCTGCATACCGTAAGTGCATAATGCACAGATATGCCTCTTGATGTCCCACCAAATGAACGCTTCTGCAAAATTATGTGCTGAAGAAGGCCAAGCTCAGGTTGTGTGATGGAAACTGTGACTGAGGTTCTAATTTAATTTTTCATTCTACACTGTCCAGATTATTCCATAAGCAAAACAAAGGCACGAGCTACACTGCATCGTGTTATGCAAAGACACATTTGAATTCAATGCATTAATTTACTGGGAAGTTAGTTTGATCTTATGCCTACATAACTGAAATCAGAAAAGTCCCAATGGCTTAAAATAAAAAAAAAAAAAAGCCATAGACAGACGTACTAAAAACTCTCTCTGAGAAGCAGCACTTCCAGAAATCGTTTTAGTTTACAACATCATAAATTCTTATTAGCAGTCCAAGTGAAAACAATGGCAGCGAAGGCAGAACGGAAACATGAGCTCTTCTCAGTCTCCTTCAGCATCAAGGTGGCTGCCTTTGACATAGGGATGGGTAACCTAGGGCCGTTTTCTTCTGGCGAGGTGCAGCCACTACGAGAGCCTACTGTGCTTTAATCTGTTCCTTAAAACAGCTTAACCAGCCAGGAAAAGAATAATTGTGTTAAAAATGCCCCAGCAAAGGTAAAGAAAGAGGTCAGGTAGTCTCAGAGCGCTCCTTCACCTTGCTGTCAGTGGAGTAAAAAGATAAGTGCAGTCGTGGGAAGGTTTTAGCACATCCAGGATTCCCTGGTGTCTCCAGTATTAGAGCCACAATTTCATCTCTCCATGGGCATTTTAGCCCATTTTGAGGTAAGACAGTTCTTGGGCTGTTCTTTTCCAGGCCAAGGACATTAGCTCTACATAGCTGCTGCTGGTCTCCCACTTCAGCGGCGGCTGTGCCATGTGCTCTGCTTGCAGTTGAGAGACTGGTATTTTGTCTTCGATGCATCTTCAAGTCTCTTACTGCTTTTTTCATTTATGGACAAGTATGAGGAATCAGACTGGTTTCCAGTTGTACCATTCAGATTCAGAAGTCCCACTAACAGAAGTCCTCAAAGTCAAGAGCATGGTAATTACAAGACCAATCCCTGCCTAAACTCTAACTACCTGCCTTGTGAATAATTTTGATCTCCAGAGCTGTCAATCTAGCATCTTCTGTGAATGTTAAATTTATTACAGTAACTTAAAGAAAAAAATGATGTGGTTTCAAAGTCATCTCTGAGATTACTATTACAAGAAAAGGGAAAGGCGAGCATGAGATACCAAGGACACCCAAGTGCCATGCCCATCTGAATTATAGCTTTTATTCCTCTGTTGCCCTTAGACTGAGGTGAGGATTCTGCATCAAGGTACTGTGAAAACAAGGGTGGGAGGGGAAGGGCAGACACAGTTAGCTGAGAAAACTTTTCCAGGCCTCCCGGACAGTCCATGACTGAACCAGTACTAAGACCAACCTGTCCTGAATCCACAGCTGCCTGCCTCTGATTACTTTTACAACCCTTGCATTTGGTTTGAACTTCCAAAGCAACTTATAAGGACAGATTGTTTAATGAATTCTTATCATACCTTTTAAACTGTTTTAGTATTA
Organism: Sagittarius serpentarius; assembly: GCA_034782735.1. NCBI lineage: Eukaryota > Metazoa > Chordata > Aves > Accipitriformes > Sagittariidae > Sagittarius > Sagittarius serpentarius. Next base: position 44,273,991 of record JAVKLA010000001.1, on the reverse strand, counting down.
TTATGCCAGGATTCGAGTTTTCTTTTGCCTTTTTTTTTTTTAAATAAGTGCTAGCAAGCTAAATTCAAAGGCAAAGAAGAATGTGCTCCTTTCATAACATTCAAAATATTTCTAAACAGTTGGGAGAAAGTTTAGCACTTGAAACATGAGAAGATGTCATAATAAACTACCTTTTTTTTATGTAACTGAAGAAATCCTGCAAATGCAAAAAGAAATTCATGTTTCCTTAAAAGTCCATGTGAAGCATGAATTTACTGAAAATTATCCGAGTAGTATGCAACAGCACATTGTTTAAAAAGTAAATGAAATCTTTAGTTCATATCAAACCACTATGACTCCTGTTCATTTACAAAAATAATGCTGTCTCCCATCTTTGGCCAGACATGCACTCCCTGCATTCCCATTTCAGCCAGAATTTTTTTTTTTTTTTTACATTAAAGAGAAACTGTTATGTGCCTCAAAGGAATTATATATATGCTTAATTCTATTTATTCTTGGATCTGGAGTGGATATTATATGAATGCAATACAGTGTATTGGATGCAAATATTTAGATATACAATACTTCTTTTATTTTAACATACACATCTACAAAGCTCTTAAAAAAAATCTTGTTCAATTAAGAACTCTTTACTTAACACAAAAGGGACATGCAAGTTGTAATTCAAGGACAATTTTAGATGGAAGAAATATGAAATTAAGGTGTTTCGTTTGGTGTTTTTTTTAATATTTGAACATCATTGTTGTACTAATCCCTGAACTGTGGCTTTTATAAAAAAAAGAATTTGGAAGTGAGGTATAAGGTGATGACACAAGTGAATAAGGCTTCTCTCAGCTTTATCCTCCAGTTTCCCTTATATGAAGATCTCTTTGGACACATCTCTAACTTCAGTTAGAACCCATACCAGAATTTATTTTGGAAGAAAACCTGGATGAAAGATCTGGAAAAGATCTGGAAATTTTGCATCAAAAATCTAAGTCCCCAAAACCTACTATTACAGAGATATCCTAATTGACTAAGTATCAGACTGTTTGCAAATGTAGAACAGTTCAGAAAATATCTTTTTCTTTTATTGCTATTCAGATTTTAAACTTAGATTTTTTTTCATACTTAGATCAAGGAGCATGATTTGCTCATATTTACAAAAAAAATGTAAATTGGAACGTAAGAAAAACAGGAAGCTGTCTGCTTTCATAGTTGCTTTCAGACACTTGATTCTTCCCTCCAGATAATTCCATAGAAACTAAATGCCATGAGAAAAAAAAAAACCCAACATCTTTTACATCTGCCACTCACGACTGCAGAAAAGGGTGTCTGTAACTATTGAACATTCAGCCATACTGAGCACGGAAGTATTTTACTGCTATGGAGGAAAGAACTGCGATGGAGGGAAACCACTGAATCCTACTACTACAGGAAGATAGGGACCCATCCCTTTCTCTGGGAACAGTGACCAACAATAAGTGAAAAGCATTTTCATTGACAGTGTCTGTCTGTCAATGTACTCCTGTATAAGAAATCTCTTATTTCATTACTTTTGTTTCTTCCTAGAGAATGGACTTCTCTGGCAACTGCTTTCAAGGTCCTAGAAATGGTCGTTACACCAGAAGTGATCATCCTGACTAAGCTCTCAAGATTACATTGCTTTTCCTTCTCCTGTGGCTCATATTCCCTTTTTTCTTGTCTATGTTCCCCTTCAGTACACTTTAACAGTTACAGTGCTTCACTTTTGCAAGAGTTCTGGCTCTATCCAAATGTGTTGCACTGCCCTAGATGCTCTCTCTTTTTCTCCACCAGAAATCATAAAAGTCGTGGATTTGATGAATGGACCACTTGGTAGATAAGGAACTGGCTGGATGGTCACATTCAGAGAGTTGTGGTCAACGGCTCCATGTCCGAGTGGAGAGCAGCGACGAGTGGCATTCCTCAGGGGTCGGTATTGGGACTGGGGCTGTTTAACATCTTTGTCGGCAACGTGGACAGCGGGATTGAGTGCACCCTCAGCAAGTTTGCTGATGACACCAAGCTGTGTGGTGCAGTCAACACGCTGGAGGGAAGGGATGCCATCCAGAGGGACCCTGACAGTCTTGAGAGGTGGGCCTGTGCCAACATTATGAAGTTCAACAAGGCCAAGCCCAAGGTTCCGCACATGGGTTGGAGCAATTCCAAGCACAAATACAGGCTGGGCAATAAATGGATTGAGAGCAGCCCTGCAGAGGACGACTTGGGGGTACTAGTGGATGAAAAACTGAATATGAGCCAGCAATGTGCGCTCGCGGCCCAGAAAGCCGATTGCACTCTGGGCTGCATCAAAAGAAGGGTGACCAGCAGGTTGGGGGAGGTGATTCTCCCCCTCTACTCCGCTCTCATGAGACCCCACGTAGAGTACTGCATTCAGCTCTGGGGCCCTCAATATAAGAAGGACATGGACCTGCTCGAGCAAGTCCAGAGGAGGGCCACAAAGGTGATCAGATGGATGGAACATCTCTCCTATGAACGCAGTCTGAGAGAGCTGGGGCTGTTCAGCCTGGAGAAGAGAAGGCTCCGAGCAGACCTTATCAGCAGCTTTCCAGTACCTGAAGGGGGCCTACAGGAAAGCCAGAGAGGGACTTTTTCCAAGGGCATGTAGCAATAGGACAAGGGGTAACAGTTTTAAGCTGAAAGAGGGCAGATTTAGATTAGATATTAGGAAGAAGTTCTTCACCGCGAGGGCGGTGAGGCACTGGCACCGGTTGCCCAGAGAAGCTGTGGATGCCCCATCCCTGGAAGTGTTCAAGGCCAGGTTGGATGGGGCTTTCAGCAACATCATCTAGTGGAAGGTGTCCCTGCCCATGGTAGCAGGGTTGGAAAGAGACAATCTTTAAGGTCCCTTCCAACCCAAACCACTCTATGATCTATCTACACCAGAAAGTCTATATAGATTCAGTTCACTCCCACATCATCAATGAGAAGTTACATCACAGACGTACAAATGCCATGCTGGTATCCTGGCTTCAGGCCATGCTGGGCAGCCACTGACAGAGTGCATCAGGAGTCAGCGTGCATGTCCCTAAGTTGCTGTGGTGCCCCAATAACCCAGGTTTATGCCCTCCCTTAAGTAAATTATCTCTGGCCAGACAAAGCAATCTATGCTGGCAAAGGCCATACAAGGTCCTTTGTATATTTGCTTCTGAAGGCACACTCACTTTTGGAGTGAACACAAAAGTTTAACAATCCTCTCATCCTCCTTTTAATTTATGTGACTATTTCCCATGAGACCTAATTAAAGCTGAAAGTGTACAAGCAAAAGATGTTTTGAAAACACACAGGGGTGGGAAGGGCTTTTTGCAATAGCAGTCAAAGAATCTAGAGCTATAACGAATTGTCAGGGTGCTGCAATTAGGAAAGGTGAAAGGTTTGGTTGTCTTATGAGGATGAGTTTCGCTAAATCGCTTTCTTGCGACTTTTGCTTTGGTGTTACAATGGACACGTAAGAGCCATTTAAATATTCAATAGGTATATAAACAAAATGAAAGTATCCTAAAGTACATGTTTCTATGCAAAAGCGACAAGCAGAAACATCTTCAAAGGAGTGATTCATACCTAGGCTATATTCTTTTCTCACATCTGTCTTTCAGTTTCTGGAACTTAGATGATTCGAAGCATCTCTCACTTTTGCATTCTTTTCACTTTTTAGCAGCTCAAGTAGGATAATGTACTACTATTACTCATATTTTGCAGATGGAAATCTAAAACACATATAGTCTTTAAGATCTCAGCAAGTTAAAATCTGCTTTAATAGGAGTGAGGATTCTTAAATATTTTTATGGATCTGGAAAGAAATGAGTCAGGTGATAAAGGGTAGTGGAACAGGGAATTAAAGGCAGGGATCTGCAGTCCCACCGAGCCTAACCACTCCATTTTGTGTCACCAAAGACAGCCCATCACTTTTCGGACCAAAATGTGAAGTTATTTTTTGAGGTAGATAAAATAGACACTGTGATTTATCATCTCCTTCCATCTTCTAGATCTCTTCCTTTACATCGCCCAAATTCCTGCCTGCTCCAACAGATGTTCACCTCCTCTAATGACTTTTACATTGTTTGTTTCAGTTCATGTTTTACTGCCAGATAAACCAACCCACCATCTCTCTTGTTACTCACATAGCTATAAGCACAATACACTCAGCCTACACAAAGCGGTTTTGTATCTAAACCTGGCAACTTGCCACGCCTCTTCCACCTTTCAACACAGCAAGTTTGCACATTGCTCCGTGCGTTTGAGTAGGACACTGCATACACACGAATACAAAACCACTGACCTTAAACTGTAATTAGTACAGAACATAGCAGCCTATCCGTTTAATGAAGCAGGTCGCTGAAAGCCCTCACTGACTTACGATAGGTCAGTGGCATTTTTTGTCAAGCCTTCAGTCTGTTATTTTTAAAACCAGTGTTGTGCAATTACCAGAGGAACACCTACACATTAGGCTGGTCTGCTGGACCATCAGAGTGAACTGAATCACTTCCCCAGGACTTACTCCCACAGAATGGTGCCTTCAAAGCAAAAAAGCAAAACCTGGCAACTCTCAGCAAGAACAGTCCAAAGCAAAATAAGATAAATGGAGGGAACTAACAGAAAAATGAAAAGGTGAGGGGTAGAGTATCCCTATCCACTTAGTAGCTAGCGGAAAATTTTACAGCCCACCTGTCTTTCATTTGAGGAAACCTCAATTTTTTAATTTTAACAGCCCCAGAATTTTTTACCTCTTCAGCCTCAGCTATTTCAGTTTCAAAATTATCACGAGTCTTCTGTTGCAGGCTCCTGCTGAAGAACAATTTGGTGTAAATGTTCAGATAGAACTGAGAGCATGCCAGTGAAAAATCACTTCCTGCATCTTCAATTCTGCCACTTTTCCAAAAAGAGCACTTTTTGGAACATTCAAAGTAATACTTTGACTACTAGTACTGACTACTAATGACAAATATAGCTCAGGCTCAATTCTTGCAGTGAAGCTGCTGAAAATGAACTTGCCAATACAGGAATATAAACATAGAAACTGAAATAATGAATCAGATAATACATTTGATCAGGATATGAACTGGTTTAGGCAGAAGAAATCTTCAGCTCCTGCTGTATTAGCAAAACCAGATTAACTGCACAAACCCATAGACTGCAAAGAGCAGAAAGCAGAGTAAATGCTGGTTTATTTGTGCTTCTATCTGAGACTGCATCTGAAGTTTCTGTGGAAAGGTGATGAACTGACAGTATGAAGTTCTGTTAAATACCGCTGCCAGTTCAGGTAGCGGCGGTATGATTTTTCACTTGGACCCATTTCTCTAATGATTTCTTATCTTTCATGTAGAAGCAAGACAGATAAATATTGAATAAACATAGCTTTAAAAATCAATATGCACTGTGCATAAGAGGAGTGGTACTTTTACCTTAATTGCTTCACAAACACATACCTAAAATCCTCTTAAAAGATGACTAGTGCCTTCTGCTATGGTATTTATCTTAACAACTGTCTGAAACTCACAAGCCTTGTTTGAAAATCCATTGCCCTTTGGTCCATATAATACAATACTATATCAACAAGAAATTAACACCCTTTACTCTCATGTTTTTACCAAGCCTGGCATCTTGCAAAGATTCCATGCACAAATGCACAAGGCAGCGGTAGTGACAATGATCCCGTAAAAAAAGGTCTGTGCAACAGAATATCTGCATTGCATCGCTTCACCTGAGCACTGGGATCTGTGCAAGCTCTGCTTAAGGTTTGAAGCTTGTACACGAATGGGAAAGACTGCATAACAACGTGGCTAAGGGGAGGTAAACCATAATCATCAAGTAGCTGCTTATTTTCCTTAGAGATGCACTAGCAGTATAAGCTTAATTATGGTTCAGCTACCCACTGTGTGATGCCCTCACAGCAGCAGGAACATTTAGCTGTGCACCTGGACTGTGCTTTTAACTTCCTGAGATAAAATTCTGCAGAACGTTTTCTGCTATGAAGACAGTTCATCGTTCTTTCGCTTGGTGGCTCTTCACTGAGTTCCAAACTCCTGGTTTACGTCCACAGTGGGAAATAGATCTGCACTGACGCAATTGTTGTTTTGACTGAGCCCTTCTCTGGCCCCGATGGCGTGAGAAGGTACGCAATGCCGACTGCCCAGCCCCAGCAGCTAGGAGCCATCGGAATTGAGTTAATGAATATAATCAAGCACATGAGGAAGGAGTACAATAGTCAAACATGATGACTTGCTGTACTAACATTCTAATTCAAGATCATTTCAAATTAATGACATTGCAGTGAACCTTTTCCAAAATCAACAAAAATAAGAATCCTGGGAAAGGGAATCCTTCTGAATTGGGCTTATTTCATCATGTTTTGCAGGTCCTTGTGCAGAGGGAAAAGAACCCACTGCCTGGCTTTGGAGGGGTTTCACCATCCATAGAGGACCCCTCACTGAAGATCTGGTCCATTATGCTGTGTTTCCCATTTTCCTGAGCTTTTTCTTATGGGATGCTGTTGCTTGTTAGGTATGTTTAATATTATAGCATTAATTGTCTAATATTATAGTGTTAATTAGAGGTTCTCTACCAATGACTACTTCACCCCTCTCATATGCAGAGCTGATTAACTTCTAGGTACGCATTATACTAAAAGGTATATTAATTATCATTCTAACAATTTATAATTATATTATGCATTAACAAGAATATATTTAATTGCAATAATCACAATGACATTGCATATGGGTGGCACTACAAGCGAATACATTTAAATTTCCAGCCATGAGACTTATGATCTAAATTCCAGAAACTCGTCTTCAGTAATTGATCTAATTTTTATGCTTTTCTTTAAAGGCAACTGCTAGCTATTCTGCAGAAATTCTTCGATTCACAAATGGAAGCTGTAAGTTTAAACTAGATTTCTTTTTCAGATGAGATTCCTACTACACACGGAGATGAGATAGGAGGTCACTGAGTACAAACTGTGCAAGCTAAGGAGAAAAAAAAACCAACAAAACCCAAAAAACTAAAGACATCCTTGCCTTTTATTGTTAGTCTACGGTATTTCTTTGATAGATCTTTCATGCAGTAAATGTTATTGATGTCTAGATATCTTATCTTGTTTCTGGCTTATTGTTACAGTCTCCAGCCTTTCTCTGTCTAGCTGTAAAACTACCACAAAATCCTACTAAAAGCATGCTTAAATGTTCAGCTGACCTAACATCAGTACGTTTTGCTTCTGCTCCTCCTCCCACAAGATCTTCCTCTGATACAGTATTATTTAGAGACTTGCTAACTCTGTACCCAGTCCTAATCCATCCTCTTCCATCTCAGAATGTAAAATACCACAGGCACTCTCTCAGCAGGCACAAGGACATTAAAGTTTGGTTCTCAGAAATGTACAGTATGCCATGAATACCCAAATGCAGCACATACTTTTTTTTACTGTTAATAAAAAGATACTAAAAATTACAGGAGTAATATTCTTTCTTTACAATGAATATAAACTAGTTAAATTTGCATTAAAAGTTATCCTACATGCAATGGACGGATCTTCTAGCGGTGTCACCTTCCACCAGTCTGGTACGCAACTGCCCCCAGAAAGAATTAAAGGGAAATGTCCTGAATGCATAACAAAAAGTTGAGACAGATTTCATGTGTGTGAAGCCAGAAGCCAAATCCTGCAAACATTGTGTCCTTTCTCTCCACTGTATGATCAGCTGACCTTTCTGAGGCCTTTTAGAGACTCTAACTTACCCAACACATGTCCGGCCCTATCACTGCTTCATGTCCCTTTTTGCTTTTTTTCCTGTTGCTTCTCATACAATTTATGCTCTTTGTCATATAGAGAACACTACTAGAATTCAAACATTATTTCCTTTTTTTTTTGTCATGAGGAAGCATTATTTCAGGCTGAGGGAAGCAGCTGAAGTTACCCAATGTGTCCAAGACATTTTTAAAGATAGTTCTTAAAAGCAATGTTAATCCACTTTTTGTTAGAATAGTTAAGCGTTCGTGGCTATGTTTGCACACACACACATTTGGTATCTATTCCACTGTCAGAACTGTTATTTGCATAAAGGTCACATGCCAAAAAACCACAATGACAACAGTGTGTTATTGTCCCTTTCTGTTTTCACTCCTAAGCAGAGAGAAAGGAATAAGTAGTTATAATTTTTTTCCATGGTTATATAAATACTGACTGCCTAGAGAAAATCTTGTGTAAGGTTACCTCAGGGAATTCTCGAAACAAGCCCATACAGTTCAATGGAATTTTTTTTTCCCATTGCTTCAAAGAAGTGCAGAAACCCACACCCCCTGTCGTAGGGAGGATGTAATCCCATAGCCCAGAGTGCCTCAGTGAGACACCGCTCAGGAATGAGGGAAACCATCACTGGTGATGGCCTATAGGATCATACACAGCCCCTTTATTATGTTGTTGGTTAGCAGCTAAGAACACCATCGGTACACTGCAGTGCAGATAGTGCGAGAACAGCCCGACAAAGAATCAGGAGGTCAAGACAGAATCCTTACCTGCATGCTACAAGCTCTGGACCAGGGAGAAGACAGCATCTCATCTCCCAGGGGCCTGGAGGAGCTGATGATGTCTGTGATACCAGGGTCTTATTCGTGTATCTGGCCTTGTCAGATTCATCACACTCTTATCCTAAATCAGCGTTTCAACCTGACTTGAGGAAAAAGTGAAAGCTATTTTTCTTGGTGCTTATTCTTTAAAAATTTAAATTTTGTGACTAGCAGTGAATATAAGATTAGGTTAAATACCTGATCTGACAAGAAACTTTTCCTGACATTTTTCTGTTTATTACAAAAATAAGTCTGTAGGTGTTTTTTTGAAAGGAAAAATTACTCAGGTGCCTTAGAAGTGTCCTTCTTTGGAAACACATAAAATGCCTACATTAGCTTCAGAAATTCAATTCAGTTCTTTAAGTCACTTGGGCACATTTGAAAATATTACCCTTGATCTAACTCTTGACAGAAAAAGATTGGTGTCTTCATCAAACAACCCTGTTGAAATCAAACTTCTGCCAAGTTCTCCATTTTGAAGAAAAAAAACTATTTTTCTCTGAAAAAAATATTTCCAATTACAGTTTTCACTTGCTTGATTAAACACACATTATGGATTAATGCCAAGACAAAGACAGCTTTAGTTAAGCATCACGTCTCAATGTTTTCCATTTTAGAGGATTATTATATACGGTCCTTCCCATACACATTACTCTCATTTAGTCATAATAATTCATTCATTTTCCATGTCTTATTGAAGAAGACTGAGAAGTTATGCAGTTTAAATCTGAGGGTATGAACAGAGACCTAGCAAGAGTCCATCTCCATATGAAGAGGTTGTTAAGTAATTGGCCATCTCTGTTCAAGCCATCGAAATGATTGTTCTTTACAGTTATTACCCTGTACTTTCAGTTTACATAATTTTTCCATTTAATACAAGCAGAAGATAATTTACCAAGTTGGCAAACAGTGTTCTGATTAGCAAAAACATTTTGAGCTAAGACAAACTCAATGCAATTATTAGTATAATCTTATTACAATGATTAATCTTTAGACAAAGTTCAGACAGGAGCCAGTAGCTTCTATATATGATACTAAATTTAATTACACGTAGTTAGATCATTAAATGAGAAAGCCTGGGCTAGGCTGGGAGCTTGTGGATATCTAAGGAATGGCCCAAGAGAGAGCTGACAGCTTTTAATCCTATCCTCCCATTCTTCCTGCATAGGTTTGGCAAATGATGAAAAAGGGGCTTTGAAGGGGACAGAAGGATGAAAGGGATCTGTTCCTGCACTGTAATTACAGCTCCAGGGTACATCATTCAGCGTATTCAGCGTGCCTGGGATATGGGACCAAAGCCCCTCCCTCGGAGGGTGTAACTGGCTGCTGTGGGTCACCGAGACACAGATACTTGTCCACTCCCAGGCACAGCTCCATACACCCAAAGCTGCTCCTGAGCCAGTTCTGCACTGTGCCACACAACACTCAGGACACTGAGCAAAGACTCAAATCCCACCTAAGATAAGCCAAAATCCATTTGTACAGAGTCCGCTGCTGACCAGATAGAATGCTAACACTGCTAGCTAAATAAACGTGTATTTTAAAACTCTATACTGCATACCAGTTACCGGTGCTGTCGTGATCCTTGTCAGCCTTTTCTTCCAGCATGTTGCATTTCTGGTAGTACAAAGCCACAAAGACATAGCTCAAAGGTCTGCTCTGCTGAAGCAGATGCAAAGTGGCCACCCAAGCCCCAGGACTTGGGCTACAGACCTTAACACCATGGTCACCCTCTCAGACCCGTTTTCTCACATATGCCGCTGCCTGCAATAGCATCCACCTTAAAGTAATAAGCTCTCTCAGGTGTTTACATACCTATTTTAAAAGGCCTTGTGGCAATCTGATTCAGTGGTGACCTAGTCTTGGTTTGCAATCATCTGGCATAGACAGTGGTAGCCCTGGCTCACCACAGTGGAGAATTAGGCAGGATCTCTTTTTTTTTTTCTGCTAATCCAAGTATTGTAGAGGCAAAGTGAACCAAATCCTGCCAGCCAGCAGCGGTGGCTGTGATTTACCACAATCACTAAGTACGATCAACAAAAATGACCCCATACACAACCTCAAGTAGTTCTGAAGTACAGGAGACATGAATACCTAAATAACTGATGGAAGTCAAGGGCACATATTTGAAAGAACTGAGGACTCAAAAACACAAAACCAAGAAGCAAATCCAACCCATTTTTTGAGTTTGCATCTGTGCATAGTCAAGCCTTATCTATGACACCCTTGCTATACTGGAAAACTTAAGAGCACATTGTACAAACCAAGAAGGTATTTCTGATCGTCTGATGAAGTCAGTAGTGTTATACCATTCCATTTCACTGGATTCTTGATCACGGGTGCTTTTTATTTATTAATACACATTGGTGGTTTCAAGATACAATGTTTTTCAAATAATCCAAACTGTTATTTTGGATTTGTGTGTATTTGTAGTTTTCCATTAGTGAAAGTGTCACTGGATACAGACAGCATTTGCAAAATTGTTGCCACTCTTAACTGCTGCAGAGCATATAAATTATGATACTGTACTCCGTGGCAAATCAGTCACTACTGAAATTAACCACCTTCCTTATCACCTCGCGCTTTTAGCTTATCACATCATTGACTAACTGTTTATAATGAGTAATGCTGAGGGATTATTGTTACATACACAATTTACAGTAATTATTATGTTACTGACACTGAAACAACTTATTAAAACTAATAGTGCATCTCTGTTTCTCCAGGTTCAATTTAAGGAACTTTGCCATTCTCACTGCATTTTAAGACATCAATAAAGCTGTTTCCAAGTTGAAAATTTATTTTGATTTGTACATAGACTATACATTTCAAAGGACAGAAACCCATTTCCATATTAGTCACAGGAACAAAATGATTTCTCATTCACCTTCAAGTTTATTAAAAACAAAGTGCTTTTAACGTTGGGTGAAGATTGATTAAAATCATACATTAGCTTCTGAAATTAAAATGGAGTAATTTTATTTCTTTATTCCACAGTCTGAAGCAGCATGCCATAGAAGTATAGAATTTCAACCGATATTTTGGAATTGCAATTACTGCATTAAGAGGCAGCTCCGGACTCCAAGCAATTAACGCGTTGATATGTCTATATCTTCATAGTCTATACGACTATAAAGGTGGATACGCATAAAGGTTCAATTATAATTTCTTCTTTTTAAAAATATTACTGCAAAATACTCACTGAGAGACATCTTCCCAGACATTATTGATCTATTTTCCTGTTTTTCTGCCATGCACAAGGGGGACACTAAAATCCCTAAAGTTAATATGTGGCAATAAGAATCAAAGCGTCAAAGCGTCTCATTCTGCAAAACCCCTTAGCTGAGCTGCCCCCCGGTAAACGTGCTCCTTCACGCACATAACTCTCAAAACTCTCGACAGAAGCACTTCTAGGTCTGCTGCCTCTTGCTGCTGTTGCTCCCCTCTGAGCATTCCCTCACGACTTTTGTGGCAGCTCCAGGAGAAACCTCGACCACAGCCCCTTCTGCAGAGAATCCCCCTCTCCCTCCCTGCTCCCACCTTCGAACAGGGAACAGATGAGAGGACGCTTCAATGTCTCTGTCTCACCCTGTGCCACCAGTCTGCCTCTGGAGAGGTCAGCAAAACCAACCACCCTGCTTTCGCTCTCTCTTCCTCTCAGTTGCCTTTACCTGTAGCTTCAGGAAACGCACGGGTGCTTTTCCTTGTCTGGGCTTCAACCAGTTTGACAGCCCTCCCGCCGACTACCAGGACAGTTTATCCCACCACCCATCCTCCCCTAGAGATCTCTCCGGCCCTCAGGAGACAGCGGATAACTGCTCCCTGGCAGCAATTCCCACGAGTTCCCAAGAAGTCCAAGCCAGCTGGCTTCCCCTGAGAAACCATTCGCATGAGCTGTGGTTGCCCTTCCTCCTCCTTCTGTCTCTTGGCTCCTGGTGCCAGCTCCTTCCAGGATGAGCTGACATGTCCCACAGGAGCTAGAGCTGGTTTATTTAAAAAAACAGTAATTAATCTGACACTAGCAGACTCCTCTCACAGGTGATAGTTTTAATGTCTATGTTATTTTCTCACACAAAGAAGAATATATGGGATCAGGATCATTATTTCTTGCCTATGGATTGATTATATAGTTAAAAATGCAAGCCTTGCTTTCAAAAATTATTATTATTATTAGGCAACTGTATACACAAATTAAAGCAGAAGGAGTACTGTTTGGGTTTAAACATACCGAATAGTTTGTACGTTTCAACGTTGCACTGGAATGAGCCAGGGTCTTTTTGTTTTTTATTCTCCCATGACCAAATCACTTCTTAAGACTCAATAAATCAAGTCTGCTGTTTATCTGCAAGATCGGGCCGAGTGACTTTATTTTTGATGCATCAAGGACAACGATAAAATGGGAGTGTAACACAACTATATAAAGCGCAAAGATGAGAACTGGGTCGGAAAGATACGCTGAGATCGGGGCGATGAGGGAGGCTGCAGCCGGAGTGCCACGGTGGAGCAGGGGCAGAGAAGAGAGGGTGGCTCGAGCGGGTGAGGCTGCAGGCAGCTGTTACCGGACACTGCTGGCCAAAACAGGCCCGGCTGCTTTTGCAGGGAATAGCGCAACGTACAATAGCACACAGGCGTACGTTCTGCAGGTGCTGAACCCCAAGAAAACTCTTATATTAGGGGTTTCGGTTTTTTAAATTAAAAAAAAAAAAAAAAGTTACATGCCAGCTGAAGGTTGATGTGATTTAGACTCTCTAATAGCAGGCTGGGCAAACCCACGGAGGCTCCGTGCTCTTGCCCTGTAGGACACAAAGAACTACCACCCTGGCTAAGACCAAAGCGAACACAATCCAGACTCGTGTTTCTGACAAGTAACGAACAGAAACTGCTTAGGGAAAGAGTATAACCAAGAGGGCACCGACAATGTCAGCATCCCTCACACCAGTTAATAGATTTGCTGAATTAGAAATGTAAATAAGACTAATCATTTTAAATAACCCTTAATGGACTTAACCCTCATGAATTTACACAGACCTCTTCTTACACATAACTGTAATTCTGACTTTCAGAACACCTTGTGGTGATAAGCTTAACAATTTAATTATTAATTTTCTAAGAAAAAAAATTACTTCCTTTTGTTGGTTCTGCATCTGTAACTTAATAATTTCATTTTGTGTCCTTCCAATTACAAATCCGTGCCCGAAAAGAGTTTATAGACCTACATATCTGCCACCTTCTGTTCTTCTAGATCTGTCACCCAGTAAGAAGTGGGAGCAGATAGCCTGCAATAATCTGACAGTGCCACACAAGTAATCCTCCTCCGGTTCCCTGAGATTACTACAGTTATGTTGGTGTAAGAATTTGAATTCCTTTTCCCAAGAGGACAACAGGAAAGCCACCCTTAGGAACAAGTTCTGGAGTCAAGTCCTCAGGCCACAGAAATTAAGGTGGGTGCAATGGAGCTGCTAAAGCAATACTCTTGTAAATAGCCAATAGAGATTTCAGGAATCTTTTTCCGTAAACCAGCTGATGTCAAAAGAAAAGCTTTTCTATAACTTCAGTCAAAAATGTAGAGGAAAAAAAAACCCAAACTGTATTGATGAGCCTGATGCCAGCAAAGTAAGCCAAGAAGGTTATGAACAGCAGCACAAGGCAAAGCTTACACTTATTATAATCCCACAATAACACCAGGCTGTTCAAAATGCTCTCTTTCAGTAGAACACAAGCCAATTCTACTTTTATGAGGGAATATTCATCCTCATCACTATTCATTTTTAAGCGCTCGGAATGACAACAAACAAAACCCAATTATTCTTTCTATTCTGGTAGCACATAAGGCCCCCTACCAGGGCTTTAATAGGTGAGGCACTCTTCGAACACAAGGGGAAGAGACCTCTTGCTTGAAGTTCTTGCAAAATAACCTGCTGCGAAAGCTGACATGAAGGAGAGAAAGAGAGACTGCAGTCATCAGTTCTTTCGTTCTTTTCAGTGTTAGAAGCTGTTTACTAACTCACAACCATTCCTGTATGTTCAGAACAGTCACTTCTGCTGCTGCCGCCTATCTTAATAGGTAACCATTGGCCCCAATTTTTTTTTATATATATATATATATATACACACACATGCACATACACAAGTCAGTTCATGCTTTTTCTCTGCTCTAGAAATCATTTGTTTTGAGTAGCAGTTCTATTAAACTTACCCTTGCTTGGTTGAGACAAATTATGTAGTGTTTCTTAACCAAGTGACCGTAAGGACCAAGAGGGACTCCGAATCAGACAAGTGGGGCACCACAGGGTCATTCCTAGAGCATGTCCCTGCCCAGGTAGGCCAAACGTGTGGCCACATTCATCCATTAACTTAAGGATACCATGGGTTTAGAGAAAGCATTCCTGACATCATATTTAATTTTTTAACATCTACTGTTTGCATCCAATGTTTAAAAAATAAAATACAAAGCAAACACAAAGCAATTAAAGATGAAGTATAAAACTCAGCCAAAGTACACTACAGTGAGTGTATTTCAACATTGTAAAGGGCAAAATCAGCTCCAACAGGGTGCTATACAACTTCTAATTAAACTATCATTTAAGAAAGACAATATTACTAATATTTCATCTGAGATGGCTCTTGCAAATCTAAGTAAATCTACTCAACTAAACCGCAAAAGTACTTTGAAGAGTCAGACTGATAAAATCAAGTGCTGTCAAGTGACCTGAACAAAGGCAGACAGAAAGTACCATCGTAAGACTTATTCTGAATTTGTCCATGAAGGCATGTTCAAGGTTGTGATTCCCCTGTGAATCCATTATGCCATTAACAGTTACAGCAGCATTACTGGCAAAATAGAATAGGAACTCCAATTTCAGCAACATTTGAAGCAAGCAGCTGTCAAAAAACCGCTTTCAAAGCCTCTTTCCGCCTTTCTGTTGACGACTTAGTAAAACAGGTGATGCCATCTAGTAGCCAGAGCGCTGTAATGTGCTTGTTTATCATTGCTCACATTGATTCCACACCATTTACCACCTCTCTGAACAGAGCACAAATAGATCAAAATATTTATATAAATATAATAATAGGCAGTTTCATGGACAAATCTGAACAGTCTTTTGAGTCATGCAAATTCATTGCAGTCAATAGAAATGAGCCAGACTCGTCCTTTATTTTAGGACTCTTCAACCAGTGCACTTGCACCAAGAGTGAATTTGGGCCAATACCTTTAAGTGTGAATCAATTCTCTTTCTGTCAGGTGTGATTTGACAAAAAGCACTGAACCAAAGACCATGGGATCCAACTAACATTTGAAATTCTAATTGCTGTTATTCAAGAAGCTGAGGGAATGGAGAAACTGAATGTGGTTTGTACAATGGCCGTGTGTTTCTACCAGCAGAAGTGAAGGAACTACTTTTTTTTCCCCCATTTGAGTACAAAAAAGAATTGCAGAAACTTTTACACAAAAGACGACTGCAGTGGAGCCACTAATATTTAATTTTCCTTTCTCATATTTTCAGTACAATCAGTGGAATGCTGACTGTTTTGTAGTGGGGTCAATAATTAAACATATTGAAACCTTTACTGGTTTCTCAACTGAATTTATGTTTTGCATCTTCCTAGTTTACCTTAAGACTCATAAAATGGGTAACATTCTTTTTCCCAAATGCTTAAGCCATGCACACATTATAATGTTAGTTGTTTCCTCTGCAATTTATGTTTACAGACAAGATTTGGAAAAGTTGAATCACAGTGAGGAAACACAGTCAAGCCTTTTATAACCAAAGATTTTTATGTACAAGCAGCAAGTGCGCTTGGACAAATCCATGGGCTGCACACTGACCTCAGACTCTTGTGTTAATATTAGCATCTTCTTAATGGACTACAATAGAAAATAAGAGTTCATGGGCATTACCCATGAGACACCCAATCTTTACTGGCATCGTCAAACATTACAACATTATAGCAACTCAACCAAGGGTGAGGAAAGGAGACACAGAAGAACACAATTTACTGCAATTAATATTATGTTAATAGTATGCATTTCACAAACTCAGTGAAGCGGGAACTATTGCTTTATTCCTGGAATACAATGCAAACTGGGGTATTGTGCATTTAATGCACAACGGTAGGTACGCCGTGCTGCAGTGTTTCAGTAGGTAGGCAATAAAGGGACAAATTACTATGGTCAGGTAAGCAACTTGTTCTTCCTCCTGTTATGACCATCTCACTACTAACGTTTCAGATCCCAAGTCTAAAGCCATAGTTCTGTTCATGTTTGCATGGACAGATGTTTCCCTCTGTCACTTCCAGACAGCTGTCTGCTTTACTTGAAATAAAACAAATGTAAAGGGTAACACTAACCACTGAAATAACAAATCTGGTCATGAGTAAAGCATGTTTTTCTACATGCTGTCCTGGTTTTGGGGGGAAGTAAGTTTGTTCTCTAACACTGGAATTCATTTTCTGTTTTGGACTTAGACACAGAAATATAGATGGTTTCTGTTTGCTTCATCTACATCCATACCATCCTGTAATTCATTAATCAGTATTGCTAAGATAACTAATGAAAAGTTTGATACCTAGTGGAAAATGTATAATTTTATATTTAGAACTAATGATTGAAATGAGGGAGCCTCCATTTCCCCTTCTTTGCTCTTTTGCTAATATTCTGCCTAGCTCCTTCATTCTTTACGCTTTTTGGCTCTTCTATCTTTTAGGGACACTTTTGGAACATTTCAGTCGTATGTGTTCTTGGCATGTTTCTGCTGGAAACTATTTCTAAATATATTTTTCTCTGCCTATTCCAGCTAAAATAATAATCCCAGGTAGAATTACAATGCTTTTTTGGAAGCCTTGCAGATACACTATTAACAGAAAATTACAAACCTAGAGCTTGTAGACAGGAAAGTCTACACCAAGGACTTTCACTTGAATTTCTGAAATTCTTTTAGTAGTAGTGAAATGGAAGATGCATTATGAAATAAACAAATAGGTTACAGCCATACACTAGATCTGGTGCAGAACAGGCTGTCTCCTGGGGGAGCAGACCAATATCAGCAGCAAGACAGCTGCAGCCTAACATCTGCAATGCTCATGCCAAGAGCTGTACTCAACTATTTTATATAGGAGATACACATATACAAGTACATGCACCTAATATAATGCTCTTTGTTTTTAAAAATGTATTAGAGACCTTCCTCGTGACTTTATCAACTGCTTATGAACATGCACGGTTTTTCTCTTTAGATAATTAATAAGGCTCCCAGCTATAAATTGACAAAGTTAATTTACTAGTCTGGTTCACAGCCAATATTTATCAGACACTTAAATTTCTAAGGTGAATTGAATCATCTGCTAATCTGTTTGCTGGTAAGTGGGAATTAAACAAGTTTTGATTTAACAGAGGTGAAAATGATATTAAATGTTAATTACTGTAACAAATTGATGCGACAGTTTTCTAAGTCATGTATAGGACTGAAGATTTGATTCCTTTTGTGTGCAAGGCTGGAAGACATTCATTAGTTAGCTTGAGAGAACATAGAAACACACACTTCAAAATCATTATTATGACCAGCCAATGTTCTTTCTAATGAAAAAGCATTATGCCTGACGTAATTCTAATTACAGAATTATTGTATGCTTATATCACTATGCATTTTTACAGTACGCTAACAAAATCCAGTGTGCTATAGACTAGGAGTTTGCCCTGCAAACAATTACACACTTGAGTAGCCTTCCTCTTAGGAGACGTTCCACTTCAATAGCTTTAATGAGACAGGTCATGTGAGCAAAATTCCTCTTACATATATTAGAAAATCTGTCTTCTTAGTACTTAACCTTTGGGGGTTTTCTGCATTGTTAGCCATTTTAAATCTGGGAGGGTGTGCCCAAAAATTTTTTTTTCATTTATTTAGCTTTGCCTATTTTAAGTACATCATCACAGATAGCAGATCTATTTGAAACAGACTTTCCAAGAGAAAAAAAATGTATTTCATTGCCTTTGTGTTTTAAAACAATATCCTATTTCATAATAAAACAAAATAAAACAAATATTACATTGGGGGGGGGGGGAAAGAAAAAGAGAAGTCTGAAATATCAGAAAATTAATACTTCATTTTTATAATACTATTTCTTTATATCATCTCTCATTACTAAAAGATTCAAAGTTAAAATTCCAGTTTCTTGACACCTTTTATTAGCTATAAGCTTTCCACAAACCTGAGCAATCTTGTGTTTTAATTATTCAGGGCAAGCTGATGTCCCAGTTTCCCTGTTGGCTTGATACTCAGCAGAGAACCAAGATCTGGAACACAACAGCTACATTCCCCTCTCCTTCCCCCCTTTAGCCTATTTACATCAGTACAGTAGGCACCCAGCAAATGATGAAAAATCCAGCTGCTAATCTCAGCATATAGCAGAATAAATCTTGAGGTTGCTTTGGAAGTGACTAGACATCATCTCTGAGCGAGTAAAGGTTTATCAGGACATGGCCGGGTACTTCAGCCCCGCTCCATCCACCCAACATACGATTAAAGAAACGCAGCACAGTCCCGAGAGCTGGTCAGGAACAGTGGCCACAAAGTTCAGCCAGAGACATGTCAAATCTGCCCTGGTATGTGAACAAGACTGCTTCTGTATGAGAACAGCTGACTCGAACCTCTTTAAAAAAAAACAAAAAAAAAAACCCCAAAAACGATCTGAGGACATGGCTCATGAAGTACATTTTCAATTTGCTCTGGAATATACATCTTCACTTTAATCAAGTTGCTCAAAACCTACATGTCGCCACAGTCCACAAATTGTTCCCCATAACTTTTCCAAAATCCTTCCAGAAGGTCCAACCCTGGGTCTGAAATATTCCTGTACCACTCCAACTAAATTCAGTAGGATTTGAACACTTATGACTGCCGAGTATGATATTTATATTCTAGCTAAATTCAACATTTATAATGTCAGGCTATTTATTTATTGATGCCCATAACTTACACTGCTTTAAAGCTTTATCTTGTATTTCTGATGCCTTCTCCATTATTGCTTATTTATGAAAATAACTTTGATCTGTGACAAAGTGCACTCATAAGGAAAATAAATACTAGTTTTAAATTATCGCATGTATATACAATGCAGGCTAATATTTTTTTTTTACACAGCCTTGTATATTTATTTGTGTGAATGAACTTAAGCAGCACTTAGGGGCAGTTCATATCAGCCTCTAAGCTAAAACACCTGGGTTAGCATTGCCAGAGGATGTGTAAAACTTTGTGAGATGTACAAGTGGGTCCACACCGGACACTGTGACAAAACAGTATTTTCTTTTTGCTCTGTCTGCCAAAGAGTAGAATTGATTTAGGAGTTCATGGAGTGCCAGCTGCTAGATGCACCAAACAAAAAGCAGACCCGGAGAGAGCAGGAACTGGAAGTAGCAAAGGCAAATCATGTGTGATTTGGGACTGAGAGGGCAAAGGAACTGACTGGCATTCAAAGCACCATTACTGAACTGGGAGCCAGGTGCTGCAGCACTTCTTGCTGGAGGAACTGAGCACAAAGCTTCTGGGGACAAACTCAACAACATACTTGAGGAGTTGCACACAACTACCTAGAGATATCTTACTACCACTGTAACACAGAGCCGTTAGCAGAGCTGTCAGAACAGGACATACAGTCCAGCAAAAACCAAAAGATGCT
>JAVKLA010000001.1:44231020-44253728 GCA_034782735.1 Sagittarius serpentarius | reverse complement strand
GGGGGGCTGTGGGGGGGGGGGCGGGCGAATATGAAGTCATTTTTCAAACCTGTGCAGAGAACACCTGCAGGATAACACCCAGGCAGGGCACAGAAGGCTTCAGAGGTTTTCAGCTAGCAGAAGAATTAGCAGCACAACAAATTTGAAGCTGTTTTCCTAAAGATCTTTTCTGAGCAAAACAAATACTGGAGGATGAACCACAATCTTCATATGAATCTTAATGGAATTTCTGAGACTAAAAGCTGGAAGTTTTGGCTTTGGAATATCAGTCCATTTTTAAGGTGAAGAAAAGGCCTGAGGGTCCTTTATCAACCAGAAAAGGGCTTAATCTCTGCTGTGGACTAACTGCAGCAAGGGAGATTTTAAACTAACAGTATAAAGTCAAGCTGACAAAGGAAACAAATGAAGCACAGAGAAGTCCAAGATTTCATGAATGAATTCAGCTGAAGTAGGAAGGAAAGACAGGGAACACTTCAGTTATCAGTGTACCAGTGACAGGCATCTGCAAAACAAAGAAAGAGGAAATGGAAACTTACCGGTGGGAAGAAATTTCATATAATTAGCATCAGTGAAGCCAGATGGGATGGTTCACAGCATCACTGAAATGTTAAAAATCCTGTTTTATAGCCTGCTTAAGGGCAGAATGGGTGATAGAGGTGGAAGTGTATATTAAAGACATCATTACTTGTTTTACGGTTATTGATTAGTGTGGAGCAGAGTGTCTGGAATGAATACGTAGCAGCGTTTTCAGCAGCAACCTCCTGAAAGAGGCACTAGTGTAGTAAATGGGGCTGGAGAACAGGAAGAGCATCTCCTTCAGCATCTACCTACAGTATGCAGAAGAAAGCAGGCTTCAGTTTAAGATGCCTGGCAAAAGTTACACGTGCCCTCTAGTTTAAAATCTGTGTCACTAAAAGTTATGCTTGAGGACTGACATATAAATGAAGTAACGTATGCAGCTACCTCCTGATATAAAGAAGTATGCTTAATCATGGTACTGAATTCTGAATTCATCTGGGGAAAAATGATCACAAAATATGATGCTTGATGTGAGCAGAGGAAGGTAGAAATACCATTATTCCAAATGAAAGGCATGAAAGCTGATGGATTCTTTGTTTCTCCACATTATCCTCTCAAGATGGGAAACGTTTCAGAAAACTAGTGGACTCCTACAAGGTGTGCTGTCTCTAAAGTATTGGACTTGGAGCAAGATGGAATGGATGACACCACTATTCTTCCTTTCTGACCTCAGCTTACATCTATGGAAAATGTTAAAGCTCAGAGAGTTATATAAAACAGCCATCAGATCCAAGACCCACATAACGGATACAATGGGTCAAGAAAGAGGACATGGTACTTTCCAGGTGGTCCCTACAGAAAGCAAGCACGGTCTTTCTAGACTCATACTTTCACCACGGTCACTTGCATCACCCAGCTGTGCCCAACAGAGAGCACCTCAGGGACGGGTTTTAAAGGCAGAATCCAGATCTGGGAGCAGAGTTCAGAAAAATACTCCGTTTGTCACCACGATATCGCATAGTCTAGTTTCATATGTTCATACCAGAAAATTTCTGATGTTAACTTAAATCAAAATTATACAGAATGCATTGACAGACAGCTGCAATGTGTTCAGCCTTTCCAGTGTGTTTAATGACACATGCATTTGTGACTGTGACTGGAAAACTTACTTATCTAGTAGCTTGTTTTAATAAAGATATTCTCTTATGGTTATATAGCCTACATAGAATTTATAAGCAGAAAGAGAAACTCATGAGAAAAAGCTATAAGCTCTTACATATTGTCCCGAATTGTAAAACATCCCAAGGGAACTCACTGTGTACAGATTACTATGCACTATGAATCAGCACCCAACACAGCCCTTAGTCTTTGCATTTCAGATTTGATAATCATCATCACTGGAAGTCAGCTTCACCAGAAAAATGCATTGAGTTCTGCAGTTCAAACTTCTATGAAGTCTGCTTGCTAAAACAAATACATTTTTAGTCAAGTTTTCCAATATAATCCCCACAGTGAAAACTCAAATATAGTATTGCATAAAAATGTATTTTGTGCCTATACAGCATAAGTGCTAAAACATATTATTATTGATTTCTTCTGTTCAATAGAAGGAACTGAGTTACAGAATGATTCTTAACTGGAAACCACAACGTTAAGGTCTTTACTTTGAGAACACCAGGTTTTGCTAAGCAGGTATTACAGCAAAACCCACACTACTCTTGAGCACATACCAGAAAGTTTATCTCCGAGGTTATTTTGAAATTCATTTAAAAGCAGCTGAAAACACCCTATTTCTATGTCAGCAACCACGATTGGGTACTCTGAAGGCAAAAAAAATCATTTTAATTAGAATCTGAGTTGCTCATAAGCATCAGGTTGTCAGGTTTTTGCTCCCTTGTCAGTCCATCTGTTTTGTTATCCCTGTAGTGATAACAATGGGAATTCCATAAGGTATTTATGGGATGTTGACTGACAAGACTTGCACAGTCTTTCCCTCTGACCACTAACCCTTCTAGGCCAAACACAAAACAATTACAGGGTTGATATAGAATAGAACAGTTCAGTTGGAAGAACCCTACAACAATCATCTAGTCCAGCTGCCCTCCTTCTAACTCACTGGCTCATGCACTGTCAGCATGTAGCTTATAGCCTGAGCTGAACTGAGACTATCGAACCATACTGAAGTAGAGCAGCACAGAGCTAGGTTTAGCCTCTGTCACTGTGTGGCCTTACAGCTACCACCGAGACTGAACCTCGAGGGACACTGTCTATCCATTCTATATCTGTACAGCCCCTGCCACTCCGGTCTGCACCCACAATATTAGGCTCCTCCCTAATAATACTACAACAGGTATTTCCACTTCTATCCAAAGCAGGATATCAGCCCCTTAGATTAATTAAAGTCTGAGCACGGGGTTGTAAGACAGTATGTAATGCAGTTGTAGTAAGTAGCATTTTCTTGTTTTTATGAAGAATGTTCTTATGAAGAACCTATTGCTGAAGTCCTTCCATTATACCATAAAAACACTGATATTCTGACCAAACATCATTAATATAGCAATAGTGGAACATCTATACCACTCCTGAGCTGGCCAGAAAAGCTTTCCTAGTGTCCTGGTTTCAGCTGGGATAAAATTAATTTTTTCTTAGTAGCTGGTACAGTGCTGTGTTTTGGATTTAGGATGAGAAGAATGTTGGTAACACCCTGGTGTTTCAGTTGTTGCTAAGCCATGTTTATACTCAGTCAAGGACTTTTCAGCTTTTCATACTGCCCTGCCAGCACAGGCTGGGGGTGCACAAGAAACAGAGAGGACACAGCCGGGACAGCTGACCCAAACTGGCCAAAGGGCTTACTCCATACCATGGGACATCATGCCCAGTATAGAAACTGGGGGCAACTGGCCGGGGGGCACCGCAGCTCAGGGATTGGCTGGGCATCGGTCAGCAGGTGGTGAGCAATTGTACTGTGCATCCCTTGTTTTGTATATTTTATTATTATTTTCCTTTTCTGTCCTATTAAACTGCTTTTACCTCAATCCATGAGTTTTACTTCCTCCCCCACACACACCAATTCTCTCCCCCATCCCCAGTGGGGATGGGGAGCGAGCAAGCGGCTGCTCGGTGCTTAGTTGCCGGCTGGGGTTAAACCACGACACCTAGGAAACAGTAACCTTTTGCTGGAGAAAGTTCCACCTGCAGGAAGGATTCCTTGAACAGACTATCTATAACTCTCTCTTACGAGTGTGATTTAAGGAAATGAATAGGAAAAATATAACTCAATAAACTGAAAACATCTAAAATGAAAAAAACCACTTAAAATCTGCTTGAGACAGACTTTTTGTTTTACCCGCATTTTTTAATGCTTTAGAAAACAAAGTCCTTGTCCTTGAAGTTGGAACAGAGGAGAGCAAATAAAAGAAAGGGGTAAGCGTTCTTAACTCAAATTACAACAAGGGAATTTAGGCAATGAGGAGATTAAATGACTGAAGATGAGAGAAAAATCTGTGGTTTAGTAAGAAACTGTCATTTAAGATTTCCCTGGTCCTAAGCTGATGATATAACTATATTCCATCTGTTGGAGCTTTTTGATAAATACGGAGCTTGAAAGTGGCTTAAAGCACTGGAGGTTACGCTTAACGAACTAATCTGCCACATTTTTATACTACTACCATTTTAGAAGAGGGAAATTAAGTGGAAATATAAGCATATTCAGATTTCCAAAGGGTACTCGATGAGATTTCACATTCAAAATTGCCTAGCAAATTGGGAACCACCAGGTTAATTAGGACATTTGGCTCAACAGGCAATGGCTCAAGAGTAGGAATTCACGTGACAGCAATTCAGAAAACATTGGAAAGTACAGGAATCACTTGAAAAAGTCGAGAAAGTAACATGAAAAAGAATGCATCACAGGCCACATAAACCTGTAAAGAGAAAAGCATCAAAGAAATGTTTGTTTAGGTTTTGTGTCAAGTCCACCACCTCAACCCCCACCCCCGTTATAGGGTATAAGGCCACATAGCTAGAAAAGTTGTGTAGCTTCACAGCTAGTGTAGAAGAGCTGGTGGCCTCTCCTGTGGCAAACAGGAATGGGTTGCCCCAGCTACCTCCCTCCCAGATTATAAGAGCAGGAGTAATGGGGCACATCTTGGGGAAGTCACCACTCTCTCACCCAGTGCAGTCATCTGAAAGAAATACCCAAGTGGTAGTACTAACAAATCCTTTAAGTGTAGATATCACTGGTTCAGCATCAGTCTGGAAAGATGTATCAAGTGGGGTCCTCTGAGACTGGGCCCTGTCCACTGCTTTCATCAATGACCTTGACGGCATAGTAGAGAACACAGTTATTAAATTCCCAGATGGCACAAACTCATAAAGGCTGTAAGCATGAAAGGCTGAAGATGAGCAAAGACAGAAAATTGACATACTAGGGAGCAGTCAAAAATAAAGCGCTCAGTTCACCAAAGAAACATAAAAAACAATACTTCAGAGAAATATGCATCTGTATGAAGTTGATGGGGAAGAGCTGCTTGGTCACAGTATTTTGGAAAAGGACTAATCATGGATGACAAGTAGGCATGAGTCACTAATAATATGCCATCATAAAAAAATAAATCATAGGAGGATGCTCTCTGTCTTCACTACAGATTACGTGGAAGCAACAGGCTTGAGCCACAGAAAGGAAATATTTAGGCTAGCCATCAGGAAAATGGACAGCATAATTGGGACACAAGAATCAATAGTGTGGGACACAGTCTTGTCATCAGTGGAAACTTAAGAAGGAGTTACTCAGCCATTTCTTAGGAATGGCTGATTCTTCATCCAAGATTTAAGAGGAAAAGTAAATTACAGGAAAGATCTTCCTTCTAACCACATTTTCTCTGATTCAGAGTGGCCCATGCAACCTATGCATGAACATTGCTCTCCCCATTCCCTATATATGGCCGGTGAAGAAAAACAGGCTTCTTCAGGGGATAGCTTAGAGCCCTTTTAGGCTTTTACTCTGAGGCACTTTCCAAGGAGACTTTGTGTCACTGTTGACTCCAAGAAGCCAGGAGAGACAAATTGTCTAATTTAGGATATTTAGGAAATGCTTGAATTTAAGTAGCGTGAATACTCCACTATGGCTCTCCTTGGATCAAAAGGGTTTGTGTTTGTGGCACAGTAGTTTGCCAAGACCTCCGTGACTTTTAATATACTTTTAAACTATAAATTTGACTGAAGATAACAGGGAAAGATAAAAGTTGTCACAACAAACAGGGGTAAGAAAGCATAAACCTCACTGCTTGAAAGCTCGTCCCAAATCTGCATGAACTACTGAACACTACAAACAAAATACTAAGAGCCAAACAGACTGCAAGTATCTCAGTAATTGATTCAACAGAAGGAGAATGCAGTTCAGCGCAAATTAATTTAGAATCAAACAACCAATTGCCCTGTACACTAATCAAAAAGGGTTTGAAAGCTCTTGTGAGAAAATAGTAACAACTGGTACTCAAACACCCTATTGCAGCTTTGTTGATGTTACTATGTTTTTAACAGTGGAAGAGTAGTACAGCTGTCAGATCCATGGCATCCTGGGCACACCGCTATTACTGGCTTAGCACCATATGACATCAAAAATTTACGGCCTCTGAAGAACGTAAAACAGGAGAGTTATTTCAGCGACCTAGATGGTTTCTTATTAGGGGAAAAGAAAAACACTGAGCTGGCCTAACATGAAAGATTTATTTAAACAGTAAAAAAAAAGAAATAATAATTAAAAAGGTTAAAAGAAAAAAAGTCAGATCATCAGATGGTGTCAACTGGCAGAACTCCATTGGCTTTAAAAGTAACTGCACTGACTTCTGCTAATTGAGGATTTTTCTGGCCCTTAAAATGCTCCATTAAGCAGCATCCGTTCTTAAGAAAGAAGGCAACCCATTAGGACTTGTCACTATACTACATACACAGAAAACAAAGATTTAGAATACAACAGAAGCAAGAAAAACTCAAGATGTACCTGTTTCACTGTTGACAAATACTGTTAGTTACACTTTGATAACAAGACAGGGGAGAGGAAAGATGAAAAAATACAGCCAAGAATATCAAGAAAATTAACAATAATAATGCAAAAATCCCACAAATGTTTCCAAACCTAATACAAACTAAAATTACTTTATATGTTTAGATTTAAGTCGGCATGACTCAAATTTTTCCCTGCCTATTTGTTGGTATTTTCAAATATCCGCAGTATCAGTTTTATCTTCCTTTTACTGAATTTTTATGGTAAAATTTCTAGGGCCTCTAGTAGAAAGAGCTTATGCTGAAGACATCTGAAAGGTATTCCCTTGGCAGAGAAAACTCTGTTTCTTGCGGGTATTCCTCATTTAACTTTTATCATCACATTTTGGGGGCCCTATTCTCTTTTCTTCTGGGAAATACTTACTGCAGGCCAAGATCTTTCAGATCATGTTTATTACAAATACAAACAGACTGTGTTTATTCGCTATCGTGGCTCTGCTGAGATAATTCAAAAACAGAGACTAGGTTTTGGAAGGATAAATCTCTTTGGATGCCAACCTATCAAAGAGAATGTTTCTTGAATTATATATAACACACACTAATACTTACTCTGTGCTTTGGACAGATACCATGAGTAAGGCATATTTGAATCTGGCTTTCTATGATCATTTTGCTCATGCTATATTTCCAGTTGAATACCACAAAATAACTATGTCCTTATGGTCCTTACTTTTTTTTAAGCCACATTCGACTTTACATAAATATTATAAATAATTTGATACTAAGAGAGAACATGGAATAGAAGCATTTTCCTTGCTATTATTAGTTAAAGGCCCACCAAAAGCAATGTACAAAGCTGTTGAAAGGAAATTCAACCTTTTCCCGATACAGAAATGAACCAAGTGAACATGGACTATGATCAGGAAAACCAATATTGCTGAGCTCCTACCTCCTCTACTTACACTGTACCTTTCATCCACCAGTGACAAAAGACAGTAAGGAAGACAGGTGCTATTAACACCATTTCACCAATGAAGAAACTAAGCAACAGAGCACAGAAATTATTTGCACAAGTAGGACAGAGCCAGACACCGACACGGATTTCTTCACTCCCAGCTTTGTGCTGCAAGATACTTATTTTCTAATTTCCTCTTTATTGCTTATTGCATCCTAAAGCTCCACCACAGCATGCTAGTGAAAATCAGGATATACCACTCTGTGCTTATTAGGACTCCCTAGGCCGTACAAATGGTGTAGTAAGTTAGAGAAGACTTTCATCTTTAGTTCACTGACTTGTAACCTTAGATGGGTATCTCTGGGAGAGACTGACCTCAATCTTTTAAAGAGTCTCTTTCATCCTTTTCTTTCTTTCTTTTGTCCTTTGTTCTATCTTCCTCAGCCTACCTTGGTGGATGGGATGACCCACTATGGTAGGCAAAAGAATGCAATTTTCTCAATCATGTCTTAAAATAGACTAGATTTTTAAAATCTAAAAAAAATTTTAAAACTTGAAATACCCCAAACCAGGTATGTGTAAGTCCCTTTCCATTTATGCCCTCCACTTCCCCCCCCCCCCTTTTTTTAAATGAATCCTGGTAGAAAGGCCTCTCCTCTCCTAGAAATTCGTTTTTGCATAGAGAGATGATCTTTGTCCTGGCCACCAACATATGTATACAATGATATTAGGCATCAAGCCATAGGACTTTATAAGCTATACAAGACATTTGCTAACCTTTTCATTGAATTTCCATCTAAGCTGAAGATACTGTCTTTTAGAGTAAATTCTATAGAGAAACATCTAGTTCCACCCAAAACAGGACTCCTGAGAGTCCTGTGTATCTGAAAGAAATTAAATAGGGATGTTTTTGTGCTTATGCAATCAAAGTGTCAATTCAGCATAAGAAAAGCATCTGTCTGTGACAGGAAAGATTCGTATGTCTGATTTTATTCTCTGTGCTCAGGAGTATCCAAAACACTAATCATAACTATCTCTGTATGAGCTGACAGACTGCAACAATATTTGTCTCAGCTGATTACTTATCTTTCCTGTGGTTCCTATTACCAGCCTTCCTGGCTCTGTCTGCCTGCCTTTCTTTTAAAAGCTTGAGATTTTTATTATTTTTTTTCCTCCAAGATTTACACTCATCACTGGGACTTTGGTTTGGAGTTTTTTGTTTGTGGGTTTGTTGTTTGGGTTTTTTTTTTTGTTTTCATTTGTTTGTTATTTTAAATAAGTCTGTCAGAGCCTGAGAACAGACATGTCCAAACGAGGCAAGTGACAATTCAGAGTAGCTCTGTGGTCCACAGAAGGATGACCTAACAAGGTGTGGCTTTGAAATGTTCAATATAACCAACAGTTTAAGACCAATAGGAGAATTACTCTGGCAACAACCAAAACTCACTGGTCCAATTTCAAGATAAACGAGTTTACACACAAAACAAATTTTCACATAAATTTGTGCTCTATATTTTTTATTTTCTGCAGAGAGGAGGAGATACATCCATAGATGACATTCTGGCTAACATTTGTTTTATTTAGTACATGGCTTGATTTTCAAGAAGAGAGGGAAATGACACTCGGAATTCAAAAGCCATCCCAAGCATTTTCTGTCTGGTCACATCAGTGAGGACTTGCCCCAGGTGAGAAACTGATGTTGGCTGGAAGTCAGGTGTGGGCTGTGTGTGGCCTCATTTCAGCTACTGTTCACCTTGTTCCAAAACTTGGCACGTTTCTCTTCACTGAATCTTTGCATTACTTCTTGCATGTATTTCGAAACATTTTTCTGTATCTTGTGTTATTTATTTGTCTACACCAGGACTGAATGAGTCATTCATAATGAAAATTGCACCAATGGGATTTCAACTCTTTTTCTGTTTGCAAATTGCCTGTGAACAAATTGCAGAAGCCTCCAACAGATTTATTATTCAGAAGTATTGACAATTTTTCATATAAGTAATTAATCGGATTTGCAAGCTGTTTGCAAACATTTCACTGAAGTTGTACATTTTCTGCTTTGCTGGTTAGTTTTAAAAGTTATATCATACCGCTTGAACTCTTTTATTGGGTCTCTTATGTATGGTAGACTCAACATCATCTAACTTTAAAACTATGCAACTAGCCATGAAAATAAATGCTGAAATACATCCTTGAACATCAAAATTAAAATCCACAGTTCAGAACTGGAATTCTCTTTCAATTTCAGAGCATATTGCAGTATTTGAGGTTAATACTGTATTTCTGCTTATTTTCATGTTGCAAGATTTCCACATTGTCTGTCACAGAAAGCAGCTCCCAGAATTACAGGACTGTAGCCATAGCAAAGTCATCTTAAAGTTCAAATGCATATTTGCTATTTCTGTCTTGTGCTACCTTTCACCTTTGTTTTCAACACCTAAACAAGTGTGTGATTAATATGTAATTCATATCATTAAACCACTTTTCTTCCTCCTGGATGATCAATGACTATGCTAGATACTTCATTTCTTTCTCTCAGAATCTTTAGAAAGATTTTAATCCACGTTTCAGTTCCCACAGCCAAGCCAAATTGGTTTTTCTCAACTAACATCTTATCGTTGTTTGCTAAAATCAGGAAACGTTATTTCTGTCACATGCCTTAAAATCAGTGATTTTTCATAACTAAATTGTAAAAATCATGTTGTTTTCAGTGATTTGCTCTTCATAAAAGCAAAGCTTTTCATAAAATGTCTTCATAACCTTCAAGTAAAAGTAACAGCTAAATTTTTAAGAACCCAAACAGCTATTCTAGCCAAAATGAAGAAGAGATCACACTTATTAAAAGAAGATATAGCTGCTATATCTTGTGACAAAAGGTGCCGTTCTTTCTCCTTCCGCGATAGAAAACAACCCACTAGAGAGGCGCAAGCTGGCGTGGCTTCAAGCTACCTTTGTGCTCTTCCAATCTAATCTTATCTAGGCTTCTTCAAAGACCTAGAGATTCACCATAAAGTCACCACCATTAAGTTTCATGCAAATGCAAGGTATGTCAGGCAGAAGTAGCCTACTTATACTAAAATCCTGATATTTTAATTAGACCCAGCAGTTCCTGAACTAATTCATTTATACATTTCCCAAATATTTTTAAACTCCATTCAAGTCACACGATTTGTTTTACAAAAGCCTTCTTCATCTGTCCCATGGGGCCAGCTTACACTTCAGCATCCACAGCATTACAAATACCACTACCGACATCCCTCCGACAGCTTCTCTGCATTTCAGACAACATTGACAGACCCTTTATTTTGGGAGAAGATGATGAATTCTCAGAAGACAACCAGACAGCTTTCTCCTGCAGCACTTTAGTTGTGGGGGGAGTCTGAACTAGCAGGATCCTGACCTGTAAGAGTAGTTGTGTGCCAGGCTATTTTTTAATTTATCTGAAAGAGTTAGAGAAAGAATGCTAGGGGAAGAAAATTAGACCTAACTCAGAATTAGTCCCACTGATAATTTTTGCAGTTCAGAGGAGATATAACAGGGAAGAAAGATCATTTTTCCTTCCACATAAATACTTCTAAAGCCACAGATGTCTGGAAGCGTTTCTTCCACATGATTGTAGGCAGTCTGGGGAGCCCATAAAAATAGAAGCTAGTCATGAATAATTTTACAAATTGTACAAGGACAATGAAGATGAAGAATTAGATATAATAAGCAATACAATGAGGTTTCTTCATAGAACAATACCTCTACATTATGATTGATAACACCTAATCCCAGCAGAACTAATGAAATCCAGTTTCTCATACATTTGTATTCCTCATTGCTACACAACCCCACAACACCAGACTCCACACTCTCCCCGTCGCACCAGTACCCCATTTCCCCCTCCCCAGCACATATGTCCCCCCAACACCCTTTCTAGCAGCACACTATGACCCCACTTGCCAGTGGGGCAAGGGCAAAGCAGGCTCAGGGCTGTGCCAGAGCTATCGCTGCGCACAGGCACAACCGGACCCAGCCACAGCCTTCGTCATTTCAAACTCTGCCAATGAATTGTTAAAACTTCGGGGAACTTACCGGTCTTTGAGTATCTTTTCTCCATGTCAAAAATGGATAGGAGTTCAATGGTTACAGTCAGGAGGAAGGACAGAGATGGTGATCAAGTTAGCTTCGTTGTCTTAGGACGCCCTATTAAAAAAAAAACACTAGACATTAGCATTAAAAAGTTCCTAGATTTGTCCCAAATTTCAAACTGCAGTGCTGAACAGTGCAAATGTCAGAAGCATGGGGAAGTGACAACAATTTCACAGCAGGAAAACCAAAAAAAAAAAAAAAAAAAAATTTGAGTTGGCCGAAATCAGAATAGCTATATTGCGGTTGAAGTTATATAACAGTTTCATGGCCAGCAGCTCATCGGGATGTGGAAATGGACAAATATATAAGCAAGGAGTGAGTCTGTGTGTGTTGGTGCCATAGGAAGTTAGGCTAGAGAGAAATCTAATGTTTCACTGAAAAGTGGAGCATGAGAAGAGCTTACCAAAGAGGACATGTAAAGGATGACCCCATTAGTCGATAGAGAAAGAGAAAATTCCAGCATATTTCTTGTCTTAGGAGAGAGCAAAACAAGATAGGATTATTAGAAGCTGGAATTCAGACTGAAAATAATGCATGGATTTTAAACCACTGCAGCAGTTATAGAAAAACATTTCCAAGAGATATAGCAGGTTCTCTGTCTTCTGAAATATTTAAATAATTTGTGGATTACTTTCAAACAGGTAATCTCTTCTCCAGGAATGAGGTCTGTGAGCTGATACAACAGTCATTGCTTGGCATTATGGGCTACATGAAGTTGGGATGATCACAGTCTGGCCTTCAGAACTTGAAATTTATTAATCTATAAATCTGTTGATACAGACACACATGAAAAATATTTCTTTTGTTCTTTCTAGCACAAAAGAGCAATATCTGTCATGACATGCACTTATTTTGTTGTGAAGAGCCAGAAATCCTATACAAGGCAGAATAAAGATCATGGCATGGGAACCTGAACTTATCTGAGGTTCAGTTCTAATTGATAGTTACCCTAACAGAAACACAGAAGGATGCACAGCTTGCCTGGAAAATAGCTGAAATTGTTGAACAAGATAGCAGAGGCACAACAGAAAACACACAAAGGGAATTCATGTGCTGAAGCTTTTAAGTTTTTGCATATACACACACCAGGACAGCCAAACGGGAACTTCAACGAAGAGTACTTTCAACTAAAGCTTTTGAAAAATTCCTTTTTCTTTTTTAATCTGAATTTTGAGGGTTTCGGGGGTTTTTTCCCCTCCCCTTTAAATGGAAACCAGAAGTATTTGACCAAAATAAAAAGTCCAAATATTGCATTTCTGTTATCCTTCATTTTGAGGTTGTGGTCCTCATAGTTACCTTTCCTTTCTGCTACTTGAAGTCATTCAAAAGGCAGGATGGGGAGGGGAGAAAGTCATTTTTTCTAAGTGTCATTTTTCCAAAAGAAATCAATTCAAGTGAGTATTAAATGCTGAAGGCATTACGTTCTCCCTGAAAGCAGCAAGAGGGGTGAGTTCACAGCACTGTGTCAACCCTTCTGCTATGAAACCCAGATGGATGAAGCCAGCTCCCGGCAGAGCTCAGGATCACTCGGAGGAAAATGCAGGGGACACCCAGACTGCAGCCATAACTCAGTCATGTTATTAGGCAGGGGCTGCATATTCCCCATCAAAGCACGGTGTGGAAATACAGCAAGACTGAATGTAGAAGATTGCTTTGGGCCCCAGCAAACTCCAGCAATTCACTTCTAACGAGGGCCTGGAAGCCTCTGCTCCTTCCTTCCCAAGCAAAGGTATTAGGGCACATTGAAGTAGGGTCCTGTGAAAACAGAAGCATGAATTTGAATTTTCCCTCTGGATTTGGACCAATGTCTGCCCTTTCAAGATGACACACATGAAATTAATACCTGGTCATTCAGGCTAGGAAATCAAAACCATCACCGCATTGCTTTTTGCTGACTTCAGGGAGCGGCGAGGTGCTGATGTTACCCTGGTGAGCTGGGACAGGCCTTTGACGTGACCATCTCTTCCAGGATAACTCTCTTTCCTAAATACATCATGTTTTCTCCTGATTTCATATCAGTTGGATTTAAAACCCTTACATAAAATGATAATCAAAAAGAAAACACAAACACTACAAATAGTGCAGTATTAGATGACATACAAGCACAAGCGGAAAAAAAGCCGTTTCCATGAATTAAGATTTCCAGCATCCAGCTAGTTATTTCCTTTGTATGAAGGAAAATAACATTTGTCCACTTAATTTCTGTGCTAACTATATAGAAAAAAACATCTTTAATGACATTCTTAAAGCACTTAAGCCACCATTTTATTACTACCTGACAATCCAATATTAGATTGCTTAGGGAGTATTATTCCAATTTACACTCAGTATGCTGAATACAGTTTTTGAAAAGCTTTTATTTCCCTACTGGTATTCATATTCTTATGTGTTGATTTTCTTATGTGTTGATTTTTCTCTAATAGAAAATTAATAAAGGATTATTCCTTTTCAATTATAGTCTATATGGTAATGTGAAAATTGTAGGCTTGGCACAACTAAAAAGCCTGTAGTAAAAGAAAGCTAAGCATTGCAATAGTGGGAGTAGATAATACACAGGCTTTAGATGAAAAGGAAGCATCTTAATCAATTCGGACTGGTTAATAATTACATGTCTTAATGCATTCTCAAGACAGAAATTACCACTGAAGATCTGCACCAATATTAGGTTAGACAGCAACATAATAAACACCAGATAAAATAAACAGCTTACAAGCCTGGATAAAAATTTTGTGGATAAAAATTTCTCTGCATGTGTATGGCTGCATATTACTCCTGCATATTACTCACTAGAAGTATGTTACTAACTCTTTTAGCTGTAAGTAAAACAAAATGATGGTATAGTTATAACATTGTAAGGATCAAGTTTTTTTTGTGAGATACACAGAAAGTTTTTGTCAAGTAATAATATGCTTAAGAACAGTCATCTGAACAACTGTTAAGGTTTCTAACATCAGTTATAGAAACATTTCACATTTCTTCCCATCTCGGATAAAAACATTCCTTAAAAACACCATTTCTCATATCTGGTAAATGGCATGAAAAAACCTGAAGGACGTGGGCAGTGAAGACACGTCTGAAACACAGGGGAATGAGAAGCAGGTACAGTGTCCAGCCACTGAAGTGGGGTTTCACCTCTCGGCCCTGGCGCTTCTGACAGAATTTGAGCACCGGGGTTTGGCCAAGCTAACAGTTCCTCCCCTTCCGATACTGGGAAAGGACAGTGGATTTCTGCAGCACGGCAGACAGAAATGACTACTTGCACTGTTATTCCACTGAGAGCAAAAGTCATCCTTGTTCTAGGAAGCACAGGAAAAGCAACTATCAATTAAAATACATATTTATTTTTCCGAGCACTAAGACAGCAACTGCCTCACTGTCATCAGAATGGTTTGACGACTCATTGTTTCAGAAAAAGTTAGGCAAGTTAAGTTATCCTATCAAGTGCCAAATAATAACCCAGAAACTTGTATTAAAATTTATAGTATTGATTAATTTGCTAGTTCTGATTTTCGGTCAGGTTCTGTCATGCGTACACATATTATTCCCCTAGACAACAGAAGAGACTGATCCCACTCCTACCGATTTCAAATCTGAGGCAAAACCCACTAAAGTAAAAACAAGGACTAAATTATGTAGAATATTTATTTACAGGAACTGAATGAAATTAATAGCCGAGTTATATTTCTTTAAAATATCTGGTTATTACATCAAAATTTTTCTTACCTCACTTCATATATATGGGTCAATATTTTAACTTCAAGTTTTCCATCTTAATAACTAGCTATTACTGTATATTACATATATTTTTTTTTTACTATAGCAGAATTACAGTAATTAACTTTGTACCAATTACCAGGGTGCACATTAATATTCATATACTTTTACAGAAAGAATGATCTTGAAATCTCACAGCAGGGATGGTTAAAATGATTCATTAATGTTCTGCACAGGTTTCTTTTCTAATTCATTAAGAAAATATTAGCATAATCATGTGAAATTAATTTTCTTTAAAAGGTTGATATAAGCAGGGGATTAAGGGGACTGGTGCTAATATAAGAAAAATGGCTTGCACCACACTTTTGGTCTCCAGAGGCTGACTATCATATTTGAGGTATTACTTGCCACTGCACTTTGATAATGAAGAAGAAATCAGAGGTAGATGGAGCCAGTTGAGCTGAGGATTTCATTTTCATGTAAAAAAAAAAAACAATTCTCGTGCATCCTGTTCTTACATTCCTCTGTTTTGTGAAGAGACAGAGAAAAAACACATTACTCAACATGAACAGGAGGCTGGAAGAAAATAATAAAATCAAGTGATAGGCTACAAATGAGGAAAAGCATCCAGAGAATGGAATACCTAACGATAATAAAAGGTGAAGAGGAAGTTCAGCAAAGAGAAGGAAAAGTGATCCAAATAGAAAGGACTAGAGAGTGGAAGTTAAATAGCCTCTGCAAAAAAGTTTCAAGGAAAAAGAAAAAGCAATCTCAATAACAAATGGCAGCGAGAGAATAATAGACCTCATTCAGAGATTCACATAAAAAGGCATTTAAGGTAGGAGGACATTAAGAGATCTTGTGCTATAACCCAAAGTGCCTCTTGATAAATCCAACTGTGGTGCACCCCAAAAAAAAAAAAGAAGAGAAGAAAAAAAGGGGGGGTGGGGGGAAGCGAGTTGAGGAGCCTACACTGAGTGAGAATGTCACCGAAACAAACCCAGGAAAATGTGTGCTGTGAGCCAAGTAGAGGCTTTTTGTCAATACTACATTACATCTGGCATTGCTATTCCATTTTCCTCATGGTGACGGTTCTTTCAAGTCAGCTTTTAGCTCCGTAACAAAACCAAGTTCAATAACACTCAAATGTGCTCCAGAGACAATAGAGAATTGGTCCTCTACTAAGAAAGGCAATGAAAGGTTTTTAATCTTCTTTGCAAGGACCGTATCAGACAGGTGGTTTGTAACCGAAGGATATTTAAGGAGCTCATTACAGAGATACATAATTCTCCCCCTCGGGCTCTGTTCCTCACATGTGATCTCTCTCTGGAACAGGCCCTGGTGGAGCTCAAGGCAGCTCCTCCTCACAGGGTGCGAAGTCTTGCACAAAGTGACGTTTGAAGATGAATATTACGTTGTCATTAATGACTTTTTGGCACTTGAGCCTGAGCTACCCCACCGTCATTCGCACAAACTCCTCACGCACAAGGTTTCCTCCTGAACGGTTTTAGGCCTTCAGAAATGCATAGGAAGTGATAACCCAAGGATGTAGGGGGAGTTCAGGTGGGACAAATCTAGACCTGTGAAAGTATGTACGATTTTGGGTCCCCTTCCTCTCGAAAATCCAGCATCAAGACGTTGGTTTCCTTCAGCAAGCGATTGCTTGCCCGGAAGAGAGAAGGCCGTGCAGAACTGCACGTGTGGATGTCCCTGCGTGGTCTGAGACCACTTCAGGGCTCCCAGCAGCCTGCTCAGAGTGAGAGCTACCACAACTCCCAAAACCACACGTGCGCGTCTCCATAAGCAAAGTAAAACACAGGTATTGTGCAATACCTTGAGTGCTGCAGAAAGAAATACTCGCAAAGGAAAATCTAGGCCCTTAATAGACCCAATGGGCCTTCGTGACCTGAACACGAGCTTGTTTGTCCATTAAGCCTATTACCCAGCTTCCAGCTATGACAGCTTCCTTACCCCTTTTCACAAAAGTACCATATTCAATACTAAACTAGTGGAAATAGATACCAAACCATTATTTTTATAATCATTTTCAAAGTTACATAGCACTTGGATCTCTGAACCAAAAAAGCGCACATGGACTTAACTTCGGCTCTGACTGGCTGAAAATTAATATTTCCTGGTGTTGTTTTGCATCGGTGATGTAACAGTTAAACCTTGGTGCAACTTCCCAGTGCATTCCATTATTTATTATCACTGAAATTATTATTCTATGGCATATATAGTCCAGCCTTTCACAAGTAAATTATACGCACATAAGTTCCACTGATTTATGACAGGCATCAATTAATTCCTATATGTGCTTGTATTATTCAA
The DNA here is from genome assembly GCA_034782735.1 of Sagittarius serpentarius. NCBI lineage: Eukaryota > Metazoa > Chordata > Aves > Accipitriformes > Sagittariidae > Sagittarius > Sagittarius serpentarius. The sequence continues at coordinate 44,236,072 of JAVKLA010000001.1, read as the reverse complement.
TACACTGATGTGAAAGGGTCATATCTCTCTTTAAGCAGCAAATCTATACATATAGACAAGGAATGTAGTAGAGTAAGGACCCATGACATGGCAGGGGGCAGAGGGAAAGACACTGTTGGATGAATGTACTGTTGAGAGAAGAGAGTGACAAAGAATGGCTGGTGCGATTTATCCCTGCTCCACAATGATGTAATTTTAAAAATATTTTATGAGCTCTTTTCTTCCCTTCTAAATATTGCCTTAATTCTACAGTCTTCACCTTGAAAAAAAATTCTTTATTCTTAAATTTTTAAATTTATTCTTTATTTATTGAAATGACAACATAATCACTTCTCCCCCCCTTAATTTCAGTTTTTATCATTTTTTTCCTTAAGAAGTATTAATTTAAAACCAATATTTGTAGGTACCAATTCAAGGCTCCAATTATTTCATATAGTTTATATGTTATTTTATTGAATTTTTTCCTTTTTCCTATAACCTCAATATTCTGGTTATATCTGCTACTAAGTGAGATCATTAAACTCAGATATTTTAGTTTTCTATCTTCCATAATTTTCTGTCATTTTAAGTAAAGACTACTACCTTTAACACAGAAAAACAAAAAATTTGATTGCTTTCCCTCATTCTTTTTTCCCAATTTATCCTAATTACAAAGGCTTCTTAAAAACCTCATAACATTATTTCTCTTATTTGGATAAAACAAATCTTTAGAAAAGTCATTTGCAGTAAAGCCACAGTTCTGAAGGTTTTAGATTTATATGGATAAAGATACTCATTCTTCTATTGATGTCCCTGTTATTGATGGTTTCTGAATGAGGAAAGGCAATACACTCAAAATATACTCAAGGGCACCCTTACATCTTTTTTCCACATGGTCTTTTCTCTTGCAATGCTTTTTTCTTGCAACTTCGCCTTTCTTGCCAGTGGGAAAGTATTTTTATTGACATAAAAAAATTCTTTAACAAAGGAATGAAAACCACTTTCTGAAAGCTTTGAAGTTATTACCAGAAGATCAACAGCAGAAGCTATGCAGATTACTTTTCCTCATTAATAAAATCAATAAAAGTTAGGAAGACATGTACATACCTCTTTTAAACACTTTTCCATGAAAGTGGGTCTTTTTTTGTTTTAAAGAACATTAGCTTCCCCCATTTTTATTAGTCTCTTTGTTATAAAACTCAGGCTTTTAGCTTCATCTAATAACAATGTTAGCAGGGTTTCCATCCTAATTCGTGATTCATTAACTGTTATTATATAGAGATTTATTTCAAATTGCTCTTGAAGAACTAGCCAGCTTAAAAAGAAGGAGAGAAAAAAAAAAAGTCCCGTATCACATACAGAAAGGACATGTTTTCAAGCGGTCTTAAAGAATGAAGATTAGACTCCATCGCTGTGCTGGCAAGTGGGCCAGGCAGCCACAGAGGAAATTTATTGTTAAGCCCTAAGCAGATCTAAACTTCTGTGTTACCTCTTTAAAGCCTTGTGAACACTTCAATTATAGCCATTCTATGAATAAAATTGAAACAAGTCAAAGGAAGGCTGTAGTTTCCAGGATAGGTTACGTAAAGATAGCCTCATGCCGCAAGGCACCACCATAACAATAGAGAGAAAAAAATAATCAAGCTTTTCACGTATGTAGGCATACATATATGCATATAAGGAAGAACACGAGTAATAAAGGACCCAGCTTTACAGAGAAGTGTTTGATGTTATGTCAATATCCCGTAGTTATGTGACTACTGTAGTCTATACATGCAGAAGGGTATCCAGCTATCTAAATATACATAAAGATATAATTTCAGAGCTAGCTTACCACATTCCTTGGCCTCTGCCAAGAAAGATAGCAATGGCAAGTAATGGTAGTGAAATGCCAAGGATCTGGACTTTAGTCACAGCGCTCAGTGCTGCCTCATGCTCCTAACACCGCACAGAGCTCAAAGCGGCTTAGCATGCTTCATCCAGCACCAGAGAGCTACCGCGTCCTTATCTTGCACATTTCGAGAATGAAGACTTGTTTAGCGATTCTGGGTTTTGGTTGGTTTGTTTGTTTTCACAAAGGCAGCACAAGGTGAAGATGTTCGAGTTTTGTTAAAAATGCAAAAATACTGCATTTATCAAAGCGTTCTTTGCTGGTCACTATGCCTTTGCTGCACCTTGCCAAGCTTTGCAGAAGTCCCAGATGCCAAGCACAGGTGATCCCTGTGCTGCTGGTCTCTTAAGGTTTTTGGTTTATCTCAGCTCTAAAGTTTTGAGTGACTATACTGAAGTACTGGCATGAAAACAAGAGTAGTGAAACAACTCAGTTAAATAATCCGGTCCTATAGATTTTTCTAGAGATCTTCTATCTAGACTACGCATGTTCCTCATTTATGAGCACCAATGCTTGAAAAATTGTGTTATCTCCCATTCATCAACACCTCTGTGACAACCTTTTAGCCAATTCTCGTTTTGATAACCCTATTAAAAATGGCAAACCTGATTTCCATTTTTTATGTCAGCTAGATCTGTTCCCTTAAGAGTCTGAACCATTCTTCTTTTCTAACTTGTCACCTAGGGTCAATGCTTCTTGTTCATTAAGTCTTCTATGAAATCACGGTTCAGCATCTCCTCACTCTCTCTGGAGGTTTTCTCTTTTTTGCTGCACTATTTTCTCCCTACTTCTCTACCATTTGCCATGGGTTTTGTGGTGGCTTTTTATTGTTTGTTTGTTTGGGTTTTTTTAATAACACATTTCATCCCACAACTTTTATCCGAACAAAGCTGGTATCAGCTGCAGACACACTCATCTTGATATAGCTGAAAATGCATCACACTGAAAAGATGGTAATGAAAATTATCCTGGAAGGGCTCCACCTAACTATATAACATTTAATAAACCAGACTATCAAGAGCATGCAAAAACCACCCTGTTTCATAATGCATTCATTCAATCATTCCTTTCCAAAGTCAAATACCATATGCATCAACAACCACAATGCCTTATTTGTGAGATCTTCTTCAGTTGTTACAAACTGAAATAAGGAACATAAAACTGTAAGACATTTTGAAATTGTTATTCTCTACAAGACAGATGCCAAGACCAGGATACTGGGGATAGGCTGACTTCTGCTTAGTTGCTTTTAATACATTTCAGCAACGCCTGTATACAAAGTTAGTTGGCATTACCTAGCAAATTCCTTGCTTGCATCCTACTCGGCTGTGAAATACAAGCCCCTGGTATCTACTATGAATAACATCTCTCTGTGCGTAACCTTATAGGGTTGATTACTGAGAGAAATATTTCATTTATAATTAGGCATTGTGTCTTAATAAATCATAGAAAACAAGTGACTTCTTCATGCAGTACCCCCTAAGAAAATGAGGTAATAACTTAATACCAAAAGGTAAAAGGTAAAATTCTATCAATGAATCAGACATCAGTTCAAGAGAAAACAAGAAATGCAAATTACAGGCTGGTTTTCGGGCCACAGAGGATCTTGCTTTAAAAGCTGGAGGTGTGAATTAAGCATGCAGAAGAAAATATGTAATGAAAAACAAATAAATAAAAAGTCATCAAACTGAAGATGTATACAGCAAGATGGCAACCTTTCCTAACAGCAGATTCTGGAGACTGGTGTAGTCTCACATATAGCATGATGCACATCAAATGGATTGCATCAAATTCATCAAATACATAATAGAATCATAACCCAGGAAAGCACTTTCTTGATTAAGTATTCCTTGAAATGATGCTAATGAGAAAGGTTTCTCAACGTACAGAAGTGTAGTAAAGGAACAATTTGCTCCTATATTATTGTGGACAACACAATTAAAATGTTTATTTGATGTTCAATAACAGACAAGAAGCTAGAGGTGTAAAGATCTATTAAAAATGAATGAAAACGTCCTTAAAAATATAGAATTTTTGCTTAGATTTCAGGTGCACTGTGACATTGAACTAGTGTCTGATTTTGGTTACCATATTTTTAGAAACAGAGCACTGGAGAAGTTTCGCTAGGTTAAAAGGTTAAAAGTAAAATCAAAAAAATAAAAGCCAGTAGAAGAAAAAATACTGGAAATGAGACACGTAGGCAAGTATCAGGTACAAATACATAGGCAGGATACAAATTTTTTCCTCTCACTTGCCAAACAGAACTAGACGAGAGCAATACACCTAAAAATAATGATTTTTTTTTTGTAAAATATTGTATTGTTACACTGTGGCTGTGATAAAATAGTGACCGAAAGAAGTTTCAAAAAGGTGCGTCAATATTTGTAAGAATAATAAGTACATCATCCACAGTTAAATGAGCTCGGGCAGAGACATTAACTGCCGTATATCTAAAAATGATCAACAGTGTAAATTAGTGGTTAGGCAGGCATGTTATTCATGTTATTTGAACATATCACTACAGGAGTTGTAAAGTATAAACCCAGAAGTAGGCACATCTCATCATATGGGCATAATTAATTATCAAATTCCTATAACACACCCGCACCCTGCAGATTTTTTTCACTCTTCTTCCAATATTCATCACCTCCCAGGACAGGGTAACCACATAATTTCCCATTTCTCTTGTACACTACCACTATTAAATGTTGAGTGTTGTAAAGCACAGTGTTATGCCACTCAGCTTCCAGCCTGGAGGCCTTTAGAAATACTCTGTATGAGGTCCTGCACACACCCACGTGCATCCCGAAGCTGCTTGCAAGGCACATCACTGCTGCTCGCTGAAGCATCAGCGGGCACCCACCCACTTCATCTCTCAGGACCGAGAGCTTCGTAGATCCTCAGGACTTTTTGCTTTGTTAAAAAAGAAAAAAAAATAGCCTGCAGTCAAACCCCTTCCCTCTTTGGAATTTCTAGAGGTGGTTTAGGATGAAAACCTTTTGCATCTCAAAGGCAAAAAGCATCCAAGCTCCTGAGTGGACTCAGGAACTCCTGCTTGCAGACTTACTCATTGCGGTATTTCCATTACTGCCTTTTCACTCAACACTGTAAATCCATGTTGCTATAAATTCAAGTTGGTGGGTATGGTTTAGGTTTCGCTTTTTTTTTTGGTTGGTTGGTTG
>JAVKLA010000001.1:44195285-44222986 GCA_034782735.1 Sagittarius serpentarius | reverse complement strand
AATCTCTGCTCCGGCGCCTGGAGCACCTCCTGCCCCTCCTTCTGCACTGACCTGGGGGTCTGCAGAGATGTTTCTCTCACATGTTCTCACTGCTCTCCGGCTGCAGCTTCTGAGCCCCAGCAAATTTTTTCCTTCGCAAATCTGTTACCCCAGAGGCGCTACCACCGTCGCTGATGGGCTCGGCCTTGGCCAGCGGCGGGTCTGTCTTAGAGCCGGCTGGCATTGGCTGTATCGGACACAGGGGAAGCTTCTGGCAACTTTTAAAGAAGCCGCCCCTGTGGCCCCCCCGCTACCAAAACCTTGCCACGTAAACCCATTACACTGATATTTATACTAAGTCCAGCTATAATCTTTCTAGATTTTGATACCTTTATGGTTCTCCAGTTTCCTGTCAGCAAGACAACCCACACAGCACTTCTCTGAAACCCAAGGGATACACTTGCACTCACTGCTAGTGATACATCATCTTTAAGAAGCTTAATTCAAAAGCAGAGGTAGCCATTTACAAGGAATTATTGGATCTCAGCTCTTGAAGACCTCATAAGTTGGAAGGAAGCAAAACTTTAAGTGCAACAAATCTATCTTTAATGCCAATGCAAAACTCATTGCTGTGGTCAACAGCATTTCAGAGGAGTTTTAGGAGGTTCAGAAGCAAAACACTCCCTGGAAGTTCCATCAAATGTAGCTGCTATGTCAAGTCAGCAGTTTTGAAATGCTCTGGGAAAACAGCAAACAGCTATGGTCTGTCAGATTCTCCTGAGCAATTCAAGCCGACAGTGATTCAGCAGCCGCCACAGCTTCAGCCAGCCCATTTCAAGCGGAGTCCCCTGCACTCTCCTTCTCCACCCAGCCGAGCACTCCAGGATAGTCCGAGTGCAAACACACACTCCCCACACGCTCTCTCCAACTGTTACAATTTTCCGCTTCTCCGACTATACAGTCAGCTATTAAGGACAGACAAATAACCCAGTGTTGAGGAAGGGTAATCATACAGCTGCCACACAACTAACTCCTCACTGTAACAAGTCACCTGCAAAAAAAAAAAAAAAAAAAAAATCAGGAAATAATATTTTTTTATTAAGGTTCTCTGGCTTTTCACTCCAATTTACCCCACATGCTACATAGGCCCATCTTACCCTCCAACTTTTAATTACCACAGTACTATACTTTTGCTATTATAAAAATCTAGAAACAAGCAGTTTCACTGTAATATATTCTTAAGTGCTGGGAAGTCTCAGCTGCAGATCTCCTCCTTTAGGTATGCAGAAAGACCTTTGAGGTAACAGGCAAGTTTTAAGAAGGAACAACAGAAGGAACAGAAATAGCTCCAGCGATGACGCTTTAATCAGTCTTCTGCCTCTAGATCTAGGGAACACTGAAGTCACATCAGCACTCAAATTGGAATTCATTAGGTGGGAGGAATCTAAGCGCACTTTAGAATCCTGATAGTGCACCGTTAGTTTTCTTTTAAGGTTAGGATAAAAAGTTGACAGTGCATTTAATCTTTCACTAAAATGGAAGCTTCAGAAGAAATGCATCAAAACACAGAAACATTTTGTTTTGCCATTTCTTAAACCCAAACAAATTAAATTATTTATTATTAGTCTACTGCAATAAAGCAAAGTGAAAGTTGATCCAAAACTCATCTGTACTTTCATATAATATTTCCTGAGTGTGAGGTGTTATTTTTTTAATTTTTTTTAAGTATATTTTCTGTACAGTGATGGGCATAGTTGTCTTACCCCATCATACGCCGAGCAGTAACAGCCTGGGGAAAAATGGAAGCTCTGAGGTCCAGAAAATACTTCCATGATACAGGGTAACAGGGTTATTAAAGACAATTCAATTTTTTTAAATCAACTGAGAGTGTTCACAGTTTCCAAATAAGCAAATAAGCTAATAGAGAGGAACTGATAAATCTCTAGATCTGACTTCAAAAAACCAAACACACAGCTAACCAGTTCACACGCACACAAAAATTCAGATGCATTCTTCTCTCCCCTTTCCTCAAGTTTCCTGCAGAACAGGCCCCCAGGTAGTAACAGAATGAAGAAGTGCGCACGTCTTTCTCTTTCTAGATCACATTACCGTGCCTCAGAATATCAAGAAATCTGGTTTGAACAATATACACCCCCCCCCCAATAAAGCTCACTTAAAGCAAATCAAGAACTCTTCAAGCAGCCAATATAAATAAACTACCATGACACCCATGTTGGGCTTTAAAACCCGTGGGCGATTGCGTTGCTTCCAGGCGAGCTGCACTGAGTGGGTCAGTGGCCGATAACCCAACATGGAGAAACGACAGTAACTGCGATGCCATGAGAGCACACGGTGCCTCAGACCGCAAAGCTGAGCTCTATTTAACGTATGGTTTCCCGTGGACAGGGTGTGGTGAAGAAATGAGACCTTCTATTTCACAGCCTGCAAGGAAGTGGCCCAAATGAAAGAAACAAGAGAAGAAAGAATATTCATGAACAGTTTTCAGTCCTACCAACAACAATACCCCTCTCTCTCCTGGTTTGAGGACAGGGTCCTTCCGACATACCCAACCTACAAAATGCCATTCAGATGTTCACCCGGAATCAATATCAAACCCTGTCAGCAGAGCATGAAACATCCAAGCTGCATCTCGGGATAGCAGTGACTTTCTGCCTCCCAAGCTCTCCTATGCACATCCACAATCAGCACTATATTTGACAAGACCAGCCTATGGAAAATGCCAAGTCTCTTATCAACTTAAGTTTAATGAAATTCCACCATCTCACTCAAAGCAAAATTAGCAAACTGAAGTCCAAGACTTGCCTTACTCTCTGGAGACAGTTTATTTATTTTGCCCAAGGGTTCACCATTATTCATTTTAAATCCCCCCTCAGTGATGTGCAGCATAACAGATCATGGATAGCCCTTCCCTCTCACCACCAGCAGGACTGAAACCTACCCAAAATTACCCTTTTTTTTTTTTTTTTAGATGTCCTTGAGGGTCACAGCCCTTTCTCACAAAGGAAAGGCTGCAAAGGGGAAAGCTGACTGTGCACCATCTTCATTCTGTGTCAGTGTAAATCTTGTAACTGCAGGGGACTTGCCCACAATTTAAACCAATAAATGTCATCCAAGAGCCTGGCTTTAAGTTGGCAGTGCTCAGCTAAACTGACAGGAGCAAACAGACAGCAAGTTCTGCTGCTTAATAAGGAGCTGTTAGCAGCTGGACAGTATAAAAGTTTCAGAAAAATCTGAATAAATGGCTATTAGAGTTGCGATTTCTCCACTGAAAGTAGCCAGAGCTCTTCCCCTTGCCCTGAACTTCTCTATTATCATGTCCCACAAGCTGTTTTGATGAGAAATGCCACGGACACTATGGGTGGGTGGGTTTATTAGAAACAAAATGGAAACAGATTGAAGCCCACTGCAATTAAGCAGCAGCCACCTCCATCCTCTGAACTCCTCAATTGCCCCCGAGCAGCTCAGCACACGTCTCGGCAGAGCGCGGAGGCCAGCCAGGCAGGACCCCAGGGCCTAAAAACTGAGTTACTCACAATTTGCACAGGGAGGCTCCGAATACAATACTTCTTGGCAAGTACCTTTTCTAAAGATGGCAAAGGTTATGTTGTCCTGCATGCTGCAGAAGTTATCATCACCCTGCAGAGGCAAAATAAAGCGAATGCTCTGCGCTCCTGGAATGGGCACTGCATTTGCACAATGGTATCAGAGCTCAGAAAGACCCTCTGGTTTCTCGCATCCACCACCCTGTATTTGTCCTTTGATGACAAAACGTGCATCCCTAATGTTTCAAGGATATTCCTTAGGGCACCATTATCACAGGTACAGAGGAGGATCAAAATAGCCTGTCACTTCATAGCTACACAATTGTAAAGATCTGCAGGAAAAGAAAGTAATCAGGAAGGCTATTAAGAGCAATATTGTACATCTACCTGTCTCTTCAAGAAGAATCTTTAAAGCCGCTGATACCAAGCTGTTTGCTAGCCTACTGCTGCAGTTTGCTATGGGTGAGCTACTGCCTGTCTTGCGATCTAAGCTGGATGACTATTCCCCACTCTCAAGCCAAAGAGCACAAAACCAGTGGGAAGGAGCTGACAAACCAGAGGGCACTGTACCCTGCCACGCTGCTGTGGGAGTTCCTGCCTCTCGCCTTTCCACTGGAGAGCAATTGCTCTGTTGACTGGTGAAAGGTAACCTGCTTTTGGGCACAGCAAGACAAGGGTTAAAAAAAAAAATAGACAGACTCACCACTGGCCCAGAAGTGTGGGGAATAAAGTATTTCCAAGTACATCCAGTTAAAGTAAAAACTGGTAAGAAACATTCTCTACTGAGCATGATTTATTTATTTATTTTTAATTCTTAGATAACTGACAGCTTGCTTCATACTTTTTAGCAGACTACCAGATCTTGTTTAGATATTGACACAAGCGTAAAGAAAATACCCATATTTGCCCACAGCTATACATCAAATCCAGCCATTTTAGTTCCCTTACGATGTATGAAAGGAGTCAGGCTTGGAAGAGGGCGGGGGGGAAATAAAAACAAACACAAAACAACACGAACAATACAGCACTTGAAAAGACAGTCTCAAAACTAAAGAGGACAGAGAAGCAAGTTGCTGCGACCCATAACAGTTTTCACCAATCTAAGCTCCCAAGAGTTTAGCAGAATAGAAAGAGAAAGTGGCAGAAGTAACGAACAAAAGCCATTTCTGATTATTGGTGATAATATAGGGGAACACACACTGCCAAATCACATTTTGCAGTGTTGTTCTAATAAACAGACAATAAAAAGCGGTGAAATGTAGAGGTGGGACTGAATCCCATCTGCAAATGTAGATGCATTTTGGATAGCTCAGCTATTTGCAGCATTCATATCCTCACTCTAGTTTCCTCAAAAACGATAGTAGGGAGCCCTACCATGGAAGACAAGACCACCAGTGACTATTAAACACAAAGATACAATATAATCTCCAGCTCAGAAAGTCCCTGAACTGCAGATTGCCAGAAGCTAAACGAGTACCTCAGAGCCGCAGGTTTGATTCGTCCCCGCGCCCTTCCCCGAAGCATCTGCTGCTGGCAGCTGCTGAGGGCGAGCGGTGGGGCTGGGCAGACCTTCCCCCCGCCCCGCTCCCGCTTTGCGGGCCGGCGGAAGGTTCAGGTTTGGAGCGATGCTCCTCCCTAGCCCTGCAAAACGTCATATGGGGGTGAGGAAGAGGATAGAGGTACTTTTACAAAATGAAGTGGAAGTAAAGGGGGACAGCTGTTATGAGCAAAAAAAAAAAAATTATGGCATAAACAAAGAATGGTAGACAGAAAAATGAGACATGGGATTTTCAGTAAAATCCATGGGAGGAGACCTGAACAAAATGTAATCCCTTCAAAGTGAGGGATATTGACATGGAAGTACCTGCCTGGGAGACATCAGAGACATCTCCGATACAGTTAATACCTGCATTAATATCACCCTTGGTTACTCGCATAAGACCAGCACAAAGCAAAGCTGTTTCAATAAAGCTCTTATTGAGAACGCAAACGGGAACAGATTTATTGTGATCTTGCAGTTGCTGCGGTCTTGCAGAAGCACGCGCAGTTTTCATAAGGATTTATGACATTTCAGCACATCTTTCTTAGCATAAAGAAGAATTTCATCTGTGTGGAGCAAATAGCTAGGAAAAGCAACCTGTGCATGAAAGCCTGTCATAGCAAGGACATGATAGACAGGAGTACTCAGCTCTCAGCTTGGCTCCTACGCTTCCACCAAGTGCTCTCAGCAGAGCTTGAGGAAAATCCTTCAGTCTCTCACCAGTCACTGGATAATGTCTTAAGGAGGATGAGGAAAAAGAAAGTAATTCTTCTCTTCAATTCCCATCCCTAAGTGTCTCCTCACAAGCGTGGAGAACACAGTGCTTCAGTGCTGTAAGCGAGCAAGAGCTTCCCCAAAGCTAGAGCCGTTAAGTGATGTCCATGAGGAAGAGAAATTTAAAAACTTCCATGAAATTGTTTCTTATTTCACACTCAAATGCACATTTTCTACTTTAAGCTACAGGTGCTGCTGTTAGCTGGAGACTACGCACATGCACCAGGGAAAAAACATATTTTTCCCCTTCCAATGACATATAAACTAGGATTCAATTATAACGACACTTCCCACATGTACAAGAAGAGCTCCTGAACAAGGTATTCTGCTTAGTAATATTTCATATCCATAGAACTGCAGACACAAGAGACCTGAATTATTATTAGGATTTCCATATACTCAGGCCAGTAAGTACTCATAATTAACTGCTGCCCTGAGTAATAACCGACAAGAATCTCTGCTGCTGTGAGCAAAGTAGAACCCACCTAAAATAATAATACTGTTGTTAACTTTAAGGTAAATAGAATTAGAAGTATTTTAAAAAAAAAAATGACCACACAACACAGAATCAAATACTCAAAATCAGTTTTCTTTCTTTTTTCCTCACCTTTTTTTCTGGCAATGACAAGAATAAATACATACTAGTACATACATTGAGAAAGCACATTACTTCTGTCAGAAAATGCAATAGAAAGAGGTCATCATCCATAGGGGAGAAAAACCCCACCAGGCAAATTCCTAGGTGTTTCTAGGACAGGGCCCAGTGTCAACAGACTTGCCTCCTCACACAAGAGCCAGTTGGAAATTGGATTTTCTGAAGTCACAGGCTGCTCCTCGCAAGGTGTGGGAAACCTTTTACCATTGAAAAAGTCCTTTCTGGCTATGGAATACCAGAGCAACCCAGTATGGCTCTGTGCTCCTCCACACTCAGTGTGGCTTGAGTCATACTCCTACACAACTATCCTAACTCAAGGATCAATTTAATGACTGCTTATATTTCACGATTTCATTAATTCCCTAGGGAGGGTAGGAACAGGAAAAAAGAAATACTTAACGGTCATCCCGTACTGGGAAGAGCTAATAGCCCCCATAAACAGAAAAAAAACCCAAACCTATATGCAATATAAGGAAAATCCTGTCATGTAACTAAAGTAACATGAATCACAGCTACTGAATGGGAGAGGAGGGAGAAACTACTGCAGAAAGCAAGCGACTGATAATGGTGCCTGTGTCCAGCTCATCCTCATAAAGTAAGCAGCAAAAGGCCAATACCATTTTGGAAGGCAGATAAAAGAGCATCATACCACTAAGTGCTCAGAGGAACCGCTATTGACCAGAGCAGCTGTGAAATGCTTCAAGCGCAGGTGTAATACTGAGACATCCTGGCAGCTCACCCTTCTAAATAAATCCACACAAAAGCATAGCAAGGTACAGCCTAGTCTTGCAGAGGCATTACAACCAGATCCTACAGCAACAGCTACAACAGAAAACACGCAATAATGACAACCTTGATGGAGCAGAGCATCGTCAGTCAGTTATATATGTATCTATAGGTCACTATCATAGGAACTGGACAACAGACTGGCAAAGCTATATCAAAGCTCACAGCAACCTATTCAGGTACAGAAGTTAAGACGGGCTCTTCTTTAACATGATTTTTCTCCACAATAACTTTGTTGTTACTGTTAAAAAAGAAACGAGCTTTTTGTTTCCGGAAGGAAGTTGAGCCACAGCTCGTTTACTTTGTGGTGCCCATCACATCTCATTTTCCTCTCTTTTGTCCATCTACTTGGATTTCCTCTGCAAGAAAAGAGCAGAATGATCCACACCTAGGGTCTTCACTTAGAGCTGCGACGTTGCCAAGTACATACTAGGAACCAGGAATGGAGAAGCATTTCTGGGTCACGCACGTTAGATTCAGCTTGTATTTGTTACAGGTCACATATTCACACACATACATGCAAAAAAACAACCCAGCAACATCCAAGCTCAAGTTCAGCTTCTTGAGCAAGCACAGCTGATAACAGAGTACTTAGAGTGAAGACTGGCAGGTTTCCATCCCAGGAGAGACCCAATGCTCTTGGAAACACTAGAGCAGAGCAGACATAATGCGATTGAATCAATGTCAGGCAAGCAAAGAAATGCCACTGAATACAAATAGGCTGTTTTATAGCCAACTGAAAAATGCTAGGCCAGAAACTGATTTGACAAGAGGTCTTTAATCAATAACCCTTTCCATTAGTCAAATTTCTGACTAATGAATACTCTTACGTGCATGCTGAACAACTCCAAACACTCCCCGAGACAAACAAAATAAACCAACAGAAAAATTGCATGGGTCGCTGGTCCATGAAGATTCTCCATACATTTTACATAAGCCTTTTGGTTTACAGCTTGGAGAAGTTTTTGCATCTTGAAAGCTCAAAAGGTTTTTACTGTACAATTATCATCTCTAAAGCACAGAGCCATCTTGATCACTACAGTCAAAACCTTAAGAACTCAATTATTGCTTAGTGAAGGCAATTAGCTGACTATAACAGGATGAAGTTTCTTGTTTTGTTGTGTTTTGGTTTATATCAAAATTTCCTTTAACTTAAATAGAAAGGTAGAAAAAGAAAGTATTCATGAACTGATTCAAATTCCAGTAGATCTTCACCTCCAGAGGGCTGAATGATCTTCTCTAGAGTAACAGTAACTCAGACTGAGACACTTAACTGATTTCCCCTACTTTCCAGTATTTCAAAGGTAACCTCAAAAGTTCCTCATATGGAGCCAGCAGCTCAAGAGCTAGAGCTACTCCACCACAGGTAATGGGCCACTGGAGATTCAAACAGCAAAGTGATAAAAAAGACCAGGAGAGAAAATAAAAGGTGGTCTTTTTTAAAAAGAAAAAAGTAAATGCGAGAGAAATATAAAGAAACAGATGTAGGAAGTGTGGGGAAGCTATGGAGATTCTTTGCAGGACTACTTAGACCCAAGAGGAAAATACTTAAGATTATATTAATTAAATTTCAGTTATTCACTTTTGCAGTTAGTTTCCCTGAAGTTGCTGCATTTCCCCCCCACCCCACCCCACTTTGGTGCAAAAAGTTACCAAATATATATCCTTTTAGCTACAATAAATTTTGCAGTTTAGCAGCAAAGCTTCACTGTCATTTGAATCTTACCGTTTCTTCATGGGAACTACCAATAAAGACCCAAACCCAGTTTCTAATGTGTAAAACAAACAGCATATTGGCATTTAAAAGACTGAAGTACTTTGGCCATTTCTGTATAATAAGGGAGAAAGAGAACTTAACATCTCATACTTTAAGCAGCTTTCTTATTTCTACCAGCTATTTCATGGTGATTGTAAGTGAGGGTTATGTCAGAAGAGTTTAAGATACACACAGAGGCACACACAGATTGCTTTAAGGTTATCACCGTGATCCACGAGGCCAACACAAAGAGGACGAACACTGGTGGCACCGTGGAATTAAGTACAGGTATTGTGTAAACATCACACCCGTCCACATATGAAAAGGATTTGATGCCATGAGATATAAATGGCTTCAGAGAAAGTCTAATTTGAAAATAAGTTACAGACAGAAATAGCATTAAAAAAATATTCATGCAGAACATTTGTCTGTGTTCACTGTATAATCAGGACAGACATACATTGCCAAAACAACCATAAGAATAAAAGTTGAAGATAGTACGTCAGTAGAGGAAGGAAGCAAACCTACAGCTATCCAAAGATATGAAACCCATATATTATCCCTCTGTTGCATTTACCTTTCAATTTGAACAGAAAAGTACAGCCTCATGTTTTTCAGCAGTTTGTCCTATATGCAATTTTTATTTTCCATTGATTACCTGTTGTAACTGTACTTTGTGTGAAATAGCATACAATAGAAAATAATATGTATGCCCATTTTACTGCCCCAAATTGGATTTCTGTGCCATTTCTTCTGATAGACCAGTTTTATTTCATCCCATCATTATTTTATCTTATCTGCTCTCAGTCTTCGTTTTGTTTCAAGGAGAAACTCATCCTTATGCAGGAAAGCCAGCATATGATATATTCAACATTAAAAGCTCACTGAAGCTTTGTTTGGAGCACATAGTTCGCAGCACATGGATGAATTTCATCCTCAATAAACACTGAAGATTTCTGGCCAAATAAGGGAGAATACAGCATGCCAATATTCAACATGTTTTCTTCAAAACAGAATCAATGCTTCATTTCTGAAGTGATTTGTGGCCATACCCTATTCCTGGCTTTCAATATCACCCAAGTGTTTTTTCAAACAGCAGCATAGCTGAGGTTATGATATTGTCTGTCAACCAGCTCCTGTCACAGCATCAAAGGTACTGGCAATGTAAATTAGGCTCTCATTGACTATTGGGCCCTTTTTCAAGGGAAAAACAAAAAAAACCCCCACAACAACAGCTGTATACCTCCAAACTTTTATGTCATGTAAATCAAGATATAATCACCTACCCAATTGTTTGCAAGTGTCACAAATACAATATATCTACCTTCTACACTTAACCCAGGCTCCTCAGAAGTCTTATCTAAAATTAAATTCTTTAGAGAAATCCAGGTTTTTCTTCTTTGTAATTTTAAAAAAGATTACTGTGTATTTCAGAGTAGTGAACAAGTACACCCCAGAACATCTTATATGTGATGATAGGTGAAAGGAAAGGACTCCCCATAGAAATAAACTCTTATTTTTCAAATTATTTCATTTCTCATACTGTTAATAATGAACTCAGTAATTAGGACAGTCACATACCAGGCTGTCTTAGGGAGGGGGGGGGGGGGAAGCATTCACTTTAAATGTTATCAGAGCTGACTCTCTATCCATCCTGTCTTGTTTACCTCCTTCCTCAAAACCACTGCATCCATGGACGTTACCTATGGGCAAGCAGCGGCCAACCTCTCAAGCTAACAGGGTTGTCATCTCCATGGGATAGTCCAGGCTACCCCCTGCTCTGCACCGTACCCCAATCCAGCTTTCCCATAAGACACACACACACCCCGCTTCCCCTATGACTTCCCAAGAGCTTTTTCAGACCATCCAGGCTTATCTCACTTAGGGATTCACCTGGGATTGTCTAATTTTAAAAGGGATTTTTCTTTTTGAATATATAGCAATATTTCCAAGCCTTGCCAAGCCATTTGCTTTTTCTCAGCAAGAGGCAACACCTCTAAGCACAATATATGAAGTGCAAACACAATCTACTATGACAAGCTTGTACTAATCTTCAGGCTTATTAAATAATTCCTACCTCTTAAGTCAGTTACATTCAACCACAAATACATCTTTCTTGGGGTTTTCCATTTCACTTACAGGTTTTTTTTACTTTTTCTACTTTCTTACTATTTTAGTTTGACATGTATCTTGACATCTTTTGTTATTCCCTTAGACCAGATGGGGCATCTACAGACTTGCAAACTGAAAATGAATTTTATTAGGCTTAACAGGGAAAAGGCGCCATGGGATTCATCATGGTTTTGTATCAGAGAGACTGAATGACAGCAGACTAAAGGCATTACACGGTTCTGATTTCATGATTGCCACCACAGTTCTGTGACCACTTCTTTCTTTTTTTCTTGGAAAGCAGAAAATAGTCATTAAAAGCAGCCCCAAGTAGTCAAAAGAAGGAGAGAACTAAGAATTTGTACAAACCAACCTATTGCAAATATCTACGCTAAACCACAGCAATTTCATGCAATGCAATAATTTAATAGCTGCGGTAGAAAGGAGGAAAGAAGGGGTTCTTTAGTATTCTCAAAAGCATAATTGTTACTTATTTTAAAGAGTGTAAATGTACAAAGGCCAGAATTTACCAACCATGTTCAAGCATTAATTTTATTGGCAGGAGAGACACTGAGATTTAGCCTCAGACATTAGAGTACAGTTTAGTTGTAAGTAGAAGGTTAGACATGAACTTTTTATTATTTTTTTTATATATATACTGGCCCATTTCCTTATCTCTGCTCTGTCTGGTTTGGAAATAGTATCTTCTTCCATGAGCAAGTGCATTAGTTCCTCCTGAAAGTCTTCCTGTTCCACATTCAATACACGCACACCAAGTCACCTAATATGCAACAACGGCTGCCAAACTGCTCTTTCTTCTCCAAAAGATGGGACCCATCTTCTGTTTCAACCTGTTAACCTCACAGTCACAGCACTCCTAATTATCCACAAATTCTCCTACATCAGCTAGATAAAGCAGCCATTGCAACTGCAGCCCTCCTCGGTGACTCTCAGCCGTTGACTATCGACAATGGTTTTCTACTAAAATGGTTCATCAAGTCACACCACTGTGGCTGGATCAACAAGGTGTAAATCAGCCAATTTTTCATGCATCAAATGAGGAGTCAGTGCCACCTTCACGAAGGGACTTGGTCACACAGACAGTCAACCCAATGCTAAATCACCTTACAACAAATGGCGGCCTTTCAGGAACAACACATTTAAAATGAGGAACATTTGCTGTTAAGACAGGAAAAGCAACTACCGAAACCACGCATTGTACAAGTACTCTGTGATTAACTGCTGAGGGCAAAAAGCACAAAGGAAATATGCATATACAAAAAGCCTACATAACACCTCAGAGGCCATGTGTCTTTCACACCCTACTTGTTGCTTTGGGTTTAAGGGCTGGAGAAGTTTCAATGAGAAATCTCTAGAAAGGGAATGAAGAAGAGCACAAGAACCATGTTGACTACTGTTAGCTGGCCTTAAGAAAAAATAATTTTACAAAGAATTCTTTCGGGTTCTCAATTTTTCTAACAGTTTTTCTTTCTCTGCGTCTGTCACCTATATAAACATCACACTTGGAATGATAGTACATAATTATGTGATTTGAAGTTTTATTGTTTCTCAGCAGTGTGAAACATCAACTCCATTTATGTATTTATCCTGGATTGAAGTTATGCAAGTCATTGTGAACCACTTAACATTTTATGTAGACAGCAGTTAAAAAAAAAAAAAAAAAAAAAAAATCACAGAAGTTCTTTTTGGGAACCAAAAGGCTCCACAGGACATGTGAACTTGAGATTTGCAGCTCTGTCCACTATTGCGGAAACCAACAGCTGCTGCTTCCAGAAAACATTTGACCAGTTACACAGCCATGACGGGCAAAGGCGGTCCTATTCTTCCAAGTAGTTTCAACACCTCCCAGACAGGGTATATCCAAATGGAATAGGAATAACCATTGAGCACAGGAGCACATGAGAAGATGAAAAGACCACCTGTTTACCCCTTAAGTACAAGGGAATGCCGCAAAGCATGTCATTTTAAAGAGAGCTCTCCACCTCCACAAAAATGAGAACAACTGCAATAGCCATTATGCTACCAGTAAATACAGGAACACATCTAAGTGTACAAGAACTTCTTTGCCCAATTATTTAAAAAGGGAATTTTCCTTTCAAGAAGCTTCACCAGTGTATTAACCATTATTTAACAAAATAACAGTACAATCAGGAGCATCTGTGGCTGGCTACACTATATTGGATGGTGCCTGAAAGAGAAAAGCCAATAAATTGATTAAACATTAGCGGTAGGAAGTTGTCATTTTTTTTTTCCCCTCGCTATGGAGATGCTTTTAAGCCTTGCAGACTTTAGCGTGAATTTGATTTGCCATAATTCTGTTCAGTAAAACAGGAATGCCAACCATATGAGCAAACTGGACAGATACAGCAGATAGCATTAATAGCACTTAATCTCAGCATTGTGTTAAACTGGCAGACTTTATTACAAGGGTCATGTATCTCATGACACTTAATATTTCACAGCAACATCTTTTTTTCAATACTTCAGCACCAATCATAAACAGTACTGACATAAAAAACCAAATGAAAATTAATTTTTACCCTTCACTGTTGCAGCATGTATTTGATATGCAGCCTTCAGTCAGACAGTTGTGGCTTTTCTTGTTTGGATTAGATTGAGCAAAGCATTCCTTTTTACAATTTGTTTAATCCAAAATTGAACCAAAATACATCTTTTTGTCAGACAAGCAGTGATTCTGTGTGGGGAAATGCAACTGCAAATGTTGATGATGTGTCTATATGCGTAGGCTGATTAGGGGTTTTCTGTGCTCTGAGCTCAAATAGTCTCTCTTCAGAGATCTCTGCTCAAGCTATCTATTAGTCATGGTTAAATGAGCAACAATTTCAAATATACAGAAAACGGACCCACTTAAGTCATAGAAATTCTGTGTGTGCAATGCTTGACATCAGACGCAACAACAGAGGTTATCCAGAGCCGACACAGCTTGGCTGAAGCTGCAGAAGGAGAAAGGGAGGCTCTCCTGCCCCGGCCACAGCAGAGACACTGAAGAGCAATCCCACCTTCCTGCTTGAGGCTTTGGGGCATTACAGATGGTCCCTTCAGAAGTAAGCATCAAATTCTACAGATCATGCTTTGGAAGCAGATTTTGCAGCACTATGGTTTAATTGTAAGACTTAACACGCAGCATATATCTGCTGCAGGGATTTCTGGTCACAGAGCTTTATATTTACTCTTTGCTTCAGTGATTTCAGAATATAATCAAACTCCGGGTCTACAAAATTCAAGAATTGAGGTCCCAGAACATCTGTGCAACCTTTCTACTCTGTGTCCCCTTTATCGAGCTGATCTTCCAAGCATGATACTTGATGCCCCTCACCATATATGAAATACCACAGAGTATTGCTTGACAGCTACCAAACAGTTACTGTGGTCCTCAGACTTTTTCATGGTCCATAAAACAGAAAGGATAAGTAAGGGGAAATAAATGTGATGTACTAGGATTTGGAGAAAAAAAAAAAAAATTCATGCGTGGAAATGCAGCACTGTGAATTATAAAAAACTACAGCTTTCCTTTTAAAGCAGGATTTTTTTTTATACTTATACAATTATAGGAAAAATAGTCATAAATGGAATAGTGGTTTATATTCCACGTAAATAGTTCTCCATAGAATCCTAAATTTCAGATACCTCAGCTAGACAGAGCAAACTTCTAGGGAATGAAAGGGACAATTTTACCTGTATTTATCACGTGAAAGTGTGCAGAACATGGGGAAGATCGGTGATCACGCATAACAGCGGTACATGTCATTAATCCTAATATTTAGTGTGACATTACCACATTTGTTTTTCCATCTCGGGGTGCTGGGAGTAGAATCTGGGCAAAATCCACAACCTCCATAACCCAATGAAAACTCAGTTTCCCCAAAATTATCATTTTCTCAGAGAAGTATTTTCAGCCTGTAACCTTCAGTGCTGAAATGTGTAGGAGGCACTGCTCACTTCCGCTATGGTGACTGAGAGGGCGGGAAAAACTTCAGAAAAAAAAGCTTAGGCTTTACAGCACAGGCACTGACCGCAAATTTAAATTTTAATTTTAATTGTGGGCTTATTTTTATTATTAAATCTCCTTGTGGGCTGATTATCTGAGAAGCATCCTCAAATTAGAAATAGTACCTGGTAAGTCAGACTAAGGGACCAGACGTCGCTGCTCCCTCAAGTGCCCTCCATTAGCAAACCTTTAATCATGACCATGTTATCCCAGGGGAACGCACACATTTGGGAGTCAGGTTTTGCCTCCAGCTCAGGAGTGGAGCTCTGGGATGCAGCATCTCCCCTCTCTCCAGGGCCCGGGCTTCCTTCCAGCACCAAAACTTTGATCCTTTGGTGGTTCTGACCAAGGCCCTGGAGTGCATCATCAGCCCCTGTGTGCACACAAGAAGAAGTGGCCACAAGCAACCCGAGACGTCCTTGCCCGGCCAGCAGCCTTCATCCCCATCCACAACCAGCTGAAGGTGTTTCAGCAAGAGCTCTCACGCACTTGCAATTTAAAACATTGATGTTTCTCCAATACTGAACAAGAGGCAGACACTGAAGAACAAGAATGTCCTGATAGACAGAATTTCTCTAGCTTTATTTTAAAATAAAGCTTCAAAATTTAAGCTTTAAAATTTGCACTAGCTTTACTGATTTGAAAATGCTGCTTATGATTTCATTGTTAAAGCAAAGCTCAGTTTTGCTTTCTTCCACCACACTACGTATAAAGAATTAAAAAAAAAAAAAAAAAAAAAAAAAAACACCACAACAACCTACAGTTAAAGAGAGGGGAATGTGAAATTAAGTGAAATGACTAAGAGTAGCTGATGTTTTTCTGTTCGTGCTTCCTAGAGGTAAGTCACGTTAAACACAACTGAAATTATTTTGTGGTTTGTCAGTACAAACCAGAGCCAGCATGGCATGCTCGGAGCAACTGAACGTAAACCAGTGCTGGTGTGAGAAGAACTGGACTGTCATGCTGCAAGGTGGAGAAATGCTCAGACTTTGTACTCCCTGTGACCACTTCAAGGCAGTCATGGTTCGGGAAGGAGACCGGGGCGGTATCCGCGTTCACATGCTGTGGCACACCTCAAAGCTCCAAAGCCTAGATTTCGGAGTTGTTTGAAAGGAGAGCAGAAGGTACAGTAATGAAACTAGAGACCAAGAAACTCACGGGGTACAGGCTTTTCAGAAGTGCAGTGTGATGTATGTTTACAGAAGCCTCAAATGCCCTTTTTCATAACTCTGTTTATAGCTCATCTGTGTGCAGTAAGTCTTGACCAGAATTGGTCTTTGACACAGACTGTAAAATACAAATCTTAAAAGGACCCAATGGAAAATAAAAGTCAGTATCATGACAAAATGGATGATTTCTGATGTAATCTCTTTCCACTTGTGCCTTCCATAGAAAGGAGATGTGGAAAATATGTTTCCCGCTATAGAAGTTAAGAATTCTGCTTCAATAAAATCACATCTGGCTGCTATGATGTCGAAGTAAGAGCTCATTAGTATTATTGCTGTTGCTATTACTATAGCTGCTCCCAAACGAACACACAGTCCTCCTTTTTGAAGATCTTCCTCTGCTGCCTGTTTATTTGTCAAGCAAACAGAGGGGCAGTCGTTGGAAGCGATGGTAGCGGCATCGCAGTAATATACCCAAATATTACCATGAAGACAAGCTGAATCCGGCAAAGATGCTGCTGAACTATGTAGAGATAAATAGGTATTTCACCTGTTCCAGATATTTTGACACCAAGATAGCTTGATGACAAAGACATTAAAA
This sequence comes from Sagittarius serpentarius, assembly GCA_034782735.1. NCBI lineage: Eukaryota > Metazoa > Chordata > Aves > Accipitriformes > Sagittariidae > Sagittarius > Sagittarius serpentarius. The sequence continues at coordinate 44,206,027 of JAVKLA010000001.1, read as the reverse complement.
AAACCCTCATCTTCTATAGCTAACAACTTCCATGACAGAGGAAGCACGAATAGGAGAGGAAATACAAGTAATTTGTTTTCTGGGCTGTCAAGCCCTTTATCTTGACCCAACAACAAATCTGTTGATTTACCTCAAAGCACGAAGGGAACAGTAACTGTCACGATGGTATGACACAAAACAGATTTAAAAAATAAAAAGAGAAAAATAAAACCAGCTTGTTTATACTCTGACAATTGTGTGCTCTGGCATTCCTCCTACATCATTTCACAGGCATTCGTGAGGGAGACGCGACATACCTGTCCCCATGTGGCACTGCTCCCCTGGGTATCACTCGAAATCTCCTCTCCTGTGTCCCATGAGCCCTCTTGCCCCTGCTTCCTCAAGGAGGACAGCGCTGAGAAAACGTACCAGTGCAGCTCACCATTTACCCAGGCAAGGGAATTTCTCAGCCTGCTTTGGAGGTTAAATGCCAGAAGGAGGTGATGGTGCATGCCGTGAGCTTGGCCACGTGTCTCCAGGAACAAGAACCTACACATACAATTCAGTCCTTTCGGCTGGACATCTCCCAGGAATGGTCGGGGTACCATGTTTTCTCTGCACTGCCAGTGAGCAGCACACCCACTTCGTTTCCATCCCCCATCCCTCAGGGCTGGGACATCCACAACTTTCAGTTGAATCCTGATGTCTTCTTCCATCTGGCTTCCCTGCAATACGGACCAGCTTGGCCAATGTCCTCACACCACCTGCCAGTATTGCAGCAGTACCTTTCCTAGACCTTCTCCAAGTCCATCTTCCTGAATAGCACTGGGGAAACTGCTCCGTCAAACCCACTAGGAACAGCCCCGTTGTTGGACACTAACTGTATTTTTCTTCCCTGTTGAAAGAAAGAGTCTAACAACTTCTTGGCTACCCTGCCCGACACACAGGGAGGGCTCCCACCCTGGCCAGTGCCCTCTGGGTGGTCCCATGCCACCTGTGGGAGCCAGCATATGTGACCAGAGAACTCCTCCAGCGGCAGGACCAGTTTCCAGCAGCAACCAGCACACGATGCGGAAGGTCGCAACTCAGCACTGCTCACAGAGCAAATTGAGAAAACAAGCGGCTGATGGTCCCAGCACAGGGCTCAGCAACCATTTTCAGCATTTAAAATGCAGTCCGCTGGTTCAAGTCGTACGTATATTAAAATGTCAGTCTTCCAAAATCCTACAAGAGGCCGAGATAGAGTTGCAAGATTCAGATTTAGTAACACAGAGAAAGTTAGTGACAAAGTCTAAATTAGGAGTCACATTAGGGGTATGTGATGCCCCACACATGTATCTGCTCCCTAACAGCATGTAGTGTCCACAGATAGAAATACTACCATAAAAGCCTCCACATGGACCTTTCCTAAATGTTGGCTCCTGTACTTTTTCAGTAAATATTCGCGTGATAAACATCAGAAAAACTGAGCTTAAGGAGAACTGAATTATTTTGCATCTTAACCTTATTCAGCAAACAGTATTAGTTAAACCCAGTGATTTTGGAGTTTTGTTTGGCTGAGCATCATAATGTTTAATTTTTTTTAAATATTCAATGTGTTTTGGTACTTAGGAGCGAATCACCTTGCTTGAAGAAATATCGAAAGGTAGGATTTCATGTAGAATACCTGGCATTTACGCTTTAAGAGCCATATTGGGAAAAGAAATTAAAAAAGGTTAAATAAAAAAAGAGAATGCTTTACTCTGCAGTAGTTCTGAATCAGTTCAAGTTTGATTCGTCAAATAACCTGAAAAGTTTCTCTCTCATTTCAGCCTGACTTGTTCCCTTCCCCAATTATTGTTTTGACTGTGAAACAAAAATATATTTCCCAGCTGTATTAATCAAATATTGGGGATATTCCATTATCATAGCACAGCTATAGAGACAGTCCTCTCAGGTTTTCTTTTAACAGAAATGAAGTTAAATCAATACTAAACAAATTTCCCAGAAGTCAAATTCTCCAGAATTACAATGAGGATGGATGACAAAGTATCATGCCAGGTAACGCTGCAAAACACCAGGGCGTCTGGGGCAAACAAGATATGTTTTTTCCACACCAGTTTGAGCTCTCCTTTGAGCAGATAGGCAACTGTACAAAACCTGAAACTTCAGTGGTAAGCAGAGCACAAAAAGGTGATAAGAGAGCCTATTTTTTCCTCACACAAGCTTAGTCTTTTCTCTTTGACACCAGTGGAGATATCTGGACTGGCAGGTTGCAAGGAAAGATGTCCATCATTAAACGCTGGACTGAGTCTGCTGGATTGACTGTATTTTGAAAAGGATATCAAAGGGTATCGAGACACAGCCCCAGTGACAAAACAATACGCTATACATACACAGGATGTGGGACTTCTTCCTTTTGAGTCCTCAGCTACTCTCACATTGTTCACACCAGAGTCTTAAGCAGGTCCTTTGGCAAGAATTAGCCAATATACCAAGAAAAGGTGCAAGGGAGTACAAGCCCATATATTGGGAGTTTTTTTAAATAAGGAACGGCTCATAAATATCATTCTTGCTTTCACAGGAGTACTTCCACAGAATATAAATTTTCATTTATCTTCAATTCATGCAGTAAATAAAACACTACTCCCCTCCAGAAAGGCTTGCAACTACATGCTAAAATTTAGCACGTGGGGACACACACTGAAGCAGAAAACCCCCCACATTTTAAAACTTTGTTCTCAAAAGCCCGATTTAGCTTAACTAAATTAAGATTTAACTTATAGTTTTTCTTTGAAATTGAAAATGTCATTATAGAGGACTGAAGAAACATATTGAGATGAGTGAAAGTCCCAGTACATCTATTAAGGTGGTTTCGCTAAAAAGATATGAACTATATAGTAACACATACAAATTACGTAAAAATTAGATACGGGCCTCAGTATTCACTGTACCTTGAAAGGCAGGGCTTTATAACTTTAAGTGTAGACAGTGACAGGCAAACTAAGCAAAACAGATGACTAAATATTTTCTAGGGAAAAAAGCAACCTATTGTCTTTCTGTAAACAACTCATGTTATGGTGTTTATTTTTATGTACTTCTCACTTTTTAGAAAAAATCCACAGCTACAGTAAGCACTATTTCTTCAGTAAAGGTGGCAAAGCAGCCTTGGCCATAAATCTCATTTCCAGATGTACACAATTTTCAGACATGGCCGCTTGTGTGCTCTGTGTCAGCAGTCTACGGGTAAAATGAATTTATTGCTTCCTTCATGACAGCAGTGGAGTAGCACCTCCCTAGTTAGCGGGCAGCTTGGAAAGAGAATGCTTTTCCCACTTGGTTAAGCTCTAATCTCTGTCAGACACTACCTGCTTGTGGAAACGGAGGTCTTATCAGGGAATCTCATGTTATTAACTATTACTGAAGCATCCCTAAAAGGTCAAAAGCCCAAAACACAGTTGTTGTTCTATCAGGATGAGATCCTTTATGCTCTCTAGTATTATTTTTCATGTGGGTCAAGCCTTTCAGACTTCCATTTATTTCCTTTCTGGCTACAAAAGCATAATTGATAAAGTGAGGTAATTTGCTAATAATATCTCAAAAATTGCTACCAAGCTGCCTGAAGCCTAGCAAGCTCAGAAAACATAGCCTGACATTCCCAGTAATAAAGATACAGTATTTTATCTTTCTCTCTGGTTATCTGATCTGAAGCAACAGTTCTATAAACAAGGGGAAACAGTCTGGATCGCATCTGTTGAAAGACTGACAGCAAATTCAGATAATATGCTAAGGTTCAGGTAATGTATTCCCACTAAGTTACACCCTCAAATCAGACAAAATTCAATGAAATTTGCAGAATCTCTTTAAGAAATGGCTTACATTGTATTACTCATTGTCAGAGTTATATTGAAGATAAAAGATAGTTTGGATAAGCACGAACATTTAAAAATACGTAACCCATAGCAGAATAGGTTAAAAACACTGCAAACCAAGAACAAACATTTCAAGAAAGTGATTCTTAGACACACCAGTCATTTTCAACCAGCTCTATTCATTAATTGTATCCTGTATCACAGTTACCAAGACCACATCAACTTCAGGCATAATCCTCATTCCCCAGGACAACAACCGTGAAGACAGACATGAAGAGGGAGAAGGAAAGAGGCATTACATTTAACAGAAACTCCTTTGTCTTGGGAAAACCCTCAGAAGCGCTGAGAAGTCAAAGTACCCTTTTCCTCCAGACCCCCATTTCTGGTATTGCTGCTGCCTGTTGGCTTTGGATCCGAGCTGTAAGTAGACACAGAGGAAAAAGAGGACAACATGCAAGGAAAAGATGACTTCAAGTTTTCCCTGCATGTTGCTTGTTCTTCTACTTCTTTCTTGCTGTTTAAACGTGCGCTCTTATGCCAGCTGTATCTGACTAAATCCTAAGCACGAGGCGCAATGAAACAAATCGTATAATCACACGACAAAAACCTGCATCACATAACTGATAGGAGCATATTGCACATATTTAATAAGTTATTATACACATAGAGGTAAGTAGGTGTGTATCAGTCACATGCGTGCATATGGGAGTATTTACTTCCATATTCCGGTATTGCTCAGGAGCAGATTGACAGGGAGCACAAAACAAGCTATAACCAACCTTTTCCTGTTATTCTTGAACGTGTCACGTAAGGTGGGAAATGCCTGAAATAAGTAAGAATTGGAAAATGATTGTACTTAAAAGGATTAAATGATTCATTCAATAGCATTTCTGCAACCCTCTGTGTAATTGAACATCTTTTCTTCCACCTTTCTCCTGAAAAACTCTTAATTGTAACCACTGAAAGGAAATAAATTTCTGGCTATTTTTACAAAATATATGTGTTGTTATGTCTCAGCAATCCAGTCCCATTTAACTCTGCAATACAGCTATAAAATGGTTGATTTGGTTTAGTGCCTTACTTCTGAAGTACCTCACACACCACATGAGGCAGCAGCCAAGAGAGAGGTCCAGACTACAGATGGAAATGCAAAATCTTGAATAAATCCCCTGTAATAAGAAACTTCTGAGGGACTTTGCCACTGTTATTTTGGGGAGAGGAGACAAAGGCACTTTGCAAGCCTGCAGAGAACTTCGGTTCCCGTTAGTCCAAAGTGCCATCAGCACCCACCTCAGCGAACCACTAACGTGCCATCTTGAAAACAGGAAAAGTTTTGGGTTCCCCCCCCCCCCCCCCAATCTTTCCCAAGAGATATTTCTTTCCAATTTTCACCCCAGGCACTATGACAAAGCATGGGCAGAGTGAAAAGGATATTTTTCACCATCATAATTCAGCTGCTTGCCTGCTGGCTTATACTCTTCAGAAAGGCTCATCCGTGCCTCTCCTTCACCCACCACTGCAAACCGACAGCTGTCATCTTCGTGCATCTTCGCAGGGCATCCACTTCAGCCACACAGCAACTGAAACGGGTTGGGCGACTCATTCACACACATCCCTCATTATTGACTCCGGCCAAACAAGTTAATGGCCCTGATGCTCGTTTACACTAAAGCCAATTAGCCTGAAATTTCATTTACTCTAAACACACAGTATCATCCTGGCAGTATAAAGAGGCTTTAAAATGAGTCACAGTGTAATTCATTCCTCCTTTACGATGCCAGAGGAGAGTAAAAGTGGTCTAAAGTGCAGACAAGAACATAGCCAAATGACTTCTGCCATTGATTTTCATCAAAGTAGAATCCGACCCAATTTTAGCATTTATCAAACCGTGCTCGAAACCTAGCTCAGCTGCTCTGGCATCAGTGAAACTGCGAGTCCAGCTCAGCTAGGGATGTACATCGAGATATCTGAACATCTCTGGGTGCTTAATTTAAGAGTCCCAACAAGATGTGCTGGAGAAGAGAGCCAGTTCAGAGGGCGGATAGGGAACACGTTGCAGCTCAAGTCCTTCTATTAACTCATTAGATGGACACTACAAACAGAGGGACCCAAGACGTCTAGTTGTTCCTGACCTTAATTTCTTGGCCAGTTTTCAGCCACCATTATTACATTAATATTAGGCAGCTAAGCACTTTGCTTGGTATCACAATAATGTAATCTTCTATATTTCTGAACCTCTATTTTTCATTCCCCTCCTCTTCCTTCCCTGACAGTGACTGGGGCACAAATGAGGCCAAGAGGCCTTTGGCAAAGGCACTCCCAGGCCTTTTCTCACTGTGCCCCTAGATCAGACCTGTGTTGCTCTAAGCCTCAAACTGTTATCACACAGCAAGCAGCAGAGAAATCAGAAGATACCATCAGTCTTCACCTATTCCAAAAGCCGGTTGTTAATCGCAGTTTTTCCCAATACATCATGAAATCACCATTCGACTTTTTTTTTTTTTTTTTGGCTAATTTTTTGGACACTTTTTGACATCCCAGCTGTCACCATCCTTCGCAACCCCACGGATGGAATAAGCATGAACTAATCCAGCATTCTCTTCGCTTGGCTCCTGGGGAGCACAACCGAGGTAGGTAAGTGGAGGGATGAAGCTTTATAACTACTAAAGGCCACGAGCTCTGCCCAGTTCTACCCACACAATTCCCCTCTGCTGGGCTTGCAGCCCAATGCTGTTGTGGTTGCTACCCTGTTCGTATAATTTCATAGCCAAAACAATGCTTGTAGTGCAGGCACATGCAGTTTTTGAGAGGAGATTACAGTGGCTAGACTAAAACTAGATCTGAAATTCTCAGCTCACTTCTGTTGTCTCAAACAAGCTACATGGGTCACCTCACTTTGTTACTGTTATTACAACCAGTATCATGTAGCCCTTTTGTAACCTCCAGTTTTTGCTCCCCATTTTGAGGGCATTTCAATAACCGGTTTTCTAAATCTCATCCTAAAACCTGCCTACATGCATTCCCAGCCAGTTTATAACTTTGTTCAGTGCCAACATTATTCTTTAATTTTAAAACTCACTTTCATTTATGCTTTTTTAATGATGTTCTATAAGCAGCGGTGAATATGTACCGTCAGGCACAAAAAAATTAGTCTGCTCCAGGTGCAATCTTGCAGCCTGCAAGCCTTACTTGGATAGACATGAAACACTGTATGCCCAGAGCCACATACTCTTTATGTTCTTGTAGAGGCATCACCAGTCCTCAGGCACCAGTATATCCCAAACCCTCATGGAAATGCCTGTCCTAATTCATCCTCCAGTTGCACTTATCACCATCACATTGGTGTCTAGCGTGCTTCTGTTAGAGCTCCCATCTTAGACCAGCAAATAACTTCACCATTCCTTCAGTACATATGGCTTTGCATTTTGTGCTGCGGAATTTGATCCTATTCTTGCTGCTGTCTTCTCCAAGGTCATTCATTTCTTGCGTATGAGGTTTTTTTCTATTCAAGCATTCCTTCTAGTTTTGATCTGCCGGGAAGTTTCATTAGCCCAAGCTGATTTTTTTGGTGCCAAGGTTATTTCACTACCAGAGGAAGAGAAATACTGAAAAAAGCTATGCTGTGCAAACACAGGGTTAACTTCAGTATTTGTCACAGTTTTGTATAAGAATCTCTGTTGAACCCTGGCTTGCTGAGCCCTTTTAGGCAGTTATAGTGACTCTGTTAAGATAATTCCTTTGAGTAGTACAGCATAAGATGCAGCCCTTAAAAAGATCAAAACATGTATCTCTGGCATGTACATTTAGATAATTTAAACACAGGTTATATCCTGAAGGACAATATCAATATCTAAGAATCAAAATAATTAGTGGCCTCCCATTTGCAGAAATGCTCCTATATACAGTATTAATAAAGGACAAATTACAAGGCATATTTTACATGCGCCATTAAACTGGTAGGATTAAGTCTGCACAAAATGTAATTGCCTTTTGATGTGAATAAAGCACAAAAAGCCCAATCAGATGCAGCACAATCTAATTTATGACACAGCCCTAGAATTTTTTGGTGATTAGTGTCACAACATCACAAGCCTAATATATTACAGTGTTAAGAGGTACATAGCTCTGCTATAAATTATTTCACTTTTCTTTCCTGTACATCTGAGGTGACAGAATGAAGGTAAATTTGTTCCTGACCATTTAGACAGCTCATTATTTCCCCAGAACATTCCTGTGCCATCACTAATCTCTGCAATGTATCATCATTCATTTAAAATATCAATTCACTACAACCGATGTTAAAGAGCACATTTGGTTTCCTAATTTTTCAGTACTTTTGAGGACAAGTTCTCAGTTGAATTCTTCAGAGTGACAAACCAGAGATCCCCAAAAACATGAGGGTAAGACATCTTTATGGGCTAGTTTCTCAGGTAACGCACGTTGGACTTTCTCCACTATAGTATACGTTACACTAGGGATTGAGTTAGCTCTCACTGAAGCCAAGGGACAAAAGAGCCACCCTTCACGTGGTCTAAGCTTAACAAAATCGGCTTCTTCGTAGAACAGGTAAAAGTAGTCACGACCCGAAATCATCTGCCAAAAAAGCTGTGCAATTCGAGCACACTTCCATTGCGAACATCATTTGTGGGCCCCTGCAAACAGAGGTGCAAACGTAGATTCAGGCACCAGTGAAGAAGGCAAATGAATGCTACCAAACAGAAGTACTCAGAAAGCCATGGAAAGTGCCTCTCCAAGGACCCAGAATTAGATCAATAAATTGACGGACGGGGTGCAGGGGGAGTGAAGTCTCAAGATTTGCCAGACATTCGTGGAGAACATTAAAAAAAAGACCAAGAAAGCTAGCCAGAAATGGCTGTCTATGCATATTCATTTTGGTACCAGTGAAGTCAGCTGGGATCTTCCCAACGGTGTTGACGGGCATGCCAAAGTTTTCCTCCTCCCTTGTATCATCAAGGGAGGAGGAAGAAGTGTAGACAGTCTGAGAAACTGATATTCAATTAGTTGCATTTCTCAATATTAAAATAATGCACTGTCTGCATAACAGCAGATCACAGTAATTCATATACATTAAATTATTGGAAGGATAAAATGAAAAATACAAGACAATAACTCAGCATGTCAGTCAGGGAAGGGCAACACAGTCACAGACTAGTCTTGTCATCTAGAAATGCCCTGAAAATAACATTTTTTAAAATAAATTCACAGAAGAGGCCTAAATATCTATAGACACTGTAGCCAGCTGCTGGGAACATGAACGTATTTTCAAGAATTATAAAAAAGAAAAAAGAAGCCACATGTGTTTGATAAATCATGTCTCTGTCACTAATAATAATATGTCACTAGTTATTGGTACACGTTTTAGCACCCAGTTCTGGTACCATATCTCATATAATAAAGACCAAGAAAGCTATTGAGGAAGCGATGGCGATCTCCATGAAAAAAACAAAGCTGCATTGCAGCGACAGCTGTCCAGCTGAAGCAGCAGAAAGCTGTGTGACACAAAGCGATCTTCTGGTCTTGAAAAGTCCCAGAAGTCATTTTTCAACAAACACGTGCCACTGGTTAACGTGTTGGGTAGGTGTTCACACTAGAAGAAAGTTCTTAGTCCCCAAGGAGCCAGTTCCAGAGCCCATGTTACAGCCAGTGGAGTCACTCTGCTATCAGAGTGTCCCGGATCAGGCCCTAAAGCACAAGAGGCATTTTCACCATAAACACAATGCATCACATCAAATCCATCTGAAATTTAAATTTCAGATTCTTTCCTTTAAAAGGGGGATTCTTAGATTACCCAGCACCTGGGCACTCTATTTTTGCACTGAGGAACACTGCATGTACAGTTTGGCACATGAAATACTTGAGTTCCCAGTGACACGTAGGGAACAAGTCTTGAGATATCACAATGACTGTGGCGGTAACAGCAATCGTCACAAAATGGTACCAGCAGTTTGCAGGATTGGTCCTCACTATCAGTAGCACAAGCCTCTTTGAAGAGGAACAGGCGGCAGACCGATGATGTTGTTCGGGCTGGCATTGGGGAGGGCAAGACAGGAGAGATGAAGCTGACAGTATCAATGAAGCTGACAGTATCAAACACAAGTGCTGCTCAAACAGGAGGGCAGGCTTGCCCAGCTGCAAGGAAAAAAACACAAGGCTGTTGCACAAATGACAACTTAAGACAGAAGGACAAAAACAAGACTTGAAAATCAACATCAGCGCAGCTTTGACTGGATCCTGGGAAAGGTGCAGATTTTGTCAAAGAAACTGTTTTGACCCTGGTTGGTTCAAGTTCTTTTATGAACTTGTGGGGAAGGCTGGTAAGATACTGTGTATGAAAATGCTCAAAGATTTGCATTGGCTTGCTACAGCACAGAGTGTCTCTGCAGACAGAAATAATGAAAACAAAACGAACATCTTTACTAAGCATTATTATAACAATAACAACAAAATAAGAATAAACCACAGTCTTATTGAGACAAGTGAGAGACCATGAAGAGAGAAAACAAGTGATGAGGGTCAGAGTAACTGAGCCTTTGCAGGAGTCCTGGAGAACGCTATGGCAAGAGAAATGTTAAAATAACAAAGCCACCATCAAAGCAGCCCGAGAGCTCAGGTCTCAAGCCACTCTCAGCACTGTCGCAATTTTAATTATCAACCACAACCAGTGAAGACAACTAAGCTTCAAAATAAACCATTTCCAGAAGATTTTTTCTAATTTCCCATCTACAGTAGAATCACACAATAGTTTGGGTTGGAAGGGACCTTATAGACCACCTAGTTCTAACCCCACTGCCATGGGCAGGGACACCTTCCACAGGACCAGGTTGCTCAAAGCCCCATCCAACCTGGCCTTGAGCACTTCCAGGGATGGGGCATCCACAGCTTCTCTGGGCA
>JAVKLA010000001.1:44178396-44188520 GCA_034782735.1 Sagittarius serpentarius | reverse complement strand
CCCCATCCCACTGGGTGGGGGGGAGTGAGTGAGCGGCTGCGTGGTGCTGTGTTGCTGGCTGGGGTTAAACCACGACAGCGATTTTTGGAGGTGAGAGGAAAGGAACAAATGAATCTATGTAATAATTCTGAAAGAAAAGACAAGTTTAATAACAAGCAGATGTAATGTATGAACAGATACAAGTAAAGCCTTCAAGATGACAGTTCTGTGTCAGCTTTTGACAAGACAGTTGGAAGATTATATATTGCATTTTGCATCAGTTTCTGTTAAGCAGTTACAGTGAAATTGTGTTGTTCCCCCTTGTCTCTTTCTAGCATGCCACTGTTAGATGAAAGTGGCTTCGTTTTTTTTTTTTTTGTAAGCTTGCCTAACTGTGCTAAAAAGTAACATCATACCTGGGGAAACATCAGCTCCTCCACTGCTCTTGCTTACAAAAAGCAAAAAGAAAAATGCAGATTAAGACAAATCAAAAGCAGTAACTATTCACACAAAGAAGACATAAGACTTAATACAATGACATCGGCTACTGTGCTATTGCTACACACAAGTCAGTAGAAAATTTGAAGTTCTGCTTTTATAGGTCACCTGCCAAGAATCAACCCCCCTTACTCCACCTATTTCCTCACTCTCTTTTGGTCACTTGATGTGTAAACTACAACTTGGATTCCTGGTCAGGGCAACAGCGCAGGGATAAGTGGATACAAGAGAAAAGACAGAGGGGACCCCATGCTGTGGCTGTATCTCAAAACTAGCAATTCAAAAGGCACAGAAATGCACAAAGAAATTCCCAAACTCCATTTGTTTAGATCAAGTCCAAAGATCAAGGGATTTTTCCAACCTTCTTAACTGAAACCAGACCCCCACGGCACAGCCTGGAAGTTCCCCATCTCCTGGGCCTCTTGGCTCTGTAGTTTTCTTCACAAATTCTTTGTTTAGTATATAGTTGTGAGCTGTTCCGTCATACCTGATAAAGCACTCTGTTCCAGTAAGCTAAGCTTTGTATCTCCTTTGTCCCTGCATAAGAACTTTTGGCTCTCCTTAGGTAAGCTCTGCATGCTCTTAACAATTAAATCACTAACAAATATACAACCTACTTCAATCCACTTTTAAGACGCAGAAACATAAATAAGCACCAAGAAAGACATTTTACAAATAGACAAGGTACCTCTGCATAAGCCCCGTAGAAGACAACGTCCTTCACCTTGTAGCCAGCAGCTCAGCAAGCAGCATCCTTTCCCTCCTCTTATCAAGGGGGACCACTGGAGGATCAGCCACCGATCTCAGAGATCCCTTTGGGTCAGTTCCTACTCACACCTCAAACACTGTCCTTCCAAACCAAGCCCCTGCCTCTGCCCACCGCCTCTCCTGCACTTAGCCTTGGCAACCTGTTCCAGCCCACCCTCCACCAGAGGCAGGTGATACCAATTTTCCAAGGGACCCAGCAATAAGCCTTAAGAGGCCCCAGCTGCCTGTGGGGCTGGGCATAAGAGCCTCCTCACATGTCCATGTTATCATACGTTTAATCTAGGAGTACTATATGTTCCTATAGCATTAGATAACAAGTATCTGATGCGTTACAAATCCCCCCCAGCAACTGTTGTTGTCAGAAACACATGGAACAAGCTGCAGTGCTTAACGCTTTCGGTTGAACTCAGTAAACACTTCAGATCCCACAAAGTTATTGTAACATAGTACAAAGCAAATCCTTCAGATTCAAATATTTCACTGATAAGTCTTCTAAATAAAGGATAGTGGGGGAAAAAATGTATCCAGAAAATATTATCTGAACGTAGCAAGTGCAAAAAGAAGATGTAACCAAAAGGAATGTAGTTCATCTGCTTACAAAAAAAAGATTCCTCGTATGATTGGCAAGCACCATCTCAGTGAAAGGTGAGTTGGGTAGCAAGTCCTGGTCAACTAAAAAAGAAACATTCCCAGCCTGTAAACACTAAATGATCAAGACTTCTTGTTTATGTGGTTTATGAGGAAAACAGGAAGGAAGATAGTGAATTAAATGGCACTCACAGTCCTGGTTTGAAATTTTTCATGCAGAAAAAAAAATCAATGACTGCCTAAGCCCTTTACGTAATGTAAAATAACATGGCTTAAGCATCAGTCACTCATTACAAGATGCCAGGCGTTTGCCATGACTGAGAGCAGAGCACTATGTGTGCAATGTAATGGACACAGTGAGCCAGCGGGGTTGCATTCCATGCTGGTTCTCTGAACATCCCAAAGCCGCTGACCAATCTGAACCAAAACGGTCGAACCAGCAACTTCATTCCTTTTCTGACTCATGGTTGTGCACTTGATAGTATACTGTCATTAACAAAGTGTATCTTCATGCCTACCATACATGAGGATAGAAAGATTTACTGGTGGCTTAAAAGCAGTTTAAGCTGAAAATTTACAGCAGGTGAAGGGCAGAAGTCCCTTGCTCTGTTCTCCTCTCTGTGCTTGGAATTGATATTACTTAATTTCACGCATTTGGGAAAAAAATATGTAATTAACAGTCTGTAGATGGTGTGTATTTTGAAGCTTTTAATACGCCTAGAGAAGCAACTTTGCCTATTCTTGTTGAATGAGCGCTCCTCACTCAGCTCTCCTGAGCAACGTGCCAGTATCACCAGCCCAAAGAATTCAACAATCCTAAGCCGGAAGCTTCAGAACCATGAGATTTCAATTAAAAATTACAATTTTTTACTCTTTGCCTTCTGATTCTTATTTTCCTCTTCAAGGTTCAGTCAATGACTACTTACAAGTTTCTTCTTCACAATCCCAAGAGCTTAACAGAAGCTGAAACTCTCATATAATTGCCAAGAACTGGAAACGGAGACCTTAAGCAGAACATTAAATACTGTAACAAAGACAGGAGTTGTGAAGTCTGAGCAATTCATGTTTCCAAAACACGCTTATGTCTGAACTTTCAGAAGTTCTGAATGATTCAAATTCACAGCTAACACAGGTGTCTCAAAGCTACTCCCAGGCTTATTGTTCTTGCTGCAGGCTTTGAGATCCCCACTGAACATAACTGGGAATTCATATGGTGACTTCAGTGGAGCTGTGTTGATTGACATCAGAAGGTGATCTCAAAGTTCACCAAAAAGAGATGCTATCTTCAGTAAAACTTCTGTTCAGAGTTAATAAGAATCTTGGAAGTGCCCATTTTTACCCATAAAGCGGGATCTAAATACATCTGCACCTTGACCTTGCTTGTCTTGAAATATTTGAGCTTCCTTTGATAATATCAAGTTCCAGCACTTCAGAAATACATTTCTCAGTCCTTTTGGGATCCCACTCTGGTGACAAGCTTTTTCCTTTGATCTCAGCGTAAGAGTTTTCTCTGGCATGCTCTTTGCTCCCACCTTTTTCTGGTCTGCTTCCAAGAACCAAACATTTTTAGTTCTCCCATTAGATTTTAGCTTTTGTGTATTTTGCTTTATTGGAACTGGCAACATGGTGCTATTTAAACGCAGCTCCATCTGTCAGAGTCAAGTCCTGCAGGTATGGTGTCATGTTTGATTTCATGTTATCATTTGTTGTGTAGTCAGAGCTAAAGAAAAAAAATGTTTACTATAAAACAGTTACTTTTATAAATTCCTTTGAGAGCTCTTTTACTGTTATTGCAGGACCTACTCGTGTCCTTATGAATACAGCCGCTTCTACACTGCCAGAGAGAAAACAGAAGGGGTGTGCTCAGTCTGGCTTTGTTTGTTGTGTTTCCCTCTTCTGCTCTCTACGATGTCGACTGCGTGTCCTAAGCATGTATGTGAATTTGTATGCCAGCATTATAGCTGATGGAAAACATCGCAGGCCTAAAATAAAGCTGACATTTTGGAGACTGAGTTTTCAGGTTTGAAAATGAATGTACTTATCTTTCATTGCCCAGGTCCAGAGCTGTTGTCTGGTATGAGGTTACATCTGACACTGGAAGAAGAGATATGGCCAACATTTATCCCAGCATGGTAACAGCTGTACTTCACAGTCAGTGCTTCCCAGCCAAAAGGGGACTAGATGGGAAGCAATGCCTACTAAAAACATCATTCACTGGAGCCTTTCTGGTGCGCATATCAAATAGATCTGGTGAACACAATTATTTCCTTTCCAGACTCCTAGATTGACATTGCTTCTTCTGTTCCTTTTTCTTCTCAAAAAGACATAACCTCTAAAAACCTCAAAAATAAGAGGCTGACTATAGTCCAGAGATACTTATGACAGCACATACAGAAATCTTTGCAACCCATTAGAGTGCTTGTCTTCCCTTTTCTTTTCACGAACAGTACGCACATCTCACCTTGCAGGTCTCGCTAATCACATTTGCTTGGGAAAAGCATTACACGCATGTCTTAGTTTTGGTTTATCTTTGGCACTGCATAAACATTGTTTTCCCTCAGCCATCTAGAAATGGCTACTCAGGTGTAAGAGGTTTCCTGAGTTTCTTCTTTCTCTCTTAAGCAGTTCTCAGTTTGCTTGTTTTTTTTCCAAACGGCAGCATTAATGTTTCTAGCCTGACAGTTTCTAAAGAAAGATAGACCTGCAGTATAGACTGCCTGTGGAGCTTCACTGAAGGCAACGGTGTCCCGAGGCAGAAAGCACGGCCAGCGTCTCTCATGCCCTCTCACTTTGAGAGACACCACAATGGAGAGCGGTCAAGTGCTGAGAAGACACTCCATGTTCCAACAGCGAGAGATCGAGCCACGGAAGCAGTTCCCAAGAGGCAGGCACATGTCTCCTCTTCTACTAGGACACGCTCCAGTTCTGCGAGGTGGGCGGTTACCTTATGGAGGATCTGACACCGTGGGAGTAACTGGCATTGAAAGGGGTGACGATCCAACTCGGGCTCCCTGCCAGCAGCCGCGCAAAGAGGCAGGGCACCTTTCCTGCCATGAGGACCCAGCAGAGCGTGTGTCAGAGGGGCTGTGACAGGGAGAAAGCAGGTTGCAGCTGGAGGGCTGGGAGGACTGAGCTGCAGCCTTGCTGCAACCCTTGCAGATGGCCGTGCTGCCAGCTGGTTCGGACGCTTGCTTCAGCCACGCCAGCCCAGCCTGGCTTTCCACTTTTAACAGCAAACAGCTGGGGAAAGGCCACGTCTTAAACAATCAGAGCTCCTCTGCTCAGTAAATGTAAGGCATAAATCTGAGGGCTTACATCGACACCAGCACAGCTGACCCAGTGCTAGGCTGCTATTGTAAGGTCTGTGCTTTTAGTGCAAATAAAGTACCGTGTCAGGGGGAGGAATCAGTTAAGCCCTCTGCTATTAGCTCTGTTGTCATTGTAAGTACTTTTCCAGGTTGTGCTGCTGGAAGCAGCTATTTCAATTCATCCACAAATTTTTCTAGAGCACATATGGCCAGATTCTCCCCTCTCAGTGGAACGTAAACCAGCAAAGCAGATGTGCACAGGGTGGCCAGAACACAGGACATGCACGGAAACTCTAATGGCTGCATTGAACTGGGGGTTTGGAGAGCACTGGTGTCCTGGGCATTGTGCAGACAGCACAAAGAAATCATGTTCACAATATAAAACAAAAAGCAAAATCTCAGATGGATAGCTCCTACCTTCATGTGTGACCAGTGCTCCTATTTAAGTCTCCAGATTAGAGTAATCCAAGCCCGAACTAGAGTTACACTAGCGCCGGGCTTGCCCAGGAAGGCTGCTGGGATTCCTGGGACTGTGTTTTCTGGTCTAGTAAGCTAATTCACAGCCACCTTCCTTCTTGGTTAGTTAGTGGCTGTCCTGCACACATGGAAGGAATTGTGGACAGCTGGAAAGCCTTCACCCTGCAGCAAGCAGCTACCAGAACCGCATCGGTTGCAGTCTGCAGTGGCCCCCATAGCCCGAGCCTGGCCTGCAGTGATTCCTGTTCCTAAAAACAAAAGGAGACAACAGCAAACTCTGGGTCATGTACAGCTCACGCAATAAGCACTCAAGATGATAGCACAACACTGGAATTAAAGTGATCTTTTGTTTTGTTTGCCTTACCAGTATTTACAGTTGCAAACATCAAAGGCTGACTCACACACACACCAACAAGCACATTCAAGTACCAGGGTATGGTAGAACAGCTGCTGCCTGATTAGGAGAACCATCCTTCAGGGCCATTGTCATTAACAATTCTGTAATTTATATTGATGGCAATGCAGGGAAACAAAAACGACTGTTGTTTAGACACTAGCAGTCCTCAGCTGGACAGCTTGTCTTTCTCCAGAAGTTTTACATAGTCCCCTCCAGTTTAGGGAAGGATGGAAAAATGGAAGATGAGAGCTGGAAAGCAGCTATCTGTGTAGGAGTACATCCCACACCGGCATTGGTAGATTATAGCCAACAGTAATTTGTATTTGGTGGATTTAGTAATTAATTTAGTAGTCGACGAACAAATGCATGTTGCAATGGTTTGGCCTATTCCTGTAGGCTTTAAGTTGGACCATTTCTTTAATGGATCAAACAGTTCATTTTCTGCTGCTTGATAAATGGTTTGTGCGCAGCCCCCCTAGAAGTCCGCCTGAGAGAATACCTCTGCTAGGTGTGGCCCAGTTTACACAGACGAGAGACAAAGTGGGGGCCTTTCATCCTGCCACCTTCCCATTTTACAGATGAAGGCGATGTCTCCTGCACAGCCAGGTTCTTCCCCTCCGCTCTGCTGGCCGCAGCTAGGCTTAGGGCACCTGCCCTGCCCCCGGGGAGAGCTGAGCTAAGGATATCGCCAAGGCAGACCTGGTTTGAGCACCCCGGTCCCACCTGGGCCTCAGCCATCCAGATTACATGGGCTAATGCTTGGGTTTGCCTCAGAGCACCAGCACCATTCAGGCTCTTTTTTAGCAGGCATTCGAACCTTGAGCTCAACTTTTGCTTGCTTTTAAATAACGTGGGTGGCAGTTGAATCAGGATTTGGTCTGAGACATTCTTCTGTAGCGATATGTGAGCTGATGTCACTCAAGAAGGCTGTGACAAACTTGGGATTTGACACCAAATGGCCTGAGCACCTTCACCACAGTGCGATTCTGCGTGCAGTGCCATAGCTACAGACTGACTTCTCACCAGGGGACTAATTCCCCGTGGGGACTGTAGCAAACACTAGCATTTAAGAATTGCTTTCTGATCTTCATCCTTACCTTTCTTTTATTGAGCCTTATCTTCTTGCTTTTGTTTCACTGTAAGTCACCTTTTCCCATATTGGTATTTATAGTCTCTAATACTGGAGACACCTCTGTTTCCAGGCGGTGATGAGCTCCTCCTCACAAGTATCTTTTGTCTCCTCTTTGTCTGCAGCTTTTGACACTGTGCTGCTTAACCAGCATGGGATTAACACAACCAGAAAAGTGGCAGCATTTTTAATCAGATGGACAACTCTGGGAGAGCTTCAGATGCCCTGTGATTCACATATACATTTTTAACTATAACTTAAGGCTCTTTCCCGGGCTTCTGAAACAAAGGAACCTGCAGCTCGTCTACCCACTTCTCAGTCTGGAGTGGACAGAGGTGAGATGCCCTACCTATAGGTAAAACAGATGTAAGGAGGTCTGTGGGAGTATAACTGAGCCAAGGGACACAGCTCTAATTTTAGATATGAAGCAGTCAACACATGAGATACATGTCCTTCCTACTCCACAGTCATTTTCTTTCCAGATTACTCTCTATACCTAACCTATCTGAATATCTTCTCTACACCAAAGCAGAGGAGACTGCTTTGGTAAAAAGATGTATATTCCTTGCCTAAGCACACAGGCAATTTGATTTTTTCTTTTTTCCATACATATGTGCCTAAACCCAACCAAGTCAGGCTGCTTAGTTGTTGTGCACAGTTACAGTGAATTTTAATTTCTGCCCAGGGCTTGTTGTTCATAAATTCTTTGATTTCCAGTTAAAATCCCTGCCTCAAATTTTCACCATATTCCCCCACAACCTCAGCATGGAAAGAGATAGAGCACCCCCAGGCAATTAGTCACTGGAAATAATAACACGACTAAGGATGGAAAAGCTGGTTAAAGTGGAGGGATGAGTTGGCTGCTTTCATGCAGAGCCTATTCAGCAAAATCAAAACCAGTGCAGGTTGTACGCCACTGCGTGTGCTTCGAAGGTAGGAACACTGGGTCAGAGTTAGACACAAAGTTGTAACTTAGGTTCAGAAACGGAACGGGAAGGAAAAAGAAAAATGTTCACTGAATGTGGGGAGCTGCTTCTTGAGTTTCCTCCTGAGATCTGTGAAGTTAAACCCTAGATTTGATAGTGCAGATAGTTCAGTTCTCCTGAAATACCCACATTTTTAAAGTTAACAAAAGCCAAAGGGATATCTCAGACCTGAAGTTGATTTCCAGTCGGACAGTAGTTTGGTGTTCAGCACTTTTCTAGTCCTGAAAGAAGAAAATAAGGATAAGGTAGAAAACGTGGAAGCCTCTCACAAATTATAGCAATTTATGGAAATAAAGTTGTCTGTTCTGTACAGGAAGAAGCATACTGTTATATGACAGACATCATGTCCACAGAATAAATTAGTTGTGCATTAGATCCTTCCTTCTGTTCCATGGGAATCCTTTCCCACTCCTCCTGTTACAGGAATGATTTTTCTAGCTACTGATAAAAAGTGCAGCGGATGCAGAGAATTATTCAAACGCCATTTTATCATGTAGCCCACGGTGACAGTGGGCTGCGCTCTGACAAGAAGCAGCAAGGCCAGCTTGCAGTCCACAGACATGCAGTGTTTCAGGAGGAAGAATGAAAAATTGAACCTACATGATGCTTTTTCTCAGAACTGCATATTTCTTCTTTATTTTTTCTCTGAGTCTCTTTCTGGAGAACTATATATTAAAAAACTTCAGGTGCAGCAGCACTTTGGTCTAGCATGTAAAGCTTACTCACTCACTCACTCAGTGAACCAAATAGCCAATGCTTTTATTTTTTCTGTCTACCTTGTAGGTATATTCTCTATTGGTTTAAATAATAGCAAGTGTGCTGTTTGTACTCTTGCATGGAAATCTTAAAAATTTTTTTAGATAGGAATTCTACTATAATATCTTATATAGCAATAATTTTTATTATCATTTCTTTTTTGATGATTGGCCTATCTGTTAGGAGTACAGATAGATTTTTTTGTTTCATTTGATATAGATGTTTCACAACTCTCAGGAGAGCAGAATCTTTTAGAATACACCAAAATCTTACAAAAAACCAAAACTGGATTACTGGGAGAAAGGACTAATAGAGAATATCTGCTGAAGCAAAAGAGAAAACAACAAAAAACATTGCTTATGTAAAAAACTTGATTTCTTCCATTACTGGGAAAATGTTAGCACTATTTTAAATGCTGTGGATTTCATAATTAGCGGTGTTCATAAATGCAGCAATATTGATTTTGTACAAAAACCTGAGCTTAGGCAGTGATGTGCTGAAAACATTTTAAGAAAGAACGAGATCAATAGAGTCAAAATGAAAATGCATTTGGATGAATGGTATTACTCTATGATGTGAAGCTTGAATGTTAGTGGAGAACTCCAATTATTGCAACTGTTCACTAACATGTTCACTTCATTAACTCTATTGAATTCCCAGAAATCATACTGCCATATAAGAAGTGCTCGACTTAAATATTACACCTATCAATTTACAAGTCAAAAATGAAACTTCTGATGTTTTTATGCCAGGGTTTGTGCCAGGGAGCAGCAATGGCTGGCTGCCGCCGTAGGGGAAGGCGAGTGGGAGCCAGGGGTGACAGCAAGGCAGGAGTATGGAGGGACCTTGCTGAGCAGAAGACAGGATGCCGAGCGGACAGCGTGGGCCATGCTCCATCCCGGAGGCATTGATCAGGGTCAGTCACAGTCCCATGATGACCAGGCAAAGAAATCCACAGGGAGAAGGCAGGTCTGAGGTCAAGCTGGGAAGCCACGCCAACACTGAATGCTCTCAGGCTGTGCTACCACGTATGTGCCACAGACTGCTCAACACTAAGCCTCTTAAAAACTTCTTATCCATTATTTTAGGATTATATTAGTTTATATTATTGCTAGGGAAGGCAGCTGGTCTGCTGACAACCAGATGGAAGAACACAAGATCGGCATTGACAAGGTTCCGGTGTATCCTTGAGATAAGGAAGATACAGAAGTTATGTCCGGCCTTGACAAGATTCCGGT
>JAVKLA010000001.1:44154986-44167387 GCA_034782735.1 Sagittarius serpentarius | reverse complement strand
AAAGAAAGAAAGAAAGAAAGAAAGAAAGAAAGAAAGAAAGAAAGAAAGAAAGAAAGAAAGAAAGAAAGAAAGAAAACTGACCACACCAGAATAGAAATCACGTTTTAGAAATTACTGGTCATTTTTCTAATGCTGAAGCCAGAACGATATTGAAGAACCTAAAACCAAATGGCCTTATTTTCAGAGATTCTGAGCATTCATTCATGCAGCAGGCGTGGTTTCTGCTCACTTTATATGCTATTTCTTTCCTTGTAAAAGAAATAATTTCCCACACTACTGTCTGTCACCTTTCACAGTGTTAGGACTACAAGCAGTCAAAACCTTATGATGAAACAGATTTCTGCTTGAAAACTATGATTAGTAAAAAAAAAAGCATGTTTCATGGTGAAGGCTGAGTTTTTGCAAATTTTATAAATTTTTTCTTCTGCAAACCTAGATCAGGCTTTTCAATTTTGGAATACATCCAACTTGTAAACATTTGTAATGCTTCACCCAAGGAACTAGAAGCCTTATGAATCACACTGTGAATCAAAGAATTCAGGTTCAAGGCAGTGCTTGGCATTTAATATGTCTAGTTTCTTTGTCACAAAACTGTGATCTTGATAATTACAAGTTTTCCGTTCCAAGATGGTGATATTAAACAAAATTCCAAAATCTCAGGCCTACCAAAACTCATATTTGCAATTGTGTAGTCACAAGATCCAATTATTCAGTTGCACTGCTGCTTTTTGGAGAGAGAGGTTTCACCCAAAATGAGAAGAATCGCATAGCTTTTCATTATAATCTCTTGGAGATTACAGGAAATTCATTTCATTTCACAAAATGAAATTTGCAGGCTATCAGTTATAAGACTTTTTCCTCATGATTCTGGATTTCAACTCTGGATCAGACATAAAAAAAAAAAAAATTCTGGAAAGGAAGTTAAGACTCACAGCCAGCTTTAGCCAGCAAGATCCTCAAGGACCACAGTTTCTTTCTATCTCTGTAGAGCTCCTTGGGACCTCTTACTTGCATGCATAAAAATAACCATTAATATGTCAGAGCAGAGTTAGAAGTCTCCCAAGACACATGTGTAAGCTGATTTGTAAGGAGCAGAAGACGTCTTTGTATCTATTTTTCCTTTAAAGAGAAATCACCTTTTTAACAATCCACATTCAAAATAGTAAATTATGTGTTATGGAAATTATTGATTGATATATATGCCATTCATATTCCTTAAGTAGGCCCTTTCACTCAATTCCACTTCAAGAATTGGGAAAAAAACTTTTCTGGATTTAATCCGTGAAGGATGGAGCAATGTTAGGACCACCTATAAGAAAAAGCAGAAAAACTGCTACCTCTTCCCCTAATCTACCTTACCCAAAAGAATGAAAGGCCCATATCCTAACTTCCCTTCCAGACATTTTCTAAAGCTCCTTCTGCTTTACCTCCTCAACTATTTAATCAAAACTATTTGCTCAAAAAAAGCAAAGGTTATTGACTTCTAAAACCTTCTCTCTACAAACGGATCAATAAAGCCTCCAACAGTAAAAAGCAGCTCATCTCTCATTTCCATCACTGTATTTGCATTTATGTCCACTGAGAGTGATCAGAGAAACAAGGACCCTGCTGATCTTGTAAACTTCCCAGGACACGTGCTAGAGGGAATAGCGTGTGTGTGGACAGATACCTGTACATCAGAGATCTCCAAAAACACAACATTAAAAAATTAGCTAATACATTGCCTAAGTAGAGAAGAGAATGCCTTCTACCTAAATTTTGTCAGAGAGTCCTCAGGATGCATTTCTAAAAGTGGTTTAAAATGTTATCTCTGGATTTCTTTTTTCCTGCTTCTCAGTATTCAGCATTGATTGGCTGGGTTTTATATAGCACTGTGCATGCAAACTAGTTACAAAATTGTTGTTAGCACTAGAAAATCACCTGCCGTTAAGCTGCATACTGTGGATGCAAATTTAGCATGCTCATAAATGGAAAGCCTGAGAGTACAGAATGTCCCTACAGCTACAGCTCAGAATATTAATCAGTTTGAAATATATTTAGACTGGATGAGCTGGGATTAATAACGTCGCAAAGATAATAGATCTTTCTTCTTTAGATAATCGATCCCGGTTTTACTTTATTACTGTTTTATAGTTGTGTGGTGGCCCATGTGAAACAAATGGGAGGTTCTGAAGTTTCCCAGCGAACAGCTTTGCCCACGTTTCAAGACCTCTCACCTCAAGCAGTATTTGTGGTCCCAGACAAAAAATGAAAGCCTGAGTGGGCAAAAGTAGTCCAGGGTGGGATTTTCAACGGCTGGCTCAGGGCCCTGGCTCAGACGCAGAAAGCCCCTTTCCTCCCCCTGCCCACGTCAGGGCTGGAGGGCTCCTCACGGACGTACCCAGGGTTGCTCTTCCTCACCACCCCAGCACTGCCAAATTCTCCCACTGAACATCAACACGGCTTCAGCAGGAAAGGCTAAGAGGAAGGGTACCTCTAGAATCCAGCCATTACAGTGCTCTCTTGGGAAAAGGAGATACAGACATAAAACCTCTTTGCACGCAAAGGGCGATCTGCTAAGCCAGGTTTCCTGATATGTACAGTCCGTGCATAAGGTCATAGGGCTTGTGCCCTCTCCCCTTCTTCCTTGACTGGAAAGTGAGGTTACATACGAACAGAAGGTCTAAGGTACTGGGTGGTACAAAACACAAGGCAGCACTACAGCTATGCTAGCTCCTATGAATCAACCTGAACTACGGCATTCTTGTCTCAAAAGACTGAAATCCAGTTCCACCGTCTTCTCCCATATTTTAGCTTGTCTTATTCCACAGCAAGCAACTGCAACTCACTATACATGAATGTTATTCATTAAGGCAGAAAGTAGTCTATTTTTCTTTTTATGAGTTTGATTCCTGTGTGTTTAGCAAGCAAAATAGTCTCAATAATAGGACCAGAAGATCACCAGAGATGGCAGAAGGAAGCATTTCGGACTAAGAGGGTAGCTTAGCAGTCTCATGAAACCTTCCCCCAAATCCTTTTTTAGATCTGAGTCCAAGACTAAAGACACCCAACTTCTCACTGTCCATCTAGGGTTAGGAAGCACTCTAAGCTGCTTGCTCATACTTTATGGTCCCCCCTTTGTGTGCTTAACTCAGCCTTCCTGGATCTCCTGCAGGCACTAGGCTATGCATTTTAACAGTAGCTTTGCCGTACCTGAGACTCAGATCTCTGCAGGCATTTACATGGATGCCTCCCACTGTTTTCAATTATGAAGTCAGGAGCTTAAATACCTCTGAAAATTTGATCCTGTAAGTCCTCTTTTTGTAGCCTCAGCCCTTCAGGTTTTAGTTCCTGTGCCAGGAACTATCATTTTTAGTTACAAAAGGCTTACATTCAGACCTTATTGATGGCATAAATACAAGATTTCAATTTCTGAGAAGTAATTTTGAAATATGAGATAAATATGCAGCATGGTTTCCTACTTATTTTACTGCTGACTATCAGCCTAAAATGAGATTTTATACAACCCAACCTAAAAATGGAAGTTTATCATAGAACTGCTGATAGACTCTTTGTAATATGTTATAAGCCAATGCTTTTAAAAGTCCATATTTGCAATCTAATTTAAAATAAAAGAAACAGAGAAGAATGAAACATGACCACTAATACAGTCTTTTCACCATGAAAAGATCTTAGGGTATTTCCACATATATACATTACCCAAGGGTAATTCACCTTTCAGTTGCTAGTAAAAAAATCTGCTATCTTCATAAAAAAATTTGCCTCAAGGAACTTGACAAAAGTTGAACTCTTCCATTAATGAGATTTTAATGAGCTACCCAGTGAAGATGAGGGAATTACACGAGGATTTTTTTTTTTCTGTTTTACAACTACTGTTATATCACAATGGACTAAATACATCACCACAGATGTTCTGTTGTTCTTCATGGTTTTGCAGCAGGGCTAAATTCAACCTAATTTTTTAATTTATTTTTTTTTTTGCAATCCTGTAGTGCTAGTTACAAAACCACCTTTGTGCTTTCCTCTCAACAGCAAAAAAATTTGTTACTCCAAACACTGAAAGTCAGCCAAGTGGCTGCATCTTCCAGATGCCATGTTTTGCTAATGTTGGCAAACAACCTCAATGCATGTTTCCTTTCTTCACGAAAAATTTCAACAAAAAGCACAGCTTTGTCTTAACTTTGCATTTAGTTACAACATTTCAGCCTTTTTTCCCAGAAATCAAAAGGGACCTGTTTCTTACCTCCTCCCACCTCTGCTGTCCCAAACTGTCAGCATATTTTGTCAATTTGCTGTCCTCTGAGGCTGACATTGGTAGGTTCAGCACATTCGGATGCATGGATCAGAGATGGCATGAAGAATCTTTGTTCTTCCATGGTTTGGCCAATGTGTCTTGTTATCAGGATTATGATCATACAGATTTGGGTTCAGAAAAAAATTTTCCATAACGTGGACTGACAAGGATCTCAGGATTGTGAGGGGGGGAGGCAAGAAAGATGGAAAGAAAATTCTCTCCAGCACAACGGTGGAAACCCATCGCATTTTTTCCCTTCCCACTGCAGGAATAGGGCACTGGAGCTCCCTGCTCGCTGCCAGATAAGCCAGTAAAGTACTTCACCCCAGCTGAAGTCTTTGGGCTTAGGATAGGGGTCAAGTAGCAGCCTGAGAAACAGGAAAAATCAGATTTGATGCAATAATGGGTTCTCTGAGTTTTTGTGAAAGCTGGACTTGAATCATACAACCTTAACTTTATATCAGTCATATAACCTTAACTTTATCAGATGGCACCAAGCACAAGACTTGCTGTCAATGTTACTGTCTTGCATTTGACACAAAAACATCTAAAAATTCTGTTAATGTCCCTTTTTTCTGGAACAAAACTAAAATCTTCCTGCAATGAAGCATAAGCAGTATTGAATATCTCTGACTAGAGAATTATTTTCCTTTTTATTGATAAAGCTCATTTCTCTTAGCTATATTTACTAAGTTTGTGAAAATAATCAGGCTACTGAGAATAGAAATAAGCAGCAATGAAAATCCTTGGTTTAAGAGAATTTCTATGCAGATACAGAGTATTATTCAGCTCTGCAATATTTATATATTGGAAATATTATTTTAATTTTAAAAGGTTTTTGTCACATACTGATAAGGTTGTTACAACATCATTATTAAAAATTTTCAAGAAAAAATCTGGATATAAGTAAAGAGACAGGTATACTGTGATATTTCTGGGTATCGAGAAAGATCTGTTTCTGAAAATAGGTATTTTACTTTGGGGTTTGCTAAAGAAATTCTTTTTTTGGAATGACGAGTTAGTATCAGCCAAAGTACCAACTGAATATCTAAGTATGTAAATCAATAAGCACAGATGTAAAAAAGTGTTATGATGCATGTTCCAGAGATAATTTGCAATTGAAAAATCCATGAAAACTGGGAAGGCATCTGGCATATGCTGAAATATCAGGAGTAAGACAGGAAAAAAAGCCATTTGAGTAAAAAGAAATAAAAAAAAATTAAAAATTTCTTCTCGCTACCGTTAGCACACCTGTTTCACTTGAGCTTATCACGACCTAGCACTATTTGTCATTCAAGTCTTTCATGTAGTGAGACCCTACATCTGTAAAAAAGATGAATCTGCCTGTTAAGAATAAAATTTGAAGCTGAGTAGACCTCCATGTGTTATTGATACTGATGTCTGTAGTATCTCAGAGAATAAGGAGATGAAAAACTCAGCTTTGTTAAACTCCTCAGAAAAGTACACCAGGCTTCACTTCCACAAAGTGTTTAAGCATATACTGAAATTTATTGATGTCAGTGGGACTTAAACTTGTGCTTAAACTTTGCTGAATAGGGATGATGAATTCAGCAAGGCTTAGGAGTGGAGGAAGGGCTGCCCATAAGAACTGAACAGTTGAAGTCAATTTAATGGTAATTTTCCAGTTCTTGCTGTCCCTCAGCAAACTTACACTGAAGGGATATACAGGCAGTAGATCAATACAGCCAATGCCTCTTTTATACCAACATCTGCCAAAAAAAACCAAACCAAAACCAGAAACCATCAACCAATGCCATTTGTCACTCTCCATTCTACTTCCTAGATCTGTGTTTATAATTTAAAACAGCTCAAAAGGACTGAGGACTCTCTAATCTCAGAAATTTCAGGTAATACTCATGATCTAGATTTTCTGATGTTGACTCCAAGTCATTATAAATACGTTGGATATTTACTTATATATGAACTCCTTTGGATGCTTATTCTGCACCATGAGGGTCTCCTTACCATAGTACCCTTAGAGTTTCCAGTGGTATGTCAAGTGCTGTCGCTGGCATTCCTCTTCTCCAGCTCATTCTCTCCGCACCCGCTCCTCAAGAAGGAAAACAGCAGTGTGCAGGAATGGGCCTCTGTGGGTATTCCCACTGACTGCAAACTACACAATAACAAATAATTCTTACTTCGCACCTATCACATCCCCCTCAAAAAACTAATGGGAATCTCAACACTCACCTCAGTTGCAGTAGGGAAAGAAATAATATTTAAAAATCAAGGGAGGAGAAAGCAACTTTTATTTAATCTAAGATAGTTTTAGACAGCTACAGCTTTTGCATAGCTTTAATCCCAGATCCTTTCGTCTCCTGCCCTAGCAATTTTTTAAATAAATAAATAAATAAATGTTACCACAAAAGCAAAAGAACCCCATATACTAATTACACACATAATTTGCGAGGAAACTGAATTGCTGTCATCAGTGACAGGGAAAAACAATACACGATACAGTATTTGTTCAGAACAAATATAAAAGTAAAAACCAAAACCAAGCAAGAGTAATGTTTCTCTTTGAACTCATAGATTGCTTGTTTTAATTAGCAACTAATAGGCAGATGCAGCAGAAGCTGACCACCTCAAAGAGATCAGAAAGGACTTCTTCAGATCTCTTCAGGGAATATTTACAATTGCAAATCAGATCATGGAACAAGCACAAAGGAGTAACAGTAGCCTCCTCCAGTCTGAATAATATCCAGCTCTGTGACAGTATTGAAGTTATTTTAGGTATCCTGATTTAATAACCTCTCTTATAACAAAAGCAACAATAAAGAAGGTTTAGCTACTAATTTTTACTAGGTATCTTAATATATAACTTTCAGAGAAGTTTAGAAGTAAGGCAAGTGTTACTTTCTTCATTTTACTGAAGGCTACAGCACAGAGAGCAGCAGCATGTTACCCAAGGTCAGGAGGGTCGGCAGCAGAGCTGAACAGCAGTGCCCAGTTGACAGTAATATTCAGAGGTCCCCTAATCCAGAAGGCAATCAGAAAACAGAGGCACCACTGCCCCTTGAGAACCAGTTTGCCCTGAAGAGCTATTTGCACCTCTGAAAACACTCTTGATCAGCTCATCTGGAGGCCATGCAGTGAGGAATCAGAACCAAATAGCACATTTAAAGTTCTTATCCTGAGCACCAAAGTAAAGGAAACAATAAACCTCTTTCACTGCATCTCCATTTTACTTTTATACTCATCTACAGATGCACCCTCTTCACCATTCTCCACCTGATTCGGTGTATATGCATTATTCAAAAAAACAATAAAACACGAGTGTGGAAATAATTTTTCATGAACTACATAAAACCAGCCCCTATTTAAGACGACACTACATTTCCAGTGTTTGGTTTCTCCACTCCCACACACGTTACAGATAGCCTAAAATGGCACAGGGACTCTGTTGAGTATGATTTATTGCCTTGATTTATTGAACTGAGCAATGACAGAGCTCCCGCTTGACAAGTTTTCGTTTCTTCATGGCAAGTAATTAGCCTTCATATTGCCAAAGGGCTCTTCAGCTGCCCTGTCAATGCTGTTCCAACCTAATGAAAATACACCGTCTTATCATAGTAAGACATTTACATTATTCACATACTGCTTTCCAGTGGCCTCTCATTAGCTCCAGCCTGCTTAGCTTTGCTGGTTTATTTTCTGCAACAGAACAGAAAAATATGATGCTCAAGGAGGAAGAGAATCATTCAGCTGCAATCTTGCCTCGCTGCTGGGTTAAAACAAGGTCTTCTCACACCCCCATGCCAATGATTTTAAAGAGAGCATGTGAGGATATATACCCTAGCACACATTTTTGGCTATATATTTACTCTTTAGCCTTCACGGAGCTGCATCTTGTCATTAAGCACAGCCCCAAATAACAGGTAGAGTTACAATCCACACCTCATCACAGTCATAATCTCTCTCCTACCTCTTCCTCCTGACAGGTAGTTTACAGCTATCTGATCCTGATACCGAACTCATCTCCTGCCAAGCTGCCAGCGCTCTAGACAGCAAACAAAATCTATAACCACATCCCTGCCTGTTCCGTAACTACCTGGGGAGAGGATAACTGTCAGCAGTTCAACAACCTTGCTAACTCTTTCAGGCTGGGACCAAACCCTGCAGGCAGTCCAGCTGGGATGGAAGAGGAGCTGTGAGGGCTTGCTGTCCAAGCCACAGTGCTGCCAGATTTATGCAGAGGAAGATGGCCTATTAAGTAATCCCATCAAATCCCACAAACAGTGCTTTGTCCCGTGTGGTATTAACATCCCACTGGAGATTTGCAAACTGTAAAGTGCTTCAACACCTTAACACATATCATGCACAGACCTACCCAAACTAACTTTAATACAGCCTGTGCAGCTGCCAAGAGCTATTTTGTCTAGCAGCAAGATCTTCAGCAAGGCTGTACAAGGCCACCTGGGACCACTGGTTAGGAAGACAGTCAGATTTGTGTGCAAGAAAAGCATACAGTCAGAGTGAACAGACAAGCTGCCACAAAATATACATTCAGCTAGGCTCTCTTATAAACTTTCTAGAATGACACTACATCCTTTCAGAACTTTTTTAGCATTCCGGTCCACAGATTAAGATTATATTAGAGCACACCAAATCACTTTATCCTTTGCCTTGGCTTTCTCTTGTCCTGTTTTCCCCACCTTGGAATAAATTTTCTTCCTGTTTCTGGGACAAGGAACTCTGTTCCTCATCCACACAGGACTGGTCTTTCCATTGATGAGGAGCCTGGACTGCCAGAGAGAGCAACAAGGAAGCAAAGCATCATTATGAAGAAAACCTAATTTCTTCATCTGGAATGGATGTTGGATAACTATGAATTTTACCTTCTAGATTTCAAAATTGTAAATGAATCGCTTAATACATAGCCAACAATTTCAGTCTACCACCAGCAAGTAGAAAAAAGAGGGATGAATCCTACTAGGAAACCAGCACCTGGCAAAGATACTTCTACAGAAAACTGTTTTCTTTGCAGAAGCTATCTTGCTAGCTGGCCAGTGGAGTATTTAGTGTGTTTACATTCAAGAAGAAGAAAACTTGCATGTGGACTGCTGGAGCTTTGCTTGGTTTACAGCAGGTAATAGTCTAACCCTAGGTGGATGCAAAAGGTTAACATAGGGAATAAGGCCCCCCCGAGCTGTGCTATTCTGTGGCCTTCCTCAGACCTTGCCTTCCCCAGGAGACATAAGGAGGGGAAAGCAAATCTCACTGCCCTCTGCTTAATCTTAACAGAGAAAAATAGTGAGGAAAAGGTAAAGGACATTTTCAGTCTCTGCTATCCCACTGGATTGCACAACTGAGAAATACAGTTGGTAATATTCATGAACTGGGCATATTGCTCCCAGCACGTTCCTCACCACAAATGACAGATAACGAAAAAAACATTGTTCCCTAAATCGCACATTCTTCACCACAGATCCTTTGGGGATGATAAAGACACATATAACTCCTAATTCTTGTTTTCTACTTCTGCCTTTCACCATCCATAGAAGGAATGCCTCATCATGCTTGTAACTCTTTTGTCCTATTTCAGCTTTCAGGACAAACTACTCCCCGATGTAAAACTACTGTCCAGAAGAGCAAAGCCCAAAATGGATATGGCCTTCTGTCTGCCTGTGTTTATTTTTATTGGTATTGCCTTTGATACTAACACTGTATCTTCCTTTCAATCTGCAAAGCACCTAGAACATTTTCTACTGCACACTTAAAAAAATATGAAAAACTCATAAAACATTGTTTGGGAAGCGGTGAGTAACAAAAACCGAGCTGTCCTACAGCCATGTATTATGACAAAAAAAATAACTGTTGATTAAATTCATGCTATACAGTTTAAGTGTTGCTATTCCAGCTGTGAACAACTAGATACTTCATCTTGAGCTTGCTTTTCAAGGCAATGCTAATGCCTTAGGAGTGTCTTTAGTCATAGTTCCCTGCTTACTGCAGAAGTTTCTCCATGCCAGTGCTATTATGCATATAGGCACCTTGGCAACTGTGTCAGAAAGCAGATACAGGGCTTCTAATGTTAAAGCCAAAGGCTGCAGATAAATAAGGCTGTGGTGACCCCAGGGAACATGCTATATTTCTTATAATTGCTTTTTTCATTTTCAGTCTGAATGTTCAGCAACAAAAGCCTACTGAAATTTCAGGGTAGGGGAAGGAAGAAGGGTGAGAACAGAAAAGTAATCACTTTTTGTGAGCTTTTTTCAAGTCTCCTTAAGCCCTAAAGGAGATTCAGTGGTGAAGTATTTGAAAGGAGCAAAAGTAGGTCCTGCTTTTCCACTGGAAAGAGTGATCAGGAAGAGAGAAATATGCTAAATTTGCCTAATACTTAAACCCTAAATAGAAAAATTAAAAAATCAAAGTCCAAAAGTTATGGTAAAAATAAAGTACATATGTAAGGATTTTAATGACAGAAGAAAAATCTACCTTCTCTTCTTCCCTTTGCCCAACTTATTATCAATTTCATTTAAATCTTGCTGTGGGTCATGTAAACTTCTATGCCACTCCTATAAGCAGTAAGGAGATTTCTTGTAGGCTGAGGGCTGTATGGCAGTTAAAAAGGCTTCCCCAGGATGTGGGGGTTTTGCAATCTCATTGATCCCTTTTTGTCTCTCTATTCTGCTTTTCCTTATGAGGCTTTGTTATGTTTCTGCCAACTCTGGCAGCCTCATCCCTCCAACTCTTTTTTTCAGTGGCATTTTGCTTTCTTTTCTCTTTCCCTTCCTGAGGAGTCTCCCTTGTACTTCATTACTTCCCCCTTTGGTCACATCTTTCTTTCTCAGTTCCCTATGGTGAGTGGTTGCTGTCATTCCTGTTGCATGTAACCCATCCCCAGTCAATGCTGGCATTTTTCTTCTCAAAGTACATTCTACCGTACAACTCAAAAGCAGAGCTTCTTTGCAACAGTCCTGGATCTGGTTTCCTCATAGCACTTCTGAGTACTGCTTACCTGTGAAGAGGTATCCTCAGAGATGACATGTCATGTACAGACAACTGATCTCTGAAAAGCTATTTGTACTCAGCCTGGCCCAAGAACTTGTGAAAGGAGGGTGAAAAGCTATGTATCAGAGACTCCTTTTAAGTTCTGAATATTGTTGAGTAACTCTGAGACTAAAGGTCCAGTTTGCAAAGGTGGGGCTCAACCAAGACACAGATGTGCAGATATAGATGCCAGCTTAAAGGCAATGGCAGTGCAAGAAGATGAGCACTCTCTATTATTAGATTTTGACAGGCTGGCACAGAGTCCTACAAGCTGCTGAGTTAATGAGTCATGAGCACAGGATGGGAACTAAGACATCCCTCAGGATAAAACTGATGCCCTTCAGGGACTGAACCAGAGATAGGAAGAACTGATTCTGAGTCAAGAGGAATTGCAGGTAATCAGCATCACTTAGTACCTTCCTCCTGCAAACTGCCCACAAATGTGGATCCTTTCTGACTATTTGGCCACTGTGACTTACCAACTGTGTACATCAGAGATCTTTAAAAGAACACCTTTCTCAAGCATATTCAAGCAAAACTTATTCCTCTACGGAGTTCTTAACTACAACTCGCTTTTCAGCTCACTGGTGTCTTACAACCATTTGTGCAACACATGTGTCTAAGTAATATAGAGATTCTGTTTGCAGCAACAAAGCAAAACAAATACTAAATCTCCTTCTTAAGTCATGTAAGGCTTATACAGAGCCAATTGTTATTGTAGCATTGCCAAGTAACCAAACATTCTGCTTTTCCCTAGTTTTCTTGGTCTTGCAGGTTTCCTCTCCTGTATGTTTCAGTATTGAAACAGATTGAATTGCACAGGCAAAGCCACAATTGAGGAGGAGGGGTGTCGTGGTTTAACCCCAGCCAGCAACTCAGCACCACGCAGCCGCTCACTCGCTCCCACCCCACCCAGTGGGATGGGGGAGAGAATCGGAAAAAAAAAAATAAAGCTCTTGGGTTGAGATAAGAACAGTTTAATAGAACGGAAAGGAAGAAACTAACAATGACACTACTAACAAGAAAAAATGACAATAATAATAAAAGGATTGGAATACACAAGACAAGTGATACACAGTGCAATTGCTCACCA
>JAVKLA010000001.1:44144085-44154886 GCA_034782735.1 Sagittarius serpentarius | reverse complement strand
ATACTGAACTGAAAACACAGCACTGTACCAGCTACTAGGAAGACAATTAACTCTATCCCAGCTGAAACCAGGACAAGGGGAAAAACCTCCAATGTTTTAATTTGTTTTAATAATGTTTTTTAACATTTTCCTTCTTTTTCTGTTTAAAACTCTGCCAAAAGCATCACTTAACACAAAGAGTTAAAAAAAAAATACAAGCACGATTCAATGGCTTAGGTATCACTGAGATGCACACGTCTCTAACTCATGCAGTCCAGTGAAGGAGTCTCCCAAAATGCAATAGGAAGGATTTCTGCCTCATCAAATGCCTCGTACTCCTGCAATCTCACACACAGACACATAGCCCAAGAACTCTGAAAGGCAGAACAAAACCAGAATGGTATATCATAACAGGTTCAAGAGGGTATTTGGAGTCATTTCTAATAAACAGACTTTTCTCATCACTTTGTCACATCTTGATTAGATGTCCAGCATGTAAGAGGTTTCAGATGCTATATACAACACTTTCCATCATATGAAGAGATAGGACTAAAACTGCAAACTATCGTATATCCAGAACACCAACCAGAAGAGCTAATGGAAAACTCACTTCTATAGGAATAACTCCCTTCTCCTCTCTATGGACCTGTCACAGAAAGTGTATTAGAGGAGTAAAAATGTGACAGATGGTAGTAACTCTTGCTGGATGACATTACTTGCAGCACTAACATGATTATGAGATTAAGAAAGTGTGGGGATAACATCTCTTGGTTTTCCTGCAATATATTTGTTTAATCACAGAAATTCCATCAGAAAAGGAAGAAAAACAGAGGATGAGTATGCTTCTCAGCAGTGTTTGGGTCACAAAGTAGGGAAATGATGATAATATGACATGCTTTTTTAAAAAAATGAGATACTAGAGATGCTGTCACAGAGATTATGTAAAGGGCACAAGAAATAGTGCAGCTAACTAATGCATCTAATCTGTATTGATAATGCCCATTTAATGTATATGCCAAGAGTCCTATTTGAAATGGCTGATGTGAAATCCTTACAGGACTTAAACCAGAAGTTTCTGTGCCTGGATCTCCAAGTACTTCCAAAGAGAGTGAAAGTTATCACAGACGGTTAAAACAAAGATGGGTGAAAGTGGAAGTTACTGGCCCACATCAGACAGAATGACAGAAAGGGGACTTAAGTACCACTCTGAATATTTAAAAGTTCTACTATAGAAGGAAAAGACACAATCCCAGCATGCCACTAAACCTTGGTGTCGGTCTTTCTCTTCGAAGCATATATAGCATATAAGCATTCTCTGGTGCACTTCAACCACTGTTATCTGGTATATATAAACACTGACTGAGCTGTTTTGACAGCTATTGAAGATCCTTATATCCAACTAAGAATTTTGGCATTACCTATTTCAGTCCAAGACTTAAGAACAGAAACAAGATACATTAATAATACAGCACTAGATAAGATTTATATAATTTCAAAAAGATGAGCCGATCTTGCTTGCATCTTCTCATAAAAGTACCTTATATATTCAGAGGACCTTACCATCTCAGTAGAAATCAATCTAGAGGAAATATTATACATCTATTATATCATTTATTAAAATAAATCATAATTCTTGTTATCTGTTCACAATGAGATGAAGAAACAAATAAAAAATGCATTTTCATTAGAGACTTCTCTATAACATTCTAAGCAGTACTCATTTCTTAACAAATGCAAGACAACCATATAGTTTTATGAAGTTAGCCTGGGAAATAATTACACCCTTAAATAAAACAAAAAACCAACTTATCTTTTGCTTGTCACTGGAAAGTGAGAAAGCGCACAAAAAATACATATAGATCCAGTTGCTCCTATGCAACCCCACAGCCTCCTGCTTTTTGCAGGTCATTTTAACAACACATTTGTTTGTCAAATCTAAAATGTCACTGCTTTGAAGTGCCAACATGGAAAGGAGAAGTAACACTGGAACTAAAAAAACAGGGCCCATATGGACATGTCAATTTGTTATTTACATAGCCAGTTTTGGGTTTTCTTCTCTGATAAGGGCTTCACTTGTGATCTTTGGTGAGTCATTTTAAGACATATCTGAAGAAAGACTTTGGTTTCAAAGTCCTGCCTAATTTCCATTTGAGCAATGCAAATCCAAGTTACAGTCCTGTCGTGGATGGAGTGATGTGCTTCACAAACAAGAGAGAAGTACCAATATGTTTCTTGATATAAAACAGCAATTTAACAAAGTTTGATAGTAAATATGACATAGTTTGACAAGATTTGATGGCAAGGTTCACTTGATATTTACTGCATAGAGGACAGGGTCAGATGAAACTCCCCGGGAGACCCTCCTGTTGAGTCATGAGATTCAGAAAGGACTCCCTTGTGTTCTACACTCCTTCTCAGAGGAGAGTTTAGATGCAGCTGGATCCAGACTTAGTCGCAGACTTGGTCAATGGTTTATGTCTAAAGGATTACATGTGCACAATCAATCCCTGGTATCACTTAGCTAAGATTTCAAAGTTTTAGTGTGCTTATTCCCCATTCACTTACTGAGTATCTGATGCTAGAAGGATTATCTCAACCTCGAGGAGTAACCTTGAGAGGCATCCCTACTCAAGGGGAGATCCTGGCATGCAGCCCGCTGCCGTGCAGGACAACTCAATGGGCCCTGGGCTGCCCATTATTTATGGAGCAAGATAATTGACTTATGGTCATATTTACATACCAACTACAGGTGCTAGTTTCTTTCAAATTTGGCTCGAGTCGGACATTGACCAGCACTGTGGTTAGGTGGGCACGTTGTTCAAATTCGCCCTTGGCTATTGCATTGTTATCTGCCTCCCCCCAATCCACTTTGAGACAGATGCAGCCATCACGACCAAACACATCCATTACCAATTGCCATAGGATCGTAGTTCCTATAGCCTGGCACAGCTTTCTAAACAGTTAGCTACTGGTTAAACAGAAGATACCTTCTCCAACTGGATTTTGAAGGACCTCTGCTCAGTTTTTGTAGTGCTATTCCAGGAGCAAGGCTGTGATCCTGAAGCAGAAGGAGCTGTCTCCCCATTGACCTCTGGTGTCTTCTATAGCCCTTCTCCACCTTTCTTCTTCGTGGGAAATAACAAAGGCAACAGCCTGTCCTGTGTGCTCTCCTCTCCACCTGCTGAGCTCTGCAAGGAAGTGTCTGGCTTCCCCCATGCTTTTGATGGAGACAGTAGACGCCTGGTTTAGATTAGATCATAACATCCTGGACGAAATGATTAGCAGCAATTTTAAAGCCCCTGCAACTCAATGGAAAAGCTAAACTAAACTGAGCATAACAGTACATGCCTGGTTAGGCAAATATTACTCAGGACAAAACAATTGAATACACATAGGTACACGTGACTCTCAAATTCATAAAAGTATGTTGATTACCTTAAAATATTCATCTGACAACAAACTGGATTGTATAGCACACCTAATACACACACATCTGAAAATATCTTAAGGAACAGTATTAAAGAAAATGGGTCTAATCATAAAATGGGTTTAAGGAGAAAAAGATGAGAGCATCCATGCAGAGAAAAAATGAGGGGTCAGGAACTGTATTATTTCACTACATGGGTTCCTGCACTACAAGATGCTGAATGGGTGAAGAAAGAGACTGTTGTTGCTTCATTACCACACTCCATGCAGACATTCATGCAAAGATAGCCACAGCTTTACTGATTTCAGTAGTCACAACACAGCTTAAGATGATGGGGAAAACAATGTTAGAAAGACAAAAGCATAGGGTCCAGCAAGAAAAAAGGTCGTGCCTTTGCTCAGCTACACCTCTCCTTTCTTTTAGGTGGACTGCAAGGTGCATGTGAAGTATTGACATACAGGAGGAGACAAATGTGTATATAGGCAGCTAACATGGAAGACCTTAGCCTACAAGATTGTGTTGATGGACTAATCTTCAAAGGGTGGAATACGAAGATTCCCACTAACATAATAATAGTAATAATTAAGAACACAAAAAAATGAAATAGTGTAGGAAAAGAAGGAGGAATAGAGAAGGAAGAATACAGGCATGTTAATTCATGCCTGGCCTGTAACAGAAGGAACCCCATCTGAAGAGTTTACCTCCAGGGAAAAAAAATCCAACCAACTTTAAATAAAAGTTTAAAAAGAAAAAAGTGAAAAAGAAATGGCAATTTCACCTTCAGATAAAAGCTACTAAGGGAAAAAGAAAGTACAGAATGTAAAAGGGTATTTTCTTTAAAAAAATACTTTACATATTTCAATTCTTGTATTTCCCTTGGGGTTTGCATATTTCGGTCACATAGTTATCCAATTAAAATGAAAACTCTGCATTATCCTTTAGGCTAGGACAGCTGCCAGCTGCTAAGTTTTATAAAGTCTTTAATCTTGTCCATAAATATTTAACAAGAATTGGTTGGTACACAAGCCAAAGTAAAGTAAGAAATCAAAGGCATGAGCTCTGCAGTAACCTCTGTATTGTCTGAATGGAGATGAACTACTGGAACAAAATTATGACTTTTCTCTTTTTATGTTAAAATTATTATTAAAATATATGCAGGCAACTTTTCTGATCATTTTCCCATTTTCTTCTCCTCATGTAATGTATAGAAGAGAAGCAAAGAACTAAACAGTCTTCAAAACTGAGGTAAATCTCTCTTTTCCAAACTGAGTGTACAGTGCCATTTTATCCTATATGCCTTCCATGTTAATTAGTTGTTTTTCAAGCACAGCCTTCAATAAAGGGTAACGTCTTTTCATGATACATTGGATATATAGAGACTGTGTGTTCAATATCTGTAGGCAGAAATATACTTACAGGTGTAATGTGACTACAAGCATAGCCCACAACATCAGCTCTTTGCACCATCAGCACCAGGACACTCTCACACATGGCACGCTGTCTAAACCCCACGGCAGCAGCAATGCACATAGCCACCTCGTTTAGACTGACATCAGTCTGACGGCTGAGCTGGCAGCGTAAGTCACACCCAGGAGCAAGGAGGAGTCCTGTGACTGCTCTGTTTCCACAGACTGCGTGCACAGGAACATACCTGGGAGGAGGCAGCCTTCAAAAGCACGTCTGAGGAAATCACCGATGCAACAGCCCCACGCCAAGCCAGGGAAAACTGGCAGCTCTTGCTTGGACACAGGATATTCTAACAGGTGCTGAACTGAGGGACTTGTAGACTTGTATTTGTAAGGCTACGTGCAGTCATAGCCTTGCATAACCCCATTTTTTCAGAAAGCAGAGGAATAGTCCTGCTGTCTATAAGGAAATGGTAATCAGTGCCTGCCCCCAATCCCAGGCCTCCAATCCCAATGTTATGTCCGCAAAGGATCAGCAGCCGGAGACATGGCCTTGCCCTGCAGCAGTACGTTCATGATAAGCACACAGCAGAGTTACAGCATATACAGCAGCAGCATTACAGCATCATCATCTCTTGGGCTCAAGAGAATAAGCTCAGTGGCAAGCTCCACATGTGGCCCTTGCATGATTCGTTTCAGTTTTTCTCATGACTGCTGACCACCAAACCTCATCCATGGCCTGGACTATCAGCTCCCCAGGATCCTACACCCATAGGACTAGGGAGTGCAGACACCATAAAGAACAAGCATGGAACAGCACCTTCTGAGTCCTCTATATGAGTGATGGACAATCCATGCCCAAGACAGAGAATGACGGCCGCTGGTTCACACTTGTAGATCTCTTCTTTCAAAATGTTTGCAAACAGAACAACGTATTTTAGTGTCTAAGGGGTTTTAGGCCTGGTTTCACCTTCACTTCAAGGAATTATCTTAGCTTAATTTTTGTTTGGATTAAATACATACTGCTAAGTATAGTCAAACTGAGATAAAGTCCTTTAGCACAGCCTTAAAAAAATAATTAACGAGACCAATTTCTTGCCCATTTGATTGCCAGGCCTGTACAAACTCAGAGTTGAGAGACAGCACAGTGAGCAGTCTCAGTCTAATAAACAAATACACAATGGAAAGCACTGCTCTTAATCCTATCCGTTTGACAGTAGCTCTTTAAACATCAT
The DNA here is from genome assembly GCA_034782735.1 of Sagittarius serpentarius. NCBI lineage: Eukaryota > Metazoa > Chordata > Aves > Accipitriformes > Sagittariidae > Sagittarius > Sagittarius serpentarius. Next base: position 44,148,839 of record JAVKLA010000001.1, on the reverse strand, counting down.
ACCATTTCAATGGGCAGAATATTGAAAAATATAAGCACAAGCTCTCCAAGCACAGACTACCCAAGAGGACGATCAGCCAGATGACCTAATGACTCTTAGAATCATAGAGTGGTTTGGGTTGGAAGGACTCTTCTCTGCCTCTGTGACAAAAGTAGGTATCTTTGTCAGCTGAACCCAGCTCAGGTGAGTCAGAGAGATGCTTTTAAATTGATTATTTTTCACTAAGGCAACCACAGCAGAAACAAAAAAAAAACAACTAATTTTCAGAAAGACCATATCACTTATAATGACATAAAGTAACTATCTTTGTCAGGATGTCAACCTTGATGTAAACAGACAGTTAGATATTGGAACTGCACTCAGTAAACTAAAGCTGCATATGCTATAAATTGGTTATAAGGCACTCCCTGGCACAATGGAGCAAAGCACACGATAGAGCTTAATCCTTCTGCTTTCTGAATCAATATTCTTCTCAATTTAACAGGATGGGATGGAAACACTAGAATCAGCTTCACAGAAGTGGCAGAGTGAATTGTGAGGAATGCTGGCGATAAAATCAGATGAAAAGGGTTATTGCCAGGACCCTTGTGAGTGGCAAGTGCTTTTCAGAACTTTGCATTTTCAGTTTTAATCTGAAACCTAGAAACAAAGGAACCTGACTTTTCAAAGGAAGATCTTTGGCAATGTTGTTAAGGTGAGAGGTTGGGGGAAGAGAGACAAAAGAACAGGGTTCTTGTGAGATTTCTGGAAATTAAAACCCTGACATATTCAAAATGACTAGTCATTAATGAAAAATATGACTCATTCTCCTACCTCTGTCACTGGTGAGTCAAGTAAGCTTGGAAAACTATGGTCAGAAGTATAGGTGACTGCAAGTCTCTCTGAAGTTTGTGAAAGCTGCAGAGACTAAGCACACTAGAAAAAGTCAGGTCACTAATACCCCTGCACCAAAATTTCACATATATTTAAATGTAATTCTGAGGCAGTATTGACTCATCTTTTTCTTCTTCAAGTAAGCAAAATAAGGCCTTCAAATACATCCATGAAAAAAAAAAAGCTTTAAATCCCTCTGAACACAGGTTCCAAGTACAAAGCTCATGGCATATCCCACCCAATCTGTGATTGAGATGCTATTTGAACTTTGGATACAGACTGAAGAGGTATTAGTCCTCAGTTTTGTTAGCCCTGGCAGATTAGAGCAGAGTCCTTCGCAGGACTGTGAATAATTGAACAAAGGAATTCACTGCTATGGTCAAGGTGAGCAAAATTCATGGAAGAACTCATCCTCATAAGAAAATTTTATAGCAGACTCATCTCTGACAGGTATTAATTATCAATGAGGGAGCTCAATGCAAAGATAAGCTAGGGAGGATAGGTACTATGACAGCCTCAGAAAATCTGCACTTAGCCTAGTGAGCAAACCCACTTTTGTCAAAGACGAGATTCTCAGGCTCACAAGCCCTTAGGTCAGAGCTAATTAAAGTTCAGGAAGAGCAGCAAGAAGTAATGAGCATGGCAATTCCCCTGATGGAGGAAACAATCCAGGGGAAACCAGTAGGAGGCTGAGCATAATCACCCTGGGGTGAGATATGTCAAAGTTAGGGAAGGCCATATGAAAACTGGTGATACCTGGGTGAGAAGAGCTGCAGTAAGCAGGAGGCAGTCCCATATTTTGCAGTGGGGGGCAGAGGAAAACAGTAAATTACGTCCTTTTATCCACTCAATACAAACTTAACTTTTCTTCAACAGAAGTCCAACCAGTTTGTGTGCTGAAGGACAGAATGACTAACTGAGGCCAGCCTCTGGACTGAACCTTTATGTCCAAATGTTTAGTCCTTGAGCCAGAATTAGATATACAGCGTGATGTAATACTACTGGATGAAGCCATGCCTCCTGGCAGAAATGCTATGAGCAGATAAAAACACGTGCGATTCAGCTGTACAGACCACCAGGGTGTCCTGGTTTCAGCTGGGACCAGTTAATTGTCTTCCTAGTAGCCGGTACAGCGCTGTGTTTTGGGTTAATATGAGAAGAATGTTGATAACACCCTGATGTTTGCAGTTGTTGTTGAGTACTGTTTAGACTAAGTCAAGGACTTTTGAGCTTCTCAGGCCCAGCCAACAAGAAGGCTGGAGGGGCACAGGAAAGTTGGGAGGGGACACAGCCAGGACAGCTGACCCAAACTGGCCAAAGGGGTATTCCATACCACGGGATGTCATGCCCAGTATATAAACTGGGGGGAGTTTGCCTGTGGGGGGGAATTGCTGCTCGGGCATAGAGCAATTGCATTGTGCATCACTTGCCTTGCTTATTCCAATCCTTTCATTATTATTGTCACTTTATTGTTGTTGTTAGTGTCTTTGTTAGTTTCTTCCTTTCTGTTCTATTAAACTGTTCTTATCTCAACCTATGAGCTTTACTTTATTTTCTGATTCTCTCCCACATCCCACTGGGTGGCAGGGGGGAAGTGAGTGAGCAGTTGTGTGAGGCTGAGTTGCTGGCTGGGGTTAAACCATGACACTCCTTGTCACCACTCTTAGGGTACCATCAAGCAGCATGACAAGTTACTAGAAATCATTATGACAATATGTACACACTATAGCAAATTTAGCCAGCCCCTCTGCCTTGATTTTTATTTGTTTGGCTAACAGTTGACTGCTTCCTTTCTCAGGTACTATTCTACAGGACAAACTGAATTCTGAAACTTATTCTGGTTTTCCATAAGCATATATAACTAAAATTTTACTAAAGGCCCCAAAAATCAAAAACTGTACTTCAGGAGGGATGCAGAATTGCTCTCTGAAGCTTCTTACTGTGTTTCCAAAAAGAGTCCCAGGAGTTCACAGACAACAACCCAAGATACGCTTTTAAAAGTATTACAAAATGCGTATTAGAAATAAAGACCAAAGGACCAGTTTCTTCACTGTTTCTGGGGGCTGAGAAATCAAGGCCCAGTGACGTGAAACTTCACCACTGGTATCTACTACCCAAAACACATTGGAAATGTCACTATATGAAGTCTCTGACTTGAACAAGTCAGAGACACCTAGATTGATTTATCTTAAAAGGTGACATGAGAATCCAAGATAATAGATCAATCTAAGAACTAGCAACGTACGCCCATTCCTACTGATTTATAGAAGTAAAATAAGGTCCAACAATCACTCTGGAAGAGTAACAGAGATAAAAGGTCTCAGAGCAATTACAACACCAAAGCAATAAATGCAGTGAAAATCTGCCAGCAGCTAGAAGCAATGCTCCTGAAGCACACACTAGCTGCTAAAGGAAAAACAAAAAAAGAAACAGACTATCCTTCCACCCCAGACTCATTAAAAAGGGAAATTAAACCAATTCAAGATAAATACAGTGACAAGAAGGAAACCTTGTCCAATGTTCAATCTCCATACAAAGGCACATTGTCCGTAGCTTAGAACTAGCTAACAAATGAATAAATAATTTGCAGGCAAAGTCCATATGTTCCTTATTTCAAGACTGACAGAAACCAAACTGCCAATGACAGGGAATGACAACTACCTGTCATGGCTGAACATCAGCCATGTCTGTCAGAGACAAGACATCCTCATGTCCATTGGTTTTAGTCCAATATTTTACACCTGACTTGCATGCTCCCCCAATTTCATTGCCAGTCTCAGCCCAACATACACCCTAACTTCAAACCAACATACAGAGTAAAAGACAAATACGAGCACATGTGGAGAAACGCACCGGTTTCGTCATGATAGTTCACAACCTCCGTCTCCATCCAGGCATTATCAGTATTACGAGGGTCATCCACGTATCCTCTGTACACCTAAGGTCCCAAACAAACAGAAATAAGATCAGTGTCACAACAAACAGGGTGGAATGAATAAGAAGATTTTGTCTTTCTCTCAGATACATTTGCCTTTAGAGTTTTCAATAGTCCCCTCCATTTCCTATACCATGACAACTGCAGCATCACAGCTTATTTTCATTTCAGCTACATTTTTTCAAGTTCCATACAACTGCGAGTTACACACATAACTCAAGAGGCTATCACAAGAGACACAGAGCTCACCACAAAGTGTTCCTGGCTGAACAGCTTGTGGAGTTGCTTCTCCAATTCCGCTTTCTCCTCAGGTGATTTCTGCAAGGAGTTCAAGGCTTCCTCCTCAAATTCTCGCTTCAGGGTGGTGCTAATCTTCTCCCCTGGGTCCACCATCCCCTTAGAGGGGGGAAAAGAAAAAAAGTGACTGTCCCTCAGATTCCACTTGGTTTTACTCCCCTTAGACTGTTTCTTAGTATATTACATCCACTTGCATCATACTCTGGACATGGGAGGAACTTTATGCTCAGTTGTAAAGAGCAAGCACGCACATCCTTCAAAACCTGCAATGGATTAAATTGTGCCTGCATTAAGCAAAAGACATGGTAAGAACTGAAATACGAATACTGCCTTGCAATGCAGAAAGAGCAGAAGGCATATGAGCTGATGCTTGGGCAAAGCTAGTTTAAGGAGTATTTCTCCTCACCTCTGCAACACTCAGTTGCTCATCAAAAAGCACACTTATCACACACATGCCAATTATCACCTCGTGGCCTTACCAGTGGGGAAATGTCTACTGTCTCTGGAGCTTTGCTCTTACCCCTGGAATGGCCCACTCCCCACAGTCTCTCCTCTTGATAGCTACAAACTGTAAGATGTTTTTGCCAGTAACTGGATGAGCAATTTTCTTGCCACTTCCATCCCTCTTCCACCTGCAGCACAAGACAAA
>JAVKLA010000001.1:44117261-44143985 GCA_034782735.1 Sagittarius serpentarius | reverse complement strand
TTGGCCGGGGAGGAGCGCTGCTCAGGAACTAACTGGGCATCGGTCGGTGAGTGGTGAGCAATTGCATTGTGCATCACTTGTTTCATATATTCCAATCCTTTTATTATTATTGTCATTTTATTGTTGTTGTTAGTTTCTTCCTTTCTGTTCTATTAAACAGTTCTTACCTCAACCCATGAGTTTTACTTCCCCCCCCCCCATTCTCTCTCCCATCCCACTGGGTGGGGGAAGTGAGCGAGCGGCTGCGTGGGGCTGAGTTGCTGGCTGGGGTTGAACCACAACACAGGGACACATGGTTCCTATGAGCTGAAACATGGCCCACAACTGCTGTGGGACAGGGAGGAGAGGAGGAGTACTTCTCATCACATCATGTCCAAAGTACTAAATTGTTCAGTGGAGCAAATCGTAGAATCATAGAATTGTTAAGGTTGGAAAAGACCTCTAAGGTCATCAAGTCCAACCATCAACACCACCATGCCCACTAAACCACGCCCTGAAGTGCCACATCTACACGTTTTTTGAACACCTCCAGGGATGGTGACGCCACTACTTCCCTGGGCAGCCTGTTCCAATGTTTGACCATTCTTTCAGTAAAGAAATTTTTCCTAATATCTGATCTAAACCTCCCCTGGGGCAACTTGAGGCCATTTCCTCTCATCCCATCAGTAGTTCCTTGAGAAAAGAGACCAACCCCCACCTCACTACGACCTCCTTTCAGGTAGTTGTAGAGAGCGAGAAGGTCTCCCCTCAGCCTCCTTTTCTCCAGGCTAAACAGCCCCAGTTCCCTCAGCCGCTCCTCATAAGACTTGTGCTCCAGACCCCTCAGCAGCTTCGTTGCCCGTCCCTGGACACACTCCAGCACCTCAATGTCCTCCTTGTGGTGAGGGGCCCAAAACTGAACACAGTACTCAAGGTGCGGCCTCACCAGTGCCGAGTACAGGGGGATGATCACTTCCCTAGTCCTGCTAGCCACACTATTTTTGATACAGGCCAGGATGCTGTTGGCTTTCTTGGCCACCTGGGCACACTGCTGGCTCATAGTTCAGCTGGCTGTCAACCAGCACCTTCAGGTTATTTTCTGCCACGCAGCTTTCCAGCCATTCTTCCCCAAGCCTGTAGCGTTGCATGGGGTTGTTGTGACCAAAGTGCAGGAGCCGGCACTTGGCCTTGTTAAACCTCATACAATTGACCTCGGCCAATTGATCCAGCCTGTCCAGAACCCTCTGCAGAGCCTTCCTATCCTCGAGCAGATCAACACTCCTGCCCAACTTGGTGTCATCTTCAAACTTACTGAGAGAGCATTATCTTGCTTGTGTGCATCCAGACAGCGATGCGCCAGCAAGAAGCTTTGGTGAGAGGCACAAGCAACATCACTCTCCCAATTTGGATCCCCCCTGTGGACAGCACACATAAGATATAGCACGAGACATATAAACAGCTTGAAGTGCAGGACTTATTGCAGTTCTATTTTTACCTGATGCTACATCAGAAAAGATTGCTATTAAGCTAGTAGAAACTTCTAAGGCTGCGCCAACTGCCTTTAACTGATACTATTACTTTAACTGATTCCTTCAGCAAATAGCCAGCAATAGCCTTTATTTCCTAGGTTACTTCCCCACAACAGTAATCGAATTCTTGTTAACAATTTCCAGTCATGGAGGAAATCTGAACAAACTAATATCTGATAAAGCACCTCTGTTCACAGCTGTGCAATCTGAAGTATTTCTGAGGGAGAGACATATTAAGCCTTGAAATTCTTCCATTTATTATCCTTATGCCAATGAGAGAATGGAACATTTTAATTGAGTTTTGAAAGAGTGTTTGCAAACTGCTGACCTAGAAGGAAAGCCCTGTAAATCATTTCCATAGATTTCTTACAGGACTAGTGAGAAACCTGACATGAAGCAAAAGAGCCGTCTGCCACAGAACCAGCGAGTGAGTAGTGCATACAGATCAAGTTAAATGCTGTTTTTCACAAGCCTCAGCCAGAGCTACAGGTAGATTTGTTTCAGGAGCAACAGAAGCATTTTGCACCATAGCATCATGCACACCACTTCAACTTTCCTTTAAAAGGAAAAAACAGGAAAACATAAACCCAGGGAAATAGGATAATATAAACAGATAGAGATCATCTGTTTTATAGTACTTGCCTCTCAGCAGAGCACAGAGGTAGAAACTCAAGTTGCTTTAGCAACCATCTGCCTGTTCTCTAATTTGGGGGAACTCTACAAAAGTTATCATAAAACTTAGATATAGAGTACATAGGTTCATCTCATTCTGATAAATGATTCAGCGTAATTCAACTCACTAGAATGTACACAGCACAGCACACCACCATTAGGCGGTAGACATATATCTGCTCTAATGCTATCTTTCTGTAATAAATGATTCGGTTTTGATTCTAAGACTGGATTTCTGATAATGAAATGTGCTACTAAGCTCAGAGACACTTACAGCTGCAGAGGAACTCACACCACAGTTACCAGGAAGGAAAAATAAGGAATGATATAATCTGCATTCTTGCACTTCCAGACCAGGAGATTACATTTTGGATTATTTTGACAGGCTGGATTGCAATACTTGATATTTTGAGCAGAGTATACTTTTGTCAAATAATTGTTCTATCATAAAATGAAAGACACATTTATCAGTGAGAGACAGGTGTGAAAGCAGAGATCAAACACGCAGAAGCATCTTTGTGCAGTCTCCCATAGTGGTAACTTCACACGTTAAAATATTTTAGAAGTTTGACCTGGTGCCAAAGGACACAGAAATGGCCGAGGTACTCAATGTCTTCTCCACCTTGATCTTTCACTGGTAAATCTTGCCATCAGCAATCTCAGGTCCATGAGACTGTAGGAAAGTTTGGAGCAAGAAAGACTTACCATTCATGGAGGAGGATCCAGTTAGGGAACATTTAAACAGATTGGACTTACATAAATCCCTGCAACCTGATAGTGTGTATTCGCAAGTGCTGAGAGAGATGGCCAATGTCATTGCACGGCCATTCTCAATAATGAAAGATCATGGTGATCAGGGGAGGTTCCTGAGCACCAGAAGAGAGCAAACATCACTTCTGTCTTCAAGAACGGCAAGGAGGATCCAAGGAACTACAGGCCAGACGGCCTCACTTCAGTCACAGGGAAGGTGATGGGACAAATTCTCCCAGAGGTCCTTTACAGAGGTCAGAAAGGTGATTGGGAGTAATTAGCATGGATTTATGAAAGGGAAGTCATGCCTGACCAACCTGATAGGCCTCTACAATGACAAGACCAGCTTGGTGATGACAGTAAAAGCAGTTTATCTCTACTTTATTATCACTTTCAGCACTGTCTACCACATCATTATCACTGACAAACTGATGAAATACAGGCCAGATAAGTGGACAATGAGGCGGACTGAAAAAAGGCTGAACTGCAGGACTCAAAGGGTTGTGATCAGCAGCATAAAGTCCAAATGGAGACCATTCCCTAGTGGTGTACCCCAAGACTGAATATCAAGCCCAGTGTTGCTTGATTCTTCATTAATGATCTAGATGATGGGGCAGATCAGGAAGGCATCATCAGGAAGTTTGCAGATGATACAAAACTGGGAGGAGTGCTTGATAGATGTTGATAGTGATGGAAGGGACCTCAGCAGGGCCAAAAAATGGACAGAATAATGTTGGACTTCAGAAGGTTCAACAAAGGAAAATGCAAAGTCCTGCACTGGGGAAGAAATAACCCAATACACAGTTCAATCTGGGAACAACAGGCTGGAAAACAGCTTTGCAGAAAAGAACCTGGGAGTCCTGATAGACAGGTTGAACGTGAGTAAGCAATGTGCCCTTGCAGTAAAGAAGACCAAAGGCATCCTGGGCTGCATTACAAACAGCATTGCCAGCAGGTCCAGGGAGGTGATGCTTCCCCTCTGCTCAGCCCTGATGAGACACATCTGGAGTCCTGTGTCCAGCTCTGGGTTCTCCAAGACAAGACAGACATGCACATATGGGAGTGAGTCCAGCAAAACATCACAAAGATTAACAAGGGCTTTCAACACACAAGTAGAAGCTGAGAGAACTGGGACTGTTCAGGCTGGAGAAGGGAAGGCTCAGGGTGATCTCATCAATGTCTATTAATACCTGATGGGGGAAGTAAAGAAAATGCAGCCAGACTCTTCTCAGCAGTGACCAGTGACCAGACAAGAGGCAATGGGCACAAACTGAAATACAGCAAAATCCATGTAAACATAAGAAAAAGCTTTTTCACTGAGAGGGTAGTCATGCTCTGGTATGGTTTTCCCAGAGAGGTTGTAGAGTGTCCATCCTTGGAGCTATTCCAAATCTGACTGGACAGGATCGTGAGCAATTTGCTCTAGCTGACCCTGCTTTTAGAACGGGAGTTGGACCAGATTATTTCCAGAGGTGCCCTCCAACCTCAGTCATTCTGGGATTATGTGAATTTACCATTTGGATTAATTGTCTACATATCTTTCAGTGGGGTAATTCAACAAAATTGCGAGATGTCTACTATTTCATCTAAAAAAAAAAGGTATGTATTCCACTAGGCAGGACACATTTGATGTTGTGTTTGACAGCTGCAGTTAGGGAAATGGTTTTAAAGTATACTTTATATTGCAGTGTGTAAGTGTGACTGCTCCTATTGTCCAGGTACCATTATTAGACAGAAGTACCTGAAAGAATGGATGCCATTGCTCTTTCCAAAGTAACGTATCTGTGAAAAAGCCCAGCTTCTTTGGTAACGCACAAAGAAATTGTAACTCATATTTTATATATTTTAGAGCTTTCATAATTCAAAGATACCAGCACTTACATGTTATTGATTATACTTACAACTCCTAAGTCCTGGGACTTGTTTCTCAGAGCCAAGGATCACATTTTTTCCCCTCTAATCCAGCTATATTTTTTATTGAAGAGGAGCTGTTTCACCCACAGGCGCCTGCTTGTAGTCAGTTGCTGCTTAATAGCAATCACTGCCTCTCTACTTTTTCTCTTAGCTTCAGTATAATCTCAACAGCAATCCTGTACTGATTAATCTTACCTAAATTTATTGTGTATATGTCTCAAATAGCACAAATTTTGAATTTCAAACTGACACTCTCCATTCTGGTACTTATCTGCCTCAGTTTCCTTTCTGATTCTGCTTGTCTCATCTATAACTACCTTTGGAGCTAGAAGCATTTCAACCAAGGCACACAGGTGCTATGCTGACAGAAACAGTAGGAAATATGAACAATAAATATCTCTCACTGCATGCTGAAAGAAGGTCTTGGCTTCTCTCTGTATGTGCATCTTCAGAAAACAGATTGAGATTATTGAACACGGGAAGACTTTGCCTCTTTGAGACTAACGGGGTGAGGAGGGAATATAATCAAGTCAGACTTGAATAAATACATTAAAAAGAAAAAAACAACAAAATAAAACAAAGCCACATTTTCCCTACAGAATTCAATATCATGACTAGCCTTCTCCATAGATTTTCTCCCAGTCAGAAGTATTAAATGCTGCTATGGTGCCAACTTAGCTGGGCAATAATGAGTGGCTGGGGTTGGACTTACTGTTGTCTCATCAGCATTCAGTAACAGTACATCATACTGCAGCAAGGAGGAGACAGAATGGGGGAGGGAGAAGAGATAAAAGGAAAGAAGGATTAAGACAAATACTATTTCTTAAATTACACAGTAGGTTTTCATGCTAATGGATATCCCTTTTCAGACTTCATGCTAAGTAAAGAAATTGGCATAGTATGTAGCGAAGACACTAGTATGATTATATATATTTTTGGTCATTACATTTTGGCAGGAATTTTGGCAGCCTTATTCCACACAGATACGTAGACATATCATTCACTCTGTAAATAGGCCTCCATTACAGCCAGAACAACGTCTACTATTATTCTCTTCTTCTTTCTCTGTGCTCCTGAGACAACACCATTTTTGCCTGAACAAAGAATACATAGGGTATCTGAGGTCTTAACAGCACTCCAGGGCCAGATCGTTTTTTGGTGTTAAAGGCCACAGGGGACAGTAGACCAACAGCAGTGCATATCAGCTGACACTCCTTATTTGCAAAGATCCACCTGGAATTTGTGACCAACTTGTGCAGCTCACGCTGAAGCCTGTGATGCTAGAGCATCACTGCTATCAGTATTCATTCTACCTGCAGTGAACTGACTTGCTTTTCTGGGCTGCAATCACACCTTACAGTGATGCTGTACACACATCACTGGTCTCTGCTAGAAAGCACCTATGATCCTAGTACAGCATTTTTAAAAATTATTTAGTATGCTCGTTATTAAACTTGTCTCCAAGTTCTACAAACCTATAATTATTCATGGCAATGAGGCCACATTTGTTGGAGGATTATATATATTTTTTTTCACCCTTAAAGTACCCCTTTTTCAACTTGGGCCAGAAAAATTGGTAGTTTATGCCTTTAATGAAGCACTAATTTTCAAGCAAAAATCCACCTTGCTTAGCATCAGCTTGGACTGTCTCCATGCACAATCCCCAGGAGGGACTGTCACCCTATCTCCCCATGTCTTCTGGCATTCCCATTATCCAGAGCCTTCCCAGTCCCACACTGACCAGCTACATTGGCTACTTGGTGAGAATGCAGTCACAATCCTAGTTTCATCTCCACAGACTCGCACAAAATTTGGTAGGAGGGAGTAACAGTACTACTTCTTCTTAAGGTTTTATGACAAGTGCATGCACTGCAGAAGAAAGCAGAAAGAGGGAACTGTAATGAAGATACAGGTAAGTTTCAACTCGTAGTTTCACATAGTGTACTGTGAAAAGAAAAATCTCTTCCATTTAAGTCTCCTCTCCCACTAACATTGCTGGATGTATCAACAGACTTCACTTTCAGAATTTGTCACTTAGCAATATATAAACAAATCTACAGTTGGTTCTAATTGATTTATTCTACCTGCTTCAGAGACCCTGTCTAAAATTTTATAAAATATAATTCCAGAAGTTTGCAGCAGATCTATTGAAAGGGACCATAGATTTCTGATTCCCATTTGTATTGAAAATCAATAATTACTAGGCATAAGACAAGACAAAGAGATTTGTTATTAAAACAGAAGGTCAGGAGCCCAAATATCTGGGTTATATTTCTGAGTTGAGTCTAGGTGTCTGTGGGTCCAAGTATATAATTTCATATTTGTGTATCTAGCTGTCTTTGTAAAAGGAGGTATTTAATTTGCAGAATGCTTGCAAGGTAAGGTACCATTTATAATGGACCTGAAGTCTTCAGGTGGAAGGCCAGTCTGGTATCACTGGACTAACATTAAGTATCCATTATATTCAATAAAAACCAAGTGAAATGGGAGCTATTAGGAACAAAGTCTAGCACACAGCAATTAGTCAAGGCCAGTTCAGTTGCCTTGATTCCCTTCCCTTTGTAAGTCCCTTCTGCACACTGAACAAGACAGGTACCCTGTAGAGAACTAAAGTAGGATGTTATAATTTAAGATACTGGACACATAGTTAATGCTGCACAGCCAACAGTAAATCTGGCATTTTTCAGCCTCAAAATACTTGACTTTGCAACCTAAGTAACTATCTTAATGAACTGCATTGCTCCAAATAAGTAGACTGTTAATCTAGACAAGCATCACTTTGAAATGGGAAGAAATCCAAGCTTACATCTCCACAGTCAATTTGCCAGTCATTCTATGGACACATCTGCTGATCATACAGCCCCATGCCATAGGGGTCTGGCTGCATTTGCCTGAAGCCAGTTCTGAATTCAGAGGGTATAACTGAGCCCTGAAAGCCTCCCAGCCCCTTGGTCAAGCAAGCATTTACCAAGAAGCTAAAATGGATATAACAACTCTTTCCTCCCCCGCGTGCTGCCTTTGTGTCACCCCTGACTTTGCTTCTTCCCTAGAAGCAGCCCTTGAACACCAATCCTGGCATCTACATCCTACACCGCACCCCAGCCATTAGCACCTGGAAAAGTCCCAGAGACTTAATTTAATTCTTATTTGACTAAATCATGTCTTTCTGTGAAAGAATAGTCTTGCTATCTAGAAAGGCGGAGAGATCTAAACCTTATACTGGCTCTTTATTTCTTGTACAACTTTATCATCGAGGGGGAAGGCTGTGTAGGTCAGATGAGGTGCCCAGTTTCACTTGTGTAACACCCTTGCTGTCAGTGTATTTGCACAGCTGTGACTTAGCAAATGGGTCTAATGCTGAAGAGACAAGGAAAGAAGTGTTTTTCTTTGTGGTACTGGCTGAGCAAACCTTGCAGGCACTCTGCTAACAGAGTAAAAAATCATTCAAAGCTGTCTCTTGTCACACTAGTCAGTGAGTATTATTCTCTGAGTGCAGCCTCGTTGAGAAGGAAGAGGCTATGCTTACATAGATACTTTTTGATCTACAAATGCATTTTAAGGTAGAGGTATACATTTTAAAGTGAGAACACAGAGACCAGTCGGAAAAGAAAGAAAGGCAGCATGTGCTAGAATGAAACCAGCAATGGCAAAAAAAAAAGACAGGACTATGATGAAATACTTTCTTTTACAGCACAGATACCCAGCTTCAGCATGCCCTTCACAAAGCCTTGAGGGCTGACCCAGACCCTACTGAAATGAACAGCAGACTTCCACACAGAATATTGCTAGTTGCACCCTGACTTGACTGCAGATATTTACACATTTCTTGCAACAGACACCATATTTTGTACCTACTGACAATCAGCCACCGTCATTACCCAGCCTGTGAGTGGCTGACTGCTTTTCCATTATATATGTAAAATATATAGAACTAACTAGGCTGTAATCTGGCTGCTTTCACTTATGTGTTTATCTTTGTGGCAGTGCTGTATGACTGACATCAGACAAACAACAGTGTAGGATCCTTCCTAAGGGTGTCTTTTGCCAGGTCTCTTTGTTAAAATGGTGCAGCTGGACTCCCCATGGTCCACAAGAACACATAGGTAGGAATGCCTGTGCAGGCCTCCAGAATGGGCTGTACCCAGCCTTGTCTTTTGGTTTCATTCTCACAGATGTTAAAATAAGCATCGCAGCTTCTTACTCTAGAGAGTCACAGCAATCAGACAGGCATACCCCCTGAGGCAGCAGGAGTAAGTGGTAGAAAGCCTTTTAAACCTATGTTGGCATTGTATGTGTTCTTCCTCAAGTCAAATGCAGAAACTGAAGAAATGGCTGGAAAAGTATAGCTGCACCAAGCAGACAGATTGACCTTCATTTTACACAGTCAAATTCTCAGTCCCGTCCAGCCCAGTCTTATCTCCCTAGATGAGTCACCACAGTGTCAAGGATAAAAAGATCAGTGGAGTTCCAATCTGCAATGTGCATTTTTGTAGCACACCAGAAGCGGATATACGGACAACACACACAATGTGTGGAAGAATACTACTAGCTGTTAATTCAGTTCATAGCTGTACTGGTAGTTAGCACAGAGTTTCTTCTCCTAAAACTAGCATATTTTAAAGTTGTCTAGAAATAGAGAGCTAGAGCAGGATCACACTGAGAAACAAGGTAAGTTCAGCCACTTGCCAAAAAAAGGTATTGATTAACAAAAGTAGATTCAACACTAAAATAAACTGAAATAAGTTTTCTGAAATTTTGAACATGATGTTTGCAAAAATGTACTAGTGTACTCTTTTTTCCACAAGAAGCAGTTGATATGTGCCAAAATTTCCATGCCAATAGAGACAGCATTTCATGTCATTTCAGTGCCTCCATTTTGGGGTTTTCAGCTTGTGACACTTTAATGAAACTTACTCCTCTTCAAGGCAAATACTGCTGTCAGATGGACACTTACCAATCAAAGCACCAACTAGCTGCTTTCTTTGGAAACCATGAGTAATTTTTTTTATGGTAGGAACTGAGCTACAGGAAAATGGCTATATCAGTTGCCCCACTCTAACAAAATGTTTGATTTCTTACAAAAAAGACTTGAAATGATGAAAACCCACTATCTATGATGTCGTATAGGAAGGGTGATGGCACAGTAAGGGAAGAGGTGCACATCTGCTGTCTCTGCCCCATGCCAGGACACAATGGGAGCATTCTGACTCCTTCCACCCAATGCTCTCTGCCATGCGTTAAAAGTCTAGGGGGGGCACTCAGGCTGCCTCTGCAGTCTCTTTAGGGTCTGTGTATTTTTCATTTCTTAGTCAAAAATTAGTTCTTAAGCTTGTTTTTGCAAATAACAGCCAAATCTAAAAGGGGATCAAAAGACTACCTATTTGAGAAATTAAGTGTAATTCTTCATAATTAAAAAAGAATACATATGCAACATAAATATGAAGCCAGAAGGTGCTCTTTTTGTTTATAATGTCATGGTTAAGGCTGGTTTCCACAGCAGCAGAAAAGAAGATTTTTGTTTTTTCCCATACACCCCCCCCCTCCCAGAGGAACTATTCAGCTATTGAATTTAGGAAGATTCACTTAGCTTATTAAAAATACTTTTTTTTTTTTTATGATATGCCAAAAGTGATAAAAGATCAGCTACTTATATCATCTCCCACTTAAAACATCTCCTTCAATGTATCTGTAACTGTATTTTTTTATTGCTTTTCTGAGTTTCAAAAGAGGTATTTAGAAATACAGCAAGGACATTTGATTATTCAGCACCAGCTGAAGTCAGAAAATCACACTGATTAATGGTATTAAGCTGAGGAGAGTCACAAAATTAATTATAAGTTTACATCAGACCTTTACAAGCAGGTAGCTCTAGGTTCATAAGAATGACATTAGGTTTTCCATAAACAGCTATATAGCTGAAGATAATTTCTCCTATTAAAAGTATATGCATTTACAATTTCTATTTTTGTGTCTGATAGCAAAAGCTATAATCACCAATTCATTGTGCAGATATGGAAAGCTCTGTTCTAACAAGTCTGGGTTAAGTAAATTGTTGCAGAAAAAAGGAAATACAGTCCATTTTAATTGACAGTCTCACAGCCATGCATTAGTAGGCAAGTTCAAAGACTCAAAGACTGTGGTCTCTTTACATTGCCTATGGAAGACTAATATACTCTCAAATGGCACAATATGTAGATCTGTGGTTAAAAAAAAAAACATACAGCCTGGCATTCAACAGTGGTGAACAACTACAAGGGCAGATTTGGGATATCAGCTGAGGATTATTTAGACTGTTAGGCACTTGGAAATTGGTCTTATTTCCACTGAAGTCAACGATTACACTTTGTTCACATCCATGGTAGGGATTTGACACTTTGACTAAATAGTTTCCCTGTTGGTTGATAGTCTGTTACAATAAAATATGTCAAGCTGCACAGCTTCCCAGCACCAGAGGTATGTCTATACAATCAACATCTGGTCAAGCTTGTGCTCAGTCCAAGCTACTACTGTGTCCACATTGTGTGGACACAATTTTGGTTTAAGTCTGCATAATCCCTCGATGTGTACTGAGACAAGACAATGAGAAAAACTGGATCCCTCGTGTTCGTTGGCACAAGTCCAAATACCTCAATATCCAGCGTGGATAGGACAGATACGCTACATTTAACCTGTCTGCTACCACATATATCCCACTTGCTCTTGCAGCAGTGTCTCATGGCTGAGGTCAAGAAGACTTACCATCTACTAGGTCTTTCCTGGGACCTTTTTGTTTGCACATGAGCAAATATTGCAAGGACTCCTGCACTCCAAGCAAGTGCATGCTATAGGCAACAGTTTACATACACAGCATATGCACAGCTCCAATTCTACCTTCCTCTCACGTGTGTGCATGGCAGACTCCCTTACATTCACAAAAGCAGCAGCTTTGATGCACTGTAGATTATCTGTGCAGATCCATCCCACTCTTTGTAGGACCTCCGCTGTTTTCTCTGTAGCACCAGACTATCTTCTGGAACACAGCAAGTAAATACAGGCCATACAATTTCTTTGGTGTTTTCAGGAGGACTCAGTTACAGAAAAACGTTAGCATTAGCATGGTCTCAAGTCAAATAACATTGTTTTATGGAATTTGCATCCTGTATTTGTAATTCTTTGCAAACCTGACCTTACAGCCTTCAGTTCTGATGGCACAAGTATTTACACAGACAAGCAGTTTCTGAGATAATCCAGTTTTGCTCAAAATGCAAAATCCCACAAATGGAACACAGTTCAGCTATCTAAACATCTGTGTAAAAAAATGCTGCTTAATTTGGAGCACTACCTTTACCACACCACTGTACTTAACACTTAGCATTTCTTTTTTACTCCAGGATGCCATACTGTTGAAATGTGCTCCATATTTGCTTCAAGAATCCAGCACAGACAAGGAGGGATTTGGTCCAGATCCTGCCATCACACACCTTCTTTCACTGACCTGAATGCAAGCTGCATCGAGCCTGGTAGATACATCTTCCACTGAGAAATTCTAGTGGACAGTTTTACCTCATTGTCCTGTGAAGACTTTCAGTTCTGCAACTGCTTCAGTTCAGTTCACTTCACTTCAGTTGCCACTCTCCAGGTACAGAGAAGAATGGCGCCTCACTCCCATTGACTGCAGTAAAAATTACACTTCATTCCTTTACATATATCTCTTTTCCCTCTCTCAGATGGAACTGTCCAATTTCTACTGGAGGGAGGAGAAAAAAAATGCATTAAAAAGGCAGCAAAGTGTATGGTGATTGCCTTTTTCCGTATCTAGTGAACACTGTCCCAAAGACGTTCTCCTCAAGTTAGATGAAACTGAATAATGTATTTTAATATCACTGCAGGATAAGTTTGACCTTTAAATATTAATATTTAAATATTAATGAAATAGCAGGAGGAAAGCAGACTGACAGGTGTAATACAAGTCAGACAAAATAGCACAGTAAAATTATATGCTGCATTGAAATTCTCATTAGTGATAATGATATATGCACATATAATCCATGATCTGAAAATGTACTCCAGAAAATCCAGGTAGAATAAATGATCAGAAAATTTTGCTACGAGTAATTATTTTTATTTCATAACTTTGGGGGCAATTCTTGAAGAGCGGAAAAGTCAGACACCTGTACTTATGCAAGTAAGTGGACTTTTTCCTCTAAATTGGACCCTTATTGGAATTGGTTCCTAAAATATTTTACCCAAGGGTCTATTTTCATTCCAACAGTATAGGTAAACCTTAATCTTTACACAATTCTTCATATTAGCTAACTAGTCTGTTCTTTATTAATCAAAGTGTATCTCTCAAACACACCCTGAGTACTGCTTATACCACTAAAGCTGTCTGAGAATAGTAGAAAATTACATGCTGAAATTATAAACATTTTCCCATTAAGTGCAATATAACAAGATAGAGACATAATTTTGAAGTAGGATCAGTTCTTCATTCAGCACCTTCACTGCAACATAATAAGACAAAATCACAGAAGTCAGGTAGAGACACTGGGAGCTTTCAACTCACTCACACTTAAAATCATGTGTGCAAATCTACAAGATGGTTTTGAAAATGTGACTCAAAGAATCTGTCTTAAAACCAATGAAAGCAAGACATTAATAATGAAGGAGAGTTTAACAGATCCACAGCTGCTGCCTCACAGGTCTGTGTCTGCTAAAGCTGCGCTGTTTAATGGAAAGATAACATGATGTTGGAAATTATGTAATTAAAAAAATTATTTACAATTAGTTTGTTTATCCTTTTTTAAGATAGTTAACTACCTAGAAAGAGTAAAGTTTTAAAAGGTGTAAATGTGTAGAAATGTGTGGTGGAGGTAAGATTTAACCTCCCTGGAAGAAGTAAATATTCTACACTAAAATCAGGCTGGCTAGGGAATTCAATTTGTTATATCTCCCAGTGTCTCTCAGCATCACCTGCAGGGCCAGACTTATTCAATGCTTTATCTTCTTCTGTCAGGAAAAAAAGTGACTAACACTAATTCTATGGCACAGCACACATGACTTTACTTTTGCAGGTAAATTCTTATCCCAAGGAATGAGACTCCAGAGAAAGTCTCACAGAGACCAACAAATAGCTGTATAACATCAGCCAACGTGAGAATACTGCAAGATCATGAATGTAGAATACAACTGAAAATGCTGTTTTCACAGGGCATGTATATTCTGAGGAGGCCAAGATCTCTGCGAAGTCTGAGCTGCCAGCATAGTAAGTTATATTTTAAATAACACCTGTACCATCTACTCCATCCTTAGTGAGCTTCCAACAGCTCTTCCAATACTTACATCCCCACCACCTCACCTGCACTATGCACAACTCCATGGCTCAACACACAGTCCAGCAAAGTGTCCTGCCATCTCCTTACCCTCCCTAATGATTTCTCTTTACTTTATTGTGCCAGAATCCCGTGACAAGCTCATGAAATTCAGAGAGAACAACTGAGGGAGCTGAGACATGACATCCAGCTTATCCCAGACACTACAGTGCCCGAACTGTGTGAGATATGGGCCTGGATGAGGCAGCCTCTAAGCACAGGGCCCATGACTGACCTGATGTCAAAGACACCTCCACTGTTCTTAGTAAGCACCACTCATCAGCAGAGATGCTCATTGTCCTTCTGATGTGAGATGATCAACCAGGAGCCATTAATTTCAGGATGTAACAGGGCTCTTAAGAAAACACAAGCTTATATTTGAGGATACACAACATGTAGATGGCGGCGACTGAAAGTCGGCATGTGCTTGGATGTGAGACATTGCATTTTGGCATCATCAAAAGACTGTTCTGTTGTCAGGGTCAGCGAGGGAAAGTGGTCTTTCACAAGAGCACACTCAGGGGACTCCGGGGCATAGCAAAACCAAAGCTTTTTGTTGAAGTCTACTATAATGATTTTTTTAATCAATGTTTAGTTCTATGGCACTTGAAATAGCATTTTCACTACAGAAATTTTGCTCCATATTTGATATCTAGACAGAATACATTTTTTGAATGCTTACGCTTGCTGGGGTGTTAAGGCATAGAGCCTAAGAAGTCACACAGAGATATGCTTCATTTATCAAAACCTGCTGCATATCTGCAAAATGTATATATGTCTTATGTTCCAGGTCTCCATGTGCATCCTTGCTTTATTTTTCTTGAAATGTACAAATCCCAGCTCAGGAATTTTCCTTTTTTTTATTTTGCCATCTAAATCAGTTAGGCATCTCTTGTTTTTCTTGCTTTCTTTTGTGAAATTACATAGTTACAGATTAATGCATTTTGCCATTCAAGGCTGAAGTAATTCAGGCTTCATTTAAAGCCCTAAATTGCCCTTTTACACGCTATAGAGTGAGTCCATTTGCTCTCTGCCTGGAGCTTACCTATACTGATTTGCTGCCTCCTTTTCTGTCTTTGATTATCTTCATCCCTTACAGATATGGGTGAGAAAGGGTAAAACACTATTAATCCAAAGGATGGGCATTATATAGAAGCAATGTCATTCTGAGACTAGAACAAAATAAAAAACCTTTCTATTTCACTCAATCTTACTTAAAAAAACTTTTTTTCACTCTGTACCCTCCAGAAGAGCAATGAAGTCATAGGCACAAAAACTGCTGCAGAGCAAGCTGAATACCAGGGCTCCCTCATGTTTTGTGCAGAGAGGGCTGAGGGAGGACAGGGTCTCTGAGAGAACAAGGGCTCACCAGAAGGACACAGGAACAGCTCTAGGCCAGATCCTATCTCTGACAGTAACCAAGAGCTTTGATTCCCTACATACCCTGGACCTGGGGCTAAAATTGATTGTTATCATGGATAAGCAAGCATAAGTAATTACTGAACTCTATACAAAAGGGCATGAGAAACCCTCTAGGGAAGCACATTTCAACTCAGCAGGTAATACTTAAAGCCTACAAACCCAGACAAACATCCAGCACTATTTCCAAAACTGCACTTAAGGACCTTGGCTATGTTAAGAGCCTATTCACTTTGTACTCCCAACAGTCAATGAAAAGAGACAGACACCACTATGGAGTCCATGTGACATTTGAACTGCTTCTTGAAGCAAGTGCTGTAATATAGGACCTCTGTTAATGTCCATAGTTAGATGGCAGGAATGTGAGCATGAATGATTTATTTCAATCGTGCAGGTTGTCTGTGACAGAGGTAGAAGCTCCACGTGTATTTTCTGAGTCCCAGTTCCACAACTGAGTGACACTGAAATAATTTTGGGTTATATGATTAATATTGTTTCTTTACACCTGCGAGTTTACATGAGAATGTTCTAAGCTGTCAGAGTACAGGGGATTGTAGAAACTAGACTGTATGCCATGGCTGAACAGTGTTTCAGTCACCAAATGCTTCCTTCCTTTACTAATACATATCCTCTAATAAGGCTCTGTTAATTCCCTTCAAGAAAATTCCAGTATCTGATGTGCTGTTGCATGCCTGGTAAATGACTTGTGTTTTACCATTATGTACGTAAAGATGGAACATCTCTCTTTGCACGACTCAATGATTTAATAATTATTAATGAGACATTATGCCTTTAAACATTCCTGGCAGATGATTAAGTGCAAGCTAAATGTTTAACATAGCTTTCAGAGGCTTGTATTATGATGCTGCATAGCAACTGAAACTTTATATTCACAGCTAAGGTAAATTCCATTATAGATATCTGGGAATTGTTGCTGAGATTTGGTGAAGCGGAGAAAATAACAAACTTTGGTCAATATATTTAGTGTCATTTGTATATGAAGCAGTTTTGCCACCCCAAGGAGTTTTGCACTCCCTACGTATCCATATTCCAAACCTATAACCAGATACTTCTTACCAGATACACGATTCTCACCTACAGAATCCTGGCACACAAGTCCAAAGACATTTGCCTTCTGCTAGACATGAACAGTTCATCTTCCTGCATGCCAAGTTAAAAATAGAGCTCTGCTGTGAGAACCAGTCATCTGCAGGATGTATACAGGCATGAACACTCAGCAAAACAGTGGCAAGACACTGAGTAACGTGCACCAAACTGAACACAGTGAGCTGCAGAAGAAATGTTGAGGACCTTTACACACAAATGTGACATGGAGGTCTGTTATCACTAGCTCAAAAAAACAAGAACCTTTCCCTTATAATACTGACAAATATGACAAGTGAGAATATAGCTGGAATTTGGAACAATTTATTGTTTTCTCCCTTTTCTTGGTTCTGCAATAAGCTCAGGTAGCAACCAGCATACTTAATAAACATTAGCTACCTTCTACCTCTGCTCATCTTATTCAGCATTGCCTAATATAATTTATTCATGTTATTATTGTTATTAGTCAGTGAGGGGTTGTTAAAGACAGTTTGAAATGGTTAGAAGGTACAAAGCAAGAATTTGCCCCAATAGAAGACAAAGTGTTAGTCCAAACAATGTCTAAGCCTGGTATGGTCATGAATAATATGTGCCCTTGGTCTCTATACACTTGCTGTTCCCATGCACCTTACTGCAGTTTAAGGGAAGGAGAGGTAACAGTGAGAAGCAGCTTTGGGAGTCCAAAAGCCATGATGACTATGGAGATGCAAGATTATTAGTTCGTTAGAATTAAATCTATCACTTGGTTCTAGTAAATAATTGAAGGCAGATCATGGTTTTCCTAAGCTCTGTTTG
The DNA here is from genome assembly GCA_034782735.1 of Sagittarius serpentarius. NCBI lineage: Eukaryota > Metazoa > Chordata > Aves > Accipitriformes > Sagittariidae > Sagittarius > Sagittarius serpentarius. The sequence goes on along the minus strand of JAVKLA010000001.1, from coordinate 44,126,473 downwards.
AGTTGGACTGTGAAAATAAGGACAAAGAGTCAATTTAAGCCACTTTTATGCTCTCCCGTCTCAGAGTTTCTGGTGCTTACTCTACAGAAGAACATATAGAAAGGTAAGAAGATTTTGTGCATGCTTGCAGCCAACAGCTCGAAAGAAACTGATATCTAATACTGCCATGCAGCAATTATTTCTCCAGGAAGAACAGACAATCACATATTTAATACAGTGATATCCCACTGGGTTATAAGCTGATGTGACACTGCCTTTTGTTAAGATACGTTAACAGAGACCAAAAGCACTACAGCCAGTTAAAAACCTCTTGATCCCCTGTGGAGGCTCTAAGTTGTCCAAGAATAGTGACAGATATTTTAAGGAGCAAACAAAGAGACAGACAGACTAGGTCATAGAATCTCTGGATTACTACATTTTTAATGACTAAACATACATGAATGAATTGTTTCGAAGACAGTTTTCTCTGAAATAGCCTGCCTTCAGATGAAGTACAGAGTCTTAGGAAGGCTGGCTAGTCATTGACTTCTCCTGTGTATTACCAGAGAACAGAGAACTGTAGTTCAGGTATGTTGAAACAGCCAGGTATGAAAACTGCACTAACGCCAACCTGAGGACTGGGAAGACCACAATTCCCCCTGGATTTATGTGATTGTTCAAGATCTGACACCTGCGCGAAAAGGCTCTGGAGGATACCAGGGGAGTCAAGCATGCAATGACTTGCTGTGCCAACAGGACAAGAAGTGTGTCTCTTCCTTCACTTCATTGTAAATTTTTGCCTATTCTGGGGCAAAGGGACAGAAATTGTGGTCACCAGTAGAACTTAACTCTGATCCATTAAGAAAGACTGCCATCTCCTGGTTTCTTCAAAAACAGTCCTCCTTGGGGGGAAAAAAAAAAAAAGTTGGTTTGGTTAAAACTTACAGCTTGATCATAAAGTCATGCTTGATCTGAACCTTTAAGGGAAAATGTCACTGATGATAAAGGACAGGCAAGTGAAAGTTGAAAAGGCTAATGCATTATGACTACACTGTATAGGTTAAGCCAACATGTGCAATAATTATAACTATCACGGCTTGACGCACTTTATAAACACTTGAACCGTAGAAGCTGAGTCCGGTAACACAAGCTATTGAGCATTCTCTTACGGAGTGCTGACTGTCCAAGCTCTCACTGAGTTTCAATCAAAAAAAGGAATATTATATAACAGACTAAGAATTAACCATTCTTCTCTGTAATATTAAAACTCCTTTAAATGGCAATATGAAAGGGCCTTAAATGTAAAAGAAACTTACACTGGTTTTAAGGACACGCAGAATTATGTAAAGCAGAAGAGCAGTGTAAAACTATGGATGTAGGAGCATACTAAGAATATTGGGTAAAGGAGGGATGAGCCACTAGTTAAGTGTATTCCTAGCTCCATCTTGCAGAAAATGTGAGAATGAACTTATCTGATATTTTCTCGAAGGTATTCTGTTATTCACCGTGGGCTAAAAGCACACTCAGGTAGAGGTATCACATATTATTTGACACGCTCTATGTTCACTAGTTTCCTCTTCTGTCCAGGTTGACGAGAATCTGGTCCCCTAAGATGAATACTTTGTAATAAAATATTTTACTATCACTTGTATATTTAAATTCTGGTGGTTAAAAGTAATACACTTTTGTTTAATTAGTATTACAATAGCACCCAGAGCTCCTTGATACATACAGGCCTTCTCTGTTATAGGTCCCGTACAAACATGTTTTTTAAATTAGTCCTTGCTTTAAGGGTTTGCTATCTAAATACAAATGGGCAGTGGGAGTAAAGAAAGATGGCTACCCTTGTCTTACAGATGAGGATATTCTCACTGTATGGATGAGATAAATGAAATAAGAAAGATCACTTAAGGTAACATGAGCATCTACAACACAACAAGGCATTGAGTTCTGTTCTCACAAGTCCCAGATGTCTTCACTGCAAAATCTTTTTCATTATTTTATACAGGAAGGAAACAAACATTTAAAGCATAAATGTAATTTTGAACATAGGCATTCTGTCTGTATAACTGAAATCAGGGGCCTGAGCTCGAGGAGTTTAATATTTAGAGGTATCCATTCCTCATCCATAATCAGAAGAATGCTAATACCATTGTTTAAATAATGCTTCATTTAATTCAAGATTTTCAACCCCTTCTTCCTTGAAGGAAGAATTTTGCATTGTTTGGAGTAAAGGTTAAAGGAATTTCAAACTGTTACATAAAATACTGTTCTTCAGCACAAAAAGGTTTACACATTTTAGGAAGAAACTTAAGAATTTAACTATGTGACATTATCTGAAATTTTTTCACAGTAGTTGCCATTGCATCCTTCTGTAAGCTTTTAGACTTCTAGGTAAATGTATGAAAATGAATGAGACTAAAGAAAACTCAGATAAATATTGCACTCTGTTCTCCATTGTCTTTTTCACTAACAGTATAAGAAACACAGGGCTACTATTCAAGGAAGTAAAACATGACTTCAAATTTCAGGAACCTACTTTAAAACAGCGATTTTAAAAAAATCCTAAATGGCATGATAGATTGAATTAGAAATATTCAGCAAGTTGTAGAGAATTTTGTAGTGAAACAGTGTGCTGTGATAGGTAAATGAAGGAACACATGTGATGGACAACTTAAAAAAAAGTAACCCCGATCCTTTATTCTCTTTCCTCTTAAAACGAATGGCATTTTTGTGTTGGAGCTCTCTCACAGCTAGGGTGACATCTTGTGTTCATTCCATCCACAAAATGCCACAGATCTGTCCATCCAGCTGCCATGCACCCAGAACGTCCAAAGCTCGCTCTCTCCCCTTCAAATTTTATCTTCAAAATAGTTGCAAAGAATTTTAGCTGGCTCTATATTTCACTTACTGTCTCAGGTCTCATACTTTCTTTGAGTTTAATTGTGACTTTATATTATTTGAATAGAGCTATTTTAAATGAAGATAAGTGAATGATAAGGCAATATAAAAAGACACACTCCTTCTGAAAAGGAGACAGTAATGTATTTACTAGGATTATTTAAATTAATGAGGGCACTGTAAAAGGAAAGCCTTTTATGCCTGAGAAAATTATTATTTTAAAGATTATGAACCTGTCAGTCTGTAAATTATAAGCTAGCTGGTACACCTGCAGTTTGATTAATCTGTTAATTAATCACTTGATCCTACTTGTAGCCTTTGCAGTATTTTGAAAAATGTTCACTAAGATTTTTAAGAACAGGAAAATATTACAAAATAGATCTTTGTATGTAAAAAAAAGAATATTGTGAATTTAACAATAAAAGTGACTGTACCTTACTGTCATGTGGAAAACAGGCTATTTATCAACACTTACTAAGGATGGCGGAACAGTTGAAACAAACAGCTGTAAACAGCCTCGTAAAATAGAACAGAAAATGTTTGATTATTATTTCATCCAATTCAGAAAAGCAGTTTCTGAGTACCCCAAAAATATTTTGTAAGCTTAAATTACAAAGAACAGAAACAACTTGTTCTGCATTAATAAAATAAAATAAAATAAAATAAAATAAAATAAAATAAAATAAAACCTAAACTATTCAGCTGTGTGTGCCATGAATGCTTTTACACTGTAGTTATCCTCATGGTACCCTCCTGCCTGCCAGTAGTACATTGCAACTTGTGCACTGCTCTTGTATTATGTATTAATTGTTCTCTCATTGCCTCTGTGAGGATAAAAATGTGTCTAGCACCTTGTTTTCCTACAGGATTTTTTTGTTTGCAGTGTGTAGGTGTTAACTATGAAATAACCATATATTTGTCTTGGAAATGGCAAAGTTTTCTTAACAAAAAAGAGTTATACAGTTATAACAGAAAGTCCCACTGTGGCAATTGTGACAGACAAAGGAAGGTGATCCTTCCTTCTACTCAGCACTGGTAAGACACATGTGGAGTACTGTGTCCAGCTCTGGGCTCCCCAGTACAAGGACATGGACATACTGGAGTGAGTTCAGCAAATGGCCACAAAGATTATAAAGGGACTGGAGCATCTGGCATACAAGGAGAAACTGAGAAAGCTGGGACTATTAGCCTGGAGAAGAGAAGGTTCAATGTGTATCAATATCTGATGGGAGGGAGTAAAGAAGACAGTCTTCTGTGGAGTCTCCATCCTTGGAGACACTCAAAACTTGAGTGGACAGGGTCCTGAGCAACCTGCTGTAGTTGATCCTGCTTGAGCAGGGCAGTTGGACTAGGCAATCTCCAGAAGTGCCTTGCAACCTCAGCCATTCTGTGATTCTACAGTTGCAACTGTCTTCTCCATTTCAGAGAGATTTAAGCAGAATTTTAAATAAACTGGGCCCTAGTGATGATGTATTTTGGAGATGAGGACCAAAATACTGACCTTAGCATAAACTTCTGTGGCAAACCAATGCATAATCCCTCTTACTGCAGGGAAGAACTACAGCATTTTATACTAGGTGGCATTTCCTAAACACTGAAGATTTTTTGCTCTTAAATGTCACATAATCTAGATATAGTCACATTCTATATAGCTCACTTCAGTTTAATTAAGCTAATCTCACACAATTAGCTGATCACCTTGGTAGCAGCAGAGTCGATGATGTAGTCACAGATGGTAACGAAGACAGATGGACAGGTATTACCTGAAAATTGCTAGCCTCTGAGTCCAGCTGCCAATGTGGTTGCATTCCTTTGCTAGAAAAGGACACAAGGTAATAGATTTTTTGTGGGCTTCCAGCCATTAAGGATCAAGTGGAGTAGGCATGCAGATGATCATTGCTGTCTGTTGGATGCATCACTTCAGGAAGGGCCCAGACTAGTACAGTAACCTGGGGTCCTGCCATCCAGCTTGTATGAAACACCAGGATTTCATGATCAACCATGCTAAACTCTGCAGAGAGGTCTAAAAGAGCAAGATTAGACTTTGGTCTTCTATGTGTATAAAAGAGGAGATCATTCATTAGAACAACTAAAATGGTTTCAGTTCCTTAACCTGGCATGATCCAGATTATTCCAACTCTAGAATATTGGCTTCCCTCTAATGTACCAATAAGGGCAATGGTGATGGCCTAACACTCTGAGATATTAAACTGCTTCTCAGAGGTTCCAGAAAATCCACAAGAACTATGCAAAATCTGCAAGGTCTTCTATGAAATGCAATTCAACCCATCTCTACTTTCTCATCCAGGCTGCGGATCTGCACTGGATTTGATTTGGAACATGTTCAGGTAAATATCCATCTGCATTTACGATTGATACACTGAATAGCTTCAGTTGCCAAGTATGGAATAAATAAGAAATTTCCTAAAAAACTCACAAATGTGATTTGAATTCAGCTGTATTCCACATGCTACACAAAGTGCTGATGATGCCAGTTATAACTGAGACAATACCTCCATATGACACAAGGCAGATGTAATTTGAAATAAATATTAAACAAAAACCCTAAAAACTGTGATTATGGTATCTTAGCTCGCTTTTTCCAAACACATAACTCAAAGCCATGCTTTAAATTCCCTCACAGATTCAGTGATATTCAGTGATACCCTATGGAGATAGGACTTGCACCAGCAATTTCTAGCCCCCATTAACATTAACATGTTCTGTAAATCAAGTCATCTGTTCTCTATGTGATATGTCTGGATATATCTGTATCTACACCATATACATCAGTTCAGGTGTGGCTAACTTTTCTCTTCCAAAGTCCAGATTTTGGAATTATATGACTGAATTAAATTAGAAAATCGATTATTTCTGCAGGTACATTTGTATCCATCACTTGCATACATATACAGATTTTTTTCTTACATAAGTTAGACACAGTTGAAAAAAACTGATATCTATCTTGACACTTGATCTTAAACCAAGTCCCTATCCAGAACTTGTTACTGTCTGGCAGATAAATTTGATCCAACAGGGAAAATTATAACCTGTTAAAAATGAGAAGACAGCTCTGAAATGTTTGCCAGTTTGTGGCTGTAAGCAATAAAAGCTCTAGTTTTCTAGTTCAAAACTTCTAGCTTAATGGTGCTGATGTTCATAAATGACATCAGTGGTGGTTTTTTCATGCCCAACCTAAGACATCAAAAAAGCATTTTTTCAGAGATTCTGCTTTCTGAAAATAAAACCTGCCTGCCTTAATTCAGCTGTGTACCACAACTCTAGTATCTAAAAATAACTATACACTTCTGTTTCATCGTCTTTTCCATGTGGGATTTTGATACCTTTTGTATAAATTATCACCATCTACCTGAAATGATACAACTGAAATCAATGACTACTTTTGTGTTACATTGTTAACCAACACAAATTAGTTAATGGTAAGCAGGAGCAAAGATTTTTAATTTGGCTTTAATGATGAATTGACTCTGGGAGATAAAATACTGACATTGGCAGCCCATTAAAAACATGCATCTTCAGAGAGAAATTCAGAGTATTTAATATGGACTTATTCAGCTCTACAAAGGCTCTCCTAACCCAAAACATGATTCCCTACAAACCTTCCTGCAAGATCATGTGTAGAGAATTTGAGACACTTTGACAAGAACTCAATAACCATTTGAGAAATTCCTATTGTTAGTAACGATTGCCTGATAAGTCAAGAAATTAGGAATGAATCTATTGGACAGAAATGAGACATGTGCCAGGGGGAATTCATACGATATATAAGAAATGTCAAACTTTAGAGAAAAACTATTCACATGACTTAGTGGTTTAAACTATTGTCTAGACCTGTCACAATAAAATTATCATTATTGCCTTCTGAGTCTTCTTTTTTGTGACTTTCTTGAAGAAAAAAAAAAACAAGACAAAAAGAAAGAAGCTCATAAAACATGTTTTGAAATTTCCAGAGAAGCACACTTCTTCCCTAACTCTAAGCAACATCTTTTACAAGATACTGAGACAAAGCAATGTTGGAGCACATGATACTTTGCCACCTAATGAAATCTGAAATTTCTGAATTCCTATACATAATGCCATGACACCTGTTTACACAGATGCAAGTTCATCATTTATCTACAAATACAACAAAGTTTTCCTTGAGTGCCACACTGATAATAGCCAATTGACACAGCCAATATATCCTGCTCAGAACAGTGTATCAATTTGGGCCTCATGCCACTCTAATGCAATTTCACGAAGACTTGCCAAGTCAGCCGGGACCCAACATGGACACTGAGGTGAGTTCTTTATTTAGGGTTTTACCTGACCAGGGTTTCCAAGTCCTAATTTTTGGCAGAGCTGGGGGTGTGATGACATGGGTGAAAGCAAAATAGCGATGATCCTGGCCACTACTGGTTAAGATAGGAACGTGTGGACCATGCCATGCCCAAAGGACATAATTTTCTCCTCCCTCAATGTAAGTATTAGAGTCAGGTCCCTCCTACCCAGATTTTTAATTCGCTCTCTCTGCACAATGATCATATTCCAGAAAGGAGCACCGCCTGGATCCAAATAGTAAACCTAGTCACATACGTATAAATCAGTACAGATTAGGAAGAGTGAACCCATATCTACTTAAAAATATATTCTGCAGACACAATATAAGGTAGACAGGAAGAAAATATATCCAGAACCTAAATTACACGGAGTTGTGGTAAGGAACTTTTACCTGCTTAAAATTCAGCCTTGAACAGAGTTCCGCTGGAGTTTTGTACCAAAAGCCTTTCTTGCTGAGGATGGTTCAGTTTATTTTCAAATGCAGCTGACGGGGACAGCAGTTATTCTTTCAACTTAATAAGCCAGTGGCCAGACCTGTTATCTGGTCTGTGAAAGTCGGGACAAGATCACCTGGTTCACATGCTGAAGTTCTGGCAAAAGAAATGCAATTCTCGTCCTGGTGATCCATGTGACTGCTGCAAGACAACAATTACAGATGGTGAGAAAATGACTTTTGTTTCATCTCTAACATCAGTAGCTTTTAAAAAAAGTTATATGCAATAAACACTTGGAAATTAAGATAGTAATAGTTCTGCATTTATTCCGCGTTACAGCAAGGTATTGCAAGCTGAACCTTACACAATGTGTGTCATTCACCTTTCCAAGACCACGGTGGTTACTGGTTCAAGATAGCAAAGCAAGCTGCCGTAAATTCCCGTGCTGTTTGTGCCATCTGCTGGTCAAGAAGAACCTGAAGGGCGCTGCATTTCAGCCTGCAGGAATGGCTCTTCGGAAGAGGAAGCAGAGCCAAAAAGCAGGAGGACAGTAGAAGGGAAGGTCATGCTGCCCGTCCCTGGAGTCGAGGTGCAGCTGGGAGGTCCAGCTGGCCGGCTGGAAAGCGCTGCCTAATAGAGCTCCAAGGAACCGTGCCCTGGAAATGACGGGCTCCCAGATTTGGCCCACTCGCTAGCACTGCCGGGCTGGTGAAAACCCAGGGGATTTCCACGTTCTTCGCACCCATCGGGAGGAACAGACAGCGGACCAGGTGGCTACCGAAGATGCGAGACTTGGCCGAAGGCGCAGCCGGGTCCTTTATCCCCAGGGTCGGTGCTGGGGATTCTGCAAGCCTGGAAGTTTCACCAGCTTTAGTGCTGGAAGTCGGCATGAGAGCTGGGCGCCGCTGGGCGCCGCGTCCCCTGGGGCTGCCGGCGGAGCCAACGACCGGCGGGGATCACCGCTTCCAGCTACCGCGGGCGGTCTGGCAGCACCGTGGGGCACACAGCGGTGTCTCCTCCGGCCTGCACACGAGAGGACACGCAGGGTGTCCCCAAAACCACCTCTCCCGGAGGCGCTAAATGTGGAACCCCGCAGGTGGACGCCCGGGAGCGTTTCTTTCTCCCGTAGACCACCTGTAACCGTGACACCGGAGGCGACACCAGCGGGCAAACGGGAACCGTGGGGCAGGGGGTGTCCGCGGCGGAGACGGCGACTCCCTCCCTCCGGCTAAAACGGGGCGTTTTCCGCCCTCGCCCGCTGAGCTACAAGGGGACGGGCGGGGGGGCCCAAGGGCCCACGGCAGGACACCCGGGGCCGCCCCCGCGAGCGGCGGGGTCCCAGGCACCGCCTCCCGGCGAGGCGCGGGCCCCGCCCGGCTGCGCGGCGCTGTCTCCGCCCGGCCGCTGGGGGCCGCTGCGGGCCGCCCGTCAGGCCTCGCGGGCGGCGGGGAGGGGCGGGGGGTTCCGGCGGGGCCCGGACGCGCCGCGCCGCCGGTTGGCCACGTGTGGCCGGGGGAGCGGAGGGAGGCGGCGGCGAGGTCGGGGTGGGGGGGGGCG
>JAVKLA010000001.1:44105123-44117161 GCA_034782735.1 Sagittarius serpentarius | reverse complement strand
GTGCGGGCCGCCCGTCCGGCCTCGCGGGGGGCGGGGAGGGGCGGGGGCTTCCGGCGGGGCCCGGACGCGCCGCGCCGCCGGTTGCCCACGTGTGGCCGGGTGAGCGGAGGGAGGCGGCGGCGATGTCGGTGTCGGTGGCGGCGGGCAACCTGCCCATGCGGCTGCTCCGCAGGAAGATCCACAAGCGCAACCTGAAGCTGCGGCAGCGCAACCTGAAGCTGCGGGCGGCCGAGGGGGCAGGTACGGCGGGGCCGGGCCCCGGGCGGGGCGGGCGGCCTTGCAGAGGCTCTTCCCGGCTGAGCGCTTGCTTTAAAGTCGCTGACTTTATGTTTCTCTTCCCCTCCCCCACCACCACGAAACGCGTCTCCGCGCCGCGCAGTGCCTGCGGCAGGCGAGGCGGCGTCGCAGGGCCCCCCGGAGGAGGAGGCGGAGGCGGCGGCGGCCCGTGAGGTAGAGGCGGCGGCGGCCGGAGCGGCCTGGGAGGCTGCGGAGGCTGCCGGCCCCCGCGGCGGGGAGGAGGAGAAGAAGAGGAAGAAGAAGAAGAAGAGGAAAGCGGTGGCGAATGCGGAAGGTGGTACGTTATCTCGACAAACACAGCTTGTCTCCCAGGGCTGAGCTAGTCTTGGAGAGCCCGACAAGCGCCTGCTTTCGTTTTCCGCCCGGTCGGAGAGGATTTGTCAGGTGGACTGTGAGAAGTACCGTGGGCTGGGCTGGCGTACGTTTTAAAGCCCTGGAGGCCTTAAGTATTACCTGTTTTCTTATTCCAGCTTGAACTGGTGAACTCTGCTATGTACTAAACCAGTAGCAACCAATTTAATTGTTGCATAGGATTCTGCTTTCTAATGTTAATTTTGGATGTTTTGCTTTTTTGTTATATAAATATATATACTGTCTTTCAAAGTAGGGCTTTGGCAGTCGGATGGTTTCTGAACGTCCAGCCAGTATGTCTTTTTAGCAACACCTCCCACCTCTGGCAACACCTTTACGTTATGAAACTCGGGTATACTGGGAAACTACCTCAAAAAGTTGCATCCTGCAAATACCGCTAGATTTTTATATATTTTTACACATATATATATATTCACACACACGCATGTACATTTCTATATATATTTGAAGCTTCCATCTCTTATGTGTTTGATCTTGGTAATACTTCTCATGGTTAGGCAAATAAACAGGTGTTTTTCATACAGTTGTCTGAGGATTCGGGTACTTAGAACAGAACAGACATTACATTTTGCATGACCTGTTGGAAATTTGATGCCTGCATTACAGATAGGAAAGAATTTTGTACCTTGTTTCTCATTTCCACAGAAAATTTCACGTAGTATAGATTAAGCTTCACTGTTTTACTGTGTGAAGTGGGCTGTGTGCAAGGAACTTGTGGATTTTTTGCTCTCTGCTGCAGAAAGTTCCATAGAAACCTTGCCTCCCCTTCTCCTGCCCCCTCCCACCCCATGAAAAAAAGCATGAGATTTGTACGTGGATTACAGACTAAAGAAAATTACTCTGTGGAACAACTTTTAGTGATGAACGTGTCCTTCATATCGCTGACTTGTCCTCTGTAAAATGACATTCTAGATACAGAAACTAAAAAAGCAAAAGATGAAAAAGATGAATCTATGGAGCTAGAAGACGAAGATAAGCAGGATTCTGGAGAGAAAGAAGTGGAAGAGGAGGAGGGGGAGGAGGATGAAGTGCCCAGTTTACCACTAGGTGTAACAGGTATCGTGTGTTCTGTTTTTCGTACGTGCACAAAAAGCCAAGGTCTAGCAAGCTGCAGTTTTCAAATTAGCTCTGTAGGTCAGGTGTTTGGGTATAGGTGACGTGACGCTGACAACTGTACGGTTGTTAACCAGTTACTGTTCTTTGAAATTTGCATTATGTACATGAAATGTGCATATTAGTCTTAAAACTACTAGTGAAAAACTGGTTTAAAACATGTACACGCATATGTTTAACTGTAGAGGAAAAAGTCCATGAAGAGCAAGATGGAGGTGTATGACTAGTAAATTTGGCAGGAGAAGCAGTGAGTTCGTGTTCATTTTTAACAGCTCGGTGTAGTATTCTTAGGAACACATTTATACAGAGTATTTTGTCAATGTCTTCAGATTTTCTGGTAGAAAGGAATAAGAATACGTCCTTTGATTTTATTTTTTTTTTTTTTACATGTAGGTCAATTTTAACTGGGTAATCTCAGAAGACAGCTGGAATTGAATAGTTTGAATATGAAAAAAGTTTGAATATTTTTTATTTCCCCCCCTCACTTCAGGTGCTTTTGAAGACAATTCTTTTACTTCCCTGGCTGGTGTTGTCAGTGAGAATACACTGAAAGGCATAAATGACATGGGTTTTACGCACATGACCGAAATTCAGCATAAAAGTATTAAGCCGCTTCTGGAAGGCAGGTAAGAAATAAATCTTTTTAATCACTGTATTGACCCCAGATGTTGTGTAAATTTTGCTAGCAAGCTAAATACATGAAATGTGATTTTCTGCGGCTAAACTGTTTTGGTGGTTTTTTAAATATGTTCTAGTATGTTTTACATACTTTGTTTATAGACATTAATACAAGTTAACAAAGTGTATCTGTGTTGCATCTGAACAAATACTTAGGGTAAGCTCGTGGAAACTGCTTTGCATTTGGCTTTAAAAGCAGGGAAGTCTGTTTTCCCTGGTCTTGTCAGTCCGTCTCAAAGACACTGTCTCACACTGTCACTAGGGACATAGTGACAAATTGCTGTGGACTGCATCTGCACCAAGCTCTTAATACCAACTCTACTGGTTTCCTTTAAGCCATGTTATGGTTTTGCACTGTCAACATTGTTCGAAATAGGATTGGTTTTTTCTCTGTACAATCAACTAAATACTTTTTTTTCTAACTTTGCTGCATACAGGGATATTTTAGCAGCTGCAAAAACAGGCAGTGGCAAAACACTTGCGTTTCTTATTCCTGCAGTAGAGCTCATCTACAAGCTAAAATTCATGCCTAGAAATGGTAAGGCTTTTTGTTTCACAGTTGAATTTTATTGTGGCACAGCCATTTAGGGGCATGGCTAGGAGGGGGATTGGAGAAGTTGTGACTTAGTCTTGTCTGATTGGTGTATTTTTTAGGAACGGGTGTTATTATTCTTTCTCCTACTCGAGAGCTTGCTATGCAGACCTATGGAGTTCTTAAAGAACTTATGAATCATCATGTTCACACCTATGGTCTGATAATGGGGGGCAGTAACAGATCAGCAGAAGCACAGAAACTCGGTAATGGAATCAACATCATTGTAGCCACACCAGGAAGATTGCTGGATCATATGCAGGTAGATAAAATACTGATGTCTAATCTGTGTTACTGAAACATAATAAAACTCTTGTCCCTGTCTGACTCTGAATTTGTTAATCTTCTAGAACACTCCAGGTTTCATGTATAAGAACTTGCAGTGTTTGGTAATTGATGAGGCGGATCGTATCTTGGAGGTTGGATTTGAAGAAGAAATGAAACAGATCATAAAACTTCTACCAAGTAAGGGGGAAAAAAAAATCTGTCTTGCCTGGAAATCACTTGACTAACATTTTGTCGTCTTTATCACTCAATTATTATAAGAGAAGTCATTAATTTTTATAGTTCTGTAAATGCATTTCAGAGTAATTGTCTTATTCTTCCTTTTTTTCTGATAGCAAGTGTATATTACTTTATTTAACATCATTTATATGAAGGACAGTTTTCGTATGCACTTCAGGGATATAATTCTGTTCATATAAGATCCTTTTAGTTTAACATCTACATTCTGTCATTCATCTTCCTCTGCCCATTTATTTCCTACAATTCATTATTTCCTAATAAGGCTTAAATGTAAGGAAAAAGGTCTTCTGACTTGCAGCTTGAATTTTCTTCATACTTCCAAGAACAGTATCTTAAGGAGGCTTAAGTGTTTACCTTAAAATTTGCTTTTTCTTATTTTTCATTTAGCTATTTCCTGTAATTGATGTATTAAACACATTCTCAGAGTCAACAAGGCTCTAACTTTCAGAATGTAGCAAAAAAAACCCCATGGAAATAGGATATAAAAAATCAGTGATAAATATTTTGAGGTTCCACATCTTAAATATTAAAATTCAGATCTGCATGTTTAAAATGCAGAGATACAAATCTAATAACTAACTACCTGTGAAGAATGTTAATGAACAGTGCTAAAAACGGAAAGAGAAGGGAAGTGGGAAAATGATACGTTCTTTGTGAAGTGGAAAATGATAGATAAAAGAAATTTTTACTTTGCCTGAGTTTAATTTGGTTTTGTCCTGTTAGGAAGAAATTATATTTTAAAACATACGCTTCAAAATAGACAAAAAAACCCTCCAAACTGGTGGCACCAGTTGTTCAGCAAGAACTGCTACTGTTGTTGCAGTTGTGAAATGGAACAGTTAAGTCTGTGTTTTCCATGTACTCGTGTAACAAGAAAACGTTACAGGATCAGGATATATATTTGAGCTGAGAGATGACAGGCAGGCAAGGTTTCCTACACCTGCTCTAAGACCATGGAAGTCACTGGGGCTCAGTACAGACATACTGCCATGTGCACATTTGTGTATGTTCTGGTCTTGCAAAATCAGCCAAACAGTAACAATGCACTTTAGTTTTGGTAAGTTTGTTCTTGCACAGTCTCTAGCATGTTTTTGTTCTGTTTTTTTTTTTTTTTTTTTTTTTAAACAAGAACATTTTAATATTTATGGGAATGAAATCAATTTATAGTTAGAAATACAAGGTTGATCTCTATTTAAATCATTGTTTTGTGTCTAAATTGGAATGCAAATCACTATCAATATTTTCCCAGAGAGAAAGAATATTGCTTTTTGATAGCTGTTAGGATTTTGGGGCTGGGGGCAGCCTAAGTAAACATCCTGTACAATCCATAATACAACTACATCTGGTTTTGTTTGTCAGTAGCAGTATGTTTGAATTAGAAGTAGAAGACTTGCTCACGGAAGTTTGCAGCTAGAGATTTTAAGGACTTGCTATTTGAATTCTCCTTTAAAAATGAAGCTGTCTCTCAAAATAAGTATTTTTTCAGAGCGCAGACAGACGATGCTTTTTTCTGCTACACAAACCAGAAAGGTTGAAGATCTGGCAAAGATCTCTCTGAAGAAAGAGCCACTATACGTTGGGGTTGATGATAACAAGGAGACAGCAACGGTAGATGGTCTTGAACAGGTAAAACACAAATGTTATTAAAAGGGGTATGATCTGTGAATATACCAAGTCCCATGTTTTTAACTGGGTTGTACAAACACTGTCTTAAACGGTATTTGCCATCCTAATGGGCAAAAGCTATCAGTAGCCTGAAGAGCTTTATTCAGTCTGCTAATTATAGTAACTTATATGCATCTAGTCAATGTTTGCAGGACAGATGATATAAAACCTCATGAAATAGTAATATAGTTATTTACACTTGTCTATTCCTATCTGTGTTACATACCTAAGCTCCAGTTGTCTTTCTAACTGTGTTTTCCATGTTACTGTCTGGAGATAATATGTACTTCAGATATATTTCACTGTGGCAGCTTCAGAAAATAGCTAAATGGAGTTGCACGGCAGTTTCTGTGTTTGTGCAGTTGACATGATGAGTGTTGTTATAAAATTACTAGTAACAAGAATTCCATAAAATAAAATTCTTGAAAACATAAAAAAATGTTAAGAACCTTGTACAGTTTTTTCTCATGCCTAATGTCAGTAATTCAAAGTTCTTGAATTTTTGTTGTATAAACTAATTACTTTTCACTGAACTTTCATTAGTTTGGAGAATTAAATTAAAAATTACTGCTTCATATTTCAAGTTGGTACAGTAAATTTCTTGCTAAGTTCATCGTCTTTAGGAGTTCCGTATACCAAGGTGAGGGACAGACAATAAATCAAAGGATTTGGCCCAATATAGCTGGAAAAGTTAACTATTTGGCATAATTGTTTCACAACATAACACTTCCCTGATGTAACTGTATTGCTGAAACAAAAGTTTGTTCCATACTACTTTTTTTAACAATATTTAAAAATTTTCCAGGGGTATGTAGTGTGTCCATCTGAAAAAAGATTCCTTTTGCTCTTCACATTCCTCAAGAAGAACCGGAAGAAGAAACTAATGGTATTTTTTTCTTCATGTATGTCAGTGAAGTACCATTATGAATTACTCAACTATATTGATCTGCCTGTTTTGGCCATTCATGTAAGTATTTCATTCATTGATTTATTTTTTAATTAATCTGATAGTACCTTTAAGTTGTTACTGACCTTACATTTGCCTTGTTTATTTCAGTCCAGTTTCTAATAAACAGACATCCTGCTCACAAAACTGATGATGATCTTCATTAGCCTGTAGAGGAAGGAGATAAAGACTATGTAATAACAACATTTCAGTATTGTTGATCTTGCTATTTTCCAAACCAGGGCTGAACACTGATATTAATTTGTGCTCTGTGTGTAGAAAGCTTTCTGTTTTCTTCCAAGGGGTTGCCTTTCACAAGCACTAAAATTCAATTTGTGGAGCAAAGCTATTGTCAGAGGAATCCAAACACTGATCCCTGACATGTCGGGTGCTTTTTTTAAGGCCAGGGTGATGTTTGGTTTTACTATGCTAATTCTTACCATTTGGATGAGTACTTGAAATTTTTTGTCAAAACCACAAAATGCATAGTTTAGAAGAAGGAATTGACTGAAAGTTTATGTAACGGTTATAACTGACAACAAATGTCTTCATTTTGTTCTTTTGGGGAATTTTTGCTATACTTTGATAGAACTGTTACAAGTATGGTTTTTCTTTGGGGGTTTTTTTTTTTTGGTAACCTGTAATCTACCTAACATATTGCTAGACTTGCAAATGTCGTTTTTCTGAACTTCAGGCACTGATGCAGCCCTCCTGAAAAGAATGCTTATGCAACCAAATTTTCAGTGCTTTGGAAGATACACTGTAACCTCTGAGAGATATCAGTTCACCTAGCCCTGTGCTGTTGAGTGTGGTAGTATTGTTTCTCCACTGCAGAATGGTCCTGCTTGGTCTGTACAAGTCCATGATACAGAAAGATGCCCCAAACTATTTTACATTTTCCACAGTGATATAGTATGTGAAATGGGAAATTAGATTTAAGCTTATAAGTTGGCAGATTTTATTTTTTTTGTTGTTGATATTTTATCCTTAATGTGTTTGTTTCCTTTTAGGGCAAGCAGAAACAAACCAAACGTACTACAACATTTTTCCAGTTCTGTAATGCAGAATCTGGAATATTGTTGTGCACTGATGTAGCTGCCAGAGGATTGGATATTCCTGAAGTTGACTGGATTGTCCAGTATGACCCTCCAGATGATCCAAAAGTAAGTTAAAGAAATAGAGAAACTTCACAGCAACAAAACAAATCCTAGCTACAAATGTAGTTGCAGAGAGAAGTTGAAACTGCTGCTTGACAGAGGTCAGGATTCAGCCATGTCCATATCTAGCTGCTCATTTCTTCCACTTCCCTTCACCAGCACCTAGGAAATGCTGCACCTAGCTGAGACCTTCGTTACCTTTTTCAGAGTTGCTTTTTGAAACATTATTCCTTGTACTGCTAAATTAATTTAAAATGTAATTAGCGGAACAACAAAACGCTTTTCAGGAGTTTGTGTATGCATCCCTGAGTCTCCTAACAGCTTTTCCAGTGGAAATTTGATTTTTATTTAAATGTCAGTATTCTTATTTGAATAAATGTCCAGTGTAAACAAGCAAAACTCAGAAGTTTTGACAAATACACACAGCAAATATACCAAAAGCAAAGCTTAATTTTCAGTTACAGCAGACTCAGATATTTTTTTTCCTTCAGTAAAAGGTAAAATACTTTGTCAGGTGTTTTGTCTCAGCCTAATTATGTTTTGCATCTTCAGCACTTGGTTTCCCTCATTTACGTGTCAGTGCTAAGAAAAAGTTTAAAAAAAAAAAAATGGATGATGCATTACACCATATTAATGTTAAATTTGGGGGCGGGGTTGTGAAGCTATTTGATTATTGCATGTTTGAAAGACTGACTGGACTTGCTGTTTCTTACTCTTTCCAAAAGGAATATATTCATCGTGTTGGTAGAACTGCCAGAGGCATAAATGGTAGAGGACATGCTCTGCTCATTTTACGACCAGAAGAATTGGGCTTTCTCCGTTACCTAAAACAAGCCAGGGTAAACTTATGTCTAGATTTTTTTTATTTTTTTTTTGCTGTGTAACAGGTTTTTTAAGGCAACGACTGTAATAATTAATCAAACATTTTAATTTTTTAAGCAAAAAACATTCTGTTGCTTAGAAAATATTTAACTGAACGTCTGACTTTAAAGTCAGCGGCACAAAGGTAAATATTGAGTGTGTTTGTATTTGCTTTGCAACTGTGCAGCTTGTGTTACTAAAAAATAAATAAATTTCCCATGACCTCTCTGTAGCAGGGTACTGGGAGTTTGACCATCCAGAGGAAATTAAAACCTGGATGCTGCTTGTGCGTTTTTTGGGTTTTTTCTGTTTGAAGAGTCAATTGCATTTTGTTCAATTCCAAAAGAAGTGTAACCTTCTAAATACAATCATTTTAATACGATAAACTGCACATAGTTTCTTAGTTGCTCTCCTGATGGGCTTGTTTACAGAGTTTTGCCAGTTGTAACGAAAGTGCTATAGCTTCTAAAGCAAAAGCTAAAGTGGTAGCAGTGTCATACTGAGCATCTTTATTAACTCTAGCTTAAAGGAAGTGAATAATACTGGCATGTTGATATAAAGGCACTTTACAGATACAGCTGTGATATTAAAAAAAAAAATCTTATCTAGCAGGTTCTTTTGTGTTTGTCATGCGTCTTAAACACATTTGCTGTTCACACAGTGTAAATAATTTTGGTGGTTTTTGTTTTAAGGTACCACTAAGTGAATTTGAATTTTCTTGGTCAAAAATTTCAGACATCCAGTCTCAGGTATGAAATTACTTCATACTACAGCTACTCTTGAATATCTGTATAATAGTTTACATGAAGAATGTTAGTCTATAACAACTGCAGCTTAAAAATTTCTATGCTTGTTTGGAAAACCTGTAGATGAGTACTGTGCAGTAAATCCTCCTGCCATATTATCCCTTGATGACAGTAAAGCAATAAAATGTTTAGAAATTATAGATGAATTTTAATATCTAGTACTAAATTGTCATCATTATACAGTACGAATTTGCTTGTAAGAATTGTTTTTTCACATTATATTGCAAAACCACAGTGATGTAAACCTGCTTTCAGCTTTTGAACAGAATATTCTTGTCTGGCGTAGTAAACAGGGGTTTGGTAGCTTTAAAATGTCTCAGTGTACACTAGTGCATCTGCATTTTTGTCTTAGAATTCATACTGCTTATTTTACAATGCATTTGCACCATAATAGATAAGACTAGTTATAGAATTACATGGAATGGTACAGTTTAGACATCTGACTTAAAACTATACTGTTGTCCATTAATTATCAGTACATGTAGTTTCATGGTGTGACTGCAGTTGTATACTCCTTGATTAACTTGTTAGGGATAACCCAATTTAATATTTCTGTAAATTTTCATATTGCTGAGGCTTAGTAGTGTAATTCAGCTTCAAGCTTTTTTGTTCCTCTATTTGTGTATAAAAAGCACTCTGATATATGTATGTGCACTCTACTGTCACAGGGTAATTTTGCTGAAGTGAATAGTGAATGTCACTGCAACTCACACAATAAATAATCTACTTGAATATAATTTATACAGTTGTTACAGCTGTAATTGGATATGTCTCTTGTTTTTTCTGTTTTGGTTTGTTTGTTTTTTTTCCCCACCAGCTGGAAAAACTGATTGAGAAGAACTACTTCCTTCACAAGTCAGCCCAGGAAGCATACAAAGCTTACATTAGAGCTTACGATTCCCATTCTCTGAAGCAGATCTATAATGTCAATAACTTGGATCTTCCCAAAGTCAGCCTTTCATTTGGTTTTAAAGTTCCTCCGTTTGTTGACCTCAGTATCCTTTTACTGCAGTGTTTCAAAGCTGAATTTCTGTGTTATAAATGTTAAATGCAACTTACTGAAGTTCCTGTGCTACTTCAAATTCTGATTTTTTTTTTTTGTATTAATCCCATAAATGCATCATGCTCCAACAATAGTTTATCAAAGAAAATGTTAAATAGCAAATACTAAAACTGCAAAAACTGCCAGCAAACATCTACGGTTTAGTGCATGTACATGCTTCAGTTGCTGTGGAGTAGCAGATACTGGAATGCATACACATTCTACTGTTCTCCTCCATGCAAAATTATTTTCATTGAAAGGTACGTGCATAAGTTTAATAATCACAGAATACTGAAATAGAGGGGTAAGAGCACGAAACAGAAGACTCTATCTAGATTACTGTCAGACCTGCCAGTGGATGGAATTTGAAGCAGCAGTACTTTGGCCAACTTAGCTGGACAACTGGAGGAAGAAAAGCATTATTTAGAACCATACACATGAAGTTCTAGTTTTGTCTGTAGTTATGCAACTCAGCTTTTTGTATAATGGTGCTGGTTTTTCTCACATTAATAACCCTTACAATACCTAAAAAGCAACATTCCTTTTTAAGTTCTTTAACCAATAAAATTCCAGATGTGAACAGCAACCATGGCAGAAGACTACAGAAAAGAGGTGGAGGTGGGGGATTTGGTTACCAGAAATCGAAGAACGTCCACAAAGCTAAAATCTTCAAACACATTAGCAAGAAATCGGACAGTCGGCAGTTCTCTCGTTAATCTTACATTCATTAAAATGGCTTGTGGCACTGGAATAGACTACCTTGATCAAAACCGTCTGGCAGTTACTCCCAATTTAAACTGCTCTATTCACGTTTTTAGGGATCTTTATTGTTTTGTTTCTGGGAACATCTCTTATCTTTCAATTGAAAAAGACTCTTTGGAAGGGAGACTAAAGATAGAAAGGGAGAACATGGCCAGCTAATTTTGCCATACTTCTCGTAAGGAAGAAGATAGTTGAATATAATTTTTTTATTAAAGAAAGAAAAAATACTTTTTTATAGAAGAACTTCCTTTACATTTACCCTTTTTTTTTTTTTATGCACACCTCTGAAAAATGTTGGAATAGACAGCACAAGGACAGATTATAGTGTGAGATTAAAAAAAAATTTTGCTCACATGAATCATTGCAAGGGGTTTTAGTCCTACAGAATTCTTTGTCCATCAAGTATGCTGAAGAATATAGGAAGATACCTTTAGAACAGAACATACCTATGAATAATTAAGGCTGTATGAGCTTGTGATTAATTTCAGTCATGTTATCTGTATAATAAGTACAGTGACCAAGATAAAAAATTCTCTTATACCACATCTGGGACATGCTTAATACTGTTTCTCTTAATGCTGTGATAAAATGGTAACATTCTAGTGAAATGTTTGGTTTTCCTTCATGTTCTCTTTAAATCTGAATTTTTCCATCTGGTAATGTCTAGTGTACACTTATGAATAGGCAAAGAAAATTAAGAAAAGCAGATTACATAAATTGATGCACTTGGTCTAGATAATGTTTTTTAAAATGCTTCATAACCTTGATGCAGTGAGAATTTTTGCAGTTCAGTTTGTCAGATCAGTGATGGGCAAAGTCAAAGGTACTATCACAGGACTGAGAGGGTGAAGACACTTGGGAATTGAAATTGGGTATAAATGTACTAGAGGGATATTTTGAGGGAGAAATGTAAAAGAATGAAACGGAACAGAGTGGAATACACATTGCATACAGAACAAATATGGAGACTTAAGTACAAAAGAATACACAAGTTGGGCAACAGTAAAGTAACTCTATTACATAGACGGTAGAATTGAGTGCACCCTCAGCAAGTTTGCTGATGACACACCTGAGGGACGGGATGCCATCCAGAGGGACCTAGACAAGCTTGAGAAGTGGGCCTGTATGAACCTTATGAGGTTCAGCAAGGCCAAGTGCAAGGTCCTGCACCTGGGTCGGGGCAACCCCCGGCATCAATGCAGGCTGGGGGATGGGGGGATTG
>JAVKLA010000001.1:44064768-44095589 GCA_034782735.1 Sagittarius serpentarius | reverse complement strand
GAGCGCCGCGGGGCGGGGGGGGGCGGCGCGGACTCCGTTGAGGCCGCGGCACACGGCGGGCGGCCGCGGAGGGGAGGCCCGGTGTGGGCTCCGGCTGCCCGGCAGCAGGGCTGGGGAGGCTGCTGGGGCGTCAGGCGGCCTGGGAAGGGGGAGAGTGCTCGTGTGCAGGAGTAGTGAGGGGCCGAGCCCCGGTACGGGGCGTGGCGGAGGCCCTGAGCCCCTGCACCCGACGGGGCCAGTGCCAGGGCAACATGGGCACCAACACCTCGTCAGCCAACGTGGGCAGCAACGCCTCCTCGGCTGCCTCCGCACTGTTGGGGGGCAGCGCGTGGAGGGGCCGGGAGCCCTTCTCCGTCTTCACCATCCTCGTCCTGACCCTGCTGGTGCTCCTGACTGTGGCCACCTTCCTCTGGAACCTGCTGGTGCTGGCGACCATCCTGCGAGTGAAGGCTTTCCACCGGGTGCCCCACAACCTCGTGGCCTCCACAGCGGTGTCGGACGTGCTGGTGGCGGCCCTGGTGATGCCGCTGAGCTTGGTGAAGGAGCTGTCGGCTGGGCGGCGTTGGCGGCTGGGCCGGGAGCTGTGCCTCGTGTGGGTCTGCTTCGACGTGCTGTGCTGCACGGCCAGCATCTGGAATGTCACCGCCATCGCCCTGGACCGCTACTGGTCCATCACCCGCCACCTGGAGTACACGCTGCTCGCCCGTCGACGCATCTCCAACGTCATGATCGCTCTCACCTGGGCGCTCTCCGCCACCATCTCCCTTGCCCCCCTCTTCGGCTGGGGGGAGACCTACAGCCCTGAGCAGGAGCGCTGCCAGGTCAGCCAGGAGCCCTCCTATGCCATCGTCTCCACCAGCGGGGCTTTCTACTTGCCCCTCTGCGTGGTGCTCTTCGTGTACTGGAAGATTTACAAGGCAGCCAAGTTCCACGTGGGGGGCCACAGGAGGAACGCCGTGGTGCCCCTGCCCGAGGCTGCCCAGGTAAGGGTGCGGGACAGGGAGGAGAGCTGCCGCTGCCTCCCCCAGGCACCTCTGCTCCTGCTTCTTGTCTGCTCCCAGCTGTCACCCCTGCATCGGTGGTTTCGGCACAGCGAGAAGACTGAGACATGCCCTGGGGCTCTCGTGTGAATTTAGCTCTGTTACAGACTGGACGTGAGCAGTAATTAGCCAGTCAAAAAGTGCCACTTGGAGAAGGGCTTTATTCTCATTTTTTTCTTA
This sequence comes from Sagittarius serpentarius, assembly GCA_034782735.1. NCBI lineage: Eukaryota > Metazoa > Chordata > Aves > Accipitriformes > Sagittariidae > Sagittarius > Sagittarius serpentarius. The sequence goes on along the minus strand of JAVKLA010000001.1, from coordinate 44,094,369 downwards.
AGTAAGTGTGCTGTAAGAGTAAGTGACAGGTGCATTCACTGCCAGTCTGGAGAACCATTTAAAAATTATCATCTCTTTAGTCTGAACTTCCCATTCCTTGTTTTTATTTTTCCTCTTTATCTTTTTACAGTGTTGTTGGGGTAAACAAAGACAAAAACAAATTCCTAGGTTGTGTACAGAGTAAATGCATGCACATTTATCTGCCAGCATGGACTTTGTGTGGGATCTATCAGTGTCCAAATTGATTTTAATAAGCAGATTATCTACTTTATGTGCTTGTGCTATTTTACCATGAATAGCGGGAACATACTGCTCGCTGCATAGTACTGGATCAATTAATTGTTTCTATTTTAAAATTACCAGCTGTCTTAAAAAACACATCCTCCTTCTTCTTATCGCAAACATTGCCTGTAATCCTGCAAAGCCCTAGTCATGTGGGAGGTCTCATTCATTTCAGGGATACACGTAGCTGAAGGGAAAGCTGTGTCCGTGCGGAAGGGTTGGGGTTGGCCGCTTGTGTCCCGTTAAGTCAGGCTGTCTGCATGACGACACTGTCACCCATGCCATGTCACCAAGGTGCTCGGTAGTGCTCACTGTAAACTTCCTCTTTCTGTTACATACCCTGACTCTCACTCCTGACTGTGGAGGAACTGATTCTTTATAGTGTATTTCTGTGATTGCCTGTTGTACTTGCTAAGTCCAGTCCCTTCCTCAGTAACAAAAGATGATCTGTGTGGATTTTAAAGATACATAAGGAGACATTGAGCATTTTCTGTTCAATTCGGACTAATCCTGCAGAGCCTCACTCCTCTGCTAAATCCCTCTAACTTTGATTTGGAGTCATGGTAGGAAATGTTATTATGGTCATGAATAAAAGTCTAGGTTGTGTCCCCTGATTCCAGCAAGAGATAACAGCACTGGCAATTATATGTGGTCAGACTTGCAGATTTGGGTCTTGATGTCTGGAAGATGTTTGTAATATAAATTGATTTATGAAGCTGTCTTCTATGCAAAAGCAGAAAACGTGTTAGAAAAGATGAGAATGTCTCCTCTAGTGGCATTCTTTTTTTTTTTGCTACAGCCTTCAACTGCTTATTTGCACCAAATTTCTTTTCAAGTTGTTATAAGTATGATGAATGTATTGCTTGGAGTTAATGTATAATCTTTCCAAGCACAAAAGCTAACTGAATATTTACGGTGGTTTTGCACGCTTTATCTTTTACATACACACATACTCATACAAGGACTAGTTGGAATCTAAAATTCTGGGAAGCTAAATAAGCTGAGGTGGTGCTGCTTAAATTTTAGCCTATACAGAGACACATTGTTGGTATGTCAGTTTTAACATGAAAAAGTCTGGCTCCTAATTGTCATAGTACTGTCTGCAAAAGTCCTTGTGTGGGCACAGCTAGGCTGGCAGGTAAGTGCTTTTTGCTGATGCAGTGTCTGGGAGCTGGTTTAGGCTGTACGGACAAAAGAGCTCCTGTCAGTGTGAGCCGAATACCCATTTCAGAGGGGTTGCCAGTATAGCTTTTAATGCAATAGCACCAAATGCTCAAGCCAGTAGTTCTTCATCTTTCTTATACTGGCAGTGATTGATGTATTAGCTTCTCTTTTTATAACAGTGATTGTTGACTCTGCAATTGGTATATAGTAGCAACCTTCCCCATTGTCCCAGCAGCTTCCTTTGCTGACTTACTTAAAAAAAAAGACTTTTGTGGCTCACATGCAAACCTTTACTTACCATTTAAAGGAAGAGCTGATGCCCAGCTGCACATGTGTACGTTAAATGAACCTGTGGATCAAGGGAGCTGGCGTTCAGGATGCCTTTCTTCTTAGTTTTCTTTCTAAGTTAGGAGACTGAGATTTACTCACTGAGTTTAATCCTGATCTCATTTAAGCTTATAGAAGCAGAATACACCATGTCCACAGGAACAGTAGCAGTTCCCCAGTGAATTCTGGAGAAGAATCTTCAAACACATCATTACTGTTCCTTTGGCAAAATTCATATTTTTTTTTAACATGCAAACACAAAGATAACATTGCTAGGGTATGTGGCAAACCTAGTGAGGTGATCCAGCTTTGCTATTCCACATCCAGGGGTCATTAGGCTGTCAGTGTCAGCACTGTCCTCTCTGATGGGGCAAGTTCTGTTCCACAGATCTTGTTTTGCCCATCAACTCACTCTAATTTTCCATTTCTTTCTCATCTAATGTCTCTCCTACCTTTACTTTCTTTCATCCTTTCATTCTCTGAGAATGGTCATGCTCATGCGCAACCTTGCAACATTTTTCTTTTGTCACTCTTACTCTGGGTATGAAGTCTCCTCTGCATCTATGTCAGTTCTAGCCCCAGGTGCCCTCCACTAGTTGATCTGACTAACATTAGAGGGGCTTTTGGCAGCTGACGCCAAAGGCTGGCAGTGCTTCCCAGGCTGGAGGAGAGTAGTAACAGCGGTGATCCCTGCTGGGAGAGACGTCTGTGTTGCACTCAGGAATTAGCTGTCAGGTAGTGCTGGATTGGAACTGTGTGCCAGGGCTGCAGTTTATGGCTGGAGGTCTACCCAGCAGTGTAGCTGGTTAATTCTAGCAAGTTAATTTAAGGAGGAAAAGATTTAAGGTCATAGTACTCATATGCAAGTAGAAATGCCTTGATGAAACTGATGCACCAAGTGAAACAATTGTGATGGTACCTTGATGTTTTTAGGCAGTGCTTTTTAGCCAACAGAGCCAGGCATCAAAGTGCTTTGCAGGTTGCCACTTTATATATATATATTTATACATATATATGTAGCGCAGTTGCCTCCAAGCTGAGAGCTGGCATACATACCGTTATGTTTCTGAACTCTTACAGAGGTGCAGAATAGAATAGTTACAAAATAACTATTTTGAGCCATTTTTGGTTAAAATTTTACTTGTGTTTTTGAAAAACACTTTTTAAAGTCTTTGAAAAAAATTCAGGTGAGGGAGATGGACATGAAACATCTGAGGTGCTTCTAGTTTTAATGAAAGCTTGTCTCTTATTTTCCCGTGAAACAAAAAAATGGCAGAATTGGGACCCTAAATTAGGCTGGTGCCTTTATAATTATTTATTCGCTAATTATGAAACTCCTTAAAAAGTGAATTCTACAGTCAATACTGATGTGAGTGACCCTCGTAAAAAACCTCGTGACATACCATCACTGACAGAGAGCTATACTCTGTCACACCTTCTTGACAGTAGGTAATAATTCTCTCTGTAAATAGTCCAATTGAAATAAATTAGACTGCTTGAAAAACAGCAGATACTGCTGGATAGCACCTTTTTAAATCAATGAAGTCACTTGTAGCATAGGTTTTGCCCAGCAAAACCAAGGATGGCAGAATCTGAATGTCAGGATTACTTACGTGTGGCAATTGCAGTCAAGATTAAATTTCCATGTGAGGAGTTAAAAAACAAATTCTGTTGGTGGTTGGGGTTTTTTTTCATTTTGTTTTTTTTTTTCTTTCTCCCCTCTCAAAGTAGCTTGTATAGTGTATGAGTAATTGGGCCTGATCCAAACCTTATCAGTTTTGTGAGAGTCCTTCCCACTTTAGATTGTATCAGGCCCCAGAGCTCCAGCTGTGCAGTGTTGTTCTGCACCTTGGCCCATTCAGCCTCTCCAAGCCAAGTAAACAGTCAGGAGAGTATGGGGGAGAAAACAGATTCTCCTTCGCTGAAGGAGTCACAGGCCTTCTATTTCTTATTTCTGCCTCTGACTGTACAAGAGATGGGTCAGGAAACAAAGTGCAACTGTCTGGAAGAGTGGCAGCAGATGACAGGAGAATGGTGAGGCAGGAAGCAAAGTGGAGTGGCTAGCGATTTCCTGGGAGAAATGCAGAGCTATTCCTGCTTACAGCAGAAGGAAATCCTGTGAGAGAAAGCAGGTGTTCTTTTCCCAGTCAAATGTACTGTTTGTCGTATTGGTGGAGCATCCAAGAAAGTGTAGACGTTTCTATGTTTTGATCCTTCGTTGTGCCTTTCAGTTTCTCGTGTTCTTGTTCAAGGAGCAAGAAGTATGCCAAAGCTGCGCTGAATCACACTGTAATAGGCAAAACTCTGAATTTGTGGTAGTAAGTCAGATTTGATTCATGTTTATCATTTTCACTGTTGTTTTGTTATTGCAGACCCTGGAGGTACAGTACAAACACCTACACAGTACCTGCCGCGAAGGACCAGTAGTAACAATCATTAAAGCTATAAGGAACATTTTAAATCAAGGGATTTCGTCAGAAGCTCTTTGGTGGCATTTTTTTTTATAACGCTTCTAGGAATACAGGAATTGGGAACATACAGCTCTAGGAACATACAGCCATTCAGTAGTAGTAATTTACTGGGGACAAAGAAACAACAAAAGTGGCATTGAACTGCAACTGCTGATCAATGTACAGAAGAATGAATTCTGAAATTAAAACCAAACTCCTTTGTGTCTGTAGAAGAATGCATACTTGAGAGCTCTTTTCCTTCATTAACTCTATGATACTCTCACTGGGAAGTGGTTGTCTCTGCACTTCTCAGAGCCTGTTGTCCTGGAAATAGCTGATTTCAAGAATTTGGAACCTAATTCTGGCCTCAGAGTAGCAGTAGCTTTTTTCCCTACTGTTCCTGACTCGCAGCTCCTGGAGCAGAGCCTGGGCAGAGGGAAGGAAATCTGTGCCCGAGGCTTAGTGTGCTGCTAACCACCCGGTGAGAACAGTGTGCAACACTGTACAGAGATGCTCACATATGAGAGATGTCCCCAGTATAAACTAAGGCATCTTCATGGATTGCTTTAATTTACAGCCTGTGACCACCTTTTCCCCTGTCACAGCCTGCTCTCTAGCCCTCATCAGTTGGGCCAGAATGGGAAGAAAGGTTTTATACTGGGCTTGTCCTTCCTTCTGGGTGGCACAGGGGTAACGGTCAAGTATTGTGACTTACATTAGAAATCGGAGTCATGCAAAGCTTCCAGGATTGGCACTGGAAACTGCAGATTTGGTATAGTCAGAGCTGTGTTTATTTCAAGAAAATCACAACTGGCAAGGCTGGAAAGTGGCTACATCATCTTTTTGGCCTGTGCTCTTGTTCAGAGAATGACAAATTACAGTGGATTACCCCGTGCCTGCATGAGGGGGAGAATCCTTTAGCATGGTTCCCCTGCCAGCACCGTGTACCGCAACAGCATTTGCCTACAGTAGACTAATTTACTTTCCGTGTACTTTGTGTGGGGTGGCTTATAACAAACAGCCTTGACAACATAGTCTTGGGTGCTGATAGTTGTAGCAAGGATAATCTTGCACCAGCCAGGCCAGAGAAATGAGTCAGGTCTGCAGCAAATCATATAGAGAGCAATAAAAATAATAAAAAAATTGAAATTATAATGAAAAGTTGGGCTTTCCCAGATTTGCAGTCTGCACCAATACATATTTTCTGGTACGACCAGCACTTTAGATTAAATCTGTGTGTAACTCTAAAAATCTAGTGGACTTGTCCCCTGATGAATCAGTCCCCACAGCAGGGATGCGATGCTGGGAGTCCTGTAGTAGGTGTATATGGTGACCAGGCAGGGAGGAAGCACAGTACCGCAAAGTCGATGGGTTTACAGGGCCACCGAGCAGAGGACCTTGCTAGAAACCCTCTGTAAAGTCTGGTCCCTTTTCTGATAGTACAAGCCAGGAGCAGCTGGCCAGTGGATCGCAGGTCTGACAAGTGGCAGCGCTCACGCCGGGGGCTGGCAGTTGGAATGGTACCACACGCTGGGAATGCCGGAGAGGCAGGTGTCGTGGTGGGCAAGCCCGGTGAAGAGCCAGCTGAGCGAGTGTCCTTCGCAGCATGTGCGGCTGGTCAGCTGGAAACAATGTACAGAGTGAGCATTAGACACTGATGACCATGGAAAGCTGGAGTTTCATACAGCTTCCAAGGTTTAAATCTTGTATAAGCCCTGTTGAAAGCACAGGCCGAAGGACCTTACTGAGCAGGGATACTAGTTACCTTTTCAAGAACGTTTTGTGTATCCTTTTCAAAGGATTTCTTATGCAAAATTGAAGCAAAGTATCTCCAGCCTGCCTGGGATATTTACACAGTTTACTTACTGGAAATTTCCATGAGAGATCCCATTATTTTTCCTAAAGCACTAGGCTGCTATTTGCACTTTTATTGTTATTACTGTTATTACAATGTTATTCAGAAGTCCCAGGCAGAACTAGTAAAAAAATAATTGAAAAAACAGCTATGACAACAGAGAAAGTAGAAATTATGTAGATAGGAAGACAACTGTATTTTGTTCTGTAATTTACAAAAAAGGCCATGATCTATTTTCACTTGCTGTTTACTAGTCAGAGGCCTGATCTAACAACCAGTGGAGTTTGTGAAAACTCCTCTGATTTCTGTAGGAGCTTGACCAGGCTGTAAATGCATGCTTCATTAGGGAAAACACCTGAGGACTGTGGCATCTTCTATCAAAATAAATAACTTTTTCTCACAATATGTAATTAAGTGATAAAAGAGTCGTTACTAGTAAATTCTGCAGTTCAGTCACAAGCCTTCTGAAACCTGAAGTACCAAAAAGGCTCTGATTTGATGATGGCACACTGCAAGCTCTATCTTTTGAGTGAGAGTTGAAGGTTAAATATAGTCCCAACCTATGCCCGATGCGAGTGACAAAGTCCTTTGTATGGCTCTTCCCAAGAGGCATACTTACGTAGCTATTTCTTGGGGCTAAGACGTAATCTTTCAGGGCTGCTTGTCACAAATTTGTCTTCGTGTCATACATTCAACCCTTTTTGCGGAGTGTGATTAAGGATGTGCAGAGCAAGTCCTTCTGCAGACAAATGGTGTGATCCTTGCTACATGAGGGGTGTCCCATTTTAATTGTCAGGACAGATGTGATTTTCATTTTCCTCCATTATTTGCCTGTGCCCATAATCTGCTGCTCTTACATTCTGCAGCCATGTCTCATGTCTGAGGGTGAACACAGGGATATCCATCTTGAAGAGTGATTGTTTAGCCATTGCCAGTGCTTCCCTCTCTGAGTTGCTGTGCTCATGTTAAATAGAGGCCCTCCATCTATTATAAAGCTTGCACAAAGGTGGCACGTGCATGTGGAATACATAGCTAATTTAACAACAAGCCATCTTTGGAGTGGTGTCAAAGTCTTGCACTGCCTGTGAATTACCACTTAGGCAAATTTTAGAGCCTTAGGTTGCATCCCTGAACTGTTTATTGCACTGCCTTTGTAACTGTAGTGCCTAGAAGAACTTTAAACTCACAGATACTTTAATCTTCAGATTAAAATCACAAGGGAGACTCTAAGCGCATTAATAACTTGTGCCCAAAACCTGTTTGCCACTGTCTCACTGCCACGCAGAGCACTGTGCTGTACTCGCTGCACAGGTGAATGCCTTGCCCTTAGCGAGAGAGGAGACAAGCAGCACCGTCGTCGGTAGCCTGGAGTAGGTTATGTTTTCCCCTGTCTTGCATAACTTCTGCTGAAGCCAGGGTTTGAACTGAAGGCTGATTGAAATGGTGGTTTTCTGGCAATGGAATACTTTTTGTGAGATTACCAAGTAGATCTGAGTGAAATAAAGGACAGGTGACAGAAGAGAGGAAATGAGGACCAGAACATGCTGCTTCTCCAGGAAAGCTTTTCTTTGATTACTACCAGAGTATTTTATAAGCTAATTCGAAATGGTGGCACAGTGCCTGAGGGTATGTCATTTCAGGTGCATCCTTATGCTCCCATTGTCATATACTGTGTTGGCACTGTGACCAGGCTGCAGCTGGTGCGATGCACTGCTCTGTCCTTCTCCAGGAGGGAGAAGTGCCTGTGATGAGATGAGATAGCCTCTGTCAAGGAAGAGCACAAGGCACCCGAGTTCTGTCTTTCATAAGGGACTCTTCTTGATGCGTTTACTTTCCACTGAAATATTTCCAAAGTATTCAGTTTTATTTCAGGCATTTATGATTTTTTTTGGGGGGGGGGGGGGGGTAATGAAATGCCAGCATTTTCCAAAGATCAGACACATTTCTTAAAACTGTCCTTTAATTGAAATCCCATTCTTTCATTAAAAAAAGGCTCTGAGGGAAAAAATCTCCTGCAGATTTAGCTGAGCTTTTTAGGGTATGCTCTGTCCCTTCTGCAGAACAAGTGGTAGTGCCAAGCTCTTCCACCCACCAGGGATGGAACTTTGAGCTCTGCATCCAGGCAGTTAGGCTGAAGAAATCAGCTTTACCTTGTAGTCCATGAGCAGGCAGTTGTTGCAGGTCTCTCCCTAATACCTTAGGGAAATGACCCAAAGGGCCTGCAATGGGATGAAATTGATTTATGATTCAGGCCTGAGAAACCCTAAAGGTCACGTAGCAGCGTAGGGAAAGGCAGAAGGCACGTGCTTTTGTCAGACTTCCTGAACAACCTGATTTCCCACTAGGCATCACGGCATCTAATAAAATAAACTGAAAAAGAATGCGCGCAACACGTATGGCATCAGTTACTCTTTTATTTAGCTTTGTTTGTCAGTCACACTCAGCAGCTTTTCCAACATAAGTCTGGTAATTTTGGCACTCTGGGGCATTTTCTTTCTTTTAGCATGGAAGGAACAGAGTTGGGGCCTTTTGTGGTAGGTGCACAGATGTCGTGCTGTCATGTAAAAGTAATACTTCACTCAAACAAATTGTCTTGGTAAGAATCCATGTTTGCTTTTGTTTTGAGGTGAAGGAAGCTTTGCATGAACCACAGATGGTGTTTACAGCTCGTCATGCAGCTATCGCTTTCCAGACAGATGGAGAAACATGGAGAGAACAGAAAGATAAAAAGGCAGCTCTGATGGTTGGCATCTTAATTGGGGTTTTTGTACTGTGCTGGATCCCTTTCTTCATCACAGAATTAATAAGTCCCCTCTGTTCCTGCAACATCCCACCCATCTGGAAAAGCATCTTTCTTTGGCTTGGCTACTCCAATTCTTTCTTTAATCCTCTCATTTATACAGCATTTAACAAAAATTACAACAATGCCTTCAAGAACCTTTTTGTAAAGCAAAGGTAAAAGGGACACAGAGGAGAAAAGGATTCCTTTATTGCGTAATACGGAGATTTCTTGTGGGAAACATGCCTGTGATATGTACAGTTTTCCTGCACAAGAGCTACTTGAGGGGATTTAGGAACAGTGAAAAAGAAGATGGAAGATGTTTGGATATAAACCTACTGACAGTTTACAGTTCCCCCTTGGAAATACATATATGGTTCTCCCGGGTTTGGCAAAGAAGATGGAAGCAGTGCATACCTCCCGTCTGCTCTTTGAATCAACATGGGTTAAGGTCTGCAAACGAAGCGCTGTTATGTGTCTAATACCATGACTGTCAAATCTAACGAGACTGATCTCATCTAACCAGCTACAGGTGCTTCTTCAGTGCTGTCCTCATTAGCAAAGGCACCAGTGGGAACTGCTAATTGAGCAATGCTGAAATGTTCATGATACGGGCAGGATGCTGGCTTCATTTTTGAGATTTATTTGGAAGGGAATAAACATGCTGTATTCTATCAGTTGTCGAATTGATGTGAAATTAAAATGGATGACTAAGCAGCTCAAAACCATGCCCTAGTATGATTGAAGGGCTACGTGTTCTCTGGCAAGCACCAGTCCTTTATGGGAAGTCTTGGTGAAATACAGGTCAGTTATGTCCCCGGGGGTTAAGTGAAATTTTAGAGCCAAGTGTACAATTACTTCGAGCTACTGAGAATGTGCTCGCACCGCTGGCACAAGAGGAGGATCTAGCATGGAGTTTTCACCTGCATTGTACTCTCCCTGGGCAGGGCGCAGGGTCTCCCTGTTTTTTGAAACTCAGGTGAGCTCAAGATCGGCACCTGATACCTCCACGTGAAGGATGCATTATTATTTCATGCTGCCATAAAACTAAGCATGCATTTGTGTTACAGACACCAAACATGTCGTATTCAATCACCAGGTTTGCGGGCAGCAACACACAGCTGCTTGGCAGTGGTAGGTGAGTATCTGCACCGCGCTGTTTGGGGTCCTTGCACCATAAATGTTGTGCTCCTCACCCTACCTGACTGGAGTCCACAATATGTCAGCTTGCACCAACTTCCTCCTACTGTAAGAAAGGTATTGATGCCGTCAGGTCTAAGTGACTCCAGAAACTCCAAAGTGACTCAAAACCAAGCGTTAAATTGCTTTTCCAAGATCTAACAAGCACCCCTGTCCCAACAATATATACATAAATAAGTTAAAAGATAAGTATTCCCATGCATACTGCCAAGTCTCTCTCTGTCCATATTTGTTCCTCTAGTGGGTTTTACTTCCTCCCCTTCCCTGAGGGAGGGATGCTGACAGCATCTCTGAGTATTTCTAGTGTGGCAGCTTTTTACTGACACACAGTCCCAGCACCCTCTCCCATCTCCTCCTAAAGCTTCTTTAGGTACTGTAAAGGCAAAACAGCGTAGCTCTGACAGGGCTGGGCAACGTCACGACTCCTTTTGAAGCAGAGGTTTAACCTTTTAACACTGCCCTTCTCTGCCAGTTTTGTGTTTTCTGATGCTTAAGCAACCCTTTGATTCAAAGCGTACTCTCAGGCAAACAACACAAAACTGCACAGAATGACTAAAAGTCACGAATTTCAGCTCCAGCCATATACTCCACTGGCATCTTGATCTCACTGCAGTGCATCATGCTCAGCCTCGTCTCTGAGAGTTACCAAGCTAACGGGCATCGCATTGATGCGAGTGCTGACCGCAAAGCTGCTACCAGAGTCTTGGTATCCTGGCAGTCTCGTCACAGGCAATGACAGCTAGGTGCATTTCTGTCAGCTGGGAAACGGACGTACTTAACAGCCATGTCAGAAAGGTCTTATCAAGTAGCTTGTGTATTCTGAAAAACAAAAAAAGTGATGCAGCCTTTACTTGCTTTAAGCACAGGTTACTGCAGCGTAGCCTAAAATGATTCATGTACCTGGCGAGGTCAAATTGAGCTTAGTGTCAGGTACATGGGCAACACAGACCAAGGCAAGTTCCAGTTCCTTTCTGAGTAAGTGATTTAAACAAGTGCGGTCAAAGCACACATTCCTCCAGTTCCTTAAGGGAACCACCTGGCCTCACCTCACTAGCACAGTGTATGGTGAGAGCAGGCACTGCTGTACTTCACACCTGCAGGACTCTGAAATTCTGGTATGATGGGCTGTGTCTGCAGCCACAGCCACCTGTGTGTTTTATGTACCCGCAGAGGATGCTTCTCCTCTCAGTTTCAATGGGAATTAAGAAATTTTAACAACCTAGAATTTCAACGTGTTGTTAGATAGTGGCTCAGACTTTTACATGCCAACTTAAGTAACCTTTTCCCTTGTGAATCTCAATTTGCCTGCATATGGAATAGCTACAGTTCAAACTAGTGTTTGGAGGCTTAATTAAACCAGAAGACAGACAAATATGTAAGAGTCTTAAAGTTACCAAAACCTGCAGGCCTTATTCAGAACCATTGATGAATTTTTCAAGTGAATTGAATTTTTCATGCACGATAGTCACTGGTCTAAAAACCTTAAAATCCAGATGACATGGAAGGAGAAAATGAAGCGGTCACCTTAAGCTGGTTGTTGAAAAGCATACAAATGTTCTGCATGTGCCCACTCCTGAAGTTACCAATGATCACACCGTGGCCAAATTTTAGTGCCAGTACCCCACCTGCCTTAGGTTTGCCATGCAAACCTAATACCAGCCCTGCTGCACCGAAGTTAAGGCACATCGCAGTCTGTGGCTGCAGCAGGAGAGAGATTTGCTCCAACTGTAAATGCCAGCCGACTGGAGGAACACCAGGCTCCGGTTCTGGTGCAGGAACCCTTCCAAGAAGCGACACAGATTTTGAAGGTACGTTTTGCCATGGCTTGGCACCTGAACTCGAGCAAACACCATAAAGGCAGAAGGCTACAGCGTAGCTTTCTACCTCCTCAAAGATGATTTTAGCTTCCTTAGGAGGTGAACCTGAGCCTCTGTAATGCTACTGTGAGAATTTCTCATGATAACTAGGTTAGTGCTCTGCCCACTCAAGCATCTGTGACAGCAGTGAATTGTTACAGAATGACAGGCTTCCAGCAAAAGCAGCCTGGCTTCATACTTGCCCACAAGCGACGAGAAACAAGCAGAGCTTTCACTTCACTACAGTGCAGTTTTAGAAAGCTCTTAACAAAATCAGCTTCCCACACTGGCTCTGTGTGTGTCTGCGTTTAGAAGAGCAGCGGCACATATTCAGGATTTAAAATCCTGAATTTTAATCACATGGAATCTGAGCTTAGTGTGGGGGAAAAAAACACGTTATCTAGGGTTATGGCCTAACCTGCTGGATGCTGCTTCCCGCTTAAAGCCCAAAAAGACATTACCAGCCCTGGCTGCCGGCACGGCAAGCACAGGGTTTTACCCACAGATTTGTGTCCCAAACCCAGTAACTTGGTGCAATGGAAGCCTAACTGTTGGACAGTCATCAACCGTGGATAATTTTCTACTTCCCTTGGTACTTTATTTCTATAATTAATTACTCCCATTATTATAACTTGCAACTTTATTTTAATTGAAAAAAGTGGAAAGAGTAACATCAAGCCTGCAAGCATTCCTCTTTCTGGCACTTCAAACATTAGTTTAGATCTTACGTTATTGCTGTGTTGTTATCCTTGGCTTCGAGAAAATATGGACAACACAACTCCCGTGTGAACTAAGAAAAATGATACAGTATCTTGAATATCCAAATAGAAAAAAAACCCCAACCACCAAAAAAATCAGCTATTCTAAAGAAACACCATTTGGCAGTGCTTAGACGTACTGTTATTTATTTCCCAAAACAGAAGTTGCCAGTTTGGAGTACCCCAGTCATCTCTGCTTGTACACAGCAGACTACTAGTTTTAATTTTATTTCCTGACACTGAATCTGCTCCTAGAAAAACTCACTGGAGACTATTGCTCAGACGAAAGGCATTGCTGCATCCTGCAGCAAGGCTCCGAGAACCCTGCAGCTATATTGAAATTAAGGCCTCACTTTGTCGTGCTGTTGGAATCCACAGATTGTGCAGAAATCAAAGAGCTTTGTGGAGCTTTTTTTGAAGACGAATGTGAACAGAAAATGCTAATAACTTTCTGTGCTTCTCCTCTCTTTGAGAAACCCACATCCATGCCACAGCTTCTACAACAAAAGCTCTTCAGTAATTCATTATTGCACCCAGGAGTTCCCGATCTTTCAGACGTACTTCAGTCGCTCCTAAACAGCTGTTTTAATAAGGATTCCCAAGCCCTTCCTACATGAAGACTGATGCAAAAAAGCCCTAAAGGGTTTGGCCCTGAGGATACACGTTGACAAACCCCTGTGAGCAGTACCTCGTAAGCCAGTCTACACCACAGTCACCAAGACAGCAGGTATCGGGAGCAGCTGGTAAGCCAGTCTACACCACAGTCACCAAGACAGCAGGTATCGGGAGCAGCTGATTACAGGAACATGCTGCTGGGGGATGAAGTGGCCACCGACCCTGCCTGAAGAGCTGGGTGAAGAGGCAGCGCCTGCCCCGAGCTCCAAGGACCACGGCCTCAGTAGCTCTGGTGCCAGCTGCCGGAGCTCGCATCGGCTGCAGCCGTGGCTGTGTAGGCACTGCGTGAATAAACAGGCTTGTGTTCATAATTTTTTTTAGATAAAGGACAACCCTAAGAGTGTGTCATCCACCACCCAAGTGAGTACAATCTGCATATCGCCTTGTATGTGTGCCCTATTTACATGCCTAATTTAGCAAAGCTGGCTCTAAGGAGGGGGGTGTACCAGCAAAGCACAACTCTCCAGCTGCCTGATTTGCGTGGGTACCAGCAGCTCTACAAAGTGGGACCTAAAAGAAGTAATACACCCTTTCTCTCATGCAAGTAATTTTATGTTTCTAAAGAAATTTCAGCAAAGTTTTGCTGTCTCCTATATGGCTGGGTACGCCCATACCATAGTGTCTCCAGAGAATAAAGAGTACAACGTGCTACTTTGCCACACAGTAAAATGCTTTTGCATGTCGTACATTCCTTCCCCATCAAATGTTGGTTGGTTCAGGAACCTACACACTAAGGTCACACTTCAATAAGCAGATTTTTCATGAAATAAAGAGGAAAGGAAGAAACCTTAAAGAAAATATTGGTCACATTTTAACTTGCCTTCAAAGATTTTCTTTTATTCAAATCAACGGTGACTTGGTGCAGTACTCCATTCGTTTTGATATACTGTAATGAAAAGACTGTCTGGATTTTGTCATGCTTGGATTAGGCATATGTCACCGATTCACTCTCAAAAGATATTTTACAACTGCACTTGTGGAACTGTGTTTAAAGAAAGCTGTCACGGTCTGAAAGGTAAGCGTATACCTTAAGTTCAGAGACCATCTCAGCTTCTGAAACAAAAAGCAGACTTAGTTTACAGCAGTTTATTCATCAGCGTATCAAAATCATTAAATTTGTTTAAATGCAAATTAAAGCTCTGAACAGGCTGTCAAATAAAAAAAAAAAAAAAAAGAGAAAAATTTTACTACAAGTCCTGCAAGTGTTATTTTACAAGCCTGGTAACACCAAATGAATTCAAGGCAAGATCTTTCTCTTTAAACAGTCAAAGAAATCCAGCGATACTGAAATAAAATTCTGAGAAACTCTTAGCTCCTCCCTAGCAACCAGCTCAAAGGGAGAATTAAGACCGATTCTGCTTGCTATAGGTTTGTGTAGTCCTTTGCATACACACATCTATGCTCTCAGAATTTAGTGCCTCAGCTGCACAACTCCAATCACCAAACTGGAGGCATTAAAAATATTTTAAATTCTGTAGATAAAAAAATTAGTGTAATAATTATGCAAAAAGACCTTAAATCTCTAGCAAAGTCATGGTACAGACTGAAGCTTATTGACTTAAAGGAAAATAACCACTTTAAAGCACTGCCCTTCTTTCTTTGAAAACTCCACTTAGAAGTTAACCTCCTGTCACTGCCCTTCACTTTGACAAATAGCTGTCATCATTTTACTGAAAGCCAAAATTAACTCGGTTGTTTCTGTTTAGCAGGACTGTCATGTTTATAGTGTCAAAGCATCTTGGATACCGTTCCCAAAAATAACCTCCCCACAGGTAGCCATAGCACGATATGTACTTGTTCCCCCACACTAAAACTGACTGGGGACAGCCTGGTGTAATGGTTAAGCCTGACAGTCATCAAGTAAAGCAGGAGAAGGAACGAAGCTGGCCATTAGAAGTGCCTCTTTCATTTTGGTTGCTCCCCAAGTATCAGAAGAAATGGTACCCCCAACATATACAGCCTGTGACAGAAAGCAAGGAACAGCTGATGTAAGTTTTTGCATACCTCTCCAGCCTCCTTCCTCTCATTTTCACACCAGGATCTGGAAGCAAAGAGAGTGTCCATCTGCCCTGGATTTCAGTCTGTTGTAGAAAGAGAAATTGACTTGTTACAGTAAGTTATAACCTGGACTGATTTATTTTCTGTGAGCAATAACTGGATCTTCACAAACCCTAGATTTATATCGTTGTCAAAATCACTAGCTCCTAGCCAGAGCAATGGATCTAATGTTTTTATATTCCATGTCGAAGTTCCCAGGTTACGGTGTTTGTAACAGGTAAGCATGAAGTTTAACGTTACACTGAACAAATAATCACATCATTTATTCTACATGGAAGTTCATTACTTACCCCACCTAGGAAATTTTGCTTGAT
The DNA here is from genome assembly GCA_034782735.1 of Sagittarius serpentarius. Classification (NCBI taxonomy): domain Eukaryota; kingdom Metazoa; phylum Chordata; class Aves; order Accipitriformes; family Sagittariidae; genus Sagittarius; species Sagittarius serpentarius. The sequence continues at coordinate 44,078,651 of JAVKLA010000001.1, read as the reverse complement.
ACTAAAGCAATTTTGATCAAAATGATAAAACCCAAATTGAAATGTCCATTCAAGTTATTTTTTCGGAAGTGCATGGTACAGAAATACATCACAGCTTGAATTAAAAAACAGGTTATCTTGGTGCCAAAATTAAATTATTTGATTTACAAATTACAAAGAAAGAGAATTACAGTTTTTATAGAGGGCAAAGTTTGTAGACAGTAATAATGTCTCCTAATATCAAGGCTGACTACAGAAAAGTCTGCAAGGAGCACTCAATACAAATTTCCTTCTTTGAAAAATTCTTAAAGTAATTTTTTCCTTCTTTGAAGGTACTCGGAATGTAATTTTGCCTTTGTTAGTTCACTAGCTCTAGGAAGACTAACTTTTTGAATACATACAAGAGGAGCCACCTGTATATATTCAGCCACTAACTAGTGTAGGGGAGTAAGGTACAAACTGGCTCAGTAGAAAGATTTTCTGTTTGTACTGAAGGAACAGGAGAAGTGTTTCAGGTTGTCACAGAAACACAGTCTCATTTATGAGAAGGTACACCACATTGAACCTGGTCTACCACAGTTCTGGTAGCTCACAGCATTTTACCTGGACAGAACGCCAACCTCCTTATGCAAGGCTTAACAAATGCCTATGTTTCTCCATTTTCAGTGCTGCAGAGTTTGCATAAATTCACACGCTAATATCAGACCTTCCATTGTATTCAAAAGGAGCGGAATCAGGTATTACAGTGTGATGAACTTGTGCCGTCTCCACTGAGAATTCTGTATCTTAAGCAGATGCTTACGGAAGACAAATACAACCCTCCGTGGACCTCCTCTGCATATACTGGGTTTGACAGTTTGTGCCAAATGCCAAAACACCAAGCTTACCAAAAGCAGCAAGAGAAAACAAAATGTTACCGATTGCTATGACACACATGAAAACATCCATATGAGTGAATATTGACACAATTCACCTTTTAATGCCCTTGTAATTCAAAGTATATTAAGGCTTTTAAAGCAAGTTCCACCTTAAAAACACAATAGCAGACGGTCACTGGATTCCAAACATTATTTATTTTATATTCGCTGCCATAGAAAGTAATCGAACAGCACTGTCATCAGTGTTACTGGGAAAAAAGAACATGGTTTTTCTTCTCCTGAAGATGCACGTACATTAAGAAGTCAGTCCAAAATCCTGATGTTAAGTACAAAAAGCAACTGTTTGAATTATAAAATACTGTATATACAGATAGAAAACTGTTTCAGAAAGTATTCCACAAAGTTTCTAAAGTTTCAAGGGCAAATCTTCAGCAGGGTAAATAGGTTGTTGTCTTCAAAGGTGAGCATCAGTCCATTCGAGCAGAATGTTTCCATCTTTATCTTCCTATATTACAGGTGACACAGACTTTGATTTTCATCCCAGCCAGAGATAACACGATGGTCCTAGCGATTAAGGTGTTTTTTCCTGGAGCTATTAATTTAAACAAGCACACTCTCTGTATATAAAAATGAAATTTCAAAGAAATTTATACAACAGCTAGACTTTATAAAAATATAGATCTATAGTTTTACACCAGGAATTATCCAAGGTAAGCTTCCATTTTCTTATGTCTTAACCGTTAGAAATTAATTTTTAATCCTTTGTAATCTTATCTATGGCTAGAGTGTAAATTAAAATAATGTGAAGTTATTAACTGATGAAGAGAGTTTCAAGAATCTCATTCTGTGGGGTTTTTTTGGTCAAAATTAACAAACCACTGCCTTCTGCAGTGCTCATCTTGTGGTACTGGACATATTACACCGTACATATCTACTTATTCCAGAATCTTACCCTAATTCAGTGTTAAAACCCAAATAAAAAACATCCCCATTGTCCTTACTGTGGAAAAAACCCCAAACCCAAATAAATAAAATTAGACAATATTTCTATTTTGCTGTACTGCATTAACTCTTTACTGTGTAGTGAAGGCAATAATGAATAATACACCCATGTGATGAAGGAATGTAAAACTGAATACATACTGGAAAAAAACAGACTTTTACAGCTGTGTGTATATAATTTTTTTTATATATATATATCTCTATATATATCTACATTGCAGTTGTAACTGTCACCTCACAAAAGAGATTCAATGGACTGAACAATCATCTATAAACTTCACCAGCTGGAGTTCTTCAGGAAGAACTAGCTTTCAGCTTGGACAGCAGTATTTCATTCTTACGGCATTCCTGTTAACAGAAAGCAAACAGATAAGGAGGTAGTTGCTCTTAACTCTACTAGTTATATCTTCACATCAGCAAAACTAAACCCTTTTATTTTGAAAGGCCTCCAAAATCCAAAGTAGTCTGGAGTGAGTGATGAGCTGAAGGTAATTCTGATTCATCCATAATGTTATTCCAACGGTAATATTCATTAAATTTCATGACATTCAAGCCAAAAGGAATGCTGCTTGACCATTCATCTAAAGTTGCTACAAGCAGCGAAAGCAAATCCACCTTTTTACTTACAAATTGAATTAATCTGAACTTGACATCACTTTTAGGTAACCTGGAACTTCCCAAGACAGTTTGCAAAAAGGTCAGCGTTCAGGGAACAACTCTAGGTCAAGAAATATATTTACATAAGTAGACACCACCTGTTTTCAATACCACAACCACGACTTCATTTAAAGGATAGCAAGGTTGAGTAGAAGTTCCCTCACAAGGCAGTGGAAGAGAAATGGTTTATTTATGTCCCCACAAATTAAAAAAAAAAAAAAAAAAAAAAAAAAAGAAGGCAGCTACCTAATTTCTGCAACTAGGACATAAAATTCTGTATGTCAGAAAACTAGCCGCACAGTCCCTGTCATTTTCCCAGAGTACACTGTCCAAAACAGGAAGGAACTGTCTCAGAACAAAGCAGGACAAATTACAGAAAGATGTTTTTCCTCAAACATCTGAAGCCAAATGACAATTTTGCCTGGCAGCACTACTTTGTCATTCATTATCATGGAAACAATAATTAACAGAAGCACATTATGATGAAACGCTTGGGCAAGGCTAATCAATGAAGTGTTAAACAGTGCCTTCACAGTGGTTAGAATCCAAGGCTGGTTCCTAAAGGTATTTGTCACCACTGAGACTCTGGATTCCCTCCCTTATTCACACACATTCCTACAACCCTCTTTGCTCCAATACCTAACCACTCCTAGATCTTCAAGAGATTCCACCTGGAAACCCAAATATAGAGCTTGCTCGGTAACAAATTGTCCTTCCCCTGTAACATGGAGGGGTGCCAGTCTATCAGTGAGAAAAGAACATCCAGAATCAAATTCAGAGTCCAAGAATCATGTGGAGATAACCACCAAGAGACACTGTGAACATGGTGTGATACGCATCGTATCAGGAAATCTTGTGCATATGTTAATGCACAAGTCAAGCCAAAATGGGTCACTGAACACTTGACAGTTTGCATTAGCAAAAATGTTCTTACCTCTTTAAATTCTTTCACTGTTTTAAAGTAAAGCCTCTGTTTCTCTAGAAGCTCTAAGTATTCATCATTCAACTGGTCTCTTCGCATTTTGTTTTCTTGCTTCTTCTTTTCCATCTGTTGGTGTACAGGAAGGGTAAGAGATCATACACTGTATAAGGAATACAGACACACACACACGTATATACTGTACAAGGAACAACTATCTATAATAGACAATGGGGGACAGATGCTTCGTAAATGATACCCCTGGCTCATGCTTTAAATGCAAAGAACATTTAGGCCAGCTCTTAAACAAAGAATTAAAAACCTAATACTGAAGTCTCAGTACCAATGGCACTATAGGGAGCATTCAGAATTAAACTAAGGCTCACATCTCTGCAAGCCAGGAATCTTGCTCACTGAACAATCCTACCACAACAATGACACAGTGAAATTAATTAACAACCCCCCCCACAAAAAACAGAAAGGTTTTTGATGGAACACTGAGATCTTGCTTTGGATGTTTGTTAGTTGTATCAAACAGGGAGGGCAGGAGACATCTTTGCCTTCCTGTGCAACTCTGTACTTGCTCAAGACCCACATGTAAGAAATCTCTTTTCTCCTTGTGCCAAAGTTGTGACAAACATAACTTAAGTCCCTAAATGTGAAGAGGATTGTTTCTTATTATAGAACAGACTGCCTTCTCTCAGGGGTAGTTCTAATGAAGTTCTTCCACCCCAGCATCACAGACAAGTTTGCTGCTAGTCTAGAGAGTATATTTTCCCTCCCTCTCACTGGTGCTACAGCACCACCACATTAAAAAAAGCCCTGTTGTATTCCTCTCCCCCAAAACTATTTTTGCATTCCCTCCGACATGCTTTCACCTCCTAAATTTTGACAGGGAAAATGCAATTCCAAAACCTGCAAGAATCCCCTAAAGCCCAAACAAGCACGTAACTCCACAGCAGCAGAGCTTGCTCCATTTCTAGATTTAGGTATCAACATTGATCTTACTGATTCTTATGCCTAAAAGAAATGAGCAGATCCCAAACTTTCCCTGAGCATGGACACTGCTAACAAGGTTCGCCTTCTTTACAAAGCTAGCTGCTGTTCAAAACATCAGGGAATCTGTCCTAACATAACTTACCAGGGCCAGTAGGTTTTTAAAGTTATGCTTGAGGAAGAAAAAGCGTCAAAAGTATTAATGCAGAAAAAAGCATTATCACATGCATCCCATTCCTTCAGGAGAAGGCTAAAACCAGCATTGCTAAAACATCTAGGAACTAGATTCTTGTGAAGAGATAAGGCCCTAGTACTATCCTTTGATAAATTGCTTCCTTTGTGCATGACCATGACAAATCTCTTGACATGCTCCTCTCAGTAGAAACTGGCCTGCTATGTCCTCGCAAAGTCTCATGTATCTGTTATCGAACTGAAATACTTGTTCACAAGTTACTTGTTCTTGGTAACAAGTATGTCCAATTTCTCCTTACACATCTTTTACGATGCAGTTAGAACATGATGGGCTTTGAAAACTGAAATTTCTTTTCAGGTATAAGGTCTTCAGGGCTGTACAGAAAACAATTAAAGTGGATGTACTTTAAGAGTGAATCGTGAAACTGACTGTGAGCACTTCTAATGCACTGCAGACAGAGTCAAACAGGTAACAGCAAACCATCACGGGGATGAAGAACCCTTGCAGCATACCACTAGCCTGTCTGTTGAAAATGTTATCTGACAGACATTTCCTAGGTGAAGAATAGGAAAGGAAGAACCTTCCCTTTTGCTGCAGAGCTGTTCCCCAAGGAACCATGTGAATTGTTAAACTCTCTTAGCATCCATTTGTTGTCAGTATCTTCACCGGCACTGAGAAATCGACTGTTTAGAAGGTACCAAATTATTATCTAGTCCATCACTAACAACCAAGTTTTTCCCTTCCAATCGAGATAAGCTTAGCTTTTTCATTCAGAAACTCTTGTTTTTCTCCATTAGTTTTAACTGCCACCTCCTGCTGTGGTGGTGCATTTCTTCCCCCTCTCCAGGCTGATCTACAAACTCCGGAAGTCTCGCTAGGCCTTAGCATAAGTGTAATGAGTCAGGCAGTTAAGCATCCCTTGACCATACCAGGAACTCTTACAGGGCTAAGACAGGCAGTCATGCTGACTGTCTCAAGGACTCCTGCTGCCCAGTGGGGGATGGGAGTAGAGAACTAGTTCTCTTTCATAACAACCTTGAGACATCCCACTCCTCCCCTGACAACCTTGGAGCATCCCGTATCCGAATCTTAAGTCATTCTCTCACAGCCTTGGAGCCTTCCTTATCTGAATCGTAACTCACGTGAAATGGTACCAGCGCAGCTGGAATTCCAGTGATTTGCTGATGACTGAAGTCAATCATCTCCCAAACCTATGAACAGCGGCACTAAGTGAGGCCCTTTGAGCACTCCTGGACCGCAGCGGGCTGCAGCTAGCATCTCCCTCCGAGTGGGACACCTCTCAGAGTTCGCAAACTTTCCTGTTTGCGAAGACTGGAGGTCTGTCACCAAAAAGCCAAGACTCGGGCTGATACTCTCCGCTCCTTGAGGCTCGACCCTTCGCCCACTGAGAAAGATGCCAAAACATTCAACGTGACTATTTTCACTGAACCCAAGGGGGATTTTTAACAGGTATACCTCTTTTACTCACTTATGTATATTGTTTAGTGTCTTTATGCATGCGTACTAACCTGAATATGCTATAGCAAGTATATTACAAATCACGCTTTTCAAATCTATACTCAAATTACTGTCGTGAACTTTATTCAACTGTGAATGAATCTCAGGCTATTATGTTAGATATAAACTGTTGTCCAACTCTGAGGCCAGGAGTTGATCCAGCCACACCTAGACTCCAACAGGAAGTTAGAAAGCAAGGGGGTCTTCTCTGAACCTCGTGACTCAACGGGATGGTCTCCCCTACGTTTTTACATTCCCGATCTCTGTACAAATCATGAGAAATCAATTCTAACTTGATTTTCCTTTGTTTATTTCTCTTTCACCCTACTGCGTTTTCGGTCTCTGTATACATAATTTTAGTCTGATTCTAACTTAATTTTCCTGTGTACGTTTCATCCATGTATTAAGCAATAGAGTGAACCCTGCCATTGAATTCTGTGAAGTCGTGCTTTTATATAAATTCCTATTAAATCATTTTTCTTTTGCTAATTGGAGGTGATTCTTTAAGTGGTCCAAACTGCTCCATTTCACAACACCTGCTGATCCAGACACCTACACCTAGGAGTGAAACGTCACTTGTGAACTCTCTCACAATATGCCAGTGGCCAAACTGCCAGTGCAGGAATACAGCACAAGCGATGGGAGCTGCCATTGCTTTCAGCAACCATGAGAGATGCTGAAATTGTTTTCTCCCCCAAAATAATGAGCCATCTGACACGATAGCTGCCATTCACTTCCCTCTCCCTTATCTGTACATGAAGCAGCTGAAACTTTTGATTCCTTTTGAGAATATGGTAAGAGAGTCCAGAATGATTTTACGGACTTCAAAGGTTTAAGAGTTCAATTGCAAGAACATGAAGTAAGTCACAGCAGAGCTCTCAGTCTGCTTTCACTCCTTGCGTTTGCTGTGCTGTTACCCACTCTGTGTGCATAATGGAGGACAAGACAGAAAACAAAACACTGAACTCCTGTACAGTTTCAATTTGGGGCAGTTGCTTGCTGCAGCAATTAAAATAATGTCATTCTTCCAGATGAAAGAAATGTAATTATCTTGAAGTTCATCTTCACTAGTCAGAATTGCACTGTTCTGAAGTATTTTCACAATCTCAGTTTGACGCTGTCACTCATTATGTCAACAGCCTTGAAGATAGAAAGATGATCCATACATACAACCACCAATATCACTATTCTTTCTGCTGTCATTTTGTCCTCTCTGAAAATACGAGGTCAAGCAAATAAAAAAAATTAATTGCAAAAAAAGGCAACGAACTAGCCACCTCTTTGAACACAGCAGTCTATAGTAAATGTCATACATTTTCATAGTAGTTTACTAGTGCGAAAGAGCTTTATTACAGCTTGAGTTGCATCCCATTCTCTTTTTTCTATATACTTATACTATATGCTTATCATATTTTGTGCTTGAAGTTTCTATTTAGCTATCGAAATAAAACAGCCCAATACCCAGACAGACTGCACTTTCAGTACACACTTTAGTATGTATTGATTCATAGTCTACCATGCTTCCATTTAAACTCAAATAAAGAACAGCTATAATCCACTACCAAGAATTTTCTGGCTCTACAGAGAAAAGAATCGCAGAGCCCCTTTATGGGACTTAGGAAAATATGAATAAGTTCACATATGAAAATAAAAGAGTGAAGCAACACAATAGCTACAAGTTAGTAACTACCATTATCGAGAAGTACTTAAGCCTATCCACTGAATGCAAATATGCCTGTGGACAGCTTTACTCGGAGCTGCTGCTGGACCGCATGCTTGCATTGCCCCAAGTTGACTGAGACTGTGCATTTACAAAATAGCCCCCAAATGTTACCAGAAGAAGTGTTGTCTTCTCTGAATGAGCACTGGGGCTCTGTTCACCCACAAACTCCTTTCACTTGCTATCTGGACACAACACACTCATCAGCAATGCTGAGCCTTTTCTAAATCAGGTTAAAAACAATAAAAACAACGAAAAAACACCTGAATGGATTCAACAACGTGTCAGATGAGTGCTGCAACTTAGACAAGGGAAGCTGATAGTTGGGACTCTCTGAGGCGCTGCTGACCCTCTTAGAAAGCAGCTTCAGCCAGCTCCAGCTGCCTGAGAAATTGTGCCCGAGACACAGGTCTGACTGCGCCCATGCAATCCAAATGGAAGAATTCTCATTTACTTCAGTGACATACAGCTGTTTTAGGCATTTAAAATCACTACACTGTCAATAACAAAGTTAAGGGGTATAAGCTTCCTGTCAGGAGAAAGGTGTTATAATACCTCTGTTCTACTCTATTCATTAATATTTAAGTGGTGAGAAGTTTCTTATGAATGTGAAAAGAAATAATACTTGTTAGTTCCTTGCTTAATTTGCACCTCATGTAATGGACTTCTCCATGCACAGTTATTATCCAAGAGGCTTTTCTGAAATAATTCCCAGGCTCTAGCAAAGAAAGCGAGAAGAGTCTCAGACCTTCATTCGATTCTGTTTGATGCCTTCTACAATCTGCTCCATCTGTCGTAAAAACTGCTCACGAGAACCAGAAGATGCCATTGCTCTGGAAAGAATAAAAAAGACAACTGACAGGGATGTGGGACAACTTGTCTCATCTACTGTTGTCTTGCATATTTACCCATGTCCAAGAATTCGCATTGCTTGGTGTTCTATGTAAAAATTCATCTTTTTAATCACTGATTTCAGGTAACAGTGCAGCTCTTCAGCTGGTTTAAACAATCAAAGAGATGGGAACAGAGACTACAGAGCTCACCACAAGTGTTCTTATCAGTTCAAGTCTGTTCCTTTCTGTCATGTGTTGTACAGAAATAAATTGCTAGTAACTAACCAAAAGCACACTTTTAAGAAAAGCAGCTGTTGTGAATATTAAGAAGGCAAGTAGAGGACTAGAACATCAGCAAACATTCTAAAAAATAACTTCATGTCCTAATAGGGAAAGCCCAGAAGTAATTTTAGACTTGTAACATCTCTTAAACAGATTAAGAAAAATAAACCGAAGAAAATATAATCCTCCCCCGCACACCCACCCAACAAAAAAAAAAAGAAAACAAAACCCAGCTGTCAATTACAGTATTGGTTTCTACTGACTGGACAGAATCAAAAGGCTCTCATCACTGAGAAAAACAGATCTACAATCCCTGCTGCAAAGGAAAACATCTGAAATACTTAATTCCTAGTTTTTGTTGTAATTAAAAGTTTTGGATATCACAATAGGAAAAAAAAATCATAAAAAATATATCAAAATTTCTGACCAAACACAGAAGGACACAAGCGTATAGAAGCAAGTAAAGATACAATTACTCTGGGAAAAAAAAAGAAGCTTAGAATTTCACAACAGAATTATAAAAAGATATAATCGGAAGAAGTGTTTAAAACTATTAAACGGCCATCTCCTCCCCCATGACTCTCCTGAACTGTACTGCTGTGACAAAAATTCCTACAGGACTATTTTTTCTTAAGTCAAAAAAACACAGAGAAAAATAAATGCCAGATGCATCAGAGACTGATATTTGACTTCAAATTTCCAAGGGAACCATGATTTTACCTAAAGACTTCACACTATATCAAAACCTTTAAATACAGATTTAGTTTATAATAAACATGTCTGAAATATGTCCAAGTCTAATGTTTTGTACATAATGTAATAACCACAACTTCACAAAATGGTGAAAAATATTTAAATTAATGCCAGAAAAAATTATGACTGAATAATTTCTTTCCACAACTGCAACAGAAAAGCCAGATATTAAAAACATATGTTGGCTATAAAAGTTTGGTAATTCCAAGTCTGTGATTCCTCAAACATTGACTTTAACAGAATGGCTAAAGTATTTTATAAAACAGTTTATGTTTATAAAAATTTCTAACAAACTTTTAGTCTTTAGAACTTCTGCCCACTCCCATTTTTCCAACCAACCATACTACTCATTGCAACTATCAAGAGAAAAAGGACCATTACTTACTGATGAAAGTTGTCATGAATAGAATTCAGTAAGTTAACCTGTGAATTAGAAAAAAAAGAAAATAAGAAGAAAATATATATTTGTCCTTTCTGGTGTGAGTTTTCACAGACAATAAATGATATTTAATTCAAAAAATTGACTATATAGATATTGACCTGACAAGCAGCCAGCTGTATGAAAATTACCACGAGTTTTCTTTCAGAAGAGAAACCACGATCCTTCTGTATTAGTAAAAATCTATCCCAGTGGAGGAGCCACAGAAAGCAGAAACAAGTCTTGAACCACAATTAAGATTTTTAATTTTACTGACACCCAATTATACTACTGAGAATTTTCTAGTGTGATGACTTTCTAAACTAAAGTGACCATGTAAAATGGCATATACATGTGTTCAACGTGTTGAAACTTGACATGCAAGTAACTTACAGGTACTCATCCAGTGTTCAACAGTGACAGTGCACAAGCATATGCTGTGGCTATATTAGGTCCGCACAATTAGTCTTACTTGTAGTGATAAAACAGAACTGTTTCACTCAGGCATATCCCTGGCTATGCTTACAAGCCAGACAGGATAGCAAACGAAGAAATATCTTTGAAAAAACACCACACCAAGCAAAAACAAAAAGAACAAGCAATAACTCCCCACCACCCAAACGAAAGAAATCCAGGTTCTGCTAACAGTACTGAAGATGCTAGCTTGGAAGCTATTGGCAGCATAGCTCTGTCAAGAAGCTGCAGCTTAGCTCACCAGCCTGAGCAAAGTATTACATCAGGAAAACAACCAACAACAACAACAAAAAATCCACAAACAGAAAAAAACCCCACTTTTGCTTCTGAGACTGGAACCGGTATCTCCACACAATACTGTAAAGACTTACCAAGCAGTGCAGGAACAGCAGGTGAATTTCTGCACTGCTTTCATCGTGCAGATAAGTTTTACAGGTTTCCAAACAGCCATGCATCATTACCCGCTTTGCTTACATGTATTTTACAGGCTGTTAAAATATGAACTTCTACAAAGTACAGAATGGCATTTCACATGCATGGCTTCTCTTTTAAGATACTAACATTGCACTGAATCAAGACAGAAATAGAAATTTATAACAGCATCACAGGAATATTTTGTTGCTTTCACTATAAACTCCCCCAACTAATTAAACTATATATTGAATATTTTCTATGTAACCACCTTTGATTTTTTTTCTTGCTACCTACATATTGCTAAAAGCACTGAAATTCACCAAGCAGTAATTAATGGGATTCTCTCTCTTGGCTTTGAACACTTCTTGCAAGGCTCCTGTGGTTAACCTTCCAAGCAGTTTCTCCTTCTCGTGAATATTTGAAAGGGTTCTGTACTAAACGAACCTAAACGTTGCAAACAGAATCACTTGCCCCACTGCTATGGAAAGCTAAACTGATCTCTCCCAAATCTAAAATCTTCCATCTGAATGAGACAGCTATAAGCACGTGCATGGCAGAATCTGCAGTTGTTCCTGACTTTACTTCAAAAATTTCAAGCAAGTTCTGACCAGACTCCAAAGCAGCTAAGATGCTGAAGAATTCCTGTTACTTAGAGAAAAGAAATTATTGCATGACTCGATATTTGCCAAGTCCACATCCCTGCCTGAAGATATTTCCAACAAGCACGCGTTTAAGAATGTAATTGCAGTTTATACTGCAAAACATTCAAGTCATGAAAAGTAATACTGCACTATTGCATAGTAAGAGTGCTGATGCACTACATTATAAACAGTAAAATCAGTGTATAAACCCCAAAAGTCAAAGACGTTATGAAAAAATGAGTTTAAAAGCATTTAAAAAAATGAACCTTTCACAAAATTTGATTAAAATATGAACCATAGTCACAGAGACCTTTCATGTCAGAACTATAACCTCTATAGCTAAGATTCCACTGTGTAACAATTCCTGGTATTGTTATCTCAAAGCAATTATGCTCAGCGTATTTTATGAAAGGGTTGGTTTTGGGAGAAGAAAGAAGAAAAAAAAAGGTAAGAAAAAGTGCAAGCATATTCCAGAAATCTTTGTGAGGCACAGATGCCAAAGGCGTCTTCTGTACATTATTAGACAATATTTACTTGCTGAAACCTTGGTTCTAATATTAAAAGCAACACAAGGAAACCTCAACTATATTATACATTTAGCAAAGTTAAGACTGCATCAGAAGACGTTCAGACCTCTCTCTTGTGATTGACATCAAGCCAAAAGAAACTCTTGATCAATTTATTTGTCTTTTGAAATTATATCCATGTAAGTGAAGCTTGGAACTGAAAAAGAAAAAGAAACCCAACCCAACCAAAACCCCTAAAAAAGGCATTTAATTATATTGGCAAGAGTACTCCCAATTTATACAGAAATGAAATACATCTGCTCTGTATTCTGTCAGCTGGTTTTTACGTGCCCATTTAAAAAAAGTCTCTGTATGCTTTTTAAATTTGCAGGCTTGCCTTCAAAATAAATAAATAAATAAAAATCTGTATTAAACTCTAACCTGGGGAGAAGTTAAAATAATACGAATCCTATAGCTGCTACTTAATGCAGTATTTTACATCTGGTATATTGTTACCTGCAACATTTTGTATTATATCTTATGAATGCATTTCACCATTTGGAATAAGAAAATAAAAAAAGTGAGAGAGTACAGAAAAACGAAGCAAGTGATAACCTTCTTACAGACGGAGGTAAGGCATTTGCCAGGACCACTGGCAGCCATTATAGCACCCGCTCTTGTACAGGGATGGGAGTTTTGAAGCCAGGGTTCCTGAATATTCAGTGTGTAACTGACATTACATGGTATCATCATTGTTGGTTTGTAAGAAGTTGAAGTTTGAAAAAATTTCAAGGAAAATTCTTAATCATATTTTCAGAAGACGAAAAGGTAAGTTACACCACTAATTCCAAGATAGTTTATTTGAGGATCTGAGGCACCAATGGGTAGAATAATTTTTAGAAACATCTTTGTCTCATGCTAAACTGAAATCTCTCCCAGAAATCAGGTACTTCCGGAGCACATGACAATCATCACCGCAGGCTGAACTTTGGCAAGATCCTGCTTTGTAGTGGTCACTGACTTAACTCAAAATATACATATATACACAAATCAATAAGAAAGCCGTAAGGCTCAATTCAGCACAGAACTTGAGTTGTTTTTACACGTTATTTACATGTGTTGTTAAACCACCTAGTCACAGAAGTTACTTTTAAATTTACTGTGATGCAACTTGGATTCTGACAACATTCATACAGCGGTATAATACTTTACTGCAAAAGAAAAAGATACTGCAGTCGTGCCTTAAAATATTTCTGTGAGGGTAAACTGGGGAAAGTTAAAGTTTAGAACGGTAGTGTGAAAACAGTATTCTGGGTTGTGGGTTTCTCTCATCATCCTGGCCTCCAGAAAATCTGTAAGAAGCCCAGTCTCGTATGTTTGCCAAAGGAAAAAGGTATTACATCTCTGAGTAAGTTCTGCAGAAGTAGAACATCAGTGAGATTTCCAGCAGACTCCCACAGAGCATGTCCTGGTTTCAGCTGGGATAGAGTTAACTGTCTTCCTAGTAGCTGGTACAGTGCTGTGTTTTGGGTTTAGTACGAGAAGAATGTTGATAACATCCTGATGGTTTCAGTTGTTGCTAAGTCGTGTTTAGACTAAGTCAAGGACTTTTCAGCTTCTCACGCCCAGCCAGCAAGAAGGCTGGAGGGGCACAGGAAAGTTGGGAGGGGACACAGCCAGGACAGCTGACCCAAACTGGC
>JAVKLA010000001.1:43988043-44061971 GCA_034782735.1 Sagittarius serpentarius | reverse complement strand
GTGTGATCTGTCCTGCCCCTGAGGAGGAAGGAGCAGCAGAGACAATGTGTGATGAACTGACCGTAATCCCCATTCCCTGTCCCCCTGTGCCACTCTGGGCAAGTTGGTAGAGAATTTGGGAGTGAAGCTGTGCCCGGAAAAAAGCGGGGTGGGGGGAAGGTGTTTTTAAGATTTGGGTTTTATTTCTCATTACCCTACTCTGGTTTGATTGGCAATAAATTAAGTTCATTTTCCCAAATTCGAGTCTGTTCTGCCCATGATGGTAATTGGTTAAGTGATCTCTCCCTGTCCTTATCTCATCCCACAAGCTTTTCATTATATTCTCCCTCTGCTGTCCACTCGAGGAGGGGGAGTGATAGAGCGGCTTTGGTGGGCACCTGGCGACTAGCCAGGGTCAACCCACCACAACCTGGAAAAAATGGGTTAAAAATACAAACCTCAGTGAAATCATGCTCATTACATTAAACTCTAAAGCCTAACAAGTTGCGATCTCTAAATAAAACCCTTACTGAACTGATACATTGGACTAAGGTTTTGAATGGAACCATCTACAGACAGCATGACCTCCTTCCCACATTACAATGTCACTGAACATCTAAATTTTTAAAGAAATTCCAACTTCTGATTTGTACTGTTCTCCAGCCGAAGCCCAACAGCAACCCACAGCTTGAAGGTGAATGCTTTAGTGACAGAAATCCAGCAGTGACTACTTCTGCACAGCGAGACACGTGGGACCAAAGAGCTTTCTCATTGCCACAGTATGATTGTGACACATGTTCTGCACATGCTGTAGCCTCGATAAACATACTGAGTAGCAGGAGCCTGAATGCACCGAGAAATTCAGGAAAGCCAGGGACAGGTTGCCAAATCAGTAAGGGCTATTCAGCATGTCCACAAAGATTTTCCACATGCTGAAATCAGGCTGCTTCTTGAAAAATTGCATGAACACAAGGATCGCCAACAGGCTTACTTCAGGTGTGCTCTCTTACTTAGCTTGGTTTTTGCAGGACTGCTGCCAAATGGAAGAGGCCTTTCCCAAACCATTGCCTTCGTACAGCTCTTCCCTTTCTTGCAGCAGCTCTGGTAGTCACAGATCTTTTATGAGTAGATTCCACATACCAACTCAGAAGGAAAACTTTTCAGGATTTCCACTGGGTTAAAAAGTTGTACCAGCTTATGGAGCCTTACGGGCACACACCAGACCCCATGTAAGCTACGACAGACAAAGAAAGAAGAGGAAGAAGGAGCCAACTGGCTCATTGATTCTCTTGAAACCACAGCTTAATGTTTTCAAGGGAAGAGGTTCAGTTAGGTCAAAAATAAAGCACGGAATAGTGGAACTTAAAGGCATTTTAGTATAGAATCACAGAACACCCCTTGGATCAAAGTTCAAAAAAAAAAAAAAAAAAAAGGAAGGTTTTGGTATCTCTGAAGATCACCTGAATCTGGCTAAATGAAAAGCCTCTAAAAAATACCACAATTCACAGAAAGACTTGTCAGAGATTTTCAGCTTATTTTTCCAAAAGCTTAGCCTGTACAATGCAAGTTCCTGGCAATGACTGAGCAGTGTGTTATCCTGTTACTACACATATTGTGTATAATAGAAAACAAAGTCCCATAAAATTCAAAACATCTTAAATCTACACCCAAAGCTGCACAAGCCCCTCTCTGACCTTAATCTTTCTCTGCTTTGTATATAAATGAAGCCCCCATCTTCTGAGTAGACAGATGCTCTGACCACAGATTATTTGTCTGAATTCACTTAGACATGACAGCGACAACAATCTGGAGAAAATTCAATGCAAGACAACAAGAGTTGTCTTTATAGCTGGAGTTGATTAAATAAACCGCATAGCACATAAGAAGCAAAGCAGGAGGCAGAAAGTACTGGATTTGTACTTACTAAAGTAGCACATCTATTCCACGCATTGAGTTAAGACAACACACGTGGAAGACAGCACATGACTATGTCACTAGAGATGCCTCATCAGGGCAAGGGATTTCAATCAGTTAGATAACTTTAGAACTGCTCAACCTTCAAGAGCCTCGTTCGCACATACATTTAATAAATGCAGAATATCTTTAAAACATTAGCTAGTTCTTCTTGGTAGAAGCTTATTTTAGCTTATGCTAATACACAAGCTACATTAAATATACACCAGTAAGTATACTGGTGTGTTATCAGTTTAATGGAACAACTTGAAAATCTTATTCAGTTTGCATGTTCCATACCATCCATGCACAGTAAACACATGCCTATCCATTTCCCCATTTTATAACTTCTTCTTATAAAAAAAGTTAAAGACAATTTGTACTCCAACCCTACAAAGATATTGCAGGATATTTATAAATAAAAAATGAAAGAAAACAATCCCTTCAAGAAGTTGTCTTTACTTTGTAGTTCTAGACAAAGTTGGGTTCAGAACCAGATATGTCACAGGACAAATTTACAGCAACCTCATTTCTAACTGGTGAATTAAGGACTTCCTAAACACATTGGTCATTAAGCTAAATGACTGAACCTGTCGCAGACAAAATCTACTCCAGAGATCTTGTGCATCAAGTTTCACCCTCAGAAAAGTTCTTACAGCCAGCTTATAAAACTTTGAAAATAGGTTGTATAACATGAATACCAAAAGACCCCTAAAATACCACAAAATTAGCAAGTGCTGTTGCTACATGCCATATGCTTAAAATGCAATTGCCCTCCTTTCAGGGCTTTAGCCTTCAGCAGGATGTTCCTGCTTGATATACATACCCTGACTGTAAAGTTCAATAAATCTCTTCTGATACTGTGATAGCTCAGCTCGGCTGGGTACTTCATCAATCTTGCGTTGTAAAATGGCTATTTCTCTGTTTCTTCGTGCCTGAATAGAAAGTTAGGAGGGGAGAAAACAAAGCCTCTTCTTGTTCTCTTCTTAAAATGGATGAAGCCCCCCCCAGCAATATTTTGTTACTAAATAATTAATTTTAAAAAGTGTTGGCTGAGGCTCAATTTTTTTGTAATTGATTTGCGACAGAAAAACTTCTTTACATTAGAACAACAAAAAGAAGTATTAGAAGTTACAAGATAAGAAAAATGTCAATAATTTTGTACAAGTAAATTTGCAAAGATTTACTCACCAGTAACAGCCGGATCTTTTGAAGTTTATCTTTCTCAGTTTTGTATTGCTGTTCTATAATCTTATTCGGCTCCTAAAATTTGAGAACCCAAACCAAATGTGTATTACAGTAGCATATAAGACCTGCAGCACAAAAATGTGCAGACTGGGTTTGTTTTCTGTATTTGTCTATCTTCCATTTAATGGCTCCCACAAGAACACCACCATTTGCTGTTATTTTTTTTAACAATGATTCATTATCTGCATTAAAAACCTGACATCTTTTACTGTAAACAAGTGCATTTTGCTTTGATTTAAGCCTTTGATACTTTAGTTTTTCAGTTTTGTCAATAGTTTTTCCAGTGCCTTACAACAGTCTCACTTTAAATGAGGTATGTATTGGAAGATTGTCTGTACTCCTTGTCTGAATGTTTATACTTTGAATCAGCGGTAGGGTTAAGGATAAACATGGCCCAGGACAGAATATAAACCCTCTGACATGTATTCTAGACCTCCTGGATTGTGGACTTTAAGATAATTTTTTCTTGTTTAAAAATTTAAGTTTACATTTTCATTTTTTCATGCTGTGTTCAGAAGGACAGCAGCATCATGGAACCTGTAATCTACCTCATTTCAGAGGCATAAATGTATCAAATGTTTACCCACTGAAAATACAAGTCATTCAAGCTTTTCCTTTTCTGTTCATTCATTATTCATTGCCATCAGTCTGGATGCACTTGTGTTAAAGCTTAACTTCTGACAGCTGCTCACGGCATGCAACGTACTGAGCCACTGAAAACTTGTGCTGTCATCCTTCAAATAAATCCACTTTTAAGAGAAAAAAACCCAAAACCAAACATGCTTTCTGAGGAAGACCTGTTTTGTCAGAGATATGCACTGCTCTTAACACAACATCCAGAGATTCTTCTCTGGTACTACAAAGAAAGAAGTAAAAGGTACAAAAGCATCTATGAGTTAGCCCCATGGATTCTGCTAGAATAATGAAGAATACTACAGCTGTTTTCAGTCTCCTGTATTTCTATGATTATTAGCCTGAACTGTGGCTTCACTAGCGTGGGAGAACAGAATTTTTCAGAGATTGCAACAGATACTTTAACGCTTATGAGAATGTCCCAGAAGTCAAGAGGACCTAAAATAACATTTTAAAACACAAACTGAAAATAAAAACTTAAGACTTTTGCTATTACCTGTTCCTCTGCATTTTCTACTGCCTCAGCTTTCAAATTCTCAATATTTTGTTGAAGTCTCTCCATTTCTTCCTTTAAAAGAAAAAAAAAATTATGTTGCTTTTAACTGAGACCTATCCTCTTAACAGGGGAGAGCAAGAAGCTTGACAACATGCACCTCTAACAAAACTGTGGAGCTGATCACACTGTGTATTTAAATTTTTAAGATTGAACAGCATTCCCTGCTTAAGGGTAAGGCATCCATTATTACCCATTACATAAAACTGTCTGCTTTTATCAAACACAGGAACAGATTTATTTCTTACTTGCAAATATACTAGATCCAGCAAAGACAACGAATGAGTGACATGGAAAATGAAACTGAGGAAGCAAAGAAATATTACAATAGCAACAGCATGAACACAAGACTGCAACGTTTGTAAAAATGAACGAACCTAAAGTTACTTGCAAGGTAGTTTCTGTTACAATGCTTTAGAGCTTTCCAAAGGAGTATGTATGGGAACATGAGGTTCCTATGCTCAGTCTGTGCCTCAGGGCACTATTTCTTTTTACGTCTTTTCATTCTATTAAATCCACTCCACTATTGTGTAAACAGAAGAAAAAACCCAAACAGTTCTCTCCAATCGTATTTCTAGGCAGTCCATAAACACAGTAGTAAACAGGACAGCAAAACACAGCAATTAAGCAGTAAAACTGAAACATGCTCTGAAAACTGCAATAGCTTCATCTCAGTCTCATCTCTTTTGGTGAGTTGCTCCAAAGCTAGGAACCTTCATGAAGCCCTCCTCTTTGGCATTGTCCGGCTCCTCAGGTCACTGTCGGCCGTATTATCCAAGAAGAGACAATCCATTTCAGGTTGTCAGTAGCACAGGTGGTTATCTACTACAGCCCAATCTCAAACTTACATTTTAGTGCTCCCTGTCAACCCACCCCAAGTTGCTCTCTGCACAATGGTAATGGGAATAAGAGCCACAGCTGTGACCAGTACAAGGCTGATCTGGCATTATACATCTAGCAACTGCCCTGTATTAGACGCCCAGGCACAACAGAACACTGAAGGCCACACTAGTTCAGACAGATGCCTTGGCAGCCTTCCTTACACCTCCCTGCTGCAGGGCAGGGGGCAAGTCCGTCTGATTAATCCGGTTCCAAACTTCTTGGTCATCAGCCTTGTTGCAGATATGACACTGCAGAACAGGCAACTGTCCATAATTCTGCCGCAAATCAAGCTAGTGGCAGTAAGCCTGTAAATACCAGTAAATGGCAGGGGTGGGGACAGATGATGGAAAGGGACACACAACACAACAACAAATCAGGAAGAAGCATAATGCTTATTTACCAAGTTTTAAATGAATCCTTATATAAGAAACTAAAACTTACCCTACAATGTGCTTTGAACTCTTGCTCCTGGCTTTTTAGGTTTTCATTCATGGCCACCAGTGCTCGCAGACTCTGTAATATGCTAAATTTGAAGATCCAGTAAACCACATTAGATTTTTAGTTTCTGATTTAAAGAGATGGAGAACTAAAAGACATTAGAACAAGCTTAGTTCTAAATAACTTTCCAATAAAATCCGTGTAAATTAAAAACCCAAAATATCACCACTGATATACAAGGTCAAAATAAAAACGCAGTATTACACTGAGTATTTTGATGGTTTTGCTACGTTCTGACCTCATTATTGTGGAAGTTTTGAGAGAGACTCCTATTTAATTTATGTGAGGTGAAGCCTTCAAATACAAAGAAAATAAATCAGGAAGGCAAGCATCTCCTTGTCAAATGTGTCTAGGGTTGTTCTGCTTTAAACACCTACAATTATTTTCAACTGCAGATTGACACTTTTCATTCTGACCGAATACTATGGTAATGTTTTCCTGTCTTTGGAAAGCAAGAAGGAGAATTATTTAGTTTTTACATTTTAGTTACTTGTTTAGGTTGACAAAGCAAGAAACATTGAATGATTCGTTTTTAAACCATCATTTTTCACAATTTCAAAGGTCACAAAGGAAGAAACTTACCTAGAATCTGCTTGGGATTCTATTGTTTCTAAGGCTGCCAATTCCTTGTCCAGCTTTTCACTGTAACTCTTAACCTAAGGGTTGGAATTAATAATAACTGAAATACACTTCCACACAGAAAATGATTCATGGTACTTAGCTTTCCCACACCATGGGATCAGTGAGGTAAGTTGTCAAACACCTTCACCATTTAATACATCCCTCTACACACAGAGCTTCTCAAAAATGATTCAGCTAGAATCAGTACACAGAAAAACAAAGAAAGATTACCTCCGTTAACGTCTTTTTTGCTTCGGTACATTTTGCCTGCAGATCAGTACATTTAGCTTGCAACTATTATAAAAGAGAAAGAAAAGAGTTTGATACTACATTCACGCTAATTACACCTGTAATGGAGAACAGCAATATTTGAGCTGCTAATAATGCTTGTCTATTAAACAACAGGCCAATCGTCACAAACACTGTATTTTCTTGTTGTCTACTCTGAGAACATTTGATGGCAAGAATTCCAATTGAATATTTAATTAATAACAGCAAACATTTTCCACCTGAACTTCTAGGTGTATTAGGTCCCAGAGTAAACAGCAGCTTTACGAAATGGATGCCAACGGAACATAACTTCTTGGATAGACTCTCTGCTAAATTGCTCAAAGTTATTTAGCCTGGTTATACTGGCCTCCTTTGACACCAGGCTAAGAAGAGAGTCCCATTTTGTACCTCTCCAAGCAAGCTAGAGTGATTCAAGACTTCCATAAAGGCGCCGTGACATCATACCATAGATATGTCCATACCAAATACGCAAGCTGGTTTATGATTTTCTTTTGTGTAACTATTGAAGGTCTTACAAGAAGGCAGTTAGCAAAACGCCACTGGATGTTTCACTTGTCAAATAATTTAGAGGCTAATTTTAGAAGAATATCCTTCTTTAAAGTCCTTATGATTTAACATAACATTGCAAATAGTAACAACAAAAATGGGACATGGGTTACAAAAGCAGAGCGGAAGTGTTGCAAAGAAATGCACATTTGGCTTGCTTTCTGTTCCACTTCTTTTCATGCTGATTTAGTTTGCTGTTCACAACAGAGCTGTGACTCAACACGCCACTCATCCTTTTCCACAGCCGAATTTATTAAAAGAAAGCTTTTTCATTGGTTTTCATATTTTTCACCAGTAATTCACCAATAGACTGAATTCTAACTAGCTTAAAAAAAAAAAAAATAGTTTAAGCCTGCAGTCCACTTCTCATGAAAATTGAAATAAAGATTAAAGAACTATTTGTTAAGAGAACTCTTGCCGAAACTTACTGCAGTATCGAAGCTAGAACTCCCAAACATTTTTTAAAAGGGGGGTCTTCACTGTCACTGATTTCAAAAGCTGTCTTTGGCAAGTTGTGAAAAAAAATCAGCCAGGAAATTTTTACTTTAAACTGCTGAAAGGACTATATTTGGCTTATAGCTGTCAGTACTTTTTTCCCCACAGAAAAACAGCACTGAGACTGTTACGTACTGGAAACAAGCAACACAGAATTAAAGGGCCCCTCAACTGTTAAAATGGCAAATAGCATGATAACAGATTTAGAAAATACTTAAGTTTTGCTGTGGATTATGAAGTTTCTTTGGCAGTTAAAAGCAGCTCTGTAATGAACTAAGGACTCTACCAGTTTTGTGTGGTTTCCAGCCATGCTTCCTCCCCGCCCCAAACTGCCTTCTTCTCAGCAGTATGTGGAAAGCAAGCAAATACATTCATTCAGATGCCAGGGAACCTGGTAAAGGAAATTACTTGCACCAGGCATGAAAATGTAATCCACTCAACGTATATTTAGTTACAGGCATATTCTGTATTAGTAATTCAGTAGCCACACTATGCTACAATTCTCTAGAATACAAGAGCCATCTGCTACACAAAAAAATGCTTTTGAACCTTTCAGTCATTGAGACTGCATACAGACATTGGCATACAGACCCTTCTGCTTTCCAGATCATAACAGCACAACACAGAATAGCTGCAAAAGCCCCCCACAATGGCTAAGCTCCTTTACCAGCCTCTCTTAGCGCTCAACTAGGCAAGAAAGATCAAGGAAATAGCATGGCTGGAGAACTGTGCTAACGCAAATTTTCATTTTTTGAAACCTGAGCTAGCTGTTGCAGTTTCCTAACGCCACTGTTCCTACACAGTTGTACCTAGGTTGTCCTCCCCAAAATCAAGCTCAAGCTAACTGCCTCCAAGAACACAAACTGTTCTCACAATGCAAGGCCTGTGCTGCAGTGTTCTAGTACATACATACATTCAAACTGAACATGCCTCCGGTATGTCTACATACCGCCTGCAGAAAAACTGCAGATGGATGTGAGCTGGTGGACACAACCAAAACCCATTCAAAAGCTGCAGAACTGTGCTAGAACATCCTTAAACCTGAGCAAATGTGCCCCCTTTTATAATAGGGTAGTTCTAAACAGATGCCAGTCACGACAACAAAGCTGCTTATCTGGAAGAGGTTTGCAACCTGCTAGCTCGGAGTGGATGCTGTGAGAGCCTGCATCTGTCTCCATTCTACAATATACACGCAGCACATCTCTATCTCCCTTCATATGTATTTGTCTTACAGCCTTTGTGGTTTAAAAGAAGAGTTAAAGTGTGACAGAAATGTGCTGCAATGACTTAGGATACACTGAACATCCTCTTCTTTCCCCCCACCTCCAAAATTCCAAAGATCTCATTCTGTAATTTGTGGTTCTACTTCAGGGAAAAAAAAAAACTTCAAACCAACATGGGAATTCATGCAGGATTTAACTGTCTGTAAGCTCGTATTATGATTTTGAAAGCCTGACACTTCAGCCTGCATTTAAATGCTAGATATTGTCAATATTTTTTTACTAACAGTCAACACCTTGACAGGGCACCAAGTTATGTTTGACATAAACAGACACGGAAAATTCATATTACCAAAGTGTTAAAAGAATACAAACTCAAGTAAACAACAAAAAAAGTATATTTAATTTCAGTATATCATAATATAATTATAGTATATCATAATACTTTCTAATATTTCACTCTAGAATGGAGAGGAATTGTGACAGACATGGTTTACATTCAACATACAGTGCAAATAATAATTGTAGTGTTACTATGAAAAAAAGCTCTTTTTGACAGATGGGGAATGCCAGAGGACAACACAAACAGAAATGCATCCATTTGAGGAGAACAAAACTAGTTCCGCATGTTCCAAAAGAAATGCATTCTAATATTTACCAGTTAAAACAGTCATACTCTACCCTTTGAAAGTCTTTTTTTGTGCAAAATAAATTAAGAACCACCTGCACTGTTTCTTCATAAAGCTTGTTATTAAAATTGGAAAAAAAGAAGAAAGAAGCAAAGAACAGGATAGGCAATTAGTCTTCCCAGTTTTTTGTCAAAAGTTTTATTTCTATAGCTTTACTTAAACTCAGTATCACTTGAATGTTTGTCAGAGACTTCAAAAAATTGTTCACAGCATATGCTTTACTGAAAGGAGATTTAAGTTTTGAAGGGATAAATATCCTTTGAATAAAAGACTTTATTGCACTGTTAGAGACTCTTTTACTCTAATTTAAAAAAAAAAACAAAACAAAACCCAAACAAAACTAGGTCTAGTAAGTGGCTAAGCAGGAAGGTTTAAAATCTAGTGCTCCCGTAGTTATACCATAGTAGGTAAGGCTTTCAAAGCTACCGTTCTTTTACCTCTGTTTGTAAGACTGAACATATCACTGTCTTATAAAATGTGCCATACAGGCACCTACCTTTCGGAACCCCCGTGCCCCCAACATTTAATACGTAAAACCAGTTAAGATGTAGGCGTTAAGACATTACTGACAAAAGCAGAGCAAAACAAAACAAAAAACAGATGAAGGCTGCTGGAGCAGTGCTGAACCTGACAAAGTATCAACCACAGAAGTCATCAGCAACGGTTTTTCCTCAAGTACTATCTGTTTTTTGGCAAGCTCTTCCAATTATTCACTCTGATGCAATAGGTTTTCATCAGATTCTGCAGGCTAAAGACGGCATGGTGCTGATTACAGCACTATGCATAATTAAAAGCAACATTTCATTAATGGCATAGCTTTTCCACTTATGCTATTGCCACTTAAACCCAGAAAAGTATAAGTAGGTAGAAATACAGGAATGGTGGTTCTTGCTCTTAGAGATATGAACAGAACATCAGTCACAAATTCAAGAGCCTTTCCCCCCTAAAATAAATGTGAAGATGTGAACCAAGCAGTGACTGTGCAAAAACAACCCCAAACAAACAAATAAGCAACAAACCCACCTTAGTCAGAGAGACAAGCTGCCTCATATAAACGACAGGAAGTGATAAAAAGTCATTTGTAGCATATTTTAGAGTAACTTCCCAAATTTTTTCTTGAAACTGTGAAAACAGCCCATTCAATACTACAGCTAACAAGTCAAATAGAAATACTCTGTTTTTCTCCAAGAAAGGTACGCAAAAAAAAAAAAAGCAAGCACGTTTCGATTAGCTAGCCCCCTCTTCAAAGACAGGGCTATACAATTTTTTTAACATAAAACTAGCCACACATTGTCTTAGTAATCAATGTGCAAGCAAGACATTCAGAGATGCTGAACTGAATGTTCAGCACAACAAACTGCTGGTACAGAAGATAGCTTGCAAGTCTTTTCCGGATGGCAAAAACTTTGTGATCAACCACATTTATGATTGTTTTCTTCTTTATTACACATACAATACTTACTTCTTCCAGGAGTTTGGTTTTTTGCAAAATCTGCTTATTCAGAGATGCCACCTTCCTTCTGTGTTGCTGGGCAGCTCCAAACCTTTCTGGTCGCTCCTCAGTGGAAAGCTCAGATTGCTAAAACAATAACAGCAGCCTGTTGGACCTCACACCATTACTTTTTGCTTCTTCAGCAGCTCAAGAAATGCCAAAGTGGGACACACCTGTGATACTTATCAAGAAGTATGTCCTACTATCCAACAGAAAGAATGACTTACTGATTTATCGTGCATGAAGATAAGGAAGCAGCTGAACAACTGAATTAGACCCCAAAGGAAACAGGTCAAGTAAACCAAAAATAAAGTCACGTGCCCTGGGACAGTATGCCAGAAGAAATAAATAATTTTTTGCATCAGCATTACAGTGAAACCTGGCAGAGTTCTTAAATGGCAAAAATAAAAACATGCTAAAAACCACCTTAAGCAGTGGTATTTACAGAACTTGTTGAATCAGAGATGCTCCATACCCCAATAAGCAGATCCAGAACTTTCAAAAACCTTGACAACTGTGTATTTAGATTCTGAAGTACTGGCCTGGATGCATCTTTATGCTGAATGACAATAACATACTCAGTGTGGTAGATACATTTGCCACTCTAAGTGTTTTTTTGTGTGTGCATGTATACTATGGACACCAGTCTTTTAAAACTACCCAATCCAGCATCCATTGCTAAGAAAGTGTCTCATAAATACATAACGAAGACAGCAATCTGGATCCAGTCTCCTGTTCTCTCCAAATTGTGAAAGGAAAGCTGCCAGAAACATTGTTTACCAGGAATAACATTTATAACAGAAATTGTATATTTGCAGTAGACAAAAGAATGATTAAAAATCAGTGATAGCTAGATGTCAAAGTAATTATTTGCCTAAACGTTATTCATATCTGTTGAAAGTCCTCACTTTAATACTTACATGCATCTGTTTTGGTAATTTGCTTCATGCACTCAGACTTCTTTTTCCAGTTAATCCATTTTCCAGTATTTCGTTAGAAAAACAGTTAATTTTCAAGTACTTCAGGTGCTAATTTGCAGTCTGTCAAAGACTTCAACACTAAGTGCTTTTTGACTAATTACCAAATGTTGACAACCACTACAATGTATAATCAGCAAAAATGTTACAATAAGTATGAAACACTCCTCACTCCTATTTGCTCCTGGTAGCCACTCTAGGCAGATGGGTAAGCAGGTCTTCATTAACAGCTTAATTTTAAATGAAAATAAGAGGCAAAACCTGTCTTCCTCTCCTCTGTTTTCTATGTTATTCATACTGAAGAGCAGCTTGATGATTTGTTACACTTTTACATCCACAGCAAGAAAAGACCAATTCTGACATCTTAACCCAACAATTCATGTACTTTCTTTCCATTTGTTAGGAAAGGAAAAATGCTTCTAAGCAACACCTGTAACACTGAACTATTCAACAATGCACACTCAGATTTACTTACTCCTCTCATTATTTAGCCAAATCACATTCTCTCATCATGTCATGCATTCTAAGACCCCGTCCTTCTCACCATATGATTAGCCTTTCTAATATGCATAACGTGCAAATCAAGAAAACTGGAAATGCCAGAGAAACAACCATGAGCTAAACCAGTCTGAGATTGATCTTGCAAAAATAGTAAAAGTACATACAGTACATGGTCATGTCTCAAGAAGCGGACAGTTAAAGCTTGCTTTTTGAAAATGGGAAATAACCATCACTACAATACAGAGGTTTCTGCAGAAAAATCCTTCTGTTCTGCAAATGAAAAAGCTAGGGCTAAGCCTCCTGCAGTCAAAGTGGGATAAGGATCTGCTCTGCAGCAACACCACCGCTTTAAAGTTACTGAGGAATTGGGTTCCAATTTGTGGAGAAAAATGCATCTTTCCACACAGAAGGAAGAAAGCACAAATTATAGAAGCTACTTTGCTTTTGACACTATTGTTGTTACCTGGTCTTTTACTAGACTGAAACAGCAGTTGCCTCTTGAACATAATTTAAGCAAGCTGTATCTGAGCACTAGTGTCTCTGACTGTTTATCAATTTGCTACTCTACCTCAAAACAAGAACTTCAATTACATGTGACAAAAAGGGATACGTGGATACATCCTTCAACTTTCTGTTAACACACATTATTCCCACCACTGACAGGTGCAGACTCACTTTTGCATTCTTCCCTGTTCCCTGCAACTACTCAATTGCCCTGAAAAGATTTAGCCAATTCGAGTAAGTTAAAAAGCGTTACTAGCCTCATCTTCTATGACAGAATTTGTTACGTTAAAATGCCATATTAATTATGCATAAGGATCACTAATCTATGGCAGCTCAAAAACTGCTAGCCAAAATAAATGGCTAATTCTAGACTTTAAGACCCTGCCTCCCACTGTTCACGTGTAAAAGTTTTAAACGGGAAGGAGGAGGGAAATCTATGCAAATAATGTTATTCTTTGTAATGAGATTCTCGCACACACATTAGTGCTATAGATTTTCCAATAATTACAGATAATTCAATCGTTACTCTACAGAACTTCACATTCTTAAAAAAAAGTCTCTGTACAAAAATACAAACTTAGTAGCAGTAAATAATTTTGTTCATCTCTTCATGTTCAACCATCTCCTACAAACAAACGGACTTCAGAGATTTAGATCTGTGACTAACTCCATCATAGCTGCCTCAATTTGAAGTCCACAGTCTGAAGCCCACTGGGGAAAAAAAAAAACAAAACAAAACAACCCCAAAAAGCAGTCTCCAGCTCCGTAACACTTCATATCTGTTTTCAGTCAAGTTCCATGTAGATCTTTAGCAGTCATTTCAATGTAATTTGCTGCCATTTTTCCTTGACACTTTCCTGAGGCTCAGGAACCCAAAGATAAAAATCACTGCATCTCACCACCTTTGAGGGTTTCCTCAAACCAAAAAAAAAAATTAAAAAAAAAATCCAATTTAGTATCTTCCTTGAACGACAACCCCTAACCTACTAAACGGCTGAAATGCTTATTGTATGCTACTTCAACTGACTGTGTAGGGTACACAGTAATCTCTGATACAGGATTCTAGAAGTCTAAACATATTCCAGTTCAACTTCTCAAGATATAAGCAACTTGCAAACAGCATTTAAAATTGTTGAAGATGACTCTCCTTCAGGCCTTTTTGAAGGGGGTAGTTTTGAGACAACACTTCTCTCGTTTTAGTCATTCTCTCATTTTACCAGGGAACAAGCTTTTCCTCCTATTCTACTCCTAGCAAAACCATTTGTTATATATGGCTATACTTGTAAATTCTCAGAAGAAGAATCCTTCTAACACAGTAAAATGAAAGCTACTTTGAATAATCGGCCTTAGAAAGCTGCTGATGCATAGACAGATAAAAGCCATGTTCATAATTTTCTGCCAGGATTTTTAGAAAGTGAAGAATGACACTAGAATCTTCCTTCCAGTTTACCCAGCAAGTTAACACAGCAGCAGAAAGGAGGGGCAAATGCAGAAAACCGTATGCATTGATCTTCCGCAAAAATGCCATCTTGTGAGAAAGGTCCTGGCACATGGCAACATCGCATCTAGAATTTTGTTTGCCAGCTATCTTCACTGGGCCTGTGGATTCTGTTAAGTAAGCACTGTTGTATTTTTCAGACTATGTATAGTCACAACGGGTTAAAACTATTAGAACTATATCCAAACATTGCTGATGCTTCAATAAACTGTTTGATAACATCCTTAATTCTCTTTTCCTGGTGCATGCACGCACAGAATTATTTTTTTGTCATATCCAATAGATTTGAAAAGCAATACATTTTTGGTTTGACTTGAATCAGTTTTTACTTTCCAGAGTATTAATCATTGTTCTACTATAATAGTCAAGGTCCTGCTGCCTTCTCTCAGAACAGAAGCAATGTAACATTGAAATATGAGCCTTGGGCTTCTGTTCTTCCAATCCTTTACAATAAAGAAAGGCCAGGAATTTGCTGTAGAGACTCTGTTGAGTTATAGGGTTTATCTCCCAAATGGGAAAGCTCCATGCCTCATATGTGTCAACAAAAAGGAAGAAATATGAGAAGACTATTGGACAAATAAGAGCGACCTATAACTCATATGTGGCAGTGATGTATTGTATGTATTAATTGCTTGAAGAGCCAGACTTTCTTTTCCCACTACTGTAAAAACAATCACAGTTGAACACAATAAATGGAGCCAACATGCACATCTAATTGCTTTGACTTCTAAAAGAAATAAAGGTTTGCTTTTGATGATACTAGATTCAGAACTAGAGATGCAGGGCATGACTGAGACTTGGAGTCCAGTGTGAGTAAGATCCCAGTGTCCAAAAATCTCAGTGGAGGAGGCCTAGATTTTTCTCTGAGCAGGCTCACAGAACTGTATTTCTATGCTTAACACTGAACATGTTAAAATGCATTAACAGTTCAGGCCTCTAGTTTGAATAGATATCAACTCAGGCCCTTCTTTATTCATGAAAATATTTAAGCAGGTGCTTAAACACAAACAACTCATGAATGCAATTCAGGAACATATACTATCACACCAAAAGCTTGTGCATGTTTAAATCTCATTAAAATACTTTCCTGAATCCTGACTGTGCTGCTATCCACAGCATATATGAAACGGTGGTGTTACAAGAGAATTGTGGCAATTACGTTGAAAGCTTAAGGCCTAAATTAAGAAGCTATCAAACATGACCTGGTAAAACACAATCAGGTAACACACTTACCTTTTCAGCGTATTCTGACACTATTTGCTTGATCTCATCTGATTGGAGTCCAACAATCTGGCCAACTGTGCTTGCTGTCAATTTGCCCTGCAATTGTGTCAAGAAAATGTTTGGAGTTTTGAAGCTGCCAATACTTTTCACGTGGCAATTCTCCCAAGCTCTAATTTTAACAGAAATGTACAAAACTTTTACAGTGGGTAAAAATCTCTAATCATAAAAAAAAGACTAAGAAACATTCCACCTCAAAAAAAACTTCACTGATGGAAATTTCTTACAACCTTTTAGCAAATTTGAATTCAGATTTTCAAAAACTTCTAATTGTGTTCTGTATACGCAGTAATAAAACTCAGTATTAGACCACATTTTGAGCCAAACTGTAACAATGCAGATGTGTGAAAGAATGTGCCTTTCAACTTGGACGCATGTACAAAAACAGTTGTCAAGTAGAACTCAATTCTGCAGTGGATTTCAGTAGAAAGCACGTCAATCAACTTTGAGACTAGATTAATTGCTACCTTTTCTTCTGTGACTTCAGCATAAACAGAAATAATGTTTAACAACTGAATTCCTTCCCAGTCCTCTCACCCAGAAATCAAAATGTAAGACTTTTCAAAATTACAACAGCCTACAAGTTCCATTCCGTCATATCATTAACTACAACCATTTAAGAAAACAAGATATATATCCAGTATTTTCAGTGTCTTAGACTAATGGTGGTGTTTATAAATATTTATCAGTGCTTTGAAAAACACTTTGAAACGCATACAATTTTCCTCCGCTCTCCCCAGTAAAATGATTACTCCTCTGGATATCTTCACAAGATGAATAAAGTAAGATCATACTGCATCTTGGGTGTCTGCACTGTCATGTCTTTCCCCTGAAGTTCTCCTTGTGGAAACTATTTGAAAGAGGCGCTTATTTATATTGCTTTTATCTTTTCAAGGCAAATGGTTAAGTCATCAGCCTCGTAAAAATTACTGTCTTCCTAACTCAACCGTCTTTTCTTTCACTCCCTTCATGAAGATTTAAATGCAGTCATTCTAAGACTTCAGACACACCATTAACCCAATTTTAGGAATAATTGCCATAATCAACCATAATTTAACCAAAGTTGTATCAGTTTTAAATGCTGCTTACCTCTTCTGTTGCCATTGCAGCCATTCCAGTCATCAGAGTTTTAATACGAAGCTAGGGCAAAATACGAGGAATTACACATAACAATTTATCTTTCACTATTTAACTTACTTCTGCCTACTGACAGGGACACACGTATACAATTGGTATCACAAAATGTGTATTTTAATGCATGTAATGGGACAGTAAGTCTATGAAAGTTAAAGAAGAGGTGGCTGAAGTTACCAAATTTAAGGAAAATTCCTTATAACAGTACAGGCTCACTCAGAGTATTCAGTTCCCACTGTCAATCAAAAACCGATCTTTTAAAAATGCTTGGATTCCAAAACAAAAGCTGAATTTTTTGGTATTAAACATCAACAAATATTTAATTTTGTGCATGAATTTCAGGTTCCGTATCCTCCTCTGGGAAGCAAGCCTCACTTCCATCTAAGCATGGAAATTTTCCTTCTTGCACAGAAGGATTGGGCAGTGGTAAATGCTGCCCTCCCCCCAAGTTAGTAACATCCATGCCTACTAGGTATGTGGCACACCTCTTCAGCAGCCTGAAGGTCATCTTCATCACAAGGCTCAGCTTTTCCTGCTGTTGCAAGCCCTGGAGGTAGCGCAATTTTTTTATCTTCAGCCTTTTAAAGAAAAATTAAGAAAATATCGGATCTAGTTCCAGTATTCTTAAGTATTAAGAAAGACAGCAAGGAGAAAATTGGAATACAGCTCTTCTGTTTTTATGAACACATTTCAGATACTGGAACATCTTCATACTCCAATTCATGCCAGCCGAAATGTAACCCTCACTTATTTCAGAAGTATTCCAGCTGTTCGTGCTAGCGTCTCTGGCTTGCTATGGACACATCAGGGGCAAAGATCCCTTATTCCACAGCCTTCTGAGAACTACCAACCACACAAGACAACTAGCTACCCCAAAATATGATGTCTGCTATATAGGAGAAAGCTGAATTTTTTTTTTTACGTAAAAATTTTTTAACTTAATATTGGTATAACAAACATACATTATAAAAAAGGGTAAAATTGCCTAGTTCAGTCAGAAGAATTCGTACCACTAAACTAATGAGAACTGGTGACAGACTCAATTTCTAGGTTACTCAACTGCACCACTAACCTGACTATTTAACCTTCCACTTCTGCCTTACCGGAGACTTAATTCACACAACAAACGTGATGACCGCCTAATATACAATATTCTAAAGTCAGTAATATTTTTGAAGAAACAAAATGAAAACTATAAACATGACTGCAGTCTGGCAGTTACTCTGAAGGAAAAAGAGGTATGCCTAGATTGGGAAACATCTCCACTTATAAAATTTAAATGCTAAATTTGTATGCTGAATATCAAGCTAATTAAGAAGGGCAACCTTAATATACTCAATGTATAGCTAGGTCCATGACATGCTTAATGCATTTCTTCATTATCTCTGTCTGTAATAAAAACTTGTAGCCAAAGTAATATCTGCACTGAAATAATAAACTGCAAATACTCTGACAAGGACATTTTGTGATTCCATAATCATTAAAAGCACGGCAAGGATGCTACTTTTCAAGAGGTACTATGATTTATTTATGGCATGGTATCATGTTTCTCTGTCATATTAAATAATCTGTTATATAATAAATGCCTACAAAATTTCTTACCAAGCTGAATGGTTCGCTAAAAAGAAAAGGAAAAACTCTTCAATGATCACATCATGGAACACTTAGTTAAAAGATACTCGTGAAACAGACAGGATATGTCACTACCTCACATTAAAAAATGAAATAAAACACCCAACCCTCCTTTCTTCTAAGAGAAAAGCATTTGTAAAATGTGATCTTTGAGTATAGATGAAGGAAACCCTTTAAGAAAGGAGATAGTAATCAACTGCACCTTTCACGGCACGCAGATTTTTAGTTCCAGTTAGCCATTTGTAAAACATGGTAATAATAGAAGTTATAGCTGTTTATCCTGTTGTATACCTTCAGGATCGTACAGTAACCAACACTTCAACAAAAAAAAAAAAATGCACTTCTTCCCACAATTTGAGTATTTAAAATTAGTATTCTTTTACCTGTTCTGTTTTTCCTGCTTGTCTGCTAAATCCATATCTCCTAAAAGAGCAATAATGACATGAAAGAAACACATTGTTGTTTACAACTTTCACAAATACATTAAGTTTCTATCAGTTTTCAACATAAGAAATGCACTAAAAAGTGAATTGTTTAACAAAACCAACAGCCAGATTCAGGTTACTTTTGGAATGCTTCAAATAAACCAAACAAGCAGGTACTGTAGCATATTTACAGAATAATTTCAGCTCCATCTACTGCTTCCATCATGATTTGCAAATCTAGACTGCTCATAAAATACTGTCATGTAAAGCTCACGAAAGGAAAAAGTAATGCTCTCTTTCCATTTGGGAGTTAATCCTGAGCTATTAGCTATACACTACTGAATTCTGGAAAGGCCTCAGGAAATTGTCAGTGCAGCCTCTACTCCCCCCAAAAATTCATGCTTGTGCACTTTGATGAATCTGCAATTTCTTTCTGAAGCATGGCATTCAGACTTTTAAATATATACTCAAATAAACTTTTTTACATTTGTTTTTTTGAGGGAGAGGAAAAAATTGACATTTGAGTCATGCTGTTATTTTGGAAATATTATCTTAAAGAAAAGACAGGTAGAAAGAAATTTTAGATACAAGCAAGCAATCATCTTCAGTATTGTGAAGCACTAAACCCAGCATGTACAAGGATATGAAAAGAAGTGATGTTCCTGATTGACTGACTTACAGCTACAACTGTTTAATTCCTTAACTACTGCAGAAGCAGGACTATTTATAAGCCTTTTATGGCTAAAAGTTAAAAGCGATCCTTAGCATCACTATCAATTGTCACCAGTTCTCCATTTATTCAACACTCAACAGGTAAATTCAGTCATATTTTTCTACAGCGTAGATCCAAGTTTTCAAAAGTTCCCCACATTCTCTCTGCATTTTAAAGCATAGCAGTACAAAGAATGTGGCAGAGCACCAACCTTCCACAGAATATGCATAAAGTTGTATTAGTATAGAAGCATTTGCAAGTAGTATTGCCGTTATCGTATATCTTTTCTCACTTTTTGTAGGAGCACAATTTTATTTTCACACAGATAACTGCATCCAAGTAGTGAACTGCACCAGAACAGCAATAACAAAATCTTAACCATCAGTTATATCAACGGAGAACCCAGACACCTCCCAGGCTTAACATTTCACAACTGCTATAGGAACTGACTTTGTACTTTGCTGAAAACTGATTGATAATATGCAAAGAATGTGGCAAGGAAAGACCTTAGCTAAAGAAGACTACACAACTGTGTGGAAAAATGCTCACTGGCATCACTCCACTCTCAAGCCGGACTCTGGCCTACCATGTTTAAGCTCATTTGTGATAACCTCTAAGCTAGAGGCCACAGGATCAAAAAACAATTTAGAATATGGCGCTATCACTGCCTGTATCTGAATAATGCTGCATTTGGCATCAGGACATTGCAAGACCCTGTACTATTTGTTGTACTGAGAAAATTAACTTTTATGATTAGTGTGCTCTGAAAGGAGCCATTTTTATGATAACCAAGGGGCATTTAGGAGGAAAAAAAAATCCTCTACTCAATTTTCTACAACTGCCATCCAGATGCATTAAAAGAATTAAAAGTTCACTTTAACTATTTGAATTCTAAAAACATTCAACTCCATTCCTAAATCTACCAAAAATTTGCTATTTGCCATTCTCAGCAGTGTTCTAGTTCCCCTAAGTGTTGAACAGTGGACAATAATCCCTACTGCCTCCACAGACTTATGTATGTCCTTAGACTCTTGTTAGTTTATTACTAGGTTCACCGTAGACATACTATCCCCTTACTTAAGTGTTTCTCTACCAAAACACAGGAAACAGATATCTGTGTGTCTCACTACTGTCATTTTCTCAGATGTTCTTTATTTTTGCACTATATCAAAAATAGTTTTCTGATCAAGAGTTTTATGCTTTGAGAATTCATTAAGAAATGATTACCAGAACACATTCAAAACCTGCAACTATGCTAATTTTCTCCCATTTCCATCCAATTCATGTTAAGCTATTCATATTAAACAGCTAACTATATTTGTCTTTTAGTAAGTACTGTCCTTCCTTCACATAATCAATTTAAATAAATGCCCTTCAAACACTGAGTAACTCTTCTCCCTTCTGCTAGGGCTTTGCAATACCATCAAGATCACCTCAACAAATACTGTCTTAAAGAGGTATTTTCCTTCCCAAAAGCTCACAAGTTCTTGATCATCTTTCTTATTAATCGCAACCCACTCCTCATATCTATGTACTGATGCACACAATACAACAGAACAGTTCCCTTGTACCTTCAACACCTCCTACTTTTCTGTTCTTATTTCCCCTCTCTGTACTTAAACTTTCTCCATCATCCTTTCTCATTGTTTTTTATATTAAAGGTTTATGTTTTTCCA
Source organism: Sagittarius serpentarius (assembly GCA_034782735.1). Taxonomy (NCBI): domain Eukaryota; kingdom Metazoa; phylum Chordata; class Aves; order Accipitriformes; family Sagittariidae; genus Sagittarius; species Sagittarius serpentarius. The sequence goes on along the minus strand of JAVKLA010000001.1, from coordinate 44,040,531 downwards.
GCAGAAATGAGCTCTATTTAGGCTTCAACTGTTCCACAGTACCTAAAGCTAAAACAATTTGTGTGGAACTATAGAAGACATCTTCTATTTATGTCAATTTTCAAGCTGTATAGTAATTTCAAGTTTTGCTTTTCTTTTTTAAAAACTAAAATTACCCTAGAAAAATCATACACAAAAATTCCCTTAAACCGCATAAACTATTTTATATTCTTTTTGTTTATGACGATGTGTCTATTGACACCAATACGTAGCAATGACACTGCAACAGTACAAGAAACTATAAAGACAGAACAGGAGTACAACAGGACTTCATTTTTCTGTACCAGCTCTTTGGATTCCCATTGTGAGCTCTGATGAGGTATCAATGACCTGATCTAAATCTAATCACGCATGTCTTCCACTGAAGAGTAGGGGAAGAAATCCACATGCGAAGTAGAATAGTCCCTGACACTGTCACCAACTTGCAAATTCAACTTTCACTGGGGAGGGAGGAACTGGACTTTTAAAATGGATGAGGTAAATCAAGTCTAACTCCTTACTAGCATTAGAAAAATAGTAAGACTCATTCAAGACTACAGCCCACAGAATTTGTGAAAGCTAACTATGTTAATAAAATTAGCTGTGTAACATATATAAACTTACATATACAAACATACACATATAAACATACACAGAAGAGGCACTGTATTTCCTTGTAGCTCTCTGTGTTTTGAACAGATTAAGTTCATTAGAGCAGTTAGTCATCTTAGGCTTTCGAATCAGCTTGCTGTACTTCAGATAACTGCACTGAACTCCACTGGTGGTGGAAGGAAGGGAAAAGTTCTACAGTTAACCATTTGTATATAAATTTTAAGCAATGTCAGAAGAGCTCCACTGAGTAACAGCACTGAGTTTCATTCCATTAGGAACACAGAGGATTTCACCTCACTTTAATGGAAAATAAACTGAAAGATGTTAATTTGTCCACATTGCCCTCACAAAATGCCACCATGAATGAAAGGGGAAGGTTATAAGCAATCCGTAACCAGGACACTTGCTGATTTCAACTGTATGTCAAGAGAAATGCACAAAAAGGGTAAAAGGAAGGTACTCAAAAGAGTGAGGCCAGGAAAAAAAACCAACAAACTATGGCTTTTGGGGAGAAGCAGCCACAGAAGATACAAAAATGAATTCAAGTATCATTCGCACTCATTAAAGAGCTCAGACAGCAGACAAGCTGTCTATATCACTAAATTATGAAAAGAAAACTGGAAATAGAAACTAGGAATAGAAACTGTGTAACACTATTTTTATGTGTTTGAAGAGTTCTCAGTAAACCAGAGGGACTTCCAAAGGTAACAGGTAAATGCAAACCTTGGTAACTTCATCTCCATATAAAAGTTTGCAGAAAGTAAGAAGACAATGCACTAAACCATGATTCAGCCTCCTAATGCAGCAACCACATTAGAACTACAAAAAGAAGCAGTAACAACTTCAGCTCCTTTATTCCCTGCTTTCTTGGGATTGCTTGCAAAGAGGCTATATCGATTGATAGACACTACCTAGAAGCATCATGAATTTCAGCCATTTTTATGAAGCAAAGAACAAGTATGTTAAATAAACATACCCTTCTAGCAAGATAAAGTCAGAACCTGGGCTCTCATTGTACAAAACATTGTTCACACATGAGGACCATCCAGTCCCCAGAGAATTTACAGGGTAAGCAAACAAAAACTGAAACCAAACACGAGTAAATCTCAAACAGTTTGATTCTCAAATAGTAGAAAAAAAAACCCACAATCCAAATTTTATACAGAATGCTTCTAAATACAATACAAAACCCACAGACAATTAAATGAAGCCTTTCACCTGCCATACTCCAGAAGCGTAGCATGAACCTTTGATTCCTCATCTAGCAGTTCTTCAGCTCCCTTCTGACGTTTATATTTTCTCTGGGGTTTGTAAACCTCCTGTAAGACAGTGACTGAATTCAGAGCTTGTAACAGGCTTTTCTAAAATAAATGATAAATTGTTATCTAGAGTGATATATACCACTGTTTGCTTTCCAACTCATTATACTTACCCAAATAAACACCCTTCACCTTCTCTTTTTGAATTACATGATAAAATCTTACTGAATTTACTTCTAAACAATTTTCTACAGGACCTGTTTTTCCAGGGCTTAAAAAAATTATACATGAGTGTTTAATGGCAAACATGATTTCTTCAACCATCTCCTCCGTCACATTTGAAAGAAAAGTCAAACAGTCAACATCTATTAAAAAAACAGGCCCTATGATTTAGCTGATAACGCCAGTGTCTGGAAACGTTACTTCCTTTGCGAGTTAACTCTATTTTTAAACTCTTTTTACATAATTAAATGTAATTATCACCTACTCAATGATCACATGTTACAATGGAATTTAAGCAGATTTTTTTTGCAATTTAAGGAATAAAAATATCTTCAGAACTCTAGTACTGAAATCGTTTGATCTCATGTTATCTCAATGTGATCCTATAGCTAGACAACAGCCCGTCGAATAAAACAATGATTCACAAGTACTATTTTGTGCTGATAGAGCTACTTCCAATTTAAAAACAAAATGGAAACAAAAGAAGAGCTGCTATCCTGACTGTTAACATAAACACAACTGTTGTAACACTGTAAATATGGCCTATATTAAAGTACCTTTTTTCTTCTTCCTTCAATATAGATCAACTATGCCACTATAAAAGTCTACATAACAACATTAGAATAATTTTTCTGTCTTCAGCACAAACAAAACAAAACCAAAAACCAACCAAAAAAAAATAATCATGAGATCCTCAGCTTTCCCCAAATTAGAAATTGGAACCAAGATCACATTTACTTTGACTGGAACTATTTTTGCTGTTTGTTTGGTGAAAGATTAGGGTGCAGTGAGCCTGTAATGTGACATTTCTGTTGCTGGAATAAAGATTTTGAAGTCAATTGAAGTCTAGTATTTAGTGCTATCCTGCTAGCAAGGATACTGGGAAAAAAAACCCAACTAACCAAGGATCTGTGATCTCAAAGATTTTTTTTTTACTCCAATTGATATTTTTTAAAAATTGTGCCCCTCAATCAATTAGATGACATTTTCTCTTCTCCTTTTTCCAAAATGAAATTCCAGCCCTCATCACAGCAGAGAAAAACTTCATCATCACCACCACCAAATAATCAGCAACAAAAAGGAACACTCCCCTCTCTTCTGGTCTGTTTTACATTCATATATTTTAAAATCCTTTGAGGGTCAGGCTCAAAATGCTTAGAACAAACACCTTACAAAAACAAAAGTTGAAATCAAAACTTGGGCTTTCTACATATACATTTAACTTCAGAAAATACTATTCATATGGGACAAAAGATTCAATGCAAGAAGTTGCAAAGATTCTAAAAGAAAATAAAAAAGGAAGATTATTTTTTGTGTCGTACAAAAAGTCAGAGCAGCAAACTATTATTTTCAACAAGCAATTCCTGCACCATAACATTGCCGAAACAGCTTTCAATCTTTTTCAAAAGCATGTGCTCCCAAAGTAGAGATTTCAAACAAGTGAAAATAGACAGTATTCCTTGGAAAGTTTCTCCTGAATTTGTCAGTTACCCTTTACGATTTTGACTTCATTTCTAATCTCAATTTCTGTCATCTTTATTTCCAGCTATTAAATCTTGCTACATTTTTAACTGTCACATGAAAAAACTTTTTACGGTCAAGAATCTCCCACAAAACATACTTTCACACCTACAGAAAAGCAATGTAAGTCATAAAAGTAATTATAGCTTTTATGATGGCATTCTATACTATACCTGTGCTATATAAAGTGTAGGCATCATACCATAAACATTAGTCTTGGCATCAGATAATTGAGTAGTTGAACAAAACCACTGCAAGATAATAATTCAGTAGGCAGTCACCTTTCAGCAGCAGTAGTTCTTATTCCAATAACCGTTACTGATATTTAATATTCCCTTTTCTAACCTTTAGGACTGATTGTGACCATAAATCTCACTGTATTGTCCCCTTGAGAAGAGAAGGGTAGGTCCTTAGACCAGAGTTGTAATAATGAATTCAGACAACAGACTAATCTTTCACACTTGCTGGCCCTCTTTAGGAAAGTGGATTTCTCTTCCAATTCCAATGCATAATGATTTAAAGGTGACCTGCAAAAAAGCCTTCATCTAATAGCCTCCTTCTACTTCTTCCAGTTCCTGGGGATAGATAGGAAAGCTTGTGCACTTTGTCCCCTGCAAATTCACTCTGTGTGTTCTTCTAGACTGCACTCATGCCTTGATGCCTTAAGAGATCTCATGAACTCATCTTCCATTAAGACGACAGGTGCTAGCGGTAGAAGATACAATCCTGACAGAGCTCATATATTTAAGGAAGAGGTGTTTGTCTAATGATACCCTGAGCAGTGATGAACAAATGTCAAAACTTTATCTACCATGAAGATGCACCTAAAAACTAAAGATATGTGATCCAGAAGAGAAGACAGAATACACCTTTATCAACCCTGCAGATAGATCCAAACTGGGGAGAGCAGCCAGCATGCTCAAAGGCAGGAGAGCTATTCAGAGATACTTAAACAGGCTGGCTGAATGGTGCAAAATACTATCAAACTTTTAAGACTGTACTTTGTTTTCCTTGCTTTCCATTATCTGTTTCATTCTTGGACCCGGAATATACAACTGTTCCCTTAGCTGCGGAAGCAGACACATGCCTATCTGATTCCAGGACCACGACCTACGAATTTTAAAGTAACAGCCCTAATATACTGGGCAAGTGAAAACCAATTCACTGGCTTCAACCAGCAAAGAAACACCTGATCTGGCATACATGTATCTGCTTCACCTTTGCCATGTCCTTCTCTTTGAGCTCTAAAAACAGCTTCAGAAAACACGCAGGTAGATATGTAAAGGAAACCCAACCAAGCACCATAGGACTTTGGACAAGCCACTTGAATGGACCTGACATTGAGCAGGTAACTGCACACTGAAAGTAGATTGCATTCCTTCTTTTCAGACACGTTCTCCCCAAAAAATGTATCAATGAAACAAAATAAACTTAAAAAACCAAATTATTAGAACATAAAAACTAAGCCTTGAAACCATCACTGTTCCTCAGCAATCAAAGGGATCCCTTCATCACTGTTAATCAAATATCTTCTGTATTTTTTTAGATGACACTAAAAATTCTAGGTACTGGTGTCTGGTAACAGCATTGTGATTACTTTGTTTCTGTCTCTTCAGTGACAAGGTTGGTATCAGCCACTTACATATATTTAAAGACAGCACAGGTAGAAAATGGACACACTTGAAACGCTTGAAAAATTAGGACAATTATTCTGAAAGTAGAAAATAAGCAAAAGCTCAAGAATTTCAAGTCCTACTTGATACAACACATATTTGGAATTTGCTGTCTTACATGGGTTTGCATTCTCTCTCAATTTAAAGGGTTATACAGGTGCACAAACAAAACAATAATACCCACTTACAAGGGGAGCTAACTTGTAAAATGGAAAACAGATCTCACTGGAAATACAAGTATTGCTGGTTGGAATAAAAGACTCATTGTAAGTCTGCTAATAATTAAAAAAAAAAACCACAACCAAACCATGGGGAACAAGAGTTAAGAGACTGTAATTAAAATTTTCAAAGCAAGAGTAGTTATTTAAATACACAAGGGATTTGCATCGGTCACCACCCAGAGACTTTCACAGCAATGTTTTTCTATAAACATACACTGTCATTCAACCACATAGATAGGCTCAGCAGCGCTCAGGTCATTAATATGGAAAAACAACTACCTCCAAAACATGATAAAAAGAGTGACTTGTCTGGTCCGTTATGCAAGCTATCATATAGTTTGTTACACGGGCACTTAACACTGCTATCCACGGATGAAGAGTTTAGCGTGTCTGGCTAGAGCTACCTGAAATAGCATTGATTTTCTCAGAAGAGTGGTGTTTCACCATGTATTGAAGAGCCTTGGAAGTGTGCCATTCAAAGCATACCCAGATTCCTCATCCCTTCTCAAATGCTGCCCTGTGAATTTATAAATATGGTCAAAAAAAGGTAGCAACCTGCTGGAGTCAGAAACGGTGAATTAACAGTCCCAAGCAAACAGGGAAATTAGAAAGCAAGCAAGGACAGAAACTCAAGTTGCTAGCTGGGCATCTGAATTCAGGTATGAGACAGTGATATAGGCTATGTATTTTGCATGTCACTCCTGGTAGCATTCACCAACAAGCTTTCTAAAAAATATAAACAAACAGTTTATCCAAGAGCTAGAAGATCTGCATCTGAAGAGGGAGAGCACAACTGATACCACCTTTCCCAACCAACATTTGCTACCTGAAGAAAACATTTCCAGATTAGGGTGTGTATTTTCATTGCTAGTTACAAGAAGTAAAAAAGACAAGTTCTGAAATGCAGACATTTAAATTGAGGAGATCACCATTTTGATTAATTTCAAGATTAAGCAGTCCAACTGCTGATAGTTTCAAATAAAGTCTGCTGAGGGTTTAATAGCCTCTAAGCTACCTTGTGACTTTTGTTTGATAGCATGGAACTTCACATCCTCTGTGCAGGCAGTTGATACGGTTTATCTACTCATACAGTGCACACCTAAAAGGTTTTCAATCTGATATGTTGGCATTTGAGACCTGTTCTAAGAATGAAGCTCGACACATAACTTAACTGGGACCTTCTCAGGAGAAAACCCAGGACTGGTTGCATTAAAACAGAATTCACCACCACCATTTCACTACTAAACCCACTTGCTTCTTGATCATAAAAATCTAACATACTTACAAAGATATCAGTAACAGTTTTGATAGCCTTCTCTTTTCTTTGCATAAATTCATCATCCTGCAAGACATTAACGGAAGTGATTAAAAATACCGGGAATGGAGATTAAATCTCAACCAGCATAATGAGTTTAGCAAACAAAGTTGTCAAATAGTTTCTAACTGAGCTGACCAATTATTTGGTGATATTTTAGTCATTTCCTACACATATGAAAGTATTTGCCTCTCTCATCAAATAGGTAGGCAGGTCTTTAAAACTATACCCAGATCAACAGTCTTCCTGCTCTCTGCTTATACAGTACCTGACACAAATGCAATCCCAGCCCACTACCAGGATCTCCAATCATTATTGCACTATGAAGAAATGAAGTAGGGATGGGCTTAATGCGGAAAAGAGGAGTTTCCCCTACTGTTATTTTAGTTTCTAAGCATTAAAAACGATCAAAAAAACCAAAACAAGATCCAAACCACCCCCAGCTAATAAAATCTGTTTGTCTTTCCCAATACCAGGGACATCTCCCTTTTAACGCTGTTACTGAATTAAGAGACAAAACTTGGGTTCTAGGTTTTAAATATGGAATTGCCTTAGGATATGCATTAACAGAATGAATGGCTCTGCACTACAGGCACAAATCCAAGCTCGTCTCCAGCTCTTTCCTATACCAAGGAAACGTCATATCATTACTGCAGAATAGGAAGAAGAGAGGATCACAACACTGTTCTACGCACGTAACTTCAAAGTGGGCAGCGTTTGACTGGTATCAGAAGGAGAAGGGTTCAAGGTATCTCAAACAGTACAGAATTACTCTTAACCACTACAATTCTAGATAAGACTGCACCTCTCACTCCTCTGGCCATCACATTTTAGAAGACAAATGTATTTCTTTTTTAATCCAAACCTGTCCCTCTCTGCCTTTCGCCAAGTTCAGTTTTTGAATGAAGTTTTTTAGGAATCTAGTTTTCAAGAACAAATTTTGGGGTTTGGATACAGGGAAACAAGAGCTGATTTGGAGCACTCCAAAAGAAAATCCAAGTTATAGAGCATTAACAGCATATCAATTCTCATTTAGCTAGATCAGCTTCTCCACAGCACACCAGGTGTTTTCGAAGACATTTCCGGCAATGTAGCTCCAGTCACATGGTTAGCCTGGATACACTGCACAGAGCTCTATATCCACTCCAGAAGCGAGCTATCTGGCAAGACAGACTGACAGAGAAGTACCAAATATTGCAGAAAAACTAAGGCAACTATTAAGCAAAAGTTAACCAGTATCTATGAACTCTGTCATAATAATGTTTTAATTTTTTTCCCAGCTGAATTTGTACATGGATTCCTCTAGGACCTATTAACAAAATGATAGCAAATGCAACTGCTATATTGTGCTGATTTCAGAGCTGTGAAGCTGGTACCACACCTCAGCATTTGACATGTGATGAAAACAAGAACTGGCTTGATCTTACCTCTGGTAGTCTATGAGTTTTTTGAAACTGTGATATAGAGTAAGAACGGATATAGTCTCCCATTTCTTCCCTTGTTTCTATTGCACGTTTCACCAGCCACTGGAAAAAACGAAAGGTTTGTATCAGTGGAAAGCGGAAGAATAACAGCAGCAAACACCTAACTACTGCATAATTATTTTTAATACATGATAAAAGCACACTTTAAGCACACAAACAAGAACATTTATTTGTAAACATGGTAACTCAGAGACCTACTGCTAACAAAATGATTCAGCCTTAACTATTTTATAAACTTCACGTTTGCTCTTCTTCTATGTACTAAAAAGCTCAGTAGAGCAATCTGATAATGCATAAGCTAAGAAACCACATGGCTTTTCTTATAATCAAAATTTTACATATAAAAACCTAAATATTCCTCATCCTCTTGAACTATATTAAACCATACAAACCTCAATGAGCCATACTGTTCATACCACAGTGGGATTCAACAGTCCAAAGAAGATCAAACTGCCTTCCTTTATAAGCTCCTTGGAGCAGAGCCTGGTATCCCCAAAAAAACACTTTTCTGAATGTTATTTGCTAGTAGTGTATTGCAAAATTAGTTATTTTGTTGCATGATTTCCCATTTATTTAGCTTGCACTGTAACTTCTCATATACTGCATTGCTTTTGCATTCTAATTAATTTCTTACACTAAGTATGGAAAGAAAATACTATTGCAAATTTCAACTATTAGGAATTCTTAGTTGACAAATTCATTTATAAAACCAAAACCATAAGAAATCTTAACAAGCATAAGCAAAGTTCACTGGAATTTTGCCAAATGAATTTCTGTTATCCAAATATTTGTACCTTTAATATAATCATTCCAAAAATGAAAACAAAGAGCATCTGTGGCATAGCAATTGACGTGGGCCACTTTAAACATTATTCTTTTAGCTTGCATCTTTAAGGAAGAAAAAAAAAAAATACACCCTCCCAAAAACTCTAAAGTGCCCTCCCAAAAATCTAAGTTGCATAAACCCTACATCCTAGCAGAAGAAATCTACTACTTAAGCTAAAATACTTTTTAACAAAGTACATTTCACCACACTAAGCAGTTATATGATCTATATTATTCATTGTTATTACTTGTTAAAAATCAATAACGTTATCAAAATACAGAATACAGAAGAATACACAGCAGTAGTTCACAAAACAAAGGAATGTTAATTTTCTGGCTTTTTGTTTTCATCTAGACCATGGAATAGCCAGCACACCTCAACTCACCAGACCAAGAGCTCAGCTGTACCAGCCTGCACAACATACGTGCTATTCTGCGTTCAAAAAAACCTCAAAACTCTACTGTACTCTGAAAGCTATCAGTGTTGTCCTTCTACTGAGCAGACCATATTGAATAAATAATAAATCCTTCAGTTCTAGGAAGCATTGTATCCACAGCACGTATACAAAAATGTGATTATACTCCACATGCATACAGATTCATCCCTCTCTACTCCAAAGCAGCCCTTGGGAGCATACTTTAAAACAAACCGATAGTCCAGGTGGCTTTTATACAGTCTGTGGGCTATGGTATGGTCATCCTTCTACAAAGCAAGCTTGAACTGTTCACAGCACCCATCTCTATCAGTCCGAGTGGGAGGAGATGGGCTGGAGCTCTGCTGGAATTTGACACAATTAGAAGTTGAACAGAAAATGTTCTGGGGTCTCAGTGCCAGGACCCAACACTGAACCCATCTTGTATCATTAGTCCATTACACTCCAACAGAAGATGCCACTTGTAACATGACCTCCTCTCATTAATCTTGGCTGTACCCCAGCTAGAAGCCATTACAGCTAGGTTATATGCATTTCTATCAAATCATCCTACTGCACATCACTGTGTTCAAAAACTACAGCTCCACCATAAAAAGACATATCTTCAAGCCTATGAAGTGTTCAAGAAAAACCACATGCCCATATAAGAAAAAAGACTTCTTCTGACATTTATAAGACCACACAAAAAGCCACAAAAGATTGAAGTACGTTTTACATAATGTTGGAGAACATAAATCTTGTGGGCTGTTGACAGCCTGTGCAGGAGGTGACATAAAAGATCAAATCAATCTTGCGATCCAAGTTTGAACCAGCAACTGTTTTCTGTGCTGTAACTATGCACCCCTGGAAAGTGAGGGGAAGATGATGACAACAAAGAGAGATGAAAAATGCAGACTATTAATTACAAAGCACATCTCAACATAAGATTGCGCACATACTTTTCTGTGAACATAAGCAGACTTTACTAGGAAGAACAGCACTATTTCTGCCCACTGGTATCTTTTTTAGTCTTTTTTTTTATTATTTTTTTTTTTTTTAAGTTCTGCTACAGTCTATGGTAGTGAGCCAACTCAATTTAATTTCTTCCTGTAGGGAAGGATTCATCTAAATTCCTCCCATCAAGTTCACCAGACTAGCTTGCACAGTGCAAGAGCTATTGGGACACAATGCCAGGTGGAGGAAAAGAGCTTCTGTATTATTTACAGATAGCAAGTGAAATCTGGAATATATCAAGGCATTGAGTAAAAAGTCATTACCAAATACATAATTCCTACATGCCATGGTGCGGTCAGACTATTATGGCTCTTGCACGGTCTTTTTCAGAACGTAGTGTACTGGTGACACCAGTAAAAGTTTTCTTGAAAGCCTACCTTGGGACAAAATGAGGAACCAACGGTACCCGGAGCAGGCAGAACCTCACAGGGACCTGACAGAAAGCCACAATTTCTAAAAAAGATCCTCTACATACAAAAAAATAAGCTCATCAAGAAAGACTTCTTCACCAAGTATGGATTAGATATACCACGTACTGGGCAGCTACTAATACTGAGAATCACTACTCTCAGAGAATCTAAAAGCCGATTTCCTCCCTGCTTAGAATTAATGTTTCTCCTTTCCAGAGGAAATACCCCAAATCAGGATTTTGGATAAAGTAGGTCAGAGAAAAGAATACCTAGTGCTATAGTTTTTACAGCAGGAGTAATAGTTCATGTTCTCACTTTAGGAGAGGAATTATTTTTCCTGTGAGAGAAGTCTTGTATTTAATAAATGCAACCATTCACTATCGTCAAGTGACCAGGGCAAGAAATTAACCTGGGTTGGGATGTGTTTTTTTTTTGGTGGGAAAATAAAAGTTTAGAAGTAAAAACTCACATTAACAACATACAAATTTTCCACCTTAGGCAGCATCACCACAGCTTGAAAGCTGTATAACAGTAGCACGCACCACATAACTTTCTGTGGGGAGTGCAGTTAAGTGTGGTTTCCCTCAGGAGCCTCCTACTACAAGATAACAAGAAAGAGACAACAAGAAGTTTTCCCCACTTCTTACAAACTGGAATTTAGATTAAACTCTTACTTGCTAAATTCTTTCACAGGCAGGAGGTAAGGAGATAGTCAATGAAAAAGAAGCTTGCTTAACAGTCTTCATTTTCCCTATTTATCAAAGATACTTTTCTGCGTGCAGATGAAAGTAAAATCAAAAAATGATAACATACCAAGGATTCTCAAAATACCACACATAACTGGAACACATCATGCGTTAGCTTAAACCTTAATAAAATGGAGAACTATGAGCGTGCACATGGTCAGTTAGTAGTGCTCAACAAATACACAGCAGTAGGATCACACGTCAGAGCAATTTATTTCTCCACCCATACAGTTTTGAAGCAATAGGAACGAAGGATGAAATATGCTTGAAGAAACAACCCCAACTGACTTTTTCCTTATTCATGACCTTTTGATTGAAGGACTATCTGTGTAACTTACTCCATAAGCTTAACCACAGACTGTAAGAGATTTGTTCTATTTCCTAGTCTGGCAAGGTAGATTCTCAGATTCCAAAATAAGATTAGAGTTTAGTTTCTTTAAGCAGATGTTCCACAAAAGGCAGAATCTGACTCCATTTCAAAGAATTTAAAGAGTTTGTTTTGTGGTTTTCTTAAATGAGGGTCAAACTTAAAGAATTCTGTCATCCATAACGTCACCCAATTCTTTAAAAACATTAATTTAAACTACTTCTCTGTGATTATTAATTCCAGAGTTAAATAAAGAGCCAAACAATAATACAGATCTTTGTTAAAATTTTTATGCAAGTCTTTTACAGCAAAGTATGGATACATCACAAAACTATTACCTGTACAACAGGAAATATATGAATGAAATCCAGTCCCTGGATCTGATGTGGTTCCAAACGATGAGGACACTTCATTTTTGGTAAGACTGACACAATTTTTTCAGTTAAGGCACTATTATAAAACAACAAAAACACACATGTATATATACTACAATTTTCTTCTGTAAATTACAAATTATTTTTGCAAACACAGTTAGCAGTTAGAAGGTTCCCTCTAGTGGCTTCCATTCTATACAGCTGTGAAAAGCAGTCAAACTTTCATTTACAAAATAGCTTTTACATTGTACTATATTTAATTATTAATCTGTGAAGAGGTGATTAAACTCCTCTTGCAGGCTCCTAGCTTGTGATTTCATCTACAGTATTACATACAAAATTTTGAGATCTGCATGTCTGGTCAGAAGAAGTGCCTATCTACAAACACCCTTGCATATTATAATATATGCACACATGCAGAAACACTAGCTTTAAGAACAGTTATGGTAAGTAAAAAAAGATATGCACTCAATGAAGGTCCAGAATCAAATCTAAGGACTTCAAAATTTGTTTAGCAGAACTCCCAAAATATATCTTGACATTACTACTGAAACTTTGTGAGTCTAAATATGTATTACACCTAAAAGCTAAATACACAGTATACTTCACATGGTTTTGAGGTGAGTAAAACTGAATGCTGGCAACCATCTCATTCTACAGCTCAGGTAAGAGCTGGTAAAGTGAAAGGATTACCCTAACACAAGGGATTCATCTACAAGAACATCATCCTGCTTCCACTGAATCCCTTATTTTAGGGCAAGGTACTTTTTTGCTGCCAATGCCATCAAGTGCATTTTTAAAGCAGGTGTCAGCACCGAGGATGAACACTGCACTGGGAAAACGAAAACTATTTTTCCATGAAGGAGAAATTTAACTGATCCAGTACTGACCTTAGTGATATTCAGTACTGCCCAAATGGACAACTGATATTCTGGAAGAATAAAAGGGGCGCAAGAGTTATGAGACAGAGACCAAAGTCTGGGAACAGAGTCTGAGAAGTTATACTTCTTAAGAGAAGTGAAAACTTTGCGTATTTCTTATAAGGCAATTTCCACTATGGCACCATACTAATATTCTACAACAAGAAAATAGCAGCACCTATCAGCACAATCAAAGCAAATGCAATTAAAAAACAAATAAATTACCCAATAGATGCAAGATACTCTCCTAATGTATGTTTCCATGTTTATTTCAACCCATCAATTAAATAACAGGACACCATCAAAATGTCTTCAGAATAATACTGAGACAACACAACTTAACTTTTCCTTATCTTGAGAGCATCACAGAAGCACTGAGCCACTACCAATATAAACATTACATGGACATCAAAACAGCCTATGCTTGTGTGACTCTGAACACTTTAGGTTTACAAATAAATCATTGTTGCAGTTTTGGGAGAGGAGCCTGGTTTTTGTTTTGCCAGTTTTGCATCCAGTCAGCTGGAAAGATAATAGAACATTTTCAGAACAACTTAACTATTTCCTGTCCTGCTGTTCTTAAGGATAACAAAGATGGCAATTATAAAAACTTGGCAATTATAAAAACCACCATCACCATTTCCATTCCTAGTCTCTGCTTAATTCTGTGCACTTAGCAATGCTTTATGTAGTTATCTGTGATGATCTGAGTGTCTCCAAGTTTAATGGCAGTAACCACAAATCTTTATTCTCAAATGTGTTCCAGTCTTGCTGATGCTAAATGACTTTCAAGAAAACAGCACAGGAAGATGTTCTTTTCAAATACATTGAGCAAACAAGTCTCTTCGTGCAACTGTAACTTGACAGGGTATTCTTACTTCCTGCAAATTTTAATTATGGCTCTTCTATCACAGAAATGTATAAAGCAATAATGTAGTTTAGAATGTATTCCCTTTCTCAGCATAAACAATTTTTACAACCTCCCTAATACAGGAATTAGCTGGCTTATGAACAAATTCCATGCATACGAAATGAATCAAACCAAAATGGTCTCATTGGGTCACTATCAGGAAGGAACTCCTTCTCAGTATGGGGCAAGTAACTGTTTCGGCAACAGTGCCATGCTTTAAATTCTGTTTGCCGATGCCTGCAATTCCAACCCAGAACCATGAAGGAGAATCAGAGGTTATTTACACAGCAAAACTGCAGAGAACTCGAGGAAGGTCTTCTAATGCTGCACTCCAGTTTCTAGCAGCATGGTCTCCCTTCTGCCCTTTGTTTTGGCCTCTGCATCATCCCCTTGTGCCAGCAGGAGCATCTGTGCAGCTGCATAGAGAACTGGATCGAGGAACTGATTCATGTTAAAACTATTTTCTTCTTTTTTTTTTTTTTTTTGGTAGGTTTTAATCTGGATCAGTTCCCAATCCAGTTCGATGTAGAGCCACATAAATGCTTTCACTGCTTAGTAGGGATATAAGAACATGGCAGCCCAGGGGGGAACGGCACTGCCTCTTTTGGAATAAGCTTCTTTCTGGTTTTAGAGTTTGTGGAACTACAGTCTGAGAAACCCAGAAACCAGTGCAATGTTTTGCAAATGTGTGGTCTTGAAAAGCAGGAAGCTTGGACTAAAAATCTTTCTTATAAACAAGCAGGTATCAGGTAACTTCCCCCCCAGCCTGCTGCTGCTTTTCTTAGAAAAGAAATACCACACTTGCCATTTAATCAACTTACATTTTTTGACCAATAGTAGAGTTTTCCTGAAACAATAAATCAACATCGATATCAAAGCTGCAAGTAGTGATACACCACGTCATGCCGCCTACCACCTAGCAAAGGAGCAACAGCATGGTTAGTTCCATTTTACATCTTAAAGGCTTTATTTATTGTAGAAACTATAGCTTATTATTTTCTCCATCCTTGGTATTCTTATATAGAGACTAAAATACATATAAATTGCATACATATATCAACTTCTATGTACAATACACATATACAAGATGACAGAAAAAAACCTAGCAGTTAGTGACATTCTAAATTCCTCTCTTAGCTTTATATATTAGTTTTGAAACAGCTCACAGATTAAAAAAAAAAGATAAAACACGACAGTATGTTAAATGTCATGATCTTTAAAAACTGACTTTATAAAAATTTTATCAAGGATCATAATTTCTTATTCATATATTTACCTTTATATGTATCTTGCTACTATTAGTCTTTGCTTGCTGACATATGCAATAGAAGTGCTAGGCACAGTATCAACATAGTAGTGGAAACCCCCAGCTCTGCAGAAATCTCTATTTTGGGCCCTATTCAACTTTACATAAATTACATAAATATTTCAAAACCTTGCATAAACATATGCAAGATAACCTAAATGTATGTAAAGGCAAAGAACAGAAAAAGGCATTAAAATGTGGAATAATTTACCTACATCACGGAGCAAATTAGGGTGTTCTATACAAGGTTTTCTAACACACTACCCCTCTCACATTCCCCTCTGAAACAGTTAACACGTATCCCTTTTATACTAGCAGCTACATCGTTTTCAATACCAATGCTCATTTTTTTAAAGGTTGGGCATTGTCATGAAATGGTAACTTTGCAATTGTATTTAGGCAAGTATAAACCTGATGCATCCATTTCTACACATAAATGCAACAATATTACATCCTAAGGCGGTCTCCTTGAAACTCCTTTGTGTCTGTGTGCACAGCCTCCTGAGCAGCTAAGGTCAGTAACACCAAGCAGTCTGAAGAAACTAAAATTACACTGCAAAGTAAGGCTGTGCTATGATCAAAGAAACAACAGAAAAGAGAAGAGTCCATTTCAAGGCTGCTGTAGTTCTGTGTTTTCAAACTTTGGTTCAGGAATTTCTCAGAGTCAGCACTAAAACAATTCAGAAGTCTCTTTTCAACCTGAACTTTGCTCACTGTCAGTATCACATCCTTCCTGTCTAGGACAATGAAAGGTTAATGTACATGACATTCTAAAGATATGTAAAACCAGTACAAAAATAATCTCACTAGGCTAACTGTTCCATTCTTACACAGAACCTCTCAAGACAAATAGTTCCTCATTAATGAGAGCTTCTTTTTAAAATTACCATGCTATCTCCAAGTATCAAGTCTTTCTAGCTATTTATTCTAACTGCAGTTGAGAGAAGGGCAAAATTCCCCATATATGACTAAAACTTAGGCAATAACATCCACAAAAAATCACACCAGCAATTAGCTTGCATCTAATTGTCTCCTTTAAAACAGGCCTTGCTGTACAGAATTGTTTTTCAAGACTGAGGAGGTCCTATCTGTCTGAAACTGGGTCATTTGCAGAACTATTTACATAGGAAAGCCTCATGTGTTGCAAGTGTCTTTTTTTTTTTTTAAAGTCATCTAAACTGCTAAACTAACTAGCAAAAAACATGTAATCCTCATATACTTAAAAAAGGTTTTTAAAAATATTGCTTCGGTCTCACCTTGTCAAAGGGTGATAACCCCTTGATTCTCGCTCGAAAATACCCAGCAGCCACCAACAGTTCCAAAATTTCAGTCAACTTGATGTTTTGTTCCTCATCTTCTCTTGTTTCAACCTGACAAACGAACAACACAACAATAATTCAGTGTTTCTCTTTCATTCTTCAAATGAATGTTTTCCAAACTTTATCTTAACGTAGACCACATTATCAGGGAAAACCTTGACTTCCATTAGCAATGTGGTTGTTAATTTGAAAGACATTAAAGAAATAGGTAATGCATTTCTACATGGATTTAACACCACATCTTTTTCACCGAGTTAAGTACTTTAATCAGCTTTTGCTGTTCAAACTCCAGATCCACTGCCTGCCTCCAGCTAGACAGATTGCTCCTATTGCCCCAAGACAGTTAATTTATTCTCCATTTTGCACATTTCTTTCAATTTCAGGGTTCACAAAATCATACACCTCAATTTAATGCTTCTATAATCTTTTTATAAAAACAGGAGAAGGAATTCATGGGGAATTCCACTTTTTGGGTAATGCAATTTTAAGCAAACTCAAAGCACAGCAGTAATAAAAAATGAACTCTGACGGGCAGGCTGCGTAGTTTCAGTGCTCCCAAGCCTTATCAGCACAGCAACCTTGTGAGAGTACTTTTGTCCCCACGTTACAGGGTGAAACCCCACAGCCCCAAGAACATACATGATGTACTAGAGGCACTGAGCACCCAAACACCTCGCACCTAGGCCGGAGAGACAGCTAACAGGGCTTGAGGGCTCCCCCTCAGGGGCTGCAGGGACCCACCTACGCACCCTCCCCACCTCCCTCTTCCCCTCCCTTCCCCAAAATCTTTTCAACAGCCTCCTCCTCTCCTCTCCCCTCCCTCCCATGGAGCCCACGGAAACCTGAAAAGCCTCGCAAGCAGAGGGGACAGGGAAACGTCACGGTGCACCAAAGGTGACCTACACAGGCGCTGCCTGCAGCCCCACCGGGCCTCGCCCGGGAGCGGAGCGGAGAGGGCCCCCCCCGCGCCCCGCGGGACCCCACCTCACGGGGCCGTGGGCCGCAGGCGGGGGAGGGCGCGGGGCCGAGCCCGCTCAGCAGCGGTGAGCCCCGGGCTCCCGGCGCAGCCCCAGAGCGGCCGAGAGGGCCGGTCAGCGCCCCAGCCCGCGGGGAGGCGAGGAGGGGAAGGAGCAGGCAGGGAGCCCGCGGAAGCCAGTGCAGCGGGGCCGGAGGAACAGCGGGGCGGCCGCGCCTCGCCAACGCCGCTCTGCCCAGGGTGGAGGGGCGGGCTGGGAGAGACGCCGCTACGGTACCTCCTGGGGGGCCTGGTGCTCCTGTCCCCTAGGGACGACCATCGCCCTCCGTCTCCGGCAGCCTGCGCCCAGCCGCTCAGCCTGTCACGTCCGCTCCCCGCCCTCGCTCGCCGCAACGCCCGGGCGAAGGGATGTTACCAGCCGGCGGCTGCCGGGTCCCCCCGCCCCCGCGCAATGGTTCGCCCGCACCCTCCTTGCGTACAAGCGCATCCGGGCCGTGCCATTCACGGCCAAAGGGGTGCGGGGGAAGGAGGGCGGGGGCTGCGCGGCTCCCCGGCGGCTCATGTGACTGCACGGAGCGCAACCGCCGGAGCACCGTCCCGCCCCCGCCCGCCCGTCAGTCAGTCAGTCAGTCAGTCAGTCAGTGCCCTCGGGCGGCGCCCCGGGGCTCCCCCCGCTCCCCGTGTGTCCCCGTGCCCACGGCCGCGCCGGGGCCGCCTCCGCGGCCTCTCACAGCCCATCTCCGCCCTGCCCGCGCCCACTGGTCCCGGGCGCTTCCCCTCAGTTTTACGGGCGTTCGCCCTTCTTTTTTCTTCTTTTTTTTTCTTTTGCAAGAGGACCTGAGGCCTCTCACCGGCATGGAGGACAAGTTATTGAGTGCTCTGTGACCTGAGAGATGCCTCACGGCCTCTCGGGCACCACGGGGCACTGACACTCCTCATTAGCAGCTGGGTCTCGGTGGGTGACCTAACAGCTGAGGGGGACGTCACTGTATTTTTTCTGTCCTGCGCACAGGTCCCACGCTCAGGAACCTTTGCGCTCCCTCAATCCAGTGCTACCTCTGCCTCCTGGCAGTGGGCACGTCGTGGGGTCCATGTCTAAGCGCAGCCCAGTTGGGAAGGTGGGCGTCTGCCTGCTGGCAGGGTCGGGGTGTGCTGAAGCCTGGCCTCCCATCCCGCATTTTGCCAGCGCCGGGCAGGCCCCGTGGGGCTATGGGTGTATGTTGGCACGGCCCGGGCCTGGAATGCTGTGCGCAGACAGGTCGGTCGCTAACGCCCTGCTCCGGCTCCGCCACACTTTGGACTCGTGAATAGAATTACACCAATGCACAAGGATTTACTGGGTGATAACAGCCTGGTAGTAAACTAATCCGCAGCTCGGTGGCAGGGTAGCCTTCCGTGTTGACGACGGCTTCGGAAATACCTGACAGTGATCTCTTTTCAAGTCTACCCCAGGCGTTCAGTTTCTAGGCTCTTCGCCATACACAGAGCATTATAAAAAATAAACTCTGTGTTAGGCTGTGAGTAGAAACATCTCAGGGAGGTGAAGGAACAAGGAAAGCCAGGCGAGAGCGTCCTCTCCATCCGTTGGAGGGCAGCAGAGCAAATACGAGCCAGTCCATACCGTCTGCTGCCCTGACAGAGTGATCAAAACAATAATAATAAAAGCAAAAATATGCCAGACTGGCTCAGGCCACATACTGGTGTAACCACAGGCCACGTCTTAATTAGAGTTGCAGAAAACTGTTATGCAGCCCCCGAGGCTAACGTGCTCACCAGAGCAATACAGGTTTTCTGCTTTTTGTCTGCCTTCTCCTCACGGAGAACTGTACGGCTCTAATTTGATTGTCACGGAGAGGAAGGATGAAACAAACAAACAAAAAACAGGGACAAGAAGAAGCATTGAAACAGAAGTAGGAAGGGATGTACGTGACCTTCAGACACAGCGGCCAGTGCAGGGTGTAAGATAACTACTGAAAAGAAACACCAACTTGGAAAAAAGCTTCCTGACCCATGATATGGTCATAAAATTCCTTCTCAAAGAATCAAGTTAAAGAAAAAGGATAAATAAAAAGCCAAGGGTAGTATAAACTAGGGGATTAAGTAGTAACTGAGTATCAGATGAGGGAGGGATCAAACCTACCCTGGCAAACTTAACTGTTTTTCTGGCTTTTTAAAGCATAGTGAAGGAAAGGAGGGAGACAGGGCTAATTGACTCCTGTGGACTTTAAAACTCATGCAACTGGCACCCAAAATCACAAAGCTGGCTTGAAATTAAATACTTACAGAAATGTAATAGGTTCTTTTAATTTGCTTTATGTCTATGCAACCACAAGAACTGGAAACAATTTTCTCATTTACAGTGAAGGCTGGAATTTTCCTTCACCTTGTATGTGGTTAGGAAATGAAGAGGAAAGGCATGAAAACACAAAAATGTATCTCTGTTGTCATTAGAACTCATCGTTGATGACTTGAACCTCAACAAAATACTTCGCAAAGGCATTGCTTCCCAATACCTAATTGTGATGCAAATTCACCCAGTTATCCAGACAGAGCCATTGTCCCCTATGACATTTGGATAATCAATCTTCTAAATACCAATTAGGTTTAAAAAAAGTCCCAAGAGGGGTACCATCTAAAAAAGAAAAACCTCCCTTCCTTCAGATCTTTAGATTTTGTGCTTGCAAATCTAGCAGTTCAGCTTCAGTCTTTGTTTTCCCTTTTCCTGCTCTGTTTTGATCTGTGAAGGTAAGCAAGCTCTGGCTCTTGGTGCAGCTACTTTGAACAATCCTGTCTTGATTTTTCAGTTTCATTAATCTTGACCCCACAAAGCTGAGCTAAAGAGTGCCCTCCCTTTTTTATAACCACACGATTTATTTCACTGTTTATTCTGGACTTGTGACAACATCAGACTTGGTCATCACTGAAAAGGTAGCAGTAGGCTTCACTGTTATCTTTTAGGACATACTTGTTTTTTCTTGTAACAAGAATTAAAACATGAGATGGGGTTATAACAGCGACAGCAAGGGCTTCACTCTGTTGGGCAGGCACAGTTAGATAAATAAATAGATAGACTGAAGTAATTTTCCAATGTTCTCTAAGCTGAGAAGGCCTGAAAGACAGATTTATTTCCATAAATTCTGCATGATAGATATAATAAAGTATAACTCCCTGTGCAATGGTCTTTTGTACAGAGTCTTTTTGTTAGGGTACAATATTCTTTTATGTATACCATAAAACAAAGAGTCATGGACAGATCTTGGAGTAAATGGAAAGGATCCCAGTGACCGCATTGGACTATGGACCTCAGTAATGCTATGACTGCATCTTCTGAGTTGTATTCCTAGTTAGAGGAGAAAGTGAAGTCATCTGTAGGGGACTGAACCCAAGCCTTCCAAAGTCAGTATCAATTTTTGCATTCTTTTCTGTGGCTCATATCTTGGATGAGCTCCGTTTTCAACCCATTGTGTTGCCTGGCAGCTCCAGCACAGAGATCACTTCCATCCTGATCCCTAATGAAACGTTTCCTGCCATGAAGGTTTTCATCTAGATTTCTGGAATTAGCAATACTGCCAGGCACAGCAGCAGTCTCTTCCTCTGTGCACATTCACTCTTCCTTTTTATTTGTTGTCTTGGAAGTATCCCATCTTCTTACAGTTATTCAGCTCCCCTTCATCTATTGCTTGAGATGTAGTAGGCATAAGGAACCATTCAGCAGGCAAAGGCAAATTCCCACTTATCAGTGGAAGTGAGACTCTGTGCACTGTGAAATGAGTAAGTCACAGACTTGTTACAGTAGCCATTGTGTTAAGAGCCTGCGGCAGACCATTGCATCCCATCAAACAGGCTGATACGTTTTGCAAGGTATAGTGCCCTTTCAGCAGTCACATGTAACGTTAAATAGTGATGTTTTAAACATGCCTGCTATCACATCCATTGATGACATCTAGAAGGTACAGTCCAGCCAAGATCCTATTCAATCTCTCCTCTGAACAATTCTTATTCTCAGCATTTAACAGTTTAAAGCATACAGGGAGACAGGAAGACATTTTACTTGAAAAAGTTGTTTGTGTCATTTTTAATATTGTTTTATTAAGACTGGGAATATTAACACAGATATTTTTAGCTCACTTACCAAGCTGTTAGTTCATCCCAAACAAACCCAAGGCAAACACAGGTAAAACAGGTGGCAGTAATGGATGAGAAAATGGAAGAAGCTCCTGTTCATGGTCACCTTCTTGACCATGAGGTAGTTAGCAAAGGGCCACACAATAGTTCCTTTTTTAAGCAGGAAGAAGAGGAAAGACTTTATGGCCTTTGGAATTTGTAGAGGACAAGACAGTCCAATAATGAAAATGCTGATGTTCTGGTAAGAGAAAAAAACCCACAGCTCCCTCATGGTCTAGATGACAAAAGTTAACAAAATCAGTGGCTGGTCCTCCTACGATTTCATCTGTGCAAGCTCTCT
The DNA here is from genome assembly GCA_034782735.1 of Sagittarius serpentarius. NCBI lineage: Eukaryota > Metazoa > Chordata > Aves > Accipitriformes > Sagittariidae > Sagittarius > Sagittarius serpentarius. Next base: position 44,018,161 of record JAVKLA010000001.1, on the reverse strand, counting down.
CATAGTAGTCTGTCTGGAGAATAAGAGAATATTATAACTAAGTATCTGATTAATACTAAAGTTTTTACCAGACTTCTGTTTGACAGTGTCATGGTTTTGGTCACATCACTCAAAGACTGTGGTCAGAACATTCAAGTAACTAGTCATTTTGGGTACTTCGATTTTTGAGAAACTTTATGAGAGGCTTGATTTTCAGAGAGTGCCTACTGTGCCCTCTTTGAAGATCAGGCTACCAAAGAGTTTCTCAGTTTCTGCATGGGTACACATTGCAAAGTCCAGGCAAGGACAAGCACAGTAAACCCTGACACAGAGTAATTGCCCATAGTGAAGTTTGTTTGAGACAGTGCCGTTACAAAACTTCTCTTCTGAAAGTCTCAGGGCATCTGTAGCTGTTACAGTCAAGAGAACTTAATCTATGAGAGAATGAAGAGGGTTTTTCTGACTCACGTATCATCCATGGAACAACTAATTAAGTCTGAGTCATTGAGCCTTTACCTGAGAAGGTACAGAGAAAATAAGAACAATTGCACTGTAAGTGCATCACCCAGTCCTTGATTTGGGCCAGGATATTAAATTTCAGATTGCAGCTGTGTCTGTGATGCTAGCACCAGGAAGACAAGTTTTGTTTTGTTTTTATATTTAGACTGAGTAAATCTGATTTGGAATAGTTGGAAAACAAAAAAACCCGGAAATTATAATATACCTTTAAAAGGTAAAACTTGTCTGAACAGAATGATGCCTTAAGATTTTTTTGATGCTCAAAGACCAAAAGAATATAGGTTGTTGGATTACTGGCTGTCTTGGAACAAATCCTTACAAAGGGGCAGAGAGGTATATATTTTCACTGTGGCTTTTTTTGGCAAAATATATGGATTTGGCCTTTACCTTCTACGTGTCATAATAGTATGGCACAGCCTTCACTTAAAATAGTTGTAAGAATGAACAATTAAGTTCCCCGATGGAGTCAGATAATCTGAAACAGTAACAGACTTCTCACAGTCTCACTCCTCACTCCCAAGAGAAAGATGATCTGAGTTGGAGGAGTTTCTTTGGCTTTTTTCTTCCATGTCAATTTTTGTGAAAGAGAATTGAAAAGGCAGAGAAGTAGTAAGAGGAGCAAGAGAAAGTACCAGTGATGTAGTGGTAGAAAAGACAGAAAGGCAGCGATACAAGGCGAGCACTTGAAGTGTAACCTTGAGCAGAGCTAAGCAAAAAGGAAAATAGGCTGAAGACTGAGTGGAAAGGCATGTGAAGTACTGAACAAAGACATTTCCACTTACCTGGTTCCTCTTTTATTCAACTAAATAGTACTTTGGCCTTTCTGTGAATTACAAGCACTGCATCAACAATTATGTCACTTCATTAACTTTAAAATAATCTACAGCCTTTTTTGATGAAAAAAATTTGGATGAAAAATGTTAATTTTTATAAATCCTCCATCTTCTTCTTATACTAATGTCTCATGATGACGCTAATAACACAGCTTTAAGATATCCAGGACCACTTACAAGCTTCTTTACAAAAGCAGCTTGCCTGCAGAAAAAAATCAGCTGTGTACTGCCTGAGTAGACATCAAGTTTAACTTGAGCACTTTATACATGTATGCATTCTGAAATGAAACAGGCCCAAAGAGCAATGTATTTTAGGAATTTTAGCCTGACTACAACTTAACCCTAAATGAAAAGCAAACTTTGCTACCGTTCACTCTACTCCCTCCATCTTCAGACTACTTCTAAGCAGTGGATTCTGGCACAATCCAAAACTGCCATTAGAACGACGTATCTTTTAAAGAATCAAATCTCGCTTACACTAAGGCAAACACATTGACAAATGGTGGAAGAGCACCATCTGGTGACACCAGGCACATCACTATATTCTGCTGCCATTAGAAAATATGTTCGTGGTGTACAGTATGTATTTTGGAAAGCCTATCTCAATGTGTTGTGATATGTTTTAATTCATTATTCAGTTATGCATAAGGAGTACAAGAGTGAACTTCCTGAAAACAAATCTGAGCTGACAGTGACCCTATCTCTACTGTCCCTTAAATCACTGAGAAGTTCTTGTAATTCAAATCAAACATTTTCTGAATTGTTCTGAGCCTTTTTTTTTTAGGAAGCTTTAGAGCAGATTTTATGGGCACCATGAAATGCAGTCCCAAGTTTTATCGCACTGGACATTTCAAGGTTTTTCTGTGTGTGATCCAAGTATTTTCTTGCAGTGTTCAAGAAACTTGGCTTAGCTGTCTTTTCAAAGGTTTTCTTTTTCCACAGAAGCAATTATTAAGAAAAATGAATTACCTTTTACCATTCTAGCTATTCAGAGGTAAGGAAAAAGGATGGGTCTTAACCTGACTATTTTTTGCAAATCATAGCTAATTTCACCACAAATTGAACCTGAATATGCTAACAAATAAAACACATGATTTTTCTGAAATGATGATTTCAGATTTTTCACAACGATGATGACACCCATTTCATTAAAGTTCAAGGGCAAGTTAATGTGAGTTTAGTTAGGAGTTAATAAAAGCAGTTAGTAATTATAATAAGCTTAGAAAATACTTTCTGGAATTTTAGTCTGCAAAGAACTAGTTTTCTAAGGCTGTGGTTTGTGCCGACTAACTCTCTCACACTTCAAAAGCTGTGCAAAGCCCCTAAAACTCAGGGAATCTTGCCAAAAGTTAGATAAAGGTCAAGAACGTGGGAACCATGGAAGTTCTTAACTGTAACATGGGACTCAAGTATATATAATTCATTAAAAACATGGTCATGTAATTACCAAGTTGTTTTTTAATTTATCATATGAACCTGGTCCACATAATATTGATTTAATCTTTTATTTAATAAGATAATAAAGCATTACATCTCCAAAGTGTAAAGTAAGCATCAGAATGTCACCAAGCATAAAACTGTGCAGCATGTCTGAATGTCTGCACATAGCATATGGTGATATTCCTGAAAGAAAAGTGGTATGTCCTGCTTCCTCCCACCTTCTCACAGCAGTGGGATGATAAATCTTCAGCCCGTGATGCCATCTGAAGTGTTAAGTTTGCTTCAATGTTGAACACACTAGCAGAAACACCCAATGGGTAAGTCTACTGTTCTGTGCAGGGAGGAATATTGAGGAAGGTTGCAGTAGCTGACGAGTCAGAGAAAAATCACTCATACTAAATGGTAACTTAGAAAACAGGTCCATTATTGCCCAAAAGAATGAGGGAGAAAAAAAGTTTTATTTCCAAAAGCTTTAGCTTCCAATTTGTACAAGACTTACAAGTCTTCTTAGAGGGCAAGAAGTCAAAAAGAGAAGGCAAGAGAGACCCAGGTCCAGAAGGCCCATGTTCTATCTCAGTTGTTAAAAAGCCACCTAGCAGGGTTACATTCACAGTAAAGGTTCATCAAATTCAGCACTCTCTGCAGCTTGGAAGAAGCTGTCTCGTGCAGAGACATACGCAGCCTACATTGATTCATGAGGGCTTTCTGTCCTTTCTGATGGCAAGACCAGATGCCCATTGGGGTCAGAAAGGTGTGTATTGGTTACAGCTGAGAGTCAACTTCCATGGGGGGTTCTAGCTTTTAGAATCAGATACCTGCGATTCAGTCTTGCCAAAGATCTAATGTCACATGCCGAAAGGCATGTGGCAACTCAGTTTGGAAACAGCCATGGATGCATGCTCTTATCTTTATACCACATATCCTGCTTAGTTGCAGTCATACAGGTAACATCAGCTATCAGTGCTACCTGCTTTTTGTTCCTTCACAAGTGCTATCACAAAGGAATCAACTGACTTGAGCTGGGATGTCTTTGAAGCTGTTTTGTTGCTAATTAAAGGATGGGTCATTTAGAAAAGAAACCTCCTCTTCAGTTTAGCATCATTACTGTTACTAAAGAATGAACATTAAAAATTTAGTCTCCGTAAATAATGTAATCAACTTAAATCAGGTGATTTAATATATCTATATCATATATCAATATGAAGGTTTTTCTACCTACTTTTTTTGGCTTTTGCACCCTTGGAGACTTTTTTATCCCAGCAACCACAAGATGAAGAAAACCTTTCTTGTTTGTTTCTTAATTAAAACAGAGACTTTCAACTAATCTCTTGATTCCAGGAGCTGGGATTTAAACAAACATCAAATATTGCAAGGCCCATAATAAAAATAGAGAGAACTGGCAATGCTTTATTACACAGCTTCACAGCCTCTATGCAGGGCCACTTAGGACAAAGATTTACCTCTAAGATTGTTAGCATTTTTCTTATCAGTCAACTCAAAAGCAGCAGTTTGGCTGACTCCAGTGACTGTGTTGGATTTTTTTATACTTCGAGGCTAATGAGGTCTTTTTGTTGTAGAATTCTCCTAGCAATTTCTCCACTGTCTCCAGTAGTTCATATTCTTGTGAGTCTGAAAGGCTAGAAGGAATATGTTTGGAATTACACTGCGTATCCCCAAAGCATGCCCTCTTATCAGTGACTACACCTTCTAGACACTGAAGATGGAAAAGGATGCCTTGTAACTTCCATGACTTTTGAAATTAGGAAAAAAATTCCTACAGATACACAGACCTCTGGGCTATACCATATGCTGTCCAGTCTAGTTTGTTTGGAATGGCTATTAAAATCACAGCTCATTCACAAAGCAAGCATTGAACGCATCAGCAAGCTCTGCTTCCCGTTGCTGCTGCCCTCTTTCTTGGGATCTGTGTTACTTTTACTTAGTATAAGAAGTAGATGTGCAACTACCTCTTCTCTCCTAAATCTGCCTCTGTGTAGGGAGGATATCTTCTTCCAGCTTCCTGTCTCTTGGCCCTGCTCTTAGAACTTAACTGGTACTCCTGTAGCACCGTACCCCTGGCTGTGATGACTTGTGATTGCAGGGACATGTTGCTTCTCTTACTCAGACTTTTCGTAAACTAAAATGCCATCCTATAAAACCATCCATTCCCTGCAGATGGACTTGGCAGAAATTACTTCCTTTCACTTTGGGAAGCCTCAGGCTGGTGGGAAGCTGAGCACTGAGCACTGAGCAGTGCTATAAATTGGCAGTTCAGCACGGCCCATGTGGAGCAGAATGACCGAATCTAGTAACTGCTTCTAAGGGGGAGATGCAGTTGCCCCCTTTAATTCAGGGACTGTAACTTCCACAGAGAGAATAATTAACCTTTTACCTTGAGTATTTTTCTACTGAGCTTAAAGCCACTTCTTTGTCTTCATCTCTTCTGGCTAGGCTCTCTCCCAGCTGCCTTTCTACTGCAGATTTAAAGAAAAAACTGACAATGCATTTTCTTTTTGTCAGTCTAGCTGGCTGCTTTGTAGTCAATCCTTCTGCTATACTTCTCCCTTTGTATAGCAGAAAAAAATCCTGCAATTTTTTTGATTTAGAAAGTAGGATGAAATGAGCTGCATATGCTGTATCAGAACATTACATCAAGATTCGCCTGCCTTTATTTCTGGAAGTGTATATGAAGTGAAGCAGCATGCTTCACAGTTGCTCAGAGAAAACAGGACTGTGGTGATCTGTGACAGAGAGAAAGCCAAGTCTGCTTTCAGTAAAATGAAGTGAACTGGGGGTTCGAAAGTGAGCTGGCAAGCAGTGGCTCTCATGCCATGCAGTCAGTCAGAAGTACCAGTGATTTTCCATGAACTTGCCAGCAGAGGCTTAATTTCAAATGTTGAGCCAGTTCTGTAGAGATTCTGGTTTACGAAAGTCTGCCTGCGTACATGCTGGGTGATTGTGCAAAAGAGTGGATGTTCATAGGAAAATATCCACTTGTTTCATATGAGAAGCCACAGAAAAGAAGAAATGCATGGTGAAAGGATTAGAGTCAGAACAATTATTTTAAACACTTCACGGAGAAATAATACATAAAGACAAACGCCCACATCTCTGGCCTTTGAGCTTGGTCAGCTCCAGACCAACCGCTTTCCAAAGTGTTTTACTTAACTCTTTCATTTTAAGAGTATTTTGTTCCATGTCTCATACAGAGATTTTTCAGGCAGTCTGGACATGAGTATGACTGTTAATGCATTCTGTCCACCGGAACACACTCCGGTGCTAACAGGTAACCCAATGCTGGACAATATTTTTTCATATAAATCTGGATGCCCTGAGGGATGTAGTCCTGCCTGGGAACTTGTATGTCGGTGTTCCATTCTGATGCTTTTTCACTGAATTCTATATCAAATTCACTCCATTTATAAGGCAAACCAAGATTTTTCTGACCAGGTCTGCACTTAACAGAGTATCTGAAAATTGAGTTTTTTCTGCGATGTAGTTCATAACTTAGCTTTGATAGCAACAGATATTCTCAGATCAGGACTGAACTGCAATTTTATTGCTAAAGTATAAGGGGAGATAGACTGTATCTTGCTTTTTCTACAGCTGTATTGATTATGAAGCCTTTTAGTAATTAAAAAAAAATCAGAAAAGCAAGGAGATAGATAGTAGGTGTTGCCATGGAAAAAAGTTAATACTAGAGTAGTAACCCGCTTATGACAAAAGCCTATCCCAGACACCGCAGAGGAAAACTAAACTATTTGTAATATAATGTATATAACTGTGTAATATCATCATTTGCCTTTCAAGGCCACCGGATTAACTCTCTAAACACAACATTTAGGTTAGTCTTCAAATATCACTTTAGCATGCGCAGTAGTTTTAATGAGAGTCTCATCCAAAGCCTTGTGAGGTCAAAGTAGTTTTCTGTTGCTTTATATTGAATCAGGCCAAAGAATTAAGTAAGTCGAGACAAAGCTGTGTAAGTGTACATCGGAAGTAATAGAAAACGTCATGCTTTTACAGACTTCCTATTGCTAACTGCACCTGTCAGTGGTAGAATATTTTCCACTTTTAACATCTTTTCCATAACCAAACTCTTTTTTTTTCATTCATAGCCTTTTTATATAGCCCTGGTTTGGGGGTCGGGGGTTGTTTGGGTTTTTTTTGGATGCAACCCGTTACCCATACTGAGTGTACTTCTATTTGTTAAATACAGTGAAAATGCTAGCACCAAGTAATTAGACTGGAAGGAGCACCTGACATACTGAATGACAAGAGCTGATGATCCATCCAGTCCGGTCCTCTCTGCCTAATAAACTGCTGGTGCTTCCATTGCACAGAATGCGAGGTATTATAATTACTGATTACTTTTCAAGCTATTCTTCTAGGTTCTTTTAAGTTAGGTGAAAAAGATGGGTTTTTTTCCAGGATCTGTTTGAAGGAACATAGGGCAATAGTGCTGTGAAAAGGAACACGAGGAAGGCTTGCTCTCTAGAGCAAAAGGGGGGAGGAAGATGCAGAAGGGGAAACATGCACAAAGAATGACGGAATTACTTAGGCTGGCATTGCTGGAGTCTTCACAAGATGTGACGGTGATTAAACGCTCCCTTGGGTGGGGTATAAGCATGCACAGGATGGCATCAAGCAGCAGTCTCTCATAGGGCTCAGGCTTGCGTCGGATTTAGTCAGTGGCCATTTTAACACTTAACTTAGTAGGAACACAGCATCTTCTAGTCTGTTAGCAGAACTCCTGGCAATGGTAGCGGTAGCATAGTCTCCCGTGGGACACAAGCCTTATGGGCAAATATTTCCCTCCTGTCCTTTATAGCACATTAAAATGTGGCAAATATTTCCCTCCTGTCCTCTATAGCACATTAAAATGTGGCGGAGTTAGAAGTGCTGTGGCAATCAGTACCTGGGCCCATCACAGATACTTCCCGGGCCTGCGGTACAGGTTCCCCTCTTTAACAGCAGATGGCAGTGAAGTTAAACAAATGGGCGGAAATAAATCGAGAAAATGTGTTTTGCTTGCTGGATGGTGTTGCTGCAGAGAGCTCATAGAGCTCCGTGCATATTCAGACAGTGCAAGGTTCATTTCCAGTGGACAGATCACCCGTGGCACATTCAGGTAGCAGAAGATATTAATTCATCCATAGCTGCTTGTAATCCAAGTCATGTTTATTTTGTTTGTGACATTTTTGGTCATAGAGACAGTAGAACAGATAGAATCTGTTATCATTTCTTTCTTACATCCATATTTAAAAGGTATGCAAAGCTGAACAGATGAGGATGAAGCTCAGTTTCAAGTGAGTAAACTTTTATTCTTTATTACATATCTTGTGCTGCATCTGAGAGAATGAAGGTATATCACCAAACTTTTATAATGCCAATTGTTTTACCGCCGCGTGAAAAGGTTAATAAGATATCAGTTTAAAGCCACAAGAACAAAGAGTCTGAGGCTGAACTTTTACAGTCCTGCCTTACACTTTAATTTAATCTCACTTCTGGTGAAAGGATGGGAGAGGGGGATGTTTGTTTTCCAATTTCCAGCAAGCAAATGATGGAGATGTCAGTATATATATTTGATTGCAACTTTAAAGTTCCTCGCCTAAAGTGAAAAAGGGATGAAAAGATATTAGGGATATCTACTTAGTGTCATTAATATCTTAGTTCCATAGCAGTGTCATGAAAAAAACATGCTTGCGGGGTTTGTGATGTCCAGTCAGATGCTAGACCATCAAATACAGTATCTATTTCCCTTATTTATTGCTCAGTGCTTGATCCACCTGAGGAAACCCAGCACAAGTCTGCCTCCATCACATACCAAGGTAATTACTCAATCCTGTACGATTATGCAAAGCACTCGAAGAATGCCTTGCATACGGCACTCAAGGCCCAGATCTTCATTTCAAAACCTGTTCAACACATTAGCAAGTTCTGGCTGAAGTCCTCAGCTATTAACAGTGCTGATCTGAATGTCAATACCATGACAGCAGGAGGAGAGGAACCTTTCTTGTCCCCCTCCTTTGGACCATTAATGCTCTGCAACACAGTCTTGGACTCTGGGGTCCTGTTCCTAAGAGAGGTATCAAGCCAGTCAGTGGGACTGCTCGGAGAAGAGAGGGCTTCAAGGCTGCTCTCAAAAGTTTGATTGCCCTTATCATAGCATGCATAACTACATATTATCTTTTCAAGCTCATACTTACACGTACTATAGTCTGAATATGCTTTTAATCTTCCAGTTATATTAGAATTTTTCGTTAAAAAATGTGCATGATACCCCAGCAGACATATTTATAACAAGCAAGGGCACAAGTCTCAATCACTTGTGAAGAAGCAGCCCTTCTTAATCTGTCAATCAGTCCATGCACAAAATGCACAGCATCAATTGCTTTTTAGGTTATTTACTGTGACTTACGTATCTGCCAATAAATCTCAAATACGGGTCAAAGAATATGTAGCTCAAGTAAATCCATAAATGTAGCAGAAAAGCTTCACTAACTACCTCAGATTGCCAAAGCTGAGGTCATTTCCTTATTGTGAAAAATACTGAGGTCCATAAATTATTTTTATCACCTCTGGGGCAACGCAAACAGTTTCCCACAGATGCTGAAAGTATGATATGTTTTTTATTTAATATCAGAACACCACTTTTACACAGCTCTTAAAATACGAGGTCCAAGATTCTGCTTGTGCTTTAAGGCCCCAATTCAGCAACATATTAAAACAGATGCTTCAAGTCCTGACATTAAACACGTGCCAAAGTGCTTTGTTGCATAGTCATAGACTGCTGAATTGGAGCCTAAAGACTAAATCTTTTTCCCATAAAACTCTGAATTTTCCTTCCATTTTCCTTCAAGGAAAACAAGGCATTTATTCAAACACAATATAAATAAACATTTTAAAACATTCAGAAAGGCTTGTCTTTCTTTCAGAGATCACTGGGTAAGCAATAGGTCTGAAGGTACGCCTTGGACAAAAGTTGATGTATCATTTTTTGCAACAGTTTAACCAGTGTTTATTTTAAAATTTAGTAAGCATTGTTTCCATGAAGAAAATAAAAATACCTCGAACATGTAAAGAACGTAAGCATGAATGGTGAACATCCTACAGAGGACTTTGGAGAAAACACCACTGAATTAACTTACAGTACATTTGTTAAACATGAGCAGCTCTAATAATGACATTTCATTTAACAATGCCCTTTGTCTTTTCAGTTCATCAGTTACCTATTTCAGTAATGAACTGCAGTCATACCATTCTGATTTTCTCCTAATGTAAAGGCTGAGATCACTTCACTTGCAGTGGAGCGTGATGCTATTATTCTGTTTGTTGCTTAGGAAAAAAGCTATAGAATATATCACAATTGTAATTGGCTAACAAATATTAAAGTCTGTGATCAGTAAGGATACCAATAATTTTGTTTAGCTTTTAATGGAAACAAGTAAAATTTAAAAAAAAAACAACCCAACAGGCAGAAATGGCTGAAAATGCTCAGCGTATCTATTTCATGAGCAGAGCAGTATTCAGCTGGGAAAATAATGAGCCACACATTAAATGTTATTTTAATTTTTTATCAACAGCCCATGAATAGAACTTAACAGCAACATTTTCAGTTAGGATGAATAATCTCAGTCGCAAAAATAAAATGGAGTTGCCTGCCCTATTTAGGGAGGATTTTCTAAAGAACTAGAGGAAGTCAGATTAAGTGGGTAATATTCCACTTTGCACTATGTAAACATAAGAGACAAAAAATACCATTGGTCTACTTAATATGATCCATAAGTCTTACAAGGGGTAATGGAGCCTACTTTCACACATTTGCCTACCTCTTTTGGGTGTTTCTTACATTTCAAAAGCTTTTTCATTGCTTTTCTAGCTGCAAGAGAGACAATTTAACCAGGCTGCTGTTTTCATTTTTCTATTCACCATGATGATTCAAAATATTTTCAGAGGTCACCAAAAACATTTAATTAGCAGAGACTGGTGTCCAGCACTTCATAATCTTTTCCTAACTGAACCAAATCTGCACAATTTACAATAGATCTTTGGAAAACTGCTTTTTACCGTGTGCTGCATCTATAGATCTCTCTCAATTACCCACAGTAAATTTAGGCATTGTACAAGAGCAAATTTTACAGTCCATGAAGAGATGAAGTGAAATCTAGATGAAATTCATTGTGACAGATTCTCAGTTAGTGCCCTGATGTGTCTGTATTACAGAAGATAGACATTCTATTAGCATGGAAGCTCCCATAATGGACTGTGAATCATTTCAGGTAATAGAGATGCCAACTGGAATGACTGAAAAGCACTATTGAATTCCATTAGAGCTCTTTGTTTTTAAATCAGTCATTTCTTTGTGAATATCCAACTATATACTTCTTGACCCTAGCTGAGAGTAATAATTGTGAACTAATATTACAAAACATTAATCTGAGTTACTGTTCAATTAATGTTTCTGTTCAAGGGTTATTTTTATGCTGCAAATGTGAAGGAGACTGTGGCTAGTATTACAAATATGTATTTGGACTTGAGCTAGTGCAGAATGCAATGTTCAGTTATATTTCTGTCTCCACTGTATTCAGTCTCATCTCATTACCTGTAAAAAGACTTGGGTATTGGCTTTTCTTTTTCCAAAGTCATCCTACCAGAATAAAATAACTATAATCAACAAATCTATAAAGATAAACATTTTTATAAGGGATGCCACAAATAGTCTTCTTTCATTTAGGTGCTTGGTTAATTATCAGCAAAATAACTAACACCATATCCTGTTACCCAAACAGCCCCACCTTATCTATCAATCATGTATGATTTATCAGGCTTGATAATTGCTTGGATAATTAACACAGAATTTAGGTTTACTCAGTGTGCTGAAACCTCAGAAATGCCTGCATAATTGCCATTTGTGTAGCAGATGAAGTTATGAATAATTCTTTTTCACATAAATATGAAGGCTGGATTGCAGGCAGCACATATTTCCTCACCCATTGCCATTAATGCAGATGTCATGTCATACAAGTGCTATGGCATTGTCACGTTAACTATATGTATGTAGCTAAAGTAATTAAAATACATATCTATAAAAATAAGGGAAAAATCTTTCCCTTTGTTTGTAAGTACTGCATGCTTCTTTCATGAGGAAGTACAGAAGGAAGATTGAAGGAAAATTAGTCTACTCAGTACAGTGGCAACAGGATTTGAATCTCTCTAATATTCGCCCATAAATCCTTTGGGAAGACTTTAAAGAGAGTAGGCTCTATATCTTCTGTCTACGATCATCTATTTTCACATCAGAATGAGCAACATTATCCTTATATGCTAGAGTATCTGTGTCTACAGCTTGAAAATGAGACTCTCCTTAATGCTGTAATGACAGGTGTAAGATTAACTTTGTTAGGTGTCTAGCCACTCATGCAAACTAAATTAAATTAATGGAACAAATTTCTCTCATAATTAAGATAAAAATTCATGTCAGCTGTAACCTTGCTGTACACTAATTATATACAAATGATTTATCATCTGCTTCGCCCAGAATATTAATCCTCAACTCATTGATAACTGCAGCCAGTGTTAAGAGATGAGAGTTGATTAACTATGACAGATTGGGCAACCACAGTACCAAGTGCCTGAACAACCAGTGAAACCAATAATATTCAAATAGCACTTCTTATTTAAAAATCCATTCCCATGGAAACAGATGCATGTTTAATGAGGGATACAGAGATTATTTCAATAACAACCAATATTGGAACAGTGGGCAGAACTAATCAATAATAATTAAGCCCTTAGCCTGGTTAAGATATGGTTCTACAAAGCAGAGTGAGATCCTAGTTTGGGCCATGTTACATATAATGTCTTCATGCGTTGCTGTTACTTATTTATTTTTCCTGCTGCAGAAGGAATTGCATAGTTTACAGATGTTAAAAAAATAATAATCTAGTCTTGGCTCCCAACAGCTCTAATAAAAGGAAAAAGAAGAAACTGATGCCACCAACAGTTCTTTGCAAGTCCAAATGGAAACTCCTGTGATAATTATGCTTTGGGAAGTTCCTTTATGAAAACGTCGTTCTACAAAAAATCTGCCAACCAACACAAACAAAAACCAACAACGCTTGAAGCATCATCTGTTAAACAGGACACTCTTTGATCTCTTGGAATATGACATTATATTTTTACTTCAAATGAAAATTATTAAAATTAACTTGTAAAACCTTTAAGAAAAAGCTATTAGTCTTTTTTTTTTTTTAATAGCTGATATGTATTTTGGGGACGATTGTTAGTTAATAATGTATCCTTTAATGAATAAAAAATATGCAAAATTCCAGACATGTTTAAGATTTACAGATTTGGGCTTGGGTTTTTTTAGTATTAATTCTGTCTCCCCAGGACAGCTTTTTTAAGCTAATTGCTCATTGAAACTCCAAGAATCCCTGTCAGAATGAAGAAAAAACCCAGTCTTGTACCTAGGCATTAATAAGGCACAACCAGCAAGCTGGACGAACTAAGTAATATTGCTGTAAATGAGTTATTTTCCTGAAAAGTTGGTGTGTCTGAAGACGAGTTATGTGTGAAAAGGAAACCTAATTGCTAATATAAAACTGAAGGCAATTATGAAGTTAACGCAGAGTGTGACCCTGTTATTCACACCGGTAAGCTGGGACGAGCCACGTGAAATACTGCTTGCTTTTGGGCATAGATGTGTACAGCCCGGTCTTCAATGAACATACCGATGGCGAAGAGAGCTAGAGAGAGGTTCCCAGAGCTGCCCTCCTAACCAGGCACTGCAGTCGCAACTCAGGCTTTCCTGTTGACCAAAGTGGTGCAATTGTGACATAAATGAACAAAATCCAAGAAATTGGCCCCTATCCTATTGCTGCTCGGTGACTGGATTTTAGGACAGCCAACCCTCCTCGGTCTGCTAATTCTTAGTATGAGGACACCTATTCCTTTGGAACTGGAATGGCTTATTTCACATAGGCTACACCAGGATTATGTTTTAAATGTGAATTTGAGCCCTTTCTTGAGCTCACATGTTACTTAACATTCACACAGCACCTGGCTGAACACAAGGTGCTGCTGTATAGGTAGCCCCAAAACTTGGCTCAGATGAAAATTTGAGTTCCTACGACTGACTACAGAGCCAGCTGAATGCCAGCCCACCGCAGAGACAGTCTGGACACAACAGATGGTGTGCTGCACATTTGTCAGTGCTTTGTAGTGACATTGCAGGCTGGTATCGCGCAGACAAACCAGACTACGCTCTAGAAATACTCCGCACTGCACACAGCCTGAGCTTCAGCTGCCAAGAGAAAAAGGAGAACCGAAATACCAGAGCCTAGCTATCCCAGCGCTGGCAGTCTCAACATGTGGATGACAGATCAGGGGCTGCTTTCTACCTGCCAGTATAGACTCAGGCTCAGCCTAGGAAGTAAATATTCTGTTTCATGATAATGGTCCTTTTCAGCCTCTAGTCCCATGAGGGACTTTCTTTTTTTTTTTTTTAACATTTGTCTTCTATTCTTCAAAAGAAATTAAATTCCCACTTAAATGAAAAAGAAAATATGAACTTCATGGGAAATAAAAATTCAAACATTTCTTTCTCTACATTTCTAGCTATTTCAGGGCTAATTGCCTTTGAATTTGTAAATGCAGATAATGAGAAGAATCATATGTATATGGAATTGAAGAGAATATATGCAAGGCAAGTCAAGTACTTGATATCCAATTTAACTTGGGAGTTGGATATCAACTTTAAATAACCAAAAAGGCTATAAGTTTTTTTCATCATCTTATCCTTGGGGGATACATATCTGCTAAGAACCTAATCAACTACAGTACATCACTGATCCTCTATACCAGTGCTAAGGAATGAACATTACGTAGCAGGACAGAGATGGATCATCAGCACTGCAGGTCTGATGTGGCGACCAGATGTTGCCCTACACATTTCTGTCAAGATTCAGAGGGTGCAAAAGTTTATGTGTGAACTGCCTTTCAGGTCTTTGGGATCAAGATACAGAAGCCATCATCAGTAGAAATACATTATAATGAAAGCGTAAAAGAAGTTCCTCATGTAAAATGATTTTTCTGAGCAATTTTGTATGTAGTGTGACATGCAAACCTTCACCTACCAAGGCTAACAACATCTAGGAAGTAGGTGAGCTAGACTATGTCCACACCAAACTGGTGCACCAGCAGACTGCACCAAAGCAAGCATGTAACAGCCACAGCAGACTAAGCTGTACTGCAGTTTTCAGAATCACCCTTTCCAGCAAAGCAAGTAGCAGTTCCCATCAATACAAGGTCCCATTCAACACTGTGGCCCTGCTGCAAGGAGGAGTATGCAGCTGCTCTGGTGGTTGGAGTATGTTGCAGCTCAACAGTAGCTACTATTACTACTATTGCTCTTTTTTTTTTTTTCTTTCTTCAAATGAAGATATCCAGGCATGAAAATAGCTACCTGTCTTTCTAGAGCATATAGGAGTTAATGGACCGATTTCAGAGGAAATGCCAATGTGGAAGGCAGTGGCATTCTTTGCTTAGGAAAAGAAGTGAACTAAAAAGAAGGTATCACTATTTAGAAGGAAGACATGCAGTCATTTAGCACATCTGTTCTAGCAGGAACTCGGCACGGACATTTGGCTGGGATATTGTCTAAATCCAGCCTTCTGGGAATGGCTAAAACGGGTCTATATTGATTAGTGCTACTTTGGCTAATTGCTCGAGGTAGGAATTAGGAACACACTGGTAGCCCTCATTGCTACCAGTCAGAGCTATAGCTGATAGACCTGAATTTGCTGTTATTGACACACAAAAGAAAATACACCACCTTTGATAGAGTTCCTCCAGTTTAACAGGCACAAGGAGAAGTAGATGCCAAAAATGGATAGTGTTCCTCTCCTAAATCTCGTTTGCACAATGAATTAAGTCTTACCTTGAGGATCTTCTGCCCCCTCTACTCAGAGTAAGAAGATTATGCACTGCCACCTGACTTTCCCAGCAGTTACACTTCATTCCATTGATCAGGCTCTGCAAACAATGCAATTATTTCAGAAGAGAGTGCAGTGAGCCCTAGTTTTGCAACTTCCACTTATTACTGAGGACCATCAAACTACCCGCCATTTTCCTGCAGCCATCTTTAAAAAAGGCAACGATCTCCATGTGCTGCTATCCTAATGAGGGCTGTGTGTGACAGAGTCGTAGATACATTTTCTCACTAGCCTAATGAGGAAAGTGACAGACAGTGAAACAGTTCACACTTGAGTAATTTTCTAGTCATCAGCGACTGCAGTATTCCTGGTAGCAGAAGCCAGAGAAGGGACAGAGATGTACAATAAATACACGCTGGCTCCATTGGCCAGAATAAGTTATCACTAGGATAGAGGTCTTGGGGCAAACTCCCTTAGGAAATTCAAACAAAAAGAGTCAATTTAAGGCATCTCTAGCAGTGCATTCAATTAAAATTAAATTTTAAAAGTAGGATCAGCTGTTGGGCTGTGAGGCCACCTGCCCAAAGGAAGAAAAAAATTAGAGATGTAACGAACCTTTACTCCCTATGTCTACAATCTGCTCACAAATGACTGAATAGTACCAGCTTCTCACAACCATCCATTCAGCACAAAGTCCAGTTCTCCTTCTTTGCCTCCAACCCTAAAAAGAAGGAAACTAGCAGCAGATAGCTCATTATGGATATAGACAGCAAATGTTTGCATGAAAAATGCTGTCCTTCTTACATTTTTAACATACTCGCAATTTCTTCCAGTGAAATCATTATTTCTCAAGGGAATGTTGCTATGAGCCAAGCCTTGGTGTGTCCACTGGCACAGGCTCCAGGATTGATACCAGGAGGAAATAGCAGAAGCTGTGCAGAGCTATGCGGTTGTCCAGACCGTATGTTACTGCACCCCAGCACCTCCCACTGCCCTGACGGTCAGGTATAGGAGTGGAGAAGAGACACAGCCCAGGTGCAAGGGAAGGAGGCCTTCCCAAAAATGGGAAAACCAACTGGTCCAAGGAGAAGTGTTTCACCTGACAATGGTGGGGTCCAGGTCTTGAAAGGAAGAGATGCCACACCAATTCTTCTTATCCCTTCTTGATCCCTCACCTTGGGTATCGCAGTTTTTACCAGTGACAAAATACTGTGCCTGCCTCCCTTCTTCTCTCAGACCAAGACAGAAGACATTTGATACTGCTGAGACAAATAAAGCAGCAGCTGCACACAGTCCACCTGCCTAACCCGAAAGCTGTCCCCCTGTGAACTGGCCTGACGCTCTAAGCAGAAGGGATGTTAGGAAATTAATTGTCTTGGGGTTCCCCGTCTGGATCCTTCTGCTGTGACCCTTCCAGCCATGTGTGGGAACCAACGCAGAGGGACAAGGCCTGTTAGCTTTCTAGCTATGCTGGAATCACTTCATGGAGAGCTGAGGACATGCTTTAGAGGTGCAGCAATTAGGTATGGTAGGTTCATGCTGCCCTTCCGGACCTGGTGCTGCTCTGCAGGCAGCAATGCTCTCCTTTGCTGTTTCAGCACAGCTCTACATAGCTCCTCGTTTGAGTGGCTCTGTGGGAGCTGGATGATGCCCAAAATGCCTAAACTCACCTCCTGCTGCACCAGTCACAGCTTCAGTATATCTTTGCTCAGTGGGGTTCCTGGGGCAAGTACACAGGTGAAAGAGTGGGTCAGAACACCTCCCACTGATCACAGCAGCAACAGATGGGCCCTTGTACAATTAAATCCTACCCTGCAAGAGCAGTTTATAACCCCTGGACAGAGCATACGTCGCAGTCTCTACCACTGAAGGCAAAGCAGCTCTTGCCTAGTGTTAATTAACCAATTCTCACAATCACTCCAGAAGGCATTTCTGCCCTGGCTTTGCAGGCTGGTGGGAAGTGAAGGGACTTGCAGGAGTCACAGATGCACTTAGTCAGGAACCGAACTCAAGCTTCTGGGCTCTGGTCCTCAGCTCTGACTGCTCAACCAAAACCTGTTTATCCAAGCTCACTATGAGCTTGGATGAACTGTTGTTTTTTCTGACGTTTCTCCTTGCGTGTGTGAAAGCATTCCCCCTGGCTTCTGACAGAAGGCCTGTGGTTCAGAAGGTGAGTGGGCTCTGAGCCAGGCGCCTCAGTTCTCCTACTGCATCTGCTACTGCTTCCCTGCATGACCTCAGGCAAGGCATTTAAACTCATTGCGCCACACGTGTCATGTCAGAGGAACCCAAAATTGCTTCTGAAATGTTGTTGTGTCAGCGCAGCATAGTGCAGGGCAATGCAGTTCAGGGCTGCGCTCATTTGTCCCTGGCTGGTTCCGGACCTGGATCCCCTGGTCTGGGCTTTGTGCTCCACTGAGCTTCGATCTATTTCTGGCTGGAGTCAGGCATCCCTTGACCACATCCCACACACGAAGCACAACCTGTGCATACTCTATTTTCTCCTTTTTAAAAACAGAAAAGCATGCGGCCAGTGTAAAACCCAACAACCCGGGGTACATCTTCCTTCAAGTCACCTAATAGAGAGGACTGCAGACTATGCCTGTGCTGTGGCACGACTGGTGCAGCATTTGGGCTTAATTTACTGCTGGGGGTAAGCCAATAAACACTGGGTTTTTCTAAAAGGCATAAGGGAATCAGGTGCTTATCTCTCCCTGACTTTCACTGGGCCTCAGCATTTAATTCCTTTAGGCTATTTTAAAGACCCCTGTCTAGAAAAAGAAACTGGCTTTTGTGGGCACAGCACAAACATTAAACTATTTTGAATAACTCTCCATGTGGAACTGCTCATGTGCAATAAAACCAGCAGTGTTTTCCAGTATAAATAATCATTCATTTCTTGAAATCATAAATCATTGACTTCTTGAATTATCTGGGTGTCAGGGGATAAACTGTTAGTATTTTTAGTATGTATATTTAGTACCTAACTCAAAGTCCTGCCTGATTTTCGGAAGTACGGCACGCTCTTCAGCTGGGAGAACTTGTACATCAGATCCCTTGGATAAAAGTGGACTTACATGCTTCCACTTAAAAACTCCACCCAACACTTAAGGGTAATCTGCAAAGGAAACTGAAAATTATTTAAAAACTGTTCTGAGCATTTTTCAAAAATTACACAGTGGAAGGCATTCGAGCTGGAAATGCGTTTTAACTAATTTTTCATAAATGCCCTCCTTCTTGTAAAATCCTGTCTTGCTCACTACAGATATCCTGGAACGTGATAGCTCTGGCCATGACAGCCGTGTGCTGGATCACCCAACGGAGGCAGGGAATGAAGAACCGGTCATGTGGGGGGAACCAGCCAGTCATGCCTGGGACACGGGGCATCAGGACGGGAGAGAGCCCGTGGTGCAGTGCTGCAAAGGAGAGATGTACTGCCCTTGTGGTGGGAGATAGGAGATGACAGCACACTGTGTGATCCTCACCATCAACATACTGGATTTGACAAGTCTGTATACCAGTAATCTAACTGCAGCCCGGGTGATTTTAACGCCCTGAACCATTCTGAGTGTCTGCATAAAAGTTTGTCCCGGTCTAGATATGGTGCAGCATTTTTAGATGGGCCTTAGTGAAACTGTTCCACTCCCTGCATATAGATGGACACACAGAATCTGCCAAAAAAGTGTTCAGCCAACCAGGAAGTGTCAAGAGGATTTTATACAGGAAAAAAAGATTTGAAGAAACTCAGTGGCTAAGTCCATGTTCATTTTACTTTGTAATTCACCTTAACTGATCCTGTACGTGAGCCAAAACCCCTGAGACAAGAAATGTGTGCAAAAGATATAAACCTGTGAAATGGTGGGACAAATAGTTTCTCCTCCTCTAGTAAAATGAAACAGAAGCTACTTGTGAAAAGAATCCACGTGCCAAATCTGTAAATACGCTCTAGCTCTTTTTATGCTGCTGCTATAATTAATGTAAGAACCTTTAAAATTCCTATCTGATACTTACACTTGTTATAGCAACATATTTAATTCCAGAGCTACATCTTTTAGCAGATTCTTTTACTTCATTCAAATTACTAATCGTTTAGATTCTCTCTGAAAGTCTTTCCTCCCTCGCTCCCCATGCATGCTTAACCTAATTAACTATAAATGAGAAAAAATGCTACTCACATAAAAAGAAAATGTTAACCTATAAATTATCCTCTGCTCCCTCCTGAGGCTGGCAACGCCTCTCACAGAAAAGCTCAAATGTTGGTGCAGTATTCTTGGCTTCCTATCCAGTTTCTGCCACCCAAAATCATTTTATACAACACATTACTCTGCCATTTTGTACATCTGGCAACATTTGCTGATACTAAGTCCTCTCCCGTGTTTTCAGGATTACACGAAGGAGGATTTCTAGGATGATTAATTGGAGAGACAAAATCATTCCTTTACATTTCAAGGAACATTTGCAGAAGACTAATGGTCATTTATGGAAATATGGCCTCTTTATACCCATTAATGTCTTCCGGTGCTCCCTGTGGGTCACACAATTAACTACCGATTTGTGTTTCTTTGCTGCCGTCATCCCAAGTCCTCTCAGTTGTCATCATCAGCTGAAAATCTTCTGCTTTGCCACAGCCAGATCAAAAGCCTGCTCAAGTCTGTGGGACTGAGCCGTCTAAGGGACAGGGTCCTTGCTCTATATGTTTCTCCTCAAAATCCACTTTTGTCCAGAGGTTCTGCACTGCACTTTGCCAAATTCCAGCCTGACAAACTTTTCCAAATGTATTTGTAAATCCAAATAAAAAGTAGAGAGATACAATCCTTTATTTTCTCTTTCTATTCCTATGCTTTTGTGACTTTATTCGTCTCATTCTCCAGTGGTGATGGAAAGGGCTTTGCCGTGCCTAACACAATATTGTTCTGATCCATAGCTAGAGCTCCAGAGTACTCTAGTATCTTATTCTTATTATCATTGTTACCATTATTTGTAATTATAATATTCATTTCCAGTGAAACCTGACATGATGGATCCCTGTCCAGTAACATAAAAAACGTGTGCCCAGGTACCAGGTCACATCATCACGGGCACCACCAGGCATGCTGGGGCCCAAGTGAAGACTGGCACTAGGCACTTCTGGGGGAAATGACCTTTCCATCACATTTTCCACGGTTCCCTGCTGTCTGCCCCTATCTCCCTGCTATTGCAGGACTTTGTGTCAGTGCCCTGAGGGCACTAATAGGCCTTAATGGTTGAGGGATTAGTAGAACACAGTATGTTGCCCCATTTTTTCCCTTTTGCCAATGAAAGGAGTCTGCCCTGGCAACAGCCTCTTACCAGGACATTCATGTACACCCTTTCTTGGAATTGGCATCTAACCAGTTCTTGGTTTAACTTACCACTAATCCCATCACACTGCTCAATGTTTACCCCACGCACTGTCTGTGAGCTCCAAAACAGCTGTATGTTAAACTGGGAAGAGCAAGGTGCTTACAAATGAGCTAGGAAGGATGGGTTATGACACGTGAATGGAAATCTTTTCTTTCCTTACCCTATCGTTACCCTTTCTTATTTTGATTTAACAAAAGATAAAAAAAAAGACATGTATGTTGAATAAAAGGCATGTTATCAAACTATCCACACATAAGTTGTATTACGTTTGATAGTACCATCCATGTAATGAGCCTGGGGTCAGGAAATGAGTTCGCAGTTGTTCCACATCTGTAGGACATGAAGATTTCTCTGTGGTGACCTAAAAATGAGGAAGATGGTTCTAAGGACTGAAGCAGACACCAACACTGTCATCTCTGCTCCCCACCAAAGGGCTGCAGCCACATTTCTTCGTATCTCCTGTATCCAGAGTTCAGACACCACAAGGAAGCTGATGTTGTTTCAGACGATGCCCGAGTCATCCACAGGACACCGGTCCCAAGCACGTGTGATGTTGTCACCTTCTAGTGGAGGTGGTTGATGCTTAGAACAACCTCTCTTTCCAGGGAGGTAGAAGAGTTACAGCAGTCGGTCAACACCAGGCTTGGGTATGTGCTGACATCTGTCATTTTTTACAGTTTCCTTCGCTATCCATGTAACTTGTTCCAGGTATTTTATGAAGTGCCAAATACCAACACTAGGGTTTTTTTGCCCTTGATATCAAAAGAGACATACCCAAGCATAGAAGAAAATGAAGAGAGAAAAAGGAGAAATAAGAACAACACTGATAAAAACAGGGAGGAACGCAATATCAAACCACAGTAAGTTAAAGAAGAGACAAAGTGCTTATCTGTCCATTCCCAATTCCCTGAAATTTTCCCCATTTTGATGGTGTTTGATCTCAAGCTGAGAAGAGATGGGCCCTCCAGCTGTGAGAAGACAGCCTCACACTGAAACAGGAAAGAGAAGTATAACCTACTTGCCATTCCTGAACACAGTAAAAAGAAACGGAGGGAGAAAAACTCAGGAGCAAACTGCTGGCATTTTGCTTTAGCTTTCTACATGGCAAAATCAAGACACGGATTTAATGAGTGTAATGTGCATTATATGGCTCAGGAAACACTGTTGCCATTACACAGGTTAGTTGAAATTTTTATGAGTACACAAATCTGCTAAAATACCTTGTTGAAGATATATATAAAGTTGAGGAGAAGATAATGTCATCCAATCTTTTCTTATTTTAACATTGCTTCACAATGATTTACAGCCCTTTAGCAGAAAATACAAAAGCCGTTCCACGTACATTCATTCAGATTTTTGCCTTAACTTTCCTGCAGGAAGCCCCGTGCTCTTTTCTGTGGTCACTGAACAGACTGAATCAGGACCACAGCACCTTGCAGACAGACCCCCATCAAACCCATCCGCCCCGTTCTCTCCCCACAACCTCCCTCACAGTTCATACCTGCATTTTGCGTTCCCCGGTTTCCTCCGGTGCCATACCCATTCCCTCTCCTGCATTTCCCTGCAGAGACTGAGCCCGTTCCCGCAACCCCTCGCCAAGGGAGCACCAGCCAGTCCTGCCATTTTCCACAAACCCTCCGCTTCCAAAGCCCGCACCAATCCTAACCGCTTACTTTCCTGTTTGCTTCTGAGAGCCCCTTTCATCAATAGGTTTGCAGGAATACAGCCACTAAGAATTTTAGTTAGTTGGTACTAATTATAGTTAACTGTAATTAGGGGCACATTCACAGTGGGGAGGTAGGGTCAAAGGAGGAGACATATAATTCAATACGCTCTCAACTCTGTACACACACTTAGCTGAGCAGGGTTAATAAGAGCATCAGCCTGGTTCCCAAGCACACAAGAGGTAAATAGAAGCCATTTTTCATGTTTTATTCTGCAGAGTACAGTTTCACCATTGCCCGTTTTACAAGTGAGGTAAATGAGTCATAGAAAAAGCAAGTAGCTTGACCAAGGCTTTGCAGTAAGACATCGGCAACGTAGAGCACTGGAGTAACTACTCTCCAGCCCACTTGATCCTCATGAGATCAAAATCTTGAGTTATTTTTATTATTGCTGTGTAATAGCTACCCTCATCTCCAGCGCCAGAAATTTTAGGCTAAGCTGTGGCACAGCTGCGCAATTGAATTTGAATCAATCAATCCCTAGTCCCCGATTAGGGGAACACAGCAAGAAGAAAATATCTGAGAGAAAACAAACTTCTGTCAGAAACAAAAATATTATTTGTAAGGCTAACATCCTGCATCAATTTACAATTGGTAAGGTTCAGTAAGCAGCAGTGGAAAAATATTAGAAAGCCTATTAGGAGACACTTAGGTGAATATTGTGTTCCAACCTTTGAAATCCAAGCTGTGCTTTAAGATTGTAACTATCTTTTTGCTCCAGAACAAAAAAATTGAAAGGCACAACTATTAAGCAAGGATAAAGGTTAAGTCATAAGCAAATGTCATGTTATAGATTTACCTACCAACAAGAAGCCAGCGGGGTTCAGGTCAGAGGTTAATGAAAGACATCCAAAGGTCATTCAGTGATTATGTGAGAGCATGAGTTTAATAGGGCACGGGGACGACAGACACTGACAGAAGATTTATACCAGAGGTGATGACACCGCTACGAATACTGCTGATAAAAAGAACCCCAATATCGGACTGAACAGAATGATGAATGGCGCACATGTCTACTCACACTTCTCATTATAAGCTCCTTCACTCATGGTGGCACTTAGCGGCATTTATTTACTGTGGTTTGATGGTTGTGAGCAGAAGCACAGTATATCTAATACTTTAAATGTAGACTTGCCATATAAAAATGAAACAAGAGATAAGATTAGACCATTGAATAATTGCCCAGCTTTCCTGCAGAGATTGTATTCACTAGTGCTAACATTATTTTTTCCCTAATGTTCTAGTGTACGAGCAGCTCAAGTGAATTAATTTTCTAAGGCAGAAGGTCAAAGGAAAATAACTGATAAGCGTTGTGCCTGCTATAGAATATCATTTTACAATATTCTCGCCTCCTCATTTGTCAGATAGAGAATAAGAGATAATACAATAAAGGTATATAAACATATTTTTTGTCACGCGATATTTAGTTTTCATTGTCCCAAGTGCTATTTTTCCTTGTGGCTACTGGTAGGAAAAGGAGAAGTCAGCCAAAAATGTCAAATTTAAAAAAAAAGAATAAACCTTAGGACCAAAACCAAGGAAAACTGAGACCTGATGAATAACATGCACTGCACCAAGAAACTCCTTTTCAGACTGTTATATATTTATCAAACCACTGGAGTGTGAATTTATGAATGTCTTATCATCCTTCAGGCAGCAGGCACAATAAAAATTAGAACTACAGAAAATTGTGGGTATTACAAAAGATTATTTCTATCAATTCATACGTATCTGTAGATGGGAACGTCACAGAGGAAAGTTCTGTATGTCTTTCCACTCGCACCTTCACCTAGAGATGGAGCAATACTGCATGATGTCATATTTAACATTTAGTTGGACATGGAGCTACATAAATAAATCCCTACTCAACCAAGAGGTGTTGTAAACAGCATACGTAATTTTAAGAGTTGGAGAAATGTAACATTCTGAGCATGCGCTATCATCACTCTTCAAGATAGTTCATTTAGTTACGTCGCGTGTGCTGCCATTATTACTACTTTCAAATACAATACATCTATATTTTACACCGTATCCATCTTGTAATACCTGTATGTCTCCCATGTAATAGAAAAGGGAGGCAGCCACAGAAATGCATTGTTATTATTATTATTTCTGTTATTATTGTTTATTATAGTCCATATTGCAAGCACCAGTTTCACAGAGGTTTGGGTAAGCAAAGGTTTATTACAACTTAGAGTCACAGTCTGGTCCTAGAAATGTTGCAGTGGCTTCTGGATGTCACAATTACGCTACGTCTTGCGCTCACCTGTAATGAAAAGATGCTACCCCTCCCAAAGAGCTTGCTGTTCCAGAGATCTTACCTCCACAAGGTAAAGGCTGGGGTCTGCACGACTGCGCACAAGGTAGGACATCACTTAGAGTGTGAGGGTTGTGTTTGCCCAGCGCATTGTGTGTCTCGGTAAAAATGTTTTGTTAAGTCTTCAATCTTAAAAAAAGCACCCATGAAAACCCTCCGAGCCAACTGCTTGCAGCCAAGTTTTCAAAAACCTGTTTCTTGAAAGAAGGCCAGTGCATCCAAGTTACAGCCTCGAGCCGCTTTCTAAGTAAGGATCAAAATGTAAGCATTCAGAAAGGGAAGGGAGTATTTCTAATACACTTTGGAATACTCCTTCCCCATAGAAGAAATATGCAATAAACAGGAAAAAACCCTACCTGCATTTCAGAAAAAGAAATATTTCCTGGGATACCTTGAAAGTCACATATTGGTATCTAATATCTGAAGGGCATCTGAAGGTCCAGTTGATCCCTCAGGATAAAGGACCTCTGACAGACTCCAGAAAACCAGATGTATGTCAGGCAGAAGTTGCTGAAGTGTCATATCTAGTTAACAGAGAGAAGAATTACAGTTGCTTACACTTCTGCTTGACTAGGAGGACTTAAAAAAAAATTAAAAAATGTAAATGTAAATAACACCTCATCCCTGTGCAGCATGTGAGACCCACGCACAGTGTAGGCCAAATGGGAACATAAGTGGTGCTGGCTTTGTACCAGGCTTCTGCAACACGGTAAATTCCAACTTGAGCAGAAGAAATGTCTTTTGTTACCATACCAGATATTCCACTAATTCATAGTCCTACTATGAGTAACAGACTAGCCAATTTTAGCACTGATTCTCAGTCATCTTTTCCATCTATGCCGAGAGCAAATGGACATATATATACTTTTGTTTCAAGGATCTCACCAAGTTTTCCAATGTTTATCAAGTACTGGAGAATAATTTACCAAAAATACATTTAACCAACATTTCCCAACAGCAGGGTACTTACTAATCTTTGAGATCTTCGTCCCCACTTTCCCCTTTGGAAAAAATAATGCAATCAGTTTTATCTGACAAGGCTTTACACTGGGCTAATCACTAAAAATTAATAGAAATCTATCAAAAAGGCCATGCCTCCATTAAAATACAATGAAGGGGGGTAGACTCATATAGGAAAACCGATGAAAAGGCAGGAGGCAGAATGTTTTTTCTTTAAAGCTCTGTAGTCATCAGTGACATGCTGTCATTCAGCATGTTTTATTGTCCACTTGAATCAAATGAATAGAATGGTCTAATGGAAGCCACAGTGTTTCTGGATAGACAGCATATTTGTTACGGAGGCAGACAATAAAATGTTAGTAAAGCATCTGAAGCGTCTCTATACCAAATGAGAATGAGATTTCTTATTTATGAATAGGAAAAATAAAACTTGAATGACACTCCTTATTTATTATGCAGCAAAAGAGAAAGCCAGGGCAACTGAAATTCTGTTTATAGAGCAAATAAAAAATGTATCACTTTTCTAGCACCGCCACAAGAGACCAAGTTTCATCTGAAGATATAAGACGTAAGATCACTGCTGGTTATGAAGGTAAGATCACTTCTTCTGAAGCAGCAGAAATTCACTGATGACAAAACATTACTCATTTTGGCCCATGTTCTGGTTACAAGCATGTCAAACTACTTCTAAAGTCTCTAATAATATATAGCTAAAATTTCATAACTAGAATAAAACATGATCTTTATTCTGCTGCACCACAAATGCTGGAAAACATTGAGCTAAAAGTCAAGAAATTGTATAAGCAGATTACTCTCAAAAAGACTGGTGCATGAATTTCCCTTATTTTTTATAACATATTTGGCAACTGACACATGGCTTTGAATTTATTTGGAATGGAAGATCTTCATGCAACTCTCAGGAAGCACATTTGAGAAAATGACAGTGAACTGCTGAGAAGCTGGTGCCCTTTCTCAAACTAATTATGTTATTTGGAGTCCAGCACCTACCCTGGAGATCCAAACTCAAAACAAACTAATTATCAGATAATCTAATCTTCTGGACTTAGATCAAATCTCTGTGACAACTGATTGCTAATTATACATGTATGCATGTATGTATGTGCCCTTCTATATGGACAATATTTTTACTTTAACACTCTCTATGAATGTAATTAATTTAGTTCTTGAAAGCTGAGAAAAGCCAGGGAAGAAAGTATTGTGACAACAGCCATAAATCCACAGCAGAAGGTCTGCTGGGTAAGTAGCACAGGGCACAAGTTGTAATATTTTTATGTATTTAAAGTACTTGCGTTCACTTTGGGTACGTGTGTTTATCTTTATGCAAGTCCTGGCCTGCTCAGAGTACTTCAATTCCTGGGTAATGGAAATACCATCAGAAGCCTGAATCTCATCATCTTTTTTCATAAATGAATCACTGGAGCAAAAAGAAGAAAAAAAACCAAACCTACAAAAAACCCCTAGGAACAATCCAAACACAAACACACTACTGAGATTTTATTTGTCCCTCTGCAATGTGAAGGCCAAATTCTTCACTGAAGTAAATTTACAATGCCAGCAGAAATTCAGGTCCAAAATGTGTAGCCTAGGAGTACAGGCTCAGTTCAGGCTGGTCGTAGTTCGGTGATCCACATCAGCAATGCAGCTGGGTACATATTTTTAAGTACATGTAAAGTCCTACGTACTTTTGTTCACCTTGTGTGCAATAATTCTATAGAAAGACATAAGAATTAAAAAAATCTTCCTCATTAAACCTTCTTAAACCTTCCACATTAAATCTTAAAAAATAGTAGAAGAGAAGATAACTAATTCTGTTAACAGATCCATTTGCCATCACGTTAAAATTTAAGTTCAGGTGGTTCATACCCCATGTTCTGATTGTAACATCACATCTTACACAACACAGCTAAGCCCCTGCTTTCATCAGAAAAGGACAAGTTGAAGCAATAGCCCAGAAATCCAGGACAGCCTAACAACTCTTTGCTGACACTAACTGGCGGGTCACTATAGAAAAAAGAGACAATTCTTTATATTTTCACAAAGATTATAGCCAATGCAGTAAAACAACAAGGAAGAAAGAAAAGGGTTTCGATCTTTTAGGCCCCATAACTCTACTATGCAAATTCCATTTATATTATTTTATATTATGTTCTTCTGCCTTCTTTCCTTCTCCAGCATATGGCTCTCCAGTGTTGCCTCTGTGATTCTGCGACTCAAAAAAAATAATAGTGCTGACTCAGACAATTATTAATCCTTCTTGTCTTTTTATAGCTTCAGGGGGAGTTATGTGGAGTTGGTTGTTAGCTGTTGCTCCATTTATCCCCATGTTCCTTGCACAATCAGGTTGCCAAACACCACTTTTTCTTGCCGAGCTTCCTGAGGCTGCGTGCCATGTGCTAGGAGGGTTCCCAGGAGAGGACGGGTTCTTGCCGCAGGTGCCTGCATCGCAGCCTGCCTCTTGCTCCAGGACTCGGCATGGCAGGCGGTGGGTGAGCCACCCACCTGGTGCTCAGCACTTGCTGGAGTCATGGCATGGAGCTGCCAGCGCTGGAATTTCTGGCTGCTCTGGTCTAAAATAACCAGGAGGGGCCAAAAGAGTGTCATGAATGTAGGGTGAGATGTAACAGCACTATGCCGCTGACCTCTCTCCTTTATCAGACTGTGACACCCATTAAAAACAACACCAGATGGGATGCTATATTGTCTGGAATTGTAGAGGTTCGGAGACTAACTGCCCAACCGAGGGTGTGTAATGCTATTCTAGACGCCCTAGAGTGTCCTTCCCCAGCCCCAGCTGCTGCCTCAGGAAGGTAAAGGTCTTGTACGTGGCTGCCACATCCCCAGCTCCACGCAGGTGCCCTGGATGCCTTAAAGCGTTTCTAAGATAGACCCTGAATCCTATGTTTAGGTACCTGAATCACTTACTGACTGTCAAAAGCAACTAAGGCTGATGGAATATATTTCATTAAAACTGCTTTTAATGGAAAATTGTGTTTCTAAGAGAGCTCTTGGTTCCTTTTTTTTTGCATTTTGCACTGTGTGCTTTCTGACGGAAAGGTCAAATTGGAGAGGAAGTTGAATGCTGCAAAATGGAAATATCTGTTGGAGACAAGAACTTCTGGTATTTGAAGTGTCACTGTAAATTTGCAGATTTCCGTTGGCAAAGAGAAACAGACATTTTTCAGACTGCTCTATAATGTGTCCTTCCCAGCAATGTCTATACCAGCAGTGATTGCTGTCCGACACAGCCATGCCTGAGACTCGTTGCAACACAAACGTTCCTCAACGCTGACGCAGATAACCTGTGCTATTGAACAAATTACACAGGATAACATCATTATCTCCTTATTCTGAGGCCTAAAAGTTAGATGTCTATGAAGTTTGGCATCTTTTCCATCTGCAACAGGTGAAGGGAAGAAACAGCCTTCTCCAGAAGACAATTTTTTAAACTTAGACACATCACATGAGTGGAAGGATCACTCCGTGTGTGCTATTTCTCTCTACCACCTGCAGAGGAATCTGCTGCCTTCTCTAGACTGTAAACTCTGCAGTAGACTGGCCCGCGCTCTGTATTTGTACAGTGAATAGCAAAATAGGGGTGGGTTATTGCCCTGTCTCAAAAGAAGTTAAAATGAGCTGTTGACATTTTTTGTAGGCATAAATATAAGGTCTGTATCTCTGCAAATATAATGCCAATTGAAATAAGTTCAGTCAACAGTTTTGCCAAATGCAGTTGGCGTTGCAATTGCTTGCTAATGACTACATGGCAAGCCTTGTGATACCGCGTAAGAGCTTTTCAAACGCAGTCGCTAAAGTCTTTTCCTTCCTGGTGGATCTGAGATGCCACAAATGGAATGAAAGAGAGAGAGAGTGAAAGGGAGAAAGAAAGGGAGAAAGGGAAGGGAGAGAGAGGAAGAGAGGAAGAGAGGAAGAAAAAAGGAAGGAAGGAAGGAAGGAAGGAAGGAAGGAAGGAAGGAAGGAAGGAAGGAAGGAAGGAAGGAAGGAAGG
>JAVKLA010000001.1:43935950-43983355 GCA_034782735.1 Sagittarius serpentarius | reverse complement strand
CCTCCGGGGCTGGGCGCGGGGGGCACCGTGGCCGGCGCCCTCCCCTCCCAAGAACACCCGTGGCCGGCGCCTTCGCCTCACAGGGACTCCCATGGCCGGCGCCTTTGCCTCACAAGAACACCCGTGGCCGGCGCCTTCGCCTCACAGGGACTCCCATGGCCGGCACCTTCGCCTCACAAGAACAGCCGTGGCCGGCGCCTTCGCCTCACAAGGACCCCCATGGCGGGCACCTTCGCCTCACAGGGACCCCCATGGCCGGCGCCTTCCCCTCAGAAGGACCCCCGAGGCGGGCGCCCTTTCCTCACGGAGCCCTCGGAAGGACCGAGGCGTCCCGGCGGGCACGGCCTGGAGGAGCGGGCGCCAGGCGGGGCCCTGCGCGGCCGGGCCCGCGGCCCCTCCGCGGGCGTTGCTTCGTGGGTCCGGCCTGGGCTGGAGGTGGTAACGCTGGCCTGAAGCGACCCGGCTTGATGCCCCGGCGGATGGGGCTCCTCGGACCCGGGGGATCTGGAGCGGACCGGCCGAGAGAGCCGCCTCGCCGGGTGCCCGCCGAAGGGGGGTGGTTTGCTTTCGGCGTCGCTTCGCAGAAGGCAGATGGTTTCTTGTCATTTCACCGTTTTTGCCATCTCCTGCGCGGTGTTGCTTAAATAAATCTTCTCTTTCTTGGCCCCCACTACACGGCGTTGTTCCTAATGTGTCTGTATCATGTCAGAAGTTGTGAATCGCACACAGCAGAAGGCTCTTCATGAGCATGAAGAGCACTGGGGAGCACTTGCAGGACAGATCTTCTAATTAGAAGACAGTTAAGTGACTAAGTGTTTTGAAAATGGCTAGGGTGATAATTTACTTGTTAACTTTTTGCGCAATGCCAGACATCGTGTGGTTGCCTTGCGAATCCTATATAAAGGTATGTAGAAAAGCTTGGGTTGAAGCTGCGTGCCACCGAGGAGGGGAAGTGCAGCTGCGACTTTGTGGCAGTGCCAAGCCTGTAGACTTCAGTGTGGTGTGAGAGTTTTGAATGTGCGTTCCCAGGAGATGAAGGCTCAGAAGTAGTGTTGGTTCAATACGTGAACTATTCCCATCTGAGTGGAAACCCTTGGTAAAATACAAGGCTTAAAAGGAGAGATGTCGTCTCCTCTGTCTGCAGGCACGCTAGCCTCCCCAGTCCAGAAGAAAGAGGTGATGTCGTCTTTAGAGATCTTAATTTCCATTTTTGTGCAAGGTGACAATAGTAAATACCTTTGCTGTGCCTGAGTGTCGTGAACCCAGGCTCTCTTGAGGCTCTGAAGAATCTTTACGTGAGTGTCGGTCACCTGGCTCCGTTCCCCCATTCCTCTGTTTGTGGCATGCCGGAAGGTCTCAGAGCCAATGAGTGGAGAAAATTTGGAAACTGAGATAAAACAAATAGGAACAATATGGGTAGGGTGAGAAACCATGATGGAAACTACTGTATTGTGCTGATTTGGGACCTTGCATTACTTATTCTAAATGTTCGCTGACATGTACCCGCCCAAGTGCCCTCACTGTGGTCAGGTTGTTTACCTTGTAGTAAAAATCTGTTGCTGGTGCCTTGAGTGACTTGCAGCTGCAGTGGTTGTATAAAAGCAGTAAGTGATTTCCTTGCATAGCAAAATCCTGTTAACATTTTGATAAGCCTTCACAACTAAATATATTTACCGAATGATGTACTAAATAAATGGAAATTGGGTAAATGCAGGTTTTATATTCTGAAACTGGTTTATGCTGGAATAAAATTGAACTTCTATTTGATCATCAGCATTTCTAGGGGAAAAAAAGTAAGATCTGATCAGTGTTTATGTCAGTATTGCCGTGTGGGACAGTTGATGATTCTTAAGTTGGAGATTCGTGTAATTCTTCAAATACTATAAACGGAGTCTTGTTAGAGGGAAATATCAAGAGATAATATAAAATGGGGAAATAATGGCTGTGGGGAAATTATTAATAGATTTCATCAAAGACGGGGACTTGGGCTGATCTTGCTCAGTATTTTAGTTAATGATCTTGGTGCACAAAATAGGATGCAGTAATGATGTTTGCTGATGACCCAAAGCTGAGAACCATTTGCAGAGCCAAAGGGGACTGATATCCTACAGGAAAAATGGAGTGATGTTGAGTTTCAGAGTAAATAATACCTATGGGCTGAAATTCAGCAAGCAGGGTTTGGGGCTGGTACTGCGGAACAAGGAGTTCAGTGACAGGAAAGAAGAGAGACTTGAATGTAGTGATGGATCACTGTGGGCAACTTTATGACAGTGAAAAAAGAAATTGTGATCCTCAGTGAGCAGAAGAGCTCATTTAGAGAGAGACACAAAAGCGTGAGCTTTCTTGTACAGGGCTGTGAGAGCCGAACCTGGGGATGTATACATTAGCTCTGGTCAAACTTCAGGAAGTGCCAAGAGCTTTTGGAATGGTGAAGTAAGTGGAGAGTCAAGAGCTTAGCTTGTTTTCCTAGGCCAGCTAAAGCTAAGAAGCGATGTAACAGTTTAAAAGCCCCCATTAGGTACGGTATTCCTGCAGAGTTTATAATTGGGACCTACAGTCCCCAGTGCCATGTATTGAAGAGAATCCTGTACATTCTGGAAATTCCTGTCATCACCTGGTGGGCAAAGCCCCTAGGGACAGGGGAGACTCTCAGCTGAAATAGGTGATATATTTGTGACTCTCTGCTTTCTTTCCTGGAGGCTAAATGTATTATCCAAGCTCCACTGCCATGCCGTCTGGGGGAGGGGAAAAAAAATAATCAGGAGCACCTCCTTTTTGCTTGAGGGAAGTGTGTGGCAGTGCCAGCGCCAGCCTTGATGCAGACATCTGTTCAGTGTGAGTCAGGAAGCTGACTAAGAAGCCAGACACTGTGGTTGCCCTCTTTCCTCCTAAGACGTGTTCATGATTACAAATAACGCAGAGAATCAGCCGTGTAGAAGAGATCCTGTATTCTTAGGAGGACTCTGCTGCCTCTCTGAACTGCAAACGGGAAGTTATGTGTGATCAGAACTTTTTTTTCTTTTGTTTTGCCTCTTGGAACTTTTTCTGAGTGATGGAGGATGCCACGGTGTGGCATCGCATCTTCTGTGCAGTTACCTGTAGTATCTTAGCTAGCGTGGATGTATTTAATTTCCCTTTTGGCTTTCAGATAGCAAAAGTGAATGCTGCATCCTCTGCACTGCTGCTGCATTTTCAGAGAGCTTCCTTGGAATCTGCTGAAGCAGGGGAGGAAGGGGGATGGATGCGCTGCTTTGGCTCCCCTTGTGCTCGCATGGCCATAAGTAAGAGTTAACAAAAGCCGCCACCAGTTGGCAGTTTCAACTTTAAAAACAATGTCAGGGCTTTTTTTCTTAAGTTCCAGGTGGCTAAGCTGTCGATCAAAATCGTTGTTATACATGAATGTGGTACTGAATTCATGTATAACAAGACTCTTGATGGACAGGTTTTTTTAAAAAGAGTGATCGGGATGGGAACTCCGCCATTCCTGTAGTGCCGGCAGAGTTACTCATGTAGGACAGTACCTCGGGCACGGGTGGGGAAAGCGCCTTTTCCCTTCACTCTCAGGTTCTTTAGTGCCTGATTACTATTACGGTTTGTAATAATCTACAGCAGTTTTCACCACAAGCGCGTTACTTTGGTAAATATTTCTCTGTATTGAGATTATTTCTCTGGCTTGCCGAGTTGTTTGCTCTTATCTGGGGTTACAAAAATGGATGCGCTGTGGGATTGCTGAAATTCTGACTCCATCCTGAAAAATATTTCTCAGATTTCACTTTCCAGTTGAGAAATGTTTTCTGGCATCTCTTCAGGAAGAGAGATCTGTGAACCTCTGTGGCTGACTTGAAACTAAGGGCTGTGTTTTCTTGCTTCTGAATTACATAATCTCCAGTTGTTGCTTAAAGGAGGGGAGAAAAACAATTTACTGTTACTGCAAAGCAAGCCTTTCTTCCATGTCATAGTGGCTTCATTTCTTCACCTTTTCTCTGTGATTTCACATTCCTAGCTGTCCCATCCCACGTTTCCTCCTCCTCTGTCTCCTAGCAGACAAAGCTATTTGTAAACCTGTTTTCTTTGTAAGGCATTTTTGCAGTTGTGGCTGGTTCTGCTCTCAAATGACTAATTGCCTTTTCAGAAAATTCAAAAAAATATTATAGCCATATTTTTTAATCCAATCTTCAATTTATTTAAGAGAAGTATATTTAATGTTTCTTATATCTCTATTTTCACCCATTTTTTAATTTTTTTCAGGGTTTGGGTATCTCCTAATTGAGGAGAGTCAAAATACTGATTGCAAGTGAATCCTCCTCAGTCAGCCTGTTGGATGTCTCTGAGAACATAAGAAGTCATGGCAGAAAATGATGCAATGCCAACCTTACCAAAAAAGTGTGGCCCATACATTTCATCTGTAACCAGTCGTGGCATGAATTTGGTAATTCGTGGTATAGTGCTGTTTTTTATTGGCGTATTTCTTGCATTAGTATTAAACTTGCTTCAGATCCAGAGAAACGTTACTCTCTTCCCCCCTGATGTGATCACAAGCATCTTCTCCTCAGCTTGGTGGGTACCACCTTGCTGTGGCACAGCGTCAGGTAAGTTCAGTTGTGTACGTGTGCCTGGAGTGGAGATGAAAGGGTGGATAGGTAGTCATATAGTTATAAAAAAAATTATACGAAAGGTGTGGAAGATAAAAATTTCTCTCCCAACATCACTGCCCTTTTTGAGCTATTACTGTCCTTCTCATCTCCCCGTGTATACACGAATATGCATGCATGTGTCCAGAAATTGTTGTTCTGCGAACTTGTTTTACTGTAATGCTGTTAGCAGAGCATAAACTTTGCTTTTTCTGCTGGGTTAAGTATGAGTTTAACACACTTTAGAATGTGGTGCCACTTGTAACCTTGAGGTTGGATTACAGGAGTGTGCTCTCAGGCAGCCCTTGAATATACCCTGAAAATGTCAGATTGTGCAGCACGTAGTACCTTGTTTTGAACGCAGCAAACCACCCTGAATAATGCTCCCTTTTGTGGTCCAGCTTTCCGTTTGTTTCTCATTGTAGTTCGAGGTATAGCCTTAACTCCGTAAAGCTGGGAGACCTGCCTGTGTCACAGGGAGTTTTGGCGAGGAACACAGTTTGCGGTTGTAGAGGCCCATTGCAAAATGGAGCAGCTCGGTTAGATTCGTGCATCAGGTCGGATGACGTGAACATGCTCCATTTCTCCCATGACCATGTAGGGAATTGAAGCTTTTGCGTGTTTAGCTAGCTTAAGTGAGATACCTACCACAGGTGGTAAGAAATAGTCCTTTTTCCTCTTCTTTCATCTTCAAGTACCAAGGTGTATTCCATGTTACAAGCCTGATGGAATGTGGCTTTCTACTTGGCTCTGAAGATCACTGATCCTATGGGTCAGTTTTATGCTTTACTAAGGGAATATTCTTAGCAGCCAGTACTGAAGGATTCTGCTTTAGCGAACCTTTACAGTAGAGGCGGTATCTTCCTAGAGGTCACTTCTAGTAAGATTGAGCAGCTTACTTTTCTGGGTGTTAATATAAGTCAATAAACTAGCTTTTGAGTCGGCATCGCTGTTTTGCTAATGATAATATTAAAGTCTATTTTTTTCCTAGTCATCTAATTGCTTTCTTTTTGGCACCTTGTTGATATACTACACCCCAGATGTCATAGAGGAGCTTGATTTAAAAGGAAACCCTCCAAATATCTCTCTGAATCTGTCAGTTTTGTTCTCCTGTGGAAATGCATTTGGCATGTTACATACTTGCTTTATCTGCTAGTTGTCTTAGTCCTCTTTCTGTTGTCTTGCTGAGATTGTTGCTTAGTTTTTGGTTTGTATCCTGCATTTGCTGCGTTTTTCTTCTATACTTTGAACTGGTTGTCTTGACAAACGTGTGGTAAAGGTTTCGTCTTTTATATATGAAGTAGTGGGGGTTGAAATGACAGAATCCCAACCTGCAGCAGCAACGCATAAAGTTTGCAATGTTCCATGTAACGTTTGCACTGTCAACTGTTTGCATCAGGCTGCACCTTATGCTCTCTTGGGTTGTCTGAGAACACTGTCTGCAGCTCCATATAGGGAAGTTGTGAAGGCTACATCTTGCCATTATCTCAGAAGAAACTTGTGGGCCTTTCTGATTCTGATGGGTTGGTGGTTTTGATGGAAAGACTGGATATGGCTTGTAAAGTGTGGTCAGTCACCTGCTAGGCATTTGCAGTACTTGATTTGAAGTCACCTGATTTAAAGATACTACTGCCTTAACTGGCTTTTCCCAGCAGGAGTGACCTTTGTTGCGGTGTTTGAGTTCATTCTTTTTCATTATCAGTCTTCTCCATTTTCTTTCCTTATCGTCTCTGCTAGCGTACATACAGGGAACCTCTGCAGTAAATGCTGATAATTCACCCATTTTCTTAGCATTTGGACTTGCACAGCCTTCCTGGAATTGACGTGAACATTTCTCTGCAGTAACAGAATAAAGGTTTTTTGCATGTTTGTAATCAGTGGTGATCGAGGCTGCTTTCAGCAAAGTCCTTTCATCCGTCACTGTTATTAGTCATCAGTTTGGCCCAGTGCCTTTGGCAAGAAAACTGCTCAGGGAGTTTTTTTTCCTCTCTAGCTTTACTGGTGATTTTATTTTCCTGAACCCTGGAGATCAGTTTCCTTTCTGGCAGAATAAAGAGCATTTGCCATAACATACCTCCAACAGCATGCCAGACTGAGGGCACTGGAGTCCGTACCCATGACTCAGGCTCTGCCCCGCTCCTGCAGCTCCAGTTTAACATTAAGCACCAGTGGCATTCCTCAGCTGTTCTGGTAACAGTCTTTTTAGCTGTAATTGCAGTAGAGAACACCTTTATGAAGAAATGTTCAAAGAGCATAGCAGTTCCCTGGGGCTGCAAGTCCTGTTTGCTTTCTCTGTTCAACAGCTACCGTAGACTCTTGGCTTCCCCTCTTCTGTGTAAGCCTTTATAGTAGCATTGAAGAAGAGAAAAACATTATCCAAACAAAAACTGCTTGTAACAACAACAAAAGAAGACACAAAACATTGATGTTATAAACCACACTGAGCCCTTACTGTGGTGTTTGGTTTGTATTTATTTAAACATGTATGTTTGATATGTGGGATTTTCAAAAGTGCCAGCCTGCGATCTTTTACTGCTCTTTTTGAACTACAGTGTGAGACTACAGATTTTGGTAAGGTGCAGAGCTCTTTCATCCTCTGCCCCTAGTTCAGATTGCCTCTGTTTTGCTACTTCTGCCAGGTTACTGCTGCAGTGGTTGAAGATGCTGCTGAAGTTTTACAGGGCTTTTTTAAATAATGAAATTGTTTGAAATTCCTCTTCTTCTACAAATGCATATTTTGTACTATTTATCCTTAAAAGATCTCTTTTAGTAGTGACAATAATTGTCAAAGTCTAAATAGTCTTTCTTTCAGTTAAATATTGCCAGTGCTTTAACTTCTGGGCCTTTTTTTTTTTCCTGTCTCCACAGCTGTGATTGGGTTATTGTACCCATGCATGGACAGACATCTGGGAGAGCCACATAAATTTAAGAGAGAATGGTCCAGTGTAATGCGATGTGTAGCAGTCTTTGTGGGAATAAATCATGCCAGCGCTGTATCCTATATTCTAATGAAAATGGCAATAACAAATGGGTTTCTACTAAAACAAAGCTCACATAGTCACGGTGAGTTGTTGTTAAAGATACAACGTGCAGCGTTATTGCAGGGGAAATGCGGAATATGTGTTGGTGTTAAACTGTCGCAGCAGTATTGGAGGTGATGAGTCTCATGTCTTTTGGTTCTGAAAAATCTTTTCATTAGAAATGTCTCACTATTGGGCTTTGTCTTACTTATGGTCTTTATTTTCTTTGAATAGTTAAAGTAAGTGCAGGGAAATATTTATGTGGTAGGTATTATAGAAAAGTGCTTTAAAACATTCCAAGGGTTGATGTCCTTTTAACACCATAGTAAGAGGTTGAAGCCCAGTCTTCGAGTCATCAGTGAAGCACGTGCACTTTGCAAAGAATGGGGAAAACTCAGGACCAGGTAATACCCAGGACTACACAAAGCAAGTAAGGGTTGTTAATCCATTCTGCAAATGATGCCTTGGTGCTGAGAGAGTAGTTACTGTTCCTGTAGTCATTCAGTAAGAACAGTTAGAAGTCACTCAACGTGTTGCAGTGCATTATACTCCTAATTGTGTAGCTGTTCACGTAGATCCTTGCACAAGTGTGCTCAAAACTGGCATCCCTTCCCTCTGGAGCAGCTGGGGACATGCTGGATGACAGGGTGCTTTTCATGTGGACTGGCATACCTTACTGGCAGTGCCATGAGTCTTAGTGGTTTTGTGTAGTCATGTCTAGTGGCTCCTTTGCCAAGTAAAACTGGGATCTGTCTGTGAAAATTGGGTTCCAGTAGACTAACCAGAAATAAATTTGATCATCTCTGGAACTCTCATCTCTTTCTGTATCAGCTCCAACACGGTTTGCAGAAACCGTGCTAAGAAGGTCTGATGACATGCTACTGAATCTCCTCATTTCCAGGAAAAGAGAACAAGTTAAGTGAAAGTTGTGAGAGCTGGCTGAATTCTTACTGAGGTAGCTTGATCCTTGGATGGGTTTTGTTCTTGTTTGGTTTTGTTCTCACGAGCTGTCCTATCCAGTACGTCCGGATGAGCTGGAGCTGCCAAGGTTCAGAGTCATTCCCACTGTCCCTCGGAAACCTTGCTGTCCGTGCCAAAGGCGCATTAATCTGGTCCTGTGGTTCTCACTGACCTGGACTGTACACGTTGTATAAGCACGTGCAACTTTGCTGCTTTTAAGAGATATGAGAGAATTGACAGCTTCTCTCTGCATGGGTCAGATTATTTACAGCAAACCTTCTTGGAGTTTTCTAACAGCTGTTACACATATTCCAGGACATCATTGATGTACTGTCTGTATTTCCTCCTTGACAGCTCTCCAGACTGCTTTCTTTTCAGCTTACTACCAGTTCTGCATATTGCCATATTTGGTATGTTTTTTTGGTCTTGTTTGACATTTTTTCTCATGCTATTGATTTTTATCCTGTAACTATTTATTGCAGTTAGCTGAACTTCTTTCTCATTTCCTCTAGGTTTTCCTCCAGGTCTTTGTGAGCAAATAGGGCAGTGTTTTTATGTTGTCATGCCGTAAATTTGCTTTCAGGCTTATGAAACTTGACATCTTCCTTTTTAATAATCTGTTTTGGACAGGAGTAGTGAGGATGAGCTAGTATTTCCAAAACATTTTGAAGAATGTGAAACACTACAAAGAGATCTGGAGTGACTTCACACTTTTATCACAGAATTGACAAAACTGATTTTCAGTGTTGGTTTACA
Source organism: Sagittarius serpentarius (assembly GCA_034782735.1). NCBI lineage: Eukaryota > Metazoa > Chordata > Aves > Accipitriformes > Sagittariidae > Sagittarius > Sagittarius serpentarius. The sequence goes on along the minus strand of JAVKLA010000001.1, from coordinate 43,973,988 downwards.
TGAATGTATTTAGCTGAATGTAAACTAGCATGTAAATTACAAAATAGCAATGAAGAGAGAGTGACAAATACCTTTTTTTTTTTTTTTTTTTTTTTTTCAGTAAAACCCTGTCATTTGGAGGAGTCTTAATGCTAGATTTAAGATTTCATGCTTAGTGTGTAATAAAGGAGTAGGTAAGGGTGAGATGTCCTTACTCTGAACAGTAACGTGCGTTGTATGTCTGTATAAAACGCCTGCGTTGTCTGGTAGGTGTATAGTCTCTTAGCTCTTGTACAATGCTAAAACCTTCAAAATGTGAAGAAGTGTGGTAAGTTTTTAGTTTCTTTATACATTGGCAACACTTAGAAGGCTTACTTCCTTATACCGGGTAGCTGTGTGATAGCTGTATATGTGTGATAGTGCTGTATTTTTTTATGGTATTTTTTTTTCTGTTGTGCCAAAAGATGATAAACAGAATGAGGAAAACTGCTTTATACTTGTATATGATATTTCCAAGCTTATCCTTAACAATCAACACAGAAAGTGGATTTTGCCAACAATATCCAGTTGTCTCTCACGTTAGCAGCGCTGTCAATTGGTCTGTGGTGGACATTTGATCGATCACGAAGTGGCTTTGGTCTTGGAGTAGGAATTGCTTTCTTGGCCACGTTGGTGTCGCAACTTCTGGTCTACAATGGAGTTTATCAGTAAGTATTTACTCCTTTAAGGGTAAGTGATAGTCTTCTGAAGCTATAACATAAAATCAGAGTAACTGAAAGGGTAGAATTTGACATGATTTCTAAAGCTGCCAGCACTTAATTTTGAGTGTAACATAAATTGGACTGTTCATGAAAGCTTTTATGTGTTTGTAAGCGAGGCTTAGTTGGAAGTTGCTTATTTCAATAAAATTGCCACCTTACCAGCAATGTAATGTGCTTTTTTTAGTTGAACAAATTGGATTATAATCAATAAGAACCCTCCTTTGTTATTTGCTGCAAGTAATTAAATTTCTGTAACGTGTCTCTTTTTGAATTGAAATGTCCTAGTATTTAAATTTGTGCATTTGTCTCACGTGATTGGAGAACTGTGTATTGCACAACATTGAGCTCAAAAATGCGTGTTCTTTTCCAGATACACGTCTCCGGATTTCCTTTATGTTCGTTCGTGGTTGCCATGTATATTTTTTGCTGGTGGAATAACTATGGGCAATATCGGCAGGCAGCTGGCAATGGTAAGTTTGGAGGGGGGTTCGACTGCCTTCTAGTGAAAGTTTTAATCTACATGTCATTCCTTCCTTCACATATACCAACCAGTTATTTGACTTGTGGATGTGGCGTAAGGTACAAATCGGTAGTGACTGCTTTTTGTTCTAGTCAGTGAGCCGTTAGTACTGTTATTCAGAACACAGCTCCTGACTTTGCTTTGTACACTCTCAGTTGCATACTTCTAGTCCTTTCAGGACGAGGAACGAAATAAGAGCTCCTGTGTTTGGGGAGAAGTCAGGCCATCCCTTAAGTCTGAACTGCTCTTTCTGCTGCTCAGGGAGGCAAATTACAGCCAACAGTGTGTGCAGAGAACTTAGGGAGACCAAGCTTATCTGGGTGAAGCGTAAGCTAAGCTATTTTATCACCCATTTTGTAGAAGAATCCCCCTCATAGCAGTCTTTTTCATTAGTTACGTAAATAATATTATTAATTTTGTCAACTTCTGTTTTTCAGTATGAATGCAAAGTCACTGCAGAGAAGTCTCACGAGGACTGAGGAGAAACAATATACACCTTTTAAACAGGAAATTATCTGACAGATGACTGTTGGAGGAGCATAAGGAACACTTGACTATGAAATTGCCAAAATGCAATTTTTTTCCATGAGTGGTATACTTTACTGCAATCTGTGATTGCTGCTTCTATAGAAACTTTGATGTCTGATTTTGATTACTGTGAAGTTACAATAGTATGCAATACATTTGACAATATTGGTTCAGTTATAGGATTCTTTCTAAACTGAATTTACCATAAATTCTTGTCTGTCCATAATGTTGCAGTGCCAAACTGAACCTTTGCACTACGTTTCTGTAGCTGAAACTTCTTGCTTCACTTTATCTCGAAAGTTTTGAGGAATTTGTTCTTAATAGCTCAGTGAAAGACAAGGGATTCAAATTTAGGAATGAAGATCATCTCCTTCCATCATGATAGCCCGTAATATCTTTATGAAATTCATGGATTACAGGTGAGCTTTGATGCAATAAGTAACTGATTTCTGCCTGTTAACACACTATCATTCTTCTTACATCACAGATGAGAAAACTTAATGCGGATTGTATGGGTTATTGCCGTAGCATTTCATTTGTCTGTGGTATGTGCCCAGTATCACAGAATACAGAAATGGAAACCGAGGCTTGAATGTTTTGCTATTTTTTCCCTGGTACAACCAGTATACATGTATATGAGTTTATGCAGACCATCATCAGATCTGGACAGATTCTGGAACTACTTGTTGTGTTGAATAATGAGATACAATTCGGGTCATTCTTGTACAGTCTCTTAAGCTGAGTTGTGTTGATCCCTTATAAAAAAAAAAAAAAAAATGTAGGGAGTTTTTATTTTGAAACTTAATTCTGCTGAACTAAATCAGCCACTACGACATAGTGTAATAAAACCCTCCATTACCAATATTACTCTTGATAGTTCTTGTCTACTACCTGCTCCATTCGCAGGGATCAGCAGAAGGAGGCAAGGCTGTATTTTAGGTACTGATGTAGCCCCTGTTGCTGTAACTATGGTCCAGGTAACCATAAATGCATTTTTTCTTACAGCAATTTTCTGAGGTAGAGAAATACTGTTACCCTTATTTTACAGGTGCCTGTGCACAGAAAGTCTGACAGGACAGAGAGCTGAAATAGGCTGTGTGCTAATCAGTTCCCTTCTTAAGAAGGATTTTAGTGCGTGACCCATATTTGGGGGCATACGTGGAATTTCCTCTTGGCTTTGCAGCTCCCTTTTAAGACCATGAGATAAAAGAACTCATGCAAGAAGGCAGAAAGCAGACTTCAAGAGGACACTGCTAACCTGTGCCAGCAGTGAATTTGGCATGGGATGTCTCCCCTTTGTTTTCACCCTTCTGTGTCTTTGCTGATGATGTTTTAATGTATTCGTTTTCCTTTTTTGTCTTGAAGTACTATTTTTTTAAATCTTCCGTGAAAGGTTTATAAGACATGTTACAGTCACCTAGGGAGGCTGGAGTTGGTCCAAAGAACAAATAGATGTTTAGACAAGTTTTTATTAATAAATGTGTGTATGCGTTGTATACGAAGCTTGAAATAGGCAACTCTTATATGCTTATCTCCAAGTCTGAAAAGTATGCAATGGAGTGCTTCCAAAAGTGTTGTAATGAAAGAGGTGGTCACAAAAGGAAAATTTCTTGAGTGGGGAAGTGTGAAAATAATAAGTAGGGAAATGATGAGCTTGGTTCCGCAGCTCCACAAAGTTTCATCAGCTTGTCACGGTTCCATGACAATTCAGCACCTGAAGCACACTTTCATTGGGTGATGTTTCAGGAAAGCACTTACAGATGCGCTTTGCTTTAAGCAGAGGTAGAACATGTTTTAGATACCCGACTAGATATTTTCTTTTAATCAAACCATACGGCAATAAGAAGCATTGTATTAATAAAACCAAGAAATTGTTAGGGCGTGAACTACGGATGAGTTTCTTTAGGCAGGCTCTGGCATTTCACTGAAGAAGCTGTTGGGTCCCTTTCCATACAGTATTTTGCCTTGTCCACCTTCTTTACTTAAAGAAATGGCTTCAGCTTGGTGGGCAGCGAGCTGAGTTCCTCTTGAATTATCAGGGCATGAATAGCATAAAAATTCAAATGTTTCTTGTCCTAACTGTAAGGAATAACATGGTACCTGCATAGCCACTGTGCTGACTTGGTAAACAATTCAGCTTCATCATAGCCAGTAAGTGTATACAACTGGAGTTGAGTAGTTTTTATTGCTCACTCAGTGGCAGAACTGCTTTTACCTGCCAGTCTAAATATTTACACAGAAGAAGCCTTGTGTAAGGTAAAATGTGCAGTATGTGAGAAGTGGTTATTGTGCATCTGTGGCACCCACTTTACAACACTTTGCACTCAGATTCATCTAAACCTGATTAGACTGTGCTGTCCACTAACTTTTAAATTTCATTTTGGAAATTTTGAGCATGTTGTGCAAAGGCAGCAATCATCCAAAATAAATTTGGGTGGAGTCCTTTATTATATGTGTTTTACTATTTTTATTCTTATTTGACTAGAGTCAATACAGGATTCACATCTTGGATGTCATATTTTTTCAAAGTGCTTGTAATTTTATGGCTGGTGTGTTCAAACCCTGAAAAAGGTTCATGATGAGAGTGCTTACACGGCCTTAACTGTAGTGGTGTGAACATGCTGCTACTGTATAGCGTGTAATTATAACATTAGACTGTCTTAATGTTGTTCAATAGAGAATGAATAAGGTATATTTTAGATACAACTTTATAAGCACTATAACTTCTTCACTGATTAAGCATTGTAAGGTCTATGCTGTTTTAACTGGCAAGTTGCTGTTAAAAGCAAAATGTGCATTAAATACAATTACAACCTTGTTTGATAGGTTTCTTCTTTCTTTAAGAAATTATACCGATTTTTAAAATAGACTGAGTTGCCTTCTATCAGCAATCTCTTAATAATTTTGACCATTGAGCTGGCATATTGGTTGCACAAAACATCTGTCTAGAAATACTAAAAAAGAAGCACGCAAGATAAAATCGGCAGTGATTCTATCATAATTAGCATGCTGAGCAGCCTTTGAAAATTTGCCCTTTTGAATCTGCAGTGGGAATATTTCAGCTGGGGGAAAATAAGCCAGATAACTTCAGTTGCAATACAGAAACAGAGATTTAGATATAAATAGCCACTATGAAGATGAAAAAAAAAAAAACCAAACCCCAAACAAAACACAAATGGCAGGGAATCCCTTAATATATTTGTATTTATTAATGTTCCGGTCTGGATATGAACTGAATGGTATTCTGATATTGACAGACTGTCCATTCATAGTGCCCATCACCCAGCCTCAAAAAAGATGTAACAAATAGCGGTTTAGAAATGTGTAATGAAAAAGCCTCGGGGCAGAGGTGAAGAAAGGCGGGGGGAAGACAGTTTCTTCAGCGTTTGAGATGCAGTGCCCACAGCAGGACTGCACCACAAGTGAAAGCTGGAAAGAGCGCAGGGGGTGAAAGAAGACCCCTGTTTGTTTTGGATGGGGCAACCTGTGACCCGAAAACCTGAACTCTGTAGTCAAAATGCAGAGCCCTGGGCGTGCCAAGTGTCTGACCAGAGGAATTGCAGCCAAGGTAGAAGTAACCACAACTTTACCTAGCCATGGCATTAAGATCAGTCAAAAGCACACTGGCAAAGGTGCTTTGCTGGAAGCTTAACCTCTCCCTTTCATCCATAGCCTCCCCATGAGAGCACCGCCCTGGGAATGGAAACTCTGGGTCCTTCCTGCCCAGGTTCAGCCCGAGGCTGTCACGTGGAAAGTTGCCCATTTCAGAGAGAGTATTCAAACTGCCGGGCTGCCAGGCTCTGGTGAAACGCATCTTGTGCCTCCATTTATAACATGGCCGTTGTAAGCAGCTGGAAGGAGGGCACACAAAGAAACTTTTCCTCTGTAGCTTCTGTACTTCCCTTCTGCCATCTGGCTGGGAGCTGCTGCTGGGACCTATGGGCATACACCAGCCTTCTCTTTTTCTCTCTCCCAGCATGTAAGGAAGGGACATAATTTTACCAGCTGCGTCACCCTGGACATTTTGCATATGCTTTTTACATTTCGGAGCAGTGTTACCAATAATTCCTAATGGTAACAGATGAATATAACCTGTGGAAGTGATGTTAAATATCAAATACAATGCTTATAAAAGTACATGCACAGCTGGGCAGAGGGAATGCATGTCTCGCTGTGGGAATAGCCATCTAATGCTGTTTAGTTTTGATGCCAGTACTAAACGCAAAGCATGATTAATTTTGCAGCTTAATGTTCAGTATTAAACAGTAAATGAAAGGTCAGTCCAACGTGTTAACTGTCATGGAATAGTAAACACTACTTTAATTGCTTCATGCAGCCAGCTTGGATTTTTGGTGTGCCTGTTGTCATGTTTTGAGCAGCATGGTCCAGAGCTTTGTCCTGATTACCTCCTCCCGGTCAAATGACAAAGCCTCAAATTGAAGGATAAACTTTATGCCTGGGCTTTTTAGGCAGCGTACTGGGAGTTTGTGCGTTGAATGCTTAAAAGCCATGCTGGGGAAGAGGTGGGGGTCATTTCTTGATCTGATTGGAGCCGAAATCCAGGTGGAAACGTAGTTTTGCGTTTTCTTGAGGTTTTCCTTTCTGGCTTTTCGTTTCCGAAGCCCAGAAGTTTAGCAGCTCCTGTTGCACTTTCACACTTACTTTGTTTTTTAGCCTGCCCAGCACTATAGCAGACAGGAAACAACATACACAAATAAGAGAGAATATAAAGGGAAAGGGCTGCTACCAAGTTTCCCTGGGCCAAGCTGGCTGAGAGCCCAGTGGTGTCCAGTGTGCCGTGTACACCAGTGTCAGACACACAAGCTGCGACATCCCTAGATGGAAAGTTCGTAGGATTTGCTTTCTGTACTGGCAGCAGTTCTGCCTTGACTTTTGCACTTAAAAACCTCTATGCAGGGAGTGACCTGTTGAACTCTAGTAATGCAGAGATACGTGCACGCATTGCAGAGTATTTGCAATGGCACAGTCCACAGGTACAGCCATAAGGTCTGCCTTTTATGAATTTGTTGGTAGAAATCCTGAAATTGTGCCTCTTAAGCAAATGTGATAAAATATTTGTAATGAAAAATCTGTATTTATAAATATGTTGCTGTCTAAATTCACAATGTAATTCTGCTATTTCTGTTCTCTGATTAGTTCAATGTATGCCTTGTGTTATGTGAGCTAACCCAACATTTCAGATATTTAATACTTTTTTGGTAATCATTCCTCAAAAGGAAGATTTGTTTCGTGCAGTTATTCAGGGAAAATGTGTGAACTAAAAAGAAAAGTGGGAGGAGTAAGGTTGCGACTTAGTGTACTGGATAGAAATTAGGCAAGGAGAAGCTCCAGCGTTTCGCATAATGTTGCAAGAAACAAAAGGACAGTAAGTGATGTTCTGGTTTCATCCTGCATTTCAAAACGAGGGGAAGGGGAGCTTTACAAGTGCAGCGCATTTGTATTGACTTGTTCTGCTCTTCAGCTGATCTCCAAAGGCATCCCTTTATTGGCCATGGTCACCAGAGCGTGTTTTGGCTCATCTGTTTTCCTCCAACCCAGCTGTGCCAGTTGTTTCCTCAGTGACAAGGGATGCCTGGGGTAAGCCTGGCTATGCCACCAGAGAATTCGTAGGAAAACGGCTTTAGCAACTTCTCGCTGAGATTGACACAGTCCTTCTGAACTTTGTGAGGAACTGATGATCTGGCCCTGGGCACTGACGGTAATGGTGAGGTAAAGGTGAGGGATGTGACTAACACGGTGTTGGGTTGGGGGCGAAATTCCCTGTAAGGACCTTAAGTGCATATGTCAGTTATAGGTTCTAACGAAAAGCAAAGTTGCCCTGCTCTACAGACCATCATTTCTTGTCTTGAGTGGTGAGACCTGCCATCAGTCTGCCAGAGAGGGAAGAATGTGCTTTTTTCCTCCTCCTTAGTCCTCCTTTGCACAAATACATAGGAGCCTGAGCTAAGGACAGTTAATCCCATTCTTGGAACTGGGACTACATATAGGCTGGGTTAGCACTGAAAGACTCCACTGTTTTCTTTTTAAAAAACAAATGCTTGTTCTGTGCTGCACGTCAAGTGCAATCATTGCTGAATGAACTGACGTGCAAAGCCAAGTTCTCAGCCGAGCTGGCATAGCTCCATCGATTTCAGTGGATATGCAGCATTTCATGCTGGTTGGGAATTTGGCCCACTGTGTTTGAAAGGGATGAAATTGTCTAGACCTCACTTCTTTTCTAATGTGATACAGGTCAAAAAAGTCCCTACATTGTGCAACAAATAAGAGCAGCACGCTGCAGAATCTGCCTTTCCCTCTTTTCTTTCACCACTGATGAAAACTGTCATCGTTCTCTCTGATTTACAATGTGTGCTTTTTTTATGGTATATCAGCTCTTCAGGAGGAGTGACTTAGAAGAATCAGATCTGGCAAATCAGATTAATAATGATGCAAATGCAAAATGTTGGCCACTGATGAGCTTGTTGTCATAAATGCTTGCCACGATCTTGCTTTTTTTTTTTTTTTTTTTTTTACACCAGTATTTCTCTTGTAGGAAATTCAGTTGAGGATTTGTGTTGGACATGTGCCTGTTCTGATTAAACTGGAGAGAGAGAGAGAAATAATACTGCTTTGTGTGGTTTCAGGCTCCTCTTACCAACCAAATCAGTGTAACAAGCGAAAATGCAGCTGGAGTAGTGGCTTGAAGAAGATGAATTGAAAGATTCTGAAGACTGATGTTTCAAGGATGTGAGTCGATGTAGTGATGTGTCCACTGTGGTGATAAGTGGTATAAGAAATGATAGACCAGTAGTACTATGTAAGTAATAAATTCAGAAATGCAGTGTTAAGAAATAATGAAGCTGGTAGAAAGTGAGACACGACCCCATTGCTGGAAACACTTTTTTGTGGGTTTGTTGTGCAGACTTTGGTTGTTGCACTGGTCGAGGGGATGAACTCTGGGACAGTGAAGAGCAGCGAGACGAGGGGTCACTCGGTAAGCTGGCTAGATACAAAAGGGAGTTCAGTTTAGATGTCAGGTCAAAATGCCCAGCATGAAGACAAATTTACCAATGGTATTTGTATAGTCCACACACACTGGCTTTCCGATTTTTTTTTTTTTTTTTATTTTAATGTAAATTTGTGAAGGAAAGGGACAGACAGATATGACAAGTTGCATTTGCATTCAAACCTTAACCTCCATGGCAGTATGCTTAGAGGCAAGAGGAAGAGTTGGTTTTCCGACCCACCTGTGCTACTTTAAGGTGCTTTTTTGAACCCCAGATCCCTGGATTTGGAGTGCTTCTTGGGATTTGCAAACCACTGGGTTTCACCTTTCTGGATCAGCTCACTGGTAAGTGAGGATGGTTGTGTTGCTCCCGCGACCTGTGGCTTGACAAATGTGGTCCCTTAGTCTGCTCCTAGGAAATAAAATTAGCTTAGTTGCAGCATGAGCAGTTCCCCAGTGCCCGCTTTTCCGTCGCAGCACCCGTGCACAGGTCAGTGCAAAGGGAAGGCCTCTTCTTGTCAGCAGTATTTGCTCCTCCTGCCTTCCGCTGCTCATAAAAGCAAGGCACCAGAGATGCAGTTGCTACCAGCAGCCCCCGAAATATCTCATCGGGGAAGTTTCAAAGCTATGGGGGACAGTACGTGCTTTCTGGCATCATCTGAATCAGCTTTTCGTGGAATACTTACGCTTTGATGAACTGTCAGACTTTGATAGTTTGTGATTTCTGAGGTCACAGCAACTAATGAAGCCCAGAGAGATGCGGTGAGGCTGGTCATGTAGCTGCTGCATGGCAGATTACTAAGGAATGCGACGCAGAAGAGGGACTGTGCAACACATCTGATGTCTCTCTTGCACAGCTGCTGTGAGGCGCATGCCGAGGTGTCACCGAGGAAGGACGTAAACAGACGGCTGGCACTTGCACAGAGAACTCTTTATGGGATTTGATACCCTACCTAATGCTGACTGATGTTAAAGGGACTTAACAGGTAGGAAAAGCTGCTAGAAAATTGTTCTAGTTGAGCTCAGATAAATGGTGCAGAGTATCTGGTGTGTGCAATGAAGATGAACATATGTTCATCACTTTGGCGTCTCTTAAATTATTAAGGCCTATTCATTCTGCTATCTACAGTTCTTGAAAACAGTATCTTATCGCCTGTTGCACTGTTTCCCTAAGACGGTTCACAATATTGTTTATCATAAGCGCTGTCGCACCTTACCGTTGATTGAAACGGTAACTTCCAACTTAATCTTCCCGTGGGAAGAAAGTATTTTAGATACTAGTTTTCCTGCACCTCTTCAGTATCAGGCTTTTTTTCATCACAATACTGTTTTTAATTAAATCTGCCAACCCTTTGTTATGAATTCTAATGTAAAAAAGGCTGATTAATGCCCAGGCACAATACCTACTTTCAAAAAAACGCCTGCATTTTATTCTGACAGCCAGTTAATATCTAAAACATGTACCTCTAAACATTTACATATGTCCTTAGCTTTTGGGATGTCTTCATTTGAGTTGATGTGCCTGAGGCCTGACATGAGTTGTTAGATGATGCCACCTCTGTTCCTGGGAGCAGAGCGTGGGTTTGTCTGAAGCATGGAGAGCAATGCCAAGGGTCTGGCCCATGGTTGGACCTCGAAGGCAGCTGCAAGGAGAAGATGGAGACCCACCTGCGCTCCTTCATCCCCACCAGTTCAAAGGGACCCGCCAAAGCCCTACTCGGAGCCAAGTGATAATTGTACAGTTTTGCTTTACAGTTAACTGAGTGTTGGGGGTGGGGGGGGGAGGAAGTGGTTTCTTTTCAACGCCGTCTTGTCAAAATGCCAGACGCCGCTTGTTTTTGACATTTTCAGCTACTGTTAAAGAATAGTCTTGCTTCTGTCACAGCTAATGTTGACTTGAAGGCAGTTGTGCATTTTTCAACTCAAATGCTAGGCAGACAGGCTTGGGTTTGACAAATATTTTCCGGGCTTGCCCAAGGCAAGTAAAAATGAGCTTCTAGTTAATCGTTTGTTTTAAAATTCAAATTGGTGAAATAGGCAATTAAAAAAATGACAATTTTCATCAAAATTTGCAAATGAAATGTCTCTTTGCAGTCAGAGTGGGTTCAAGAAACTGCAATAGATAATTGCTATTTGAAATCAGTGAAGTATCCAGTATTTTAGGGCCGTGAGGATTGTGGCTGTTCTGCCTTAGTAAACCTTGATTGATTTGGTAAATAAGCATTTCAACTTCTCTCTTTAAAATAAATAAGCAATTTTATTGCTTTATTGCTTACCCCTGTATGGTAGGTAAACAAGCTCTCGAGCAGTAACCCCATAATATCACGAGCCCAAGTGCCATCTGTCACCGAGAATTTTGTCCCTTTATGCACAAAGGCTTCTTATGGCATTAGGTCCATTGTAGGTTAATTGATTAGCAGAGATCCTCCTTTCAGTTGTTCTGCTTTTCTTCGCTAAAGGACCGTATCTCTCATCTCCATTTCCTTTTCTCTCTCCCATATTAGCATACTAATCACACCGAACTCCCACTGCTAAAAAACTCTATCCATTTTATACTGGGGGAGGGGAGGAGGAATAAACTGGCATTTCCTGAGAGATTTACAGATGCTGTTTGATAAGGGTTAGAGAGGAGGAAAAGAAAAGAAGAAGTGGTGGCAGAGGTGAGTAATGCACTGTGCTGGCTCTAGTATACCAGTGAAAGCTAAGACTATAGCCGCATAAATATTAAACACGTTTGAGAAGCACTATTGAAATAAATATCAAAGACAAAGTTGCTCACACATCTGTTTCTCCTCAATTTTTGCCACAGCGCTCTACATTTGTTTTCTCTCCAGCTGTTAACACCTGTCTTTCTGTCAGTGGTAATAATGCAATTTTAGGTGGGCTACAGAGCTGACAGTAACATGAAAGAATTCTCTATTTTTGATGTAAGAAACTCCTTTTTCAAGACGGAAAAGAGCTCTGTGAACGAAGATCTGTCCTTGTGCTAATCCTTCAGAGCAGCATATGGGTTTTTTGTTGTTGTTTTAGGGTGGTTTTTTAAATCTAAACTACAGAGGGTTGGGCTTGTATTGCACAGCCGAACTTGCACTAGCTGAGACATCCTACAGTGGGCAGCTACTGCTTGCCTTTGTAGTTCTCGTTTTATTGCTGACACATATTCAGAAGGTTGTGTGCGCATGGTACTCCTCTCTCCATGTGGTGCTTGTTATCTAACCTCATCAAAAGTGTATGCTCTGCATTGATTGCTACCAGAGGGGACACATCCAGCGGTGATGTCTTCTTTATTTACCTCTTAAATGAGCACAATATTCACAGGGCTGCCTGAAGAAAGCATTTTATGCCTTTGCTGTAGCCATCTCAATAGAAGGATGATAGGAAATGCTCAGCTATCTTGGCATTGAAGATGATGGGACAGGTCCTCAACTAATGTAAACTGGGAGAGTCCATTTACTGTGCCTGTTTACGTAATGCAGAAGAAAAAGCTATTTATTCCTTTTGGCCTACAGAAACACATCCTGAGACTCAGGGCAAAGCACTGGTGAAGCACACCAGCAACATCCCAGGTAACGAAGAAATAATGATGTAAAAGTACGCGTTAGCAGCAAATTAACACTTCACCCAATATGAGCTTAGTGTTCTGGGTGGGGTGGTATAGGCATAGGCTCACGGCTGTTGAGGCCATATTTGGTCCTTCATGTCGCCTTCTCCTGTGAGGTAGCCCATGGGTGAAGAAGCTCCCACCCGCTGCCGGGATGTACGTTTCCATCTGTAATCCCTGCCCGTGAGTCCCGAGGAGAAAAATGTGCCTGGACTTTGCAGGTCTTTCAGCCCGGATTGTCTTTGATGCCTGGGTGAAGCCGAGCTGCGCTCAGACATGTTTTGTCAAGAAATTCCTGGGTATGGCTGGTGTGGCAAATAGACGTCCCTTTCACCCCAGTCTTATCTCCAAGTTTAGTTTGTCTTTGAGTGATAAGGTTTTGTCAGCTGTTTCAAACCAACAGTAAATTCTTCCTCTCCTTCTGAAGGTCCTACGTAATGGTTTGTGGCCACGTTATTCTTTCACTAATGAATGAAATTGGTTGATTTTCAAAAATATTAACTTGCACCAAAATTTGCAACCAGGGAACCAAAACTGACCTTACAATAAATAGCCCTCAAATTCAGAAATTTCCATCTTTGTCACTGGTAGGAGGATATGGAAGTACGAACCGCATCATGGCCAGCCTGGTCCCGTCAGGCACCGCTCGGAGAGCTTCACGGACGTCAATCAAACAACCAACGAGGGGGATACAGGCTCCCCGAGGAGGGCAGTAGCGTTCCCGGGAAGGGTCCCAGTCCGTGAGCTGTAAGAGTGAACGCAGAGCGGTTGCAGCGTTAGCGCCTGCCCTTGGCACAGCGGCTCCCCTTCCCCACCGCGATTCCGTGTGCAATGCCTCTTTATTCGGGCTTCACGCAGGGATGAAACATTTGACCCATTGTGCAGGACCGGGCGCGAGGGGAGGGATTTCCCAAAGCGCTCCGTGCTGGCTGCGCTCTTCTGCCATTAAAGCAGTGGGGGGGGGGGGGGGGGGCCGGGGGGTTCATTGTTTCCAACGGGAGAGGATTTAGGCCAAGGCTGAATGCTTCAAAAAAATCCGACCCCAAAGATCTGGAATAATAGAAAATTGAACCCAACTGTAACTCTGAAAAAGGGAGATAATGTTATTGCATGAGACGCTCCCTCGTGCTTTCTGTTTGCCACAGGGGCAGCACGTGCTTCGGGGAAAACTTTTTACGTGGTTAGTTCATGCTGGAACATTTTCCACTGCCCGGGGAAAAGTCCCGAGGTGCCAAAATCCACTGTCACCCCCGAGTCAGCTCTCCCATGTTTTATGTGCTGTTAGTGCTGACGGGTATCCACGCCGTATTAGAGCTCCCGGCAACTCTCAGAAACTCAAATATTGTGCAAATTATAGCCAGGATGTTCGGGGAGCAGTATGTCCCTCTCTTAGCAGATGGCTGCAGCCCACAATGTCCTATAATCACAACATAAAATATTACTACTTTTGCATGCTGTGTTTAGGAAAACATGCCAAACTCTAGTTAAGTTTCATAGGATCAGAAAAGTTTCTTCAGTAGGAAATAATTTGTTTGGAGGGTTTGGCTTTGGGATTATTTTTCTTTTTTTTTTTTTTTTTATTTTATTATTACCAAATAGATCTGTCTTCAATCTGCAAGTACAATAGGTCTCCGAATATGGCACTGTCACAGAGGCAGCCTGGAAAAGACCATACTTTGCTACAGCAGTGCCTGAGAGTTTAAAAAGTCTTACAAGGCTATTTGGGCTGACTGATTTGGCATTGCTTTAGAGGCCTTTGCCCTGGGAAAGTCGTAGGGTTTGGCTGCTATCAGGACAGGAGCCTCTAAGAAGACAGCTGGACTGGTGCGACTTTGGCTGAGCATTGTTCTGCTGCCTCTGGGCCATTCTCTCAGATGATAAATGATGCGGTACAGGGAGTGTGCAGAAAAGAGCATCCTTCCTCCTGTAGACAAATTACTCTCTAGTTTCTGCAGGCTGCAGGGTTGTGATTTTTCCCCCTGATGTAATCTGTACTGGGTGTAACGTTACCTAATACGCGATTAAAGACCAGTGATGACTAAGAAGGTAGACGATCAAATATTTTATCTGAGACACACGTATGCATCATTTATCTCACTTTTCTCACAGAAGAAATTAAACCAGCTTCCTTAGCTGTTACTTCAAGACAAATGAAATCCTGAATTCAATTAAGTGTTTATCCTTCTGCCTCGCATTCTGCAGGAGATGTTATTCCAGTTTCGGGGTAACATCAGCCCTTTGAATGGCTCTCGTCAAGTCCCAGTCCATATGGTTTCTCTTGTGGAGCGAAGAAATCAAATCAGTTGGGTTGTTCTAGAGAGTGTAATGTCATGGCAAGGAACTTCTCATGCTTGATACACAAGTTTACTGGCCAAAACACTCTCCTGTCCTAGATGTGGATGAACAAATTCCTCATTTATCATGTCATAGCAGCGCCTATAATTTTATCCAAATCATAGTTTCCATTCTTATGAAAATGTAAGTCCCAAGCAGTCTGCCGATATAAATGATAAGCCGTAACAACTGGATGAAGCAAGAAAACCGTAAGGAGAGATGCCTTGGATGAGAGGAAACAAAACCTTTAGTATAAAAATGTCTTTAGCGTAAGCTGGGCACACAGTTCTCATCTGTCCATGGGCAGGGATGAGGATACTCTAGTCTAACCCCTGTTCCCTGCCCTCTCCTGGTACTACTCAACTGTGCTTGAGTTATTTGGGAAAGTGTAAATCTGCATAAAATCAACTTAATTAAACATCAACACCTCAGTCTGAAGAGTTTCTCCTTGGTGGGACATTCCCAGGGTTGGCCAGATACCCTGAAGTTTCCTCCTCTCCGTAGTTTGCCAAAGTCATTGTAAATGTAACCTCAATTCCAGCAACTTTCCAAAATGATGACTGCAGCACAGCTGGCGTCCCAGCTCCTCCGTAGTCCCGGGCTGTGCAGCAACTTCTTCACACAGATGTAGGAGAAACGTGTGCCAAGCAGCGGGGCATTTAAAAGGAGCATTCACGGCTGAAGTTGTTCGGTTTTTGTTATGTGCAAAGAATGGTAATACGTTTCCAGCCAAATTCAGAGCATTCACTTTGCTCATCACAAAAGCCACCAGCACAGCTGGCAACTGTCCCCCTGCCTCGTACGATGGGGAGGGCTGTAAATAACCCCGCAGCCAAATTTGGGGTGAACAGTGTGTGTGTAAGGCTCTGCAATCTCACTGCAAAACACCACTGTGCCAAGGGGAGAGCTCAGCGTGGAAGACAAACAGGACAGGGCGTTTAATGTCCGTGCAGTAACGAATGTATTAGAAGTGGAGTCAGGCCGCAGATGTTGAACAGGAATTGAAACGTTTCCAAAATTTAGGGATATTTCTATTAGTCTGAGCTTTCAAAGCTTCCCAAAACATTAATGTCCAAATGTTTTTGGACTTGTCTAGCGTGTATCAGAGGAGGGTGTGCGATGAAATATTTTTTCCAGGCTTTGCAACATGTCCCCTCTCAAAACTGCCCTATGTCTTTTCCCTTCGCAATGTTGACATTGGGATCGTGGCGTGCCTGCGGTGTTTGGTGAGCAGACAGCCCTCAGGCTACAGAGGTGCTCAACCACCGTGGTTTTGCCCCGCTAAAATTTCATTCCGCTTGGGCTGAAAGATGAAGTGTTAAAAACTGCTGTTTCCCTCCTTCCAGTTGCATTCCTGAGGGAAATTTTGGAAGGCGGCCAAAACCAATTGAACGCAAAAATCCCGTGGCAGAGCAGTGCGGCGGAGGCAGTGGGAACAGACTGTGCCGGGAACGCCCGGGGCTGCCGGGGCAAGCACGGCGCTGGCCGGCCATGGGGAGAGGAGCAGCAGCACCATTTCCTCGGCCCTCGTCACCCGCTCCTGTGGTTCATTTGTTTTCTCGCTGTCATCTGGAGTCAAATCATGGGATCACAGCTCTCAGGCTCTTGGGGAGAAGGAGTCAACACCTGTGGCCCAGCGCCGGGGAAGGGCAGGGAAGGGCAGGAAGAGGGAGCAGAAGGCAGGAAAGATTTGTCCTCCCCACCTTGACCGTGTCCATGTGGAGCACAGATCTGCTCTCCCTCTGCACAGCATCCCCTCGCTTCCACTAGAAAAGGTCACAGAGACATTCATGGGAAAGGTGTGAGTCAAACAAGCACCCTTACGAGGAGGGCAGGGACCGCAGGGTGTCAGCGTTGGACAGGCAATGTCCATCCCTCCTGCAGAGGATGATAATTCTCATTCTCCGTTTTGAGGGTCCGTCAGTACCAAAGGTATTTAGGGGCAGATGCATGGCTGGGGTCCATGTCCAGCTTCTGCTCTGGAAGGCTGCTGCAGCGCAGCCTCATGCTGTATAAATGGTTCTCGTACGGCAGGAGAGCTCGGGCAAGTTTTAATCACTTTTAAGGGGATTCAGTCGCCGTAACGCATGCGCCACGTGGTCCTTTGGACTTGCTCAGCTGCCAGCCCTGGCCTCTGGTACAGAAGATGAGGCCCCACGTAGGGCACCTCTCCTGTCTGCCAAGCCCATACCAATGCCTCAGGTCCCCCAGAGCATCCCGCCCGGCACCAGAGACTTATGTTTCAGCTGCTGAGCCTCATCCTCTGGGCTTTAATTCCCCCACATACGCATTGGCAAACTGTGCCTTGTTCGGAGAGCTTCTGGGAGGGGTGATTCAGTAGCAGTGAGGAAAAGCTTTATGATCTCTGGTGCAAATTACCATATACAGGGGAAGACAACACGCCCAGATACTAAGATAAGTGGCTGTCTTGCTAATCAGAAAATGGCAGTATTAAGTCCAGATGTAATTACGTTCTTTTGGTACTATCTGGAATCACTCGTAATGTGACTACCTGGAAGGACGTTGTGAGGGCTGTGCCAGAAAAAGGCTTAGCACAGATCTGGATGAAATTTAATCTAAATATTTTAGGCTCAAGAGTCATGTTGCTGTGTCTTCCTTCTCATCCATGTTTTAATAGAGCCATTTCTCCCTGGGACCTGACCATCAGTTCTGTCTCCTGAAGCCAGGCTGAGACCCAGGTTCTGCTTGAGGCACACATGAAATGCCACGAAGAACCCTGCTCCAGCCACCGAGCCTTGTAGCATGGAGGCACAACGCTCCTTTCAGCAGCAACGCCAAGGAAAACTTCTTAGAAAGGTTTCTCCTTTTTTCCACATGGGAGTGTTTTCACTGTACCATCTCCAAGAAAGCTCTGCTCTGGCCCCGTTTTCCTCTACCTTTCCTCAAATATGCACTTCAGGGTGTCTTGTTCAGAAAACGGGCAGTTTTCTTTGTTTTTCCTGGCAGAAATGTCTGCCTGGATCTGATGAATAGGGACAAGGTCTTCAGAGACGAACACTTCAATGCTGCAGAACCAGTGGCCGCGCTCTTGGAGGCAGCGAGACATGAACCGTCCACGGGCAAAATCGGTCAAACTCAGGATGGTCATTGTGCAAAAGGAGAGGGCGTGTGTTTCTTGAGGGAACCAAAGGACATCTGGTTGGCACCCTCCAACGGGGTCTCGGTGTCGGGGTGAGATGTCCTAGGGGAGCTGAAATGGGTTGGGAGCACATAATGAACTTTTGAGGACTTTCAAACTTTCAGAAAAATGATGCAGGCAACGCATTGCATGGTTTTGTGACAGGTCTCTACAGCCTGAGCTCTCTTCAGAAGTTCAAGTTGCTTCCTTGGACTGCATGTTAAAAACCAAGTATTATGGAATTTAAACCACTTTTATCTCATTGATGCAGTGTGTTATTTTATGTGTCTGAATTATTCCACGATAAGAGTAAGCCTAGGTTTTTACTATAGCTTGTCATAGTAACAAATGCAATTCTAAACAAGTTTGTTTCTTTAAAAAAGTGTATTTAGTTCAAATGAAAATTATCTTTACAATCCAGTTGGAACTACCCATTCCTTTCCACCCTCATTTAATCTGCTGTCGAGGGCTGTGGAATCCAACTCATTTCTAAAGCAAGGAAATCCTGGGGATTAGCTTTTTTCATCACTAATAAATTTCAGCTTTTTTCTAGTCCAAATGTGTTTACTTCAGCTTGCAGCTACCATGTAGTTCTGTACCTCAGCCTGTTAGCTTAAAGAGCCCTCTACTGCCAGAAATGTCCTCCCCCTGTATTATACGTAGACAATAACTAAGCTATTGCTGAATTTTCATTTTACTAAATTACATGGACCAAACTTCGCACTACAAACCAGGTTTTTTCCAAACGTTCAATCATTTCCATGGCTCTTTTTTTCTGGAATCCGTTTTAGGCTGCCCATGTGGAGGGAGCCCCGGCGCCTCTCGGGGAAGGCACAAGGGGAGGAGGAGCGCGGTGGTGGGACGGCAGCCCCGCCACTGCCCGGCTTCACCGCCTCGGTCGCCCAGAGGCGTTTTGGTGCTGTGGCCCTGGGGGTGAGCACCAGTTTGGGACAGGCAAGGGAAAACATCAATCTATCTCAAGGATCAGGCGATCAGACCCCACCAGTCTCAGCTCTGGGTTTGAGGTCAGAACAACATCTACCACCGTCCTCACCCCCGTTTTATGGAGCCTACGTGTGATCGTCCGTGTTGTTAGGCTGGAGCACTCCTGGACATTCGGTTGTATTAAAGGAACCTTCTTTGGAAACGCATTATTTTGAGCAAAATGGGCGGATTGAGCAGCATAATATGCTGAATCCAGTGGGAATAAAGGAGGGATCTCAACTGGCTGCACAGCTTAGCATGGCCCATGGTGCTGCTGGTGGGGTGTCCCCCCGCCCACCTGCCAACTGGGCTCATGGTGTTCTGGGGGGATAAAAACTGAGCGGTTGATAATATTTGAGACTTGCAATTTCTTCAAGTGTTAATTGTATTTATATATTTACCATTCATGCATTTTACCTAAAGAAACTGTTGAAAAACTTTCAGTTGTGGCAGTTTCGTTACAGCCTAAAATTTTCCCACCTCTCCCCCTTTGTGTAACCACAGTTGCGACACAGGCTGTCCAAAGCACTGTCCAGCAGGACTGCATTTAACGAAAGCTTTCCATTTGAAAATGAGTGACGGAGGAAAAAAGGCATTCTGAAGCACCAGGTATTTTCTCAGATTAAAACCTCTGTTCTCCTTTTTAACAGAAGTATGGAAATTGGTGGCATGTGAATTCATGGCATGTGTTTCATATCATACCATCACTGGGAGAAGTATAACATAAATGAAGGGGAAGTCATTTATTGTAGGGCCTTAAAAAACTGGTCTGCAGCTCTTTTCATACCTCCTTCAGTAATTACACATGAAAACATTAGGCACATAGCGTATAATCCATCAAGCAATGGGATGCTTAGCTTTAACAACCCCCACCTGGCTTTGGGGGACTGCCGGCAGGCTGAAGGTTAATGGTGGGGGATTTGAGGTGTAACCTACGCAGGAACGTGAGGGACCCATCTGTATCAAGAGGGGTCCCAACTTCAGTGGTCTGAAAGCAGCTCCTATACATACAGCAAAGGCAAATTCCCCAGGAAACTGCTCTGTGAGCCATATGTACCCTGTGGGTAACGTGGGATGTGCAGATCATTTAGAATGAACTTTAATAGAGTTGAGAGTAGTTTCATCCTGTGTGTGACATCTAACAATTAGGGTACCCTCTATGCTTGTATGAATCATTAACTTCCAAACCTGCTAGTTCAGCCTCTGACACAGAGCCATGCATCACCGCTAACTGGTGTTCACCTCAACACAGGCACCTGGGCTGTTCGGGTAGAAGTTATAATTCATCTCACTCGGGCAGCCTATGCTTAAATCCGACTGGAACGACACTAACAAACTTCAAAGATTAGAAAACGCTGGGTGCGAGCTAGAAGCTCAATAACTTTTAGAAAGGTTTCCTTCTATAGGATTTTTTTAACACTTGTGAAACTTTTGTGTTCATGTTAGGGTTAGTCTAGGCATATCTGAACTGTAGAACTTTAATATTTTCATGTCAAAAATGATTTTGCTTAAGTTAGTTTTCCCCATACTTTGACTTATCAGTTTCAGTTGTGGTGGTGTGCATTTCAGTTGAAGTTTTATTACATTATGTTGGCAGCACATTATGTTTTTTACACATGGATTTGATTGAGAAATGAAACTGGAATAAGAATGAGGTAGCAGCAGCATCTGCTGGGAGACGCAGCTAGTGCTGGTGTCAATCAATCTGATTGATTAAATATGATGGCACACATTTTATTAAAACAAAACGCTCTCCCTGAAGAAGACTATTATGCCAATATAATACACAGCTTTCCTAAAGAACGTTACAAAAGAGGTGGTCTGCTTGTGAAATACAATACTTGTAAATAACTGGAAAGAACTGAAGAGTTCAAATTACGTTTGGCTGCTCATGGAAAGAGCTATTTTATTGTTTTGGCACGCAGCAGCCGGTATTGTTATATTGGCAAGATCAGCAGCACTGATGGAAGTTTAATTATTCTGTGGGACCACAAAAAGATTTTACGCGCTCGCTGACGTTACTGATCAGGTCTGAGACTTTAAAGTGCTTGGTGGCTTGTGATCAGGGTATACGACAGACTGGCTCAAGGCTTGAGACGGAGGCAGTGCCTGCCCGCCGCACGCCTCCGGCACGCTGGACTTAATTTCCAGGCAGCCTCCCGGCTCTCTCTCTTTGCAAGGACAGGCGTTCGCGGGGCCGGCCTGAGCCTGGGAAGCGAACTCCTCTGGGAACGGACCGTCATCAAAGGTGCAATTACCTGCCCCTCCAGGTACAAGGTGCGGACACCTTCAACTTGCCTTCTCTCTCGCAGAAACAAATAGGATGTGCAGAAACTCCCCCCTGAAATACAGCTGGTGGCAAAAGAAACCATTTCATGGTGCATTCTCTGCTCTCCCCAGGGAAAGGTCAAGAGAAACAATGAGTCGTATTATTTGAGAAGTGCTTAGAGACTATAGTGATGGAGAATTTAGGACACACGAAATCTTTGCAGTGTTTCCTGTCCACCTAAAATTATGGCTTCTGCTGGGTATCTTAAGGCGTCAGTAGTAGTTTTGCACTGGCTTCAGTAGGGCTGAAGTTTTACCCACTTCCATTTATATTCTACCCAATAAGATGAATTATGAAAATTCCTAACCAATGTCAATATTTTACTCACTTTCCTCCAAATGTAGACATTCATAATTTAACACAGGTTTCTGCCTGCTTCCTTCATCCTCACTACATGTATCCAAATAACATTTGCTTCAGTAAATAATATAAATGCAAATAAACCTCTGCACCGCAGAAGCGTGCTGCATCCTACTCTGTACGAGTGCGACGACCGGGGATCAACCAAGTTTATGCTCCCGTTGGACACGGCACTGCAGGGACAGGGTGTCTCTGCCATCGAGGCTCCCACCGCCTGCCATCGTCCGGGCGCACAAATCGCAGGAGAAAGATGCCTAATATCCAAACTGTGGAATAGAGCAATAGCCGACAAAACTTGCTGGCTGGTGCCATTCCTGTTTTCAAGAGGAGGGGGCTCTTTCTTTATTGAGCTCTCTGGGTTCTTCAGATCCTGCGAGGTGAGAAGCAGCAGGTTCAGGGGAGGGGAAGGGAGCAGTAGACGCCTTTGGTGGGATTGGTGGTGAAAAAGGAGAAGAGCTAGGAGAGAAAGATTAGATGGGGAGAGAACATATTTGTGGGGGCAACACCCAGCTTCCGGAGGGGAAAAGACGGAAGGAAAACTAGTACATGGCAGAAATTACTACTCTGATTTCAGAAAAGGGCAAAATGCACCCGTGACGGTCACAGTGTAACAACATATGTGTCATAGCATAGAGGAGAAGCATAGAAAACATTACGTTGCAGTCCACTCTCTTTTCACTTTTACTGCTGGAGTTTCTCATGATAACCCTGCTGGGTTGCTGCTTCTAGTTTCAGTGCAATTCCTTGTCCTGTTTTATTTCGTTAGGAGGACACAGCCTGTTCGCTGCACCGTGATGTCGCAGCCCCTTCAAACCCATGTAGCTGCTCCCCGAGCACCATGCTACCCTTTGGCCGTCTCATTCAGTGAAATACTTAAGCGGCTGCTTAGAATTGAAAACAAGCTCAGCAGAGAATCTCAGCATGTTTAACGTGATGGCATCCAAACGACATGAGTACAGAGGGCTTAGACAATATCTGTGTTGAATTTTTAATGGCAGCTTTGGAACTATTTTTAAGATCCTACTGTTATTTCTCCTGAGAGATCTTTTCTTAGCAATCTATGTAGAAAATAATAATGAGGGAAAAAAAACCTTTGCTAGGCAACCTCTTCAACATGCAGATGGTTTCTGCAGTGACACTTCTGCTGAGACTAATCTTTCAGGACTGAGATATTTTCAGAAACATCCATTTGTGGTTTATGTTTTTCTTTACTCACAAAGACACAGCTATGTATACAAATCTTTCCTCCATCCCCACCCGCTTATTTGGTGGTTTGAGGCTTGCTTACGACTTTTTGCATGAACAGACATCTCTGTTGTACTTTGCAGACCTCAGAAATGTAGCTAATGATGGTATTTGTACTGATGCATACTTCATCTGCCTCCAGCCTTCATTCCTTCACGGAGCCCATTGGCTTTCTCAAAGGTTCACCACCACCTGCATTATCTTAACTTGCAAACTTATCCCAGTGCAGAACCCCTCTGAAGAGCATCAGAGCTCCGATCTTACTGTTTTACAGTGGGGGATGGTGTATCTTCTAATATCCGCTCAAAAAGAGTCACTGAGGTCATTCTGAGCATGTCGGTCTTTGGCAGGTGACTCTCCCATTTTCTCTTCTAAGTTTGTCTCCTTTCATCCCCATTAATCTTCTGTACTTCCCACCTTTGCAGGAACTTCCCCATTTAGTTTTCTTGCTGCTTGGATGCCCCTGGGCTGGGAGACTTTCTCGTTTGTTGCGCTTATATTGTCACCCTTTCCTGATGGAGAAACCCAAAGGCAACATAATCTCTGGATTTATGGTTAATGCGTAAAGACAGGAAAGTGGTGTGGGCTTGGAGAAAAAGCCTCAGGTTTGTTATACAAGCAGGGTAAAGGATAGTCACTTCAGACTTCAGTAAGCACCTGAATTACAGCAAATGCAGTGACACCACCCCTTTTGATATTCACTGACAGTGCAAAACCTAAGATTGACATCAAGATTTGATTTCATGCTAAAATGCCCGACTGCGCAGCAGTTCAGGAGCGCTGTGTGCCCTGCGCAGGTTTACTTGCAGCGAGCCCCAGGAGCTGCCTGGGCAGGAGAAATCACTTCAGCCATAATGGTTTAATAACTGACAAACATGCATCAATATTTAAGAAGTGAGATATAACATCTCCTAAAACATTCAAGAACAGACTAAACATTGCTGAAGGAGTGAAAACAGCCTGACTGCATGAGACATTTTCAAGCTTTTTCTTTAAATCATAGTTATAAATGTTAACTAAAAATTCTCATTAAGAACAACTGAAGTGCACAGTAGTACTTTGATGCATATTTTGACACATCTGCAAATGCTGGCATGGAAAGGACTTTAACTGGCTGCTAGCTATGATTAGTCCTAAGAGAAATATTTTGTATAGTGTCTCCATGGGATTTTAAAATCTTGATAGCTAATGAAGGTTAATAACATATATTGAAACATAACTAAAATCCAGTGCTTAGGCTTTCACACAGGACAAGGTGCTGACCTGTGTTTACCAAAGTAGGTAACATCTTCTCTGGGGATCCTGACCTGAGACACAGCACGAAACTGGGACCTACTGACTTCTGCACGGTCAGGATTTTGCATATTATGAACTGAATAAAACCCACTGTTAGGTGCAGACATTTATAAGACAGTTAAGCAGTTGTGGCACCACCACATCAGAAGTGCTTTTGCAGGGCACAATGGATATCAACTCCTCTTTTTGCTTCTCAGGACTCAGAAGCTATTTCTTGATAAGGAAAATGCCCTTGAACAATGCACTAGGAAGGAAGACCAGCTGGAGCTCTGCTTTGTGGTTACTTATATTTTGGAATCCCAAGCAGCTGTTTGCCTATGTCTGTATTCATTAGGCAGGGATTTAAAGTAAAAAGTACATCATTCATTATTGTTACCGCAGCACAGACGTCTACAGCTAGCCCTATCAAATAATGCAAACCAAGTGAACAACCAACCAACATAATTTACTGTCAACTTCTGCAAAAAAATGGAAAAAAATCCCCACATTCCAAAATATTGTGGGTGGTTTTAACAACGTTGTCCACAGTGCATGAAATGCAATATTCTGGGGGTAGTAATTGCCGTTATTTAAACCTCAGAAAGCCACAGATTTATATTTGTTCGGTTTCCCTTTAAGCTGGATAATAAATCTGTACAGCTTCTTCTGGGCTTCTTTTTTCTGTCTTTTTCTTTTTTTTTAGAAAGACTTCTGAGAAGATAATATCTGCCTATACCACTCTATTTTTTGGCTTTTTAAAAATCACAGGAAAGATTTTAACTGTTGAGTTGCTCTGTATGAAGCAAAATTGTGTCTTTAGACATACAGTATTGTAACTACTAAAGACAGTATCACAGATACATATGCGGAAACCAGCAGTCAATTTTGACTCAGAAGATAATACACCAACTGCATATTACGTTTAATGTAGATTAATGCGAGTTGCTTTCCTTTGCATGTATGTACACAGGTACAAATAATTAAGATTAATTCCACTGGATATAATGGCCTTCACTGTGCACGGTGCCATAAAATTCTTCTTTAATAGCTGTTAATTGGATGTATTTGCTTTGATGGTGAAGTCCTGATTAGTCTTGTTACCCTACAACACCTTCCCCCTCCCTTTGCTCACTTTTGTGCTTAGGAAAAGATTTATAATAAGGGAATCACAGCTATGCAGTTTATTAGCAAAAAAATCAATACATGTATCTGTTTACGTGTATTAGAGGTTCAGTGAAACAGGGGGTGCTCTGCATAGTATTTGACGAGTAGAAATGATGCATGTCTTCATTTTTTCTTCTTTTCCCCATGCAATGTTTTACAGGTAATAACTCAGATTTCTGGCTGGATTTCTTTTTTATCTGTTTTCTTTCTTTGGCTTCTGCTTTGGACCTGCAGAGTTGCTTGGTGGTAACAGGAGAACCACAGCACCTTCAGCAAGCCCCAGCGCCAGGACATCAGGCATATGGCTGAAGTTAGGAACTGCTTTCATATGATGATTCAATGTGTTTTTTCTGGAAAAGAGACAGTAATTATTTTGCCACCTCTGTTCTCTGTAATACAGTAAGCCCGAACATAAGGGACAGAGGCTCCTGTGTGTGCAAATCAGCACGTCTTCACTGAAATCTAGGCGGATATTTGATTTGTGCTGAAGTCCTGGCCCTACTTTTTTTAAGTAGCTCATGTTTAGCAGTAATACTTTACATTTGTTATCTCCCCGGAGCACAGCTCTTTTTATGGAATTAATGATTGATGGATATGTAAAGGAAGAAGTTAAAGGGACAACCACATGTCTTGGAGCTGGGTTCCCGGGCACAGCTCCCCTCCTCTTGCCCGTGCACCGCCACGTGTGGAACCACAGGCAGTTTTCCTGGGACGTCAGACCAGCTGCATGTGGAGCTGCGGCATTTTTTTCCTGCTTGGAGCAGTTTTAAGTACCCGAGCCCAGCCACCCAGGAGCTGTGACAAAGCCAGGCCTGACCCCAGGAATTCTTCACTATGGATTTCTGCTCCAGCGACTCGACCTTACTAACACAAATCATCTGTATCGTTTTATCATTAATATACTGGCCCGGTGCCTTTTACTGTGTATGAACTCCTCAGCTTACTGCGTATCCTGCTCCTGGTGATCTTCACGGAGCCCAAGAAAGAGGACAGGGCTCTTCCCATCCCCTCCTGTCTCTTCCCATCTGCCTGGAGCTACTGGACGCTGCTGGGACACAGCCACATGCAGAAGGGGGAACCCCAGTTTGAAGTGGTTTGCACTCCAGCAAATAGGTTGTCCCTCAAGGAATACTTGAATTAAATGTCTGTGGGGTCTGGTCTACTGCCAGGAAGGCCTTGGTGGGACCTCGTCCAGCTGAGGATGGGCTTCTGCCTTCCTCCTCCTCCGTTGCTGTGTTTAGTGAGCCAGTGTGCTCCAGCAGCCAAATAAGCCTCTTAAAAATGTATGGGTTATAAATGATCAACCTGATTAAAAATTACAGCATAAAGCGCTCCACGGAGGACAGGCTAGCACTGCTAGTTGCATGAATCACTGCCATTTGTGTCCTTTAATTAGGAAAATTGCTGTACAATGCCGGTTTTAGAGGATGTCTTCTGACAGATCTTCAGCGCTCCCTCGGACTTACCTCTGCATCCAAGTCTGCTGCTCATATTTTTTGGATCTCTTACTGCAGCCAGGGGAAGTCCAGACAGGGCCAATTCCTGAAGTGTTTAAATCTGAAAAGCCCCATCACGATGCCCAATTACACCACTGTCTGAGAATCTGACTGAATGATTTGGGGACTGAAAGAGCAGGTCTTTTACGAGATTAATAATCTACGGAACATTAATATGTAATTCTGCCCCCCTCCTCCAAAAAGGAAGAAGTCTGCATAATAATGGCAATTATAAGAAAAGTTAAAAAAAAAGGCGGCCATTTCTTTGTAACCATTTAAACATGCTTAGCAATTATACAGTTATTGTCAGTATAAAACGAACAATTCAGAAAAAGCTGGGTGAATATCAGCAGGAGCAATTAAGGAAGGTGTTTATTTTACTGAGGTCTCTCCGTTTTAATTTCAGAAGTAAAGCTCTGTCACTGAGTTTGCAGTTTTTTTATTCATGCTTTTAATTACAGCCCATTTACAAACTTGCCTATATCTGCCCTAGGCAAGGCTGTATTTCCATGCACTTCTGCCTTAAGATCCCTCTAGCAAGGGGAGGGTTAAAACCAATATTTGTAGATAAAGAGGTAAACATATTTACATTCAGTTTTTCACACTTTATGCATATGTCATGCAGTGAATAGTTTTAGAGGTATGTTTGTACTATCTCTCCAGAATTTTTACAGTCTGCAGGACACAAAATCTCTATAAAGTGACTTATTGAAATAGAAGCAGATTGGTAAAACCGTTTCTCTCTTATGAACTGTGAAGAATGATCCTCTAAATGAAATCAGGAAGGAACTGGACAGAATCTTGTTTAATGGTGTGACAAAATGAATCACAACTATTCCAAGCATCCATCACTGCTAAAAGGGGACCACAAATGATCTGTGAACTACTATATATTGATTACTCATGTACTACAAGTGTCGGATTTAATGTTCACACACCATGGAAAGGCGGCAGGGACAGATGGTGCCTTAACTCTTCTTTGATAGATTTTAATGGTGAAATATTGATTTCTATCTGGCCAAGGCCTGTTGTTAGGGGCCAAAGTCATTTGTTGGGTATAGCCGGACACCCAGTCTGCTAGGGGTAATCAATCATTTTTGGCAAGGCAGGTGAAATTCTGAAGAGAAGCACCTTGGATTCCCAAACTGTAGCGAGATGAGGCTGAGACCAACATTTGCGCATGCACGCCCCCTCCTCCCCCCACGCACACATACAAAAGGACTCCATGAAATTGTGCTTGTAAAGAATTATTAATGATAAGACATGTTTACTGAGGAGAGTCACAGCGAATCACAGCTGACATGAAATAGTCTGGGAGCCTCGGAGAGAAAATGAGCTTCTCGCTAAAAGGGACTATATTTTATTTAAACATCCGTCTAGGGCTGAAAACTCAGGTAATCTGTTGTGTTACAAGCCACTGGCTGTTCTTGCCATCCAGAGAGATAACAGTGAGGAGCTAATAGGAACACATCAATCACAATCAGGCTGCAATTCCACCGGTGTCTCCTCTTCCCAGCTCCTTTTTAAGCTCCTTAATAACGATGATAACATAGTTCTGGGCTTGTGAGAGGGTTTCTTCCCTTTGAGGGTCATATTCATAAAGCGAATGGCTTGCAAAGTCAGCATCTCACTCCTATGGAAAGGGCGAGGGGAAGGGAGGGTGAGCAGAGGGAAGGGGTTTGCAGGTGGGAGGGGTGGGGGGGGCAGGAGGGGGTGGCTTTCCCCCAGCAATAAATCCGTGGACGCCCCCCTTTCCCCTGACACCCTTCCCAGGAGAGGATTCCTGTTCTGAAGCAGGCGGGAAAGGGTAGCCTCTGCCCAGATGTGCCCCAGATGTGGGAAGCCAGTTGAGGCTGATTTTTCGTTTAGATTATCTTGCTTACCTAATGATTTTTGCTTCACTGCTCAGCTCGATTGTGTTCACTAGGACGGCAGGCTATTAAAATGTCAAGGCGCATTGAATTGTTGTTATCAAGGAAAGAGACCTTTCCAATCAGCCCGTGTTCCCTGGGTTGCATAAAGGCGAAGAAGGGATTGGAAGAGGAAGAAGACCTTTTTCATACCGGAGGCGGGGGGGAGAGGGGCAACGGGGGCGGGGGTGTGTATGTGCGTGCGCACGTGTGGGTGTTTAGGTGACTGTGTGTGCGTTTATGTGACTGTGTGTGCGTGCACGCAGACGTGTGCGTGCGCCTGCTGTAGTGCGGTGCAATAATTAAAATGCCATCTTTTATAACAGGTATTAGACATTTCTCTCATTCGCATTTACAGGGGGAGATGAAACTTCTCCCCGTTGTGCTCTTCACTGCGATCCTTGTAAAGAAAATACTGGGAGGAGGAAACTTGTGTGGTTGAATCACTGGCCCCGCATACTAAGGAGGTGCTGGGCTGGGCTGAAGGAGAAAAACAAAGGCAAATGCCTTCCTCATGTCTGCACCTGCCTTAAGGCTTGATAAGAAAATAAGTTCACTGACCTACTGGGAAAAACACTGGAGATTGTCCGGTATCACAATATTGAACAACTGGTGACAGGATGATACAAACCCAGCACATTTGGAGACACAAAATTCCCCTACCTCTCGTCACCACCACCACCTTGTTCATATAATTGCAGAGCAGTTTATTACAGAGAGGCACATCAGATATTGCCACGGATTGATTTTTTTCTTTTTCTCTCGTAAACTATACAGTACATCATATTGGTTGGGAAAAATATATTCTTTGGATTTACTTCTCTTTGTTTAAATCATTTCACAAATATTTTGCTTTTCCCCTGTCATTTCTCTTTCATTTTCATTTAAAAAAGATGGCTTTGTTCTTGCTTGTATACGGTTTTGTAGAATAATGACATCTATCCTGTCCCCCATGCATCAAGCATCATTGATTGGCCAGAACATCATTGTCACTACTGGGTGTTCATCTTCACACTTGCTGCTGGCAGGTCCCTCATCTACTTTCTCTCTCTGTCCGTCTTGCACATGCCCCTTTCCACAGCTGCACGCTCACTCACAGCAGGCATGCCCACTTTCTCTTTTCGCCTAATTCGCATTTCTCCGGGTCTGCTTTTACTCTGCGTCTCCTCCTCGCACGCCCTCACTTTCTCTCCCACCGACCTTGTGCTGCTGTGCACGTCCACGAGCACAAACCGCAGCCAAACGCTCAGTTCTGCGGCAGTCTTCAACTTGGTCTGCGTTAAAAAGCCAGAAGAAAACAAAGCCTTCCGTCTTCTTCCACATTGTCTACACTGATTCGTGAAAGTTCCTCTCACAAGATTTGACTCCCTGACACACTGAGGCAAAGGGTGGAGAGAGCGCTGAAGGGGCTACAGGAGTCATTGCTAGTCCGGCACGTGGCAGGGGAGAAATGGGTAGACAACCCTCCTTTCCCACCATGTTGGTGCTCCAGCTGGCATTTCCACGTTTACGTTTCCACTCTCACATCTGTCTTGGGGCTCGTCTCCACGGAAAAATTATTGCACGCGGGGCTGGGATGTGAATTAATAGCACAGCCCTGCAGGGAACGTTTTGCAGGTACAGTGAGGACTTGTGTGCACAAGGACGTTACTCTGGAGCCAGCCAAGGTGTAAATCTCCCATGTTGTGGCACCAGCTCCCCCACGCACGCTGCCGGTGGACGCCAGGTCTGTGTGGGCCCCCAGGCCCCGCCGGGCTCCACACCCCCAGTGCCCATATGCACTTACAGCACATGTGCTTTTCAACCAAGAAAAGCCCAGAAGTATTTGCTGGTTTGCATCATCCCTTACCTGTGCTCCTGACCTTGACATATTTATTCTTGCAAGTTGCTTGAGAGGTAAGAAAGTGGTATTATTCCTTTACAGAAGGGAAACTGAGGCGTGAAGGCTTATGAAATGCCTAAATACTTCAGATGCTGGGATCCAAAGTGACTTGCCCTAGGACATAAGGAAGTGGGGGGGTGGACAGTAGGAACTGGCACCCAGTCCCTGAATACTGTACTCTGGTTATTAGTACTGTCGTTATTAGACCAGCTCTCATTTCTCCTATTAATGTTTTTTCTCACCTGCTCCTCTCAGTATCTAGCAGTTTCCATGTTTTCTTGCAACCCCTGTCTTCCTCAGGCAGTTGCATTTGGCTCCACCTCCAACGGCTATGAACCAGCCATCCAGCCCAGCCAAAGAAGGGGTGAGGCTCCTCTAATCGCCTACCAAGTCAAGCAGAGTGACCTTCGTTGTGGCCCAGGTGTGGGACCCACTCATGGCACCACATGGGTCTTCAGCCTGACTCTGCTCCCAGCCATGGTGAGTTGCCGGATGGGATGGGGAAAGAAACCACCACCTTCAAGGCCAAAGCAAGCATGCAGCAGAGGATGCCTGCGACCTTTTTGCACTGACATCCAACTTGCATGCTGCTCCCTGCCTAGATCTATATCTAAGACCAGGCCCCATGGACCTGGACCATTTCCAGGTTACTTGGCCTCAGCTGTGCTGCTCTCCTTACCTTCCTTTGCCATTCTGAGTAGAATACTCCTGCCTGTGATCGTTTCTTGAATATGTTGTTTGGACACGAGTTTTTTTCTCCAAGAGGCTATGAACTTCCTACCAGTGCACTTTTCTCCTGAAGGCTAAGCATCAGCACGCATTTTTCATTACCTAATAAACTTGACCAGCACCACTGCAGAGTCTGAAAAACTGTTGAATCTAATCCTCTCCCACTTGCTCCACAAACTGTGGGAAAGAGCAGCACCCTTTCTGGAAGCAACGGATTCAGCCCAAGAAATTTTCCAGGTGGGTATTTTTGAACTACCGCTGGTTGAGAAATGATGGGCAATTTTTGAGGAATCATTATCAGCATTACCATCACAACAGATGAAATGATTTTACAGTCGGTAATGGACCATTAGAGTACCTCCTTCCAAGTCCTGGCCGGCACTGGCCACCTGAACACCGTTAATTTTCAGTCCAGGCTGACATCATTTCCCATACCTGTTTTGGGCATGACTTCAAGCCTGAAGTCAATGGCAATCCTTCTACAGACTGAAGGCTGGGAACGGTCCTGTGGTGGTTTGGAAGAAAAAAGAGCAAAAATTCTCCACTGCATTCTTCTGTGCACAGGGAACCAGAGTGACTTTCGGCAAGAGGCGCCAGCACGGCCTGCAAAGCACAAGAAGGCATTAAAGGCTGGGGCAGTGCTGGAGGAGCTGGGAAGCCGCCCGCTGACCTGTGCCTTTGCCAAGACACCTTCTTGCCGTTTGCTGTATTTCAGAAATGTTTTGGAAACCTGAATTAATTTTCTTGATTCCTCAACACAACCTCAAGGAGATCTTGTCATTGACTTACTCCGTAGGGCCTTGTTCTCCTGGATTTGGGTGTATCAGCACTTCTGCTGAGAGGGACAGAACACCATGTGTATGCCAAGCGGAGCAGATTATATAAACTACTCTTTCCTTATCAATCTAGGGCCTGAGGAAAAAGAAAACCTGTAGTGCTGTAATCCACGGGGTCCTGAACAGTTAACAGGATGATAAATTAAAAACAGAAAGCTAACCTAGCTTTTCTTTCAAGGACGGCCAAAGTCAAAAGGCTCAAGAGAGCTAAAACTCAGTGGGCAGAGTACTTCACCAGAGAGAGATCACCAACTGAAGGAGTCACAGATCAACAGGGAGAACGATCCACAGCACGCGGTATCGCTGTACTGCTTTGTGCCAATGGGTATGATGCTCACACTGCCGGCTGGTCCAAGCGCACGCAGCGCACGCCGGGTTTGTGAACACTTGTCCCCTTCTGCCTGTGGTCAGGCAAGGGGTGGAGTTTTGTGCTTAGCACAGTGGGG
Organism: Sagittarius serpentarius; assembly: GCA_034782735.1. Lineage (NCBI taxonomy): Eukaryota > Metazoa > Chordata > Aves > Accipitriformes > Sagittariidae > Sagittarius > Sagittarius serpentarius. The sequence continues at coordinate 43,941,464 of JAVKLA010000001.1, read as the reverse complement.
TCTCGGTTTACAGGTGTTCTGTCTAGGCACTAACACGTTGCAAAAATAAGGAAAGGAGCTACATAAAGGGGTGCAGAAAACGCCCTTTCCAGGAGAAGTGCACCACGTGTCCCTCCATGTCCTGTATTTAATTTCTTCTGCCGAATCTTCCGCACGCTGAGCCTGTTTTGGTCAATACTGTGCCTCAGCTGAACTCACATCCAGTGGGAAACTCCTTATGCTTCAGCAGTATCTCAGAACATGAATAGCTGCGCCTGTATTTTTATGGTTCAGCCTGTACTCTGATCCCAATACCACAACGTGCCCTCCCAGGACCGGCTGGGGTAAAAAGCTTGTTTTCACTTCTGAGACACAAAGCCTTCTCTGTATATGGCAGAACAAAATGGATGGCAACAGAGATGGGGCGAATTCACAGTACCTTTTGGAAGAAGTGCCGCTACCGGACTTACCTGCTACCTGAGCCCCCCAGTCTGTCCGATGCAGCAGCCATTGCTGCTCCTGCTGCTGCCTGTCTCTCATCCCATGAACTTCAGAGGCTTTGATCAACCTTCAAGTGGATCTAAGCTTCAGTGCCAAAATCTAATTTCAGACATCTAAGACCTGCTTCTACATCTGGCTCTTTGTGCAAGAAAAAAACCCCTTAGTACTGGCTATAACATTTAAATGTAAATTGAGTGGGACCAGGAGAATTGGTTCCTGAACTGCACCAAAACCCCTGCATTAAGTAGTTAAGGCTGGTATATATATCAATCACGCCAGCATAAAACACATCAAAGGGATATAATTGTCCCCCAAGCAAGCCTTATAATTCACAGAAAACTCAGCTGAAGTTAGCTCAGTTAAAATAAGTCTGAAGAGAAAGACACTGGAAAATTTCCGACGATCTCTTGCGATGTCATGCAATAACCTTATAATTATGATTAAAGCTTTATTTTCTTTGGCTTCAGAACTTACTATATTTTTCCCTGGCTGCATCTCTTACCTCCCCAGGAGACTTCCACGGGGCAGTGAAGCAGTGACTGCTGCCTGGGTTTGGAGAGGGTCAGCCCTTTCCAATGTGCTTGTCCATGGTGCTCCCTCTCCATTTGAATTCAGCCCTTTCTCTGGGGACTTCCAGAACCTTACAACGGTTCCCTGGGCTGACACCACTGAAGATGTGAGTGAGAGGGCAGAAACAGGGAAGGCGCATTGAAATAGCCGGTTCAGCCAAACCATTTTTGGGGCAGACCTGACCCAAAGCCAGTCCTGTTGTGTTTGAGGTTAGGCAGCAGCTGCCTAAGCCTGCGGGCAGGCTCATTCCTGCGGCAGTGACGGGTGACAGCCACAGAGCAGCTGCCAGGTACGCCAGAACTGTCCTTGCTTGGCAAGTCCTGGCTCCTAAGCCTTCAGCACACAGAGGAAACCCAACATCAGCCAGGGCTGACCACGTATGACAGGGTGAGGGTAAAGGTGAGCAGTCCCTGCTTGCAAACAGCTGGCTGCCAGCCCCCTGCTCCAGCCAGCCTTGGCTCTGTGGTTTTTCAAGGGCCCCTGCTAGCATTCCCAATCCATACCCTCCGTCACCCACAACGTGTCAAGGCAAAAATGCCCTGGGGAGTTCCTCAGACATAGTCCAAGCGGTTACAACTCTGGGATCCTCAGAGCAAGCACTGGCAGCAAGGCCGAGCCACAACTAAGCCATGTCCATTTTTTTTGCATACCACAGATTTATTCGCTAGCAAAGCAGGTGCGTAGGGAACGGGAGCAGAGGGCATGGTTGTTTGCAGTGGAGCACCTTGAAGAAACTAAACTAGTGCTCAAAGCAGAATAATTGGTGTAGCAGGAGGCCGTGCCCATGCTAATAGTTTTTACTGAGATGAAGCTTATTAACGTGTGCACTGGTGCATCTGTATTGCCTCTGGGACTCAAACTTAGCATGGTTCTCTGCCGTGCTGCATGGGGGTTTTACCTTCCTCTGACCTTGCTCAGGCTCCTTTGTCCTGTTTATCTGTGCTCTGAGTTAACCTATTGTCTGCTTATGCTTATATCCTATATTTCAAATCCAGGCCAAATTTTTCAAATTTCTCCTATGCTAAAGATTTTAGTTGTGCTGAAAGTATTTTGCATTCCATTGCTACAATGCTTTCAGTTTGTGGAAAGTTTGTTGTGCAGTGCACACCTCACATAATCAGCCCATCTTCAAGCTATTACAAGTGATCAAAAAAACTCACTCTGTGCTTGCCCTAATGTTGTACTTTGGGCTAAGAGGTGTGCATTTACTCCACATGAGTTCACAGACTGAATCCCTGTTTGAGAGAGAGAAAATAAAAATTAAATCTTGCTTGTAGTATCCAGGCTATGCCCTTATTTCATCTGTTGGAGGAATAGAAATGTAACTTTTGGGGACTAATACGAAATAGGCCAGGAGAGAAAATGTGGTCTCTGCATCTGATCTCTGCTATGACTTGCAAGGCAAACCAAACCTCTGCCTTCTGGTTTACTGCTGCTAGCACAGTTTAGGTGGAGTACGTGTTTGCCAGGGTGCTACCTCTTATTGATGATGAAGACCATAACAAAGTCCAAGTAAGGTATATGACACACATATCTTATCACATGCAGAGTTCAACCCTAAACTATTAAATCCCTGAAAGGCATCTACCTTTTGAACACATATTACACAGAGAGTTTCCAGAGGGAAGGAAAAAAGAAAGTGGATGTGCCAAGATGCTGGAATACCACCAGTCCTACGGTACCAAACACAGGCTGTTTGTCGTCACACAGGCGCTGTGTGCAAAACGGCACCCCACCTTGCTGCACAAACCACTTCACTTACATAGTTCAGGTTATAACCCGTCCAGTGCTTCCTCCCTCCTTACAGGCAATTCAACTAGGGCAAGAACAAGCCCCAGCAAACATAAACAGTCAAGTTTTGGTAGTGTTTTGCTAACAGTGCCAGCCAGCCCTACCTGCAAGTTTCGTCTCGAAATGCCCTCTGCTTAGCTGTAGTTAGAGGCTGTCCCAGCCCGAGGCCTCTTTTCAACAATGTTCTGCACTAAAACTGAACACCCACTAATTAAGTAGGTGAATTTTGGCCCCAGACAGCTTCAAGACATCATTTGAAGACTCATAGTTTGTTGGTTTCCACTCACTGTTGCACCGTTGAGATCATTTCAGCATAACCTTGTAAGCTTTCCATGGGCAGAGTTGCCGCACTGAGACTTAGTGGATTTTCCTAGTTCGTTTCTTTTGTGAAATCCAGTTGTTTTGCACTGAATGCGGCACATCTCCGGCATATGTGATTCAGATCAGGCGATCATCCTACACAGTGTAAATCAATGGGATGAAATGTAGCCATTGACAGCGCTTACAGTTTTGCCCATTACTATGAAATCCTCTTTCTTTAAACGGAAGGTGCTTTTATGAATCCATTGAAGCATAGCTGACAAAGCCTTCAATACTGACTATTGCCTAAATACTGCAAAACATAACAGTTATAAAAGATACATGTGGTGCATATTTATAAGGATTAGAATAAGCACTTTGTTGAATTGCTGCAGCACGTCTGTCCCTTTTGCAGGATACTTACAAACCTTGGACATTTTCTTCTTCCCATGAGTCAAATAAACACTTGTCTGCGGGCGTACCAAATCTCTCTGCCTTTCCATGTGCTGACAGTGCAAAATATGTACTTCTACAGCTGTGTTAAAAAAAAATCCATGCAGTGTAATTATTCTTTATGCTAATATAATAGACTAGTAAATGTTCCTACACTTCTTGTAGGACTAATTACATTTCAGTAATGTGAGTGATCCCTGGAGCCACTACTGTTAAATATTTTTGGAGCGGTAGCGAGGGAGTTTGTTATTTGTACACACTAGAGAAGCGTGGATTTGCGAAACAGAATAACACGGCTCTAAGGCAGTAACGCTCCTTCTGACGTGACCATACTAAGCCAGGGTAGATGTAACATGGGGAACCCATTAACTGGAGGATTTGCTGCTTCCTGTCTGATACACCAAGTCCTTACATTCAGATCCCAGCTTTTGCAGTGGCTGAGATAAGTTTCCCTTCAGACACCAATTACAAGCAGCTCATTAGGAGCTGCTGAATAAAATGTAAATTTTATAGATTGTGTATGTCTAAAAAAATGTAGGGGATTCCAAAACCACATGTTTTAAAACTGGCTAAAATAAATGATTTACTATAGTATGTAGATAAGCAAACAAAGCCAAAAAGGAGCTAAAGCAAGTAATTCCAGATAAAGCAGCAATTCCTTGCAAGTACCCTGTAACAATTTGGAAAGGCAGCCCTGCCTAGCTATTGACTTCTGAAAAATATTTTGATGTCAGACAAGGAGCTGCCATGGGGATGGTCATGCCATTCACTTGGTTGAAACTGTCACTGAAGCTCTAGCCTTGCCTGCTGTAGCTACCTGCTCAGTGTTGGTGGTTAGACGAGTCTTGTCTTCACACTCTCTACTCTGCGTGGTAGCAATGATTACAATACTCTACAACTCAAGCTGCTGCGCAGCCTGCTATGTTTAATATTATATGTGCTACTCACTAAATGTATCAGTCAACCTTTCTACTGCAGGGCTGGTGTGCCGGTTTCGGCTGGGATAGAGTTAATGTTTTGCATGTTCTTGAACAAGTTTTCTGCCAGTCATAGCTTCAATTGTCATAGACCATCTGGAAGAGCTGGGAATGAAGGCTACTACTATCTACATGGTTTATAGCAGCTCCCTGAAGCTGAATGAAGTTCAGCCACTGAAGGCTACCTGCCAGGCCGTGTCCTCTTTCTGCCAAGTGTTTTAGCTTGAACAGAGCTTGAGGTTCTCGCTGCTCTTCCGACCAGGCTGCTGGAAATCTTGGACAGACGGATGACGCATGTGCAGTAACTGATGCATATGGGATGTATCAGCCCTGCTACTTGGGAGCTAAGCAGATAGTCTGCAGGAGCATATTAAATCTGAGCATGCACAAATCAGCAACTATAGACTTTTTTCAGATCCAAAAGAAAAACTAAACAAAATTATTTGGGTTTTCTGGGTGGTTTAGGTTGGATTCACAAAATCAGTCTGCATAGTTAAAAGGTCAAATGACATACTGTTGTGGAAGTATATCCACTGCATATGTGAAAGCCATAACCTGGTGAAAAACTGACTGTTGTATCACAACAAAATAATAAAATTGAAACCATGACCATCCCAGCAAAAGTGCTTCTTTGTCCAGTTTCCTTAAGCTTCTAGCTTTTCTACATAGGCACTTGTAATGGTTTACAGATCTGCTTTCCTACCCTGTTACTGCCCGTTCTCAAACATCAGAGCCTTGATCCTGGCAGAGCCATTCCCATTCTGCAATTGGGTACATCAATCTGGCTGCCTTAGTGTCGTGGTTTAACCCCAGCCAGCAGCTCAGCCCCACGCAGCCGCTCACTCACTCCCCCCGCACCCAGTGGAATGGGGGAGAGAATCGGAAAAAAAAGTAAAGCTCGTGGGTTGAGATAAGAACAGTTTAATAGAACAGAAAGGAAGAA
>JAVKLA010000001.1:43905835-43935649 GCA_034782735.1 Sagittarius serpentarius | reverse complement strand
TGACTTGGTCTAAACACAACTTAGCAACAACTGAAACCATCAGGGTGTTATCAACATTCTTCTCATACTAAACCCAAGACACAGCGCTGTACCAGCTACTAGGAAGACAATTAACTCTATCCCAGCCGAAACCAGGACACTTAGCCACATCTGTGAGCAGCTACTGGTGTAGCCTGTTGGGCTGTTTATTCTGAATTGGCCCTGCACCAGAGGCGGGATGCTGCAAAACAGGTAGTTTGGGTTGGGGTTAGGAACAGCAGTATAATGAAACCTGCTGCTGCAGGGAGGTAACAAAGGGTTGGGAGCAGAGCGAGGTCCATTAGGGAAGGGTCACTGGAGGAGCTGGGTGTGACAGAAATGAGCTAAGGGAGCTGTGGAAAGGGAAATCCTTGGCAGGAAAAGAGAGACTGAAAACAGAGAAAAAAAGACTGGGGGGTGGGGGGGAAGAGGAACAAAGGTCAGATTTGAAGAGAGAAAGTATAGGTGGAAATTTTTGAAGAAATTAGTAACTCTCAGAAGGAAATGACCACCTGGGGACAAACTGAGAGAATTCGGAATACCTATCTTCCATCTCTTCTTTTTCCCCACTACAAGTCTCAGTTTTTACCTTTAATGTGGTCATTGAAGATGCTTGAGAGAGAAGACAAAGCCCTTTTTTAAGTAAGCCTGTGCTGCTCATAGCATGTCATTGAAATCTCTCTGATCTGCAAGCAAACCAGCTCTTTGGGTTTTGAGTTTCCCAGTGCAACACCGGATTGCCCCCAAAACTGTAGCTCTTCAGACCTCATACCTGTTACAGACCTTTGTCTTGCTGGTGGGAAAAGGACAAAAAGTCATATTGAGAATGTGTTGCCTCCTTCCTGGAAACCTGGGATGGGATTACTCTGCTTGTAGTTGAATGTTTACCTGTTTCCATAGAGATGGAGCACAGCTCTCCAGAATATTTGCTAAATGACCACTCAACAGCCCACACCCAGGACACGTGAAGGGACATGGGACGTGGCAAAGAGAATCAGCAACTGTCTCTGCAGTCTGTCCTGCGCAGAATCAGTCTGTAACGTTAGGAAATTAAACACAGACGTTTGCTCAGGCTTTGTTTCAGCCAAAGAAGCTGTGAAATAGGTTTTTGAGCTGTGCTCAAGACCTCTCTTACGGATGCTGCCAATGCATGGCTGAGATGGCATTTCTTTTCTGTATCCACACCCCCTTTCTCCTTGTGTTCCCTCTCTCCTCTTTAAATTCTTCTTCCTGATAAAAAGGGATCGGAGCCAAAAGTTCCCTAATTCTGGAAACTGCTTGGGTCTGAGGTTTTGACTTAATTTATCTTTACCTGATGATGTGAGTGAACTACAACCCTGTTCACTTCTGTAGTGTTATGCAAGGCTAAATCAGGATATACCTGATCCACAAAGGAACCATTGTACAGCATGTTGGCATTTGATCATGCTGGAGAATGAAAGCCATATTTGAGTGAGGCCTACAAGTGCCTCATTACTGCACTGTAAACAACTGGATATTACAGTAATGGACAAGGCTTTGAGTGCTACGAACGGCTTCACATTCACTTTATTGATTTGCAATGTGCACAGTGATGGTCTGCTGTAATAAATACAAATGCCATAGCGTAGAAATGTCAGAACAACTTATTAAAAATGTGTCTCTTCCTTGCTTGTGCAGTACGGCATGTACGTCTGCACAGCTGCAGTATTGTGGCGAGGTGGGGATGAAGCTGTGGCTCAAAATTCAGTGTTGCAAGAATATAAATTCAGCATACAAACAGAATCTATACTGGCCAGCCTTTTCCTTTTGCTTTGTGCTTCTCTGTAACAGACAAGACTTCTCCTGTGCCTCAGAACATATTTCACATCACAGAAGAGAATATATCGTTTCTCACATCTCGGGAGGGTTGCGGTGGTACCAGATCTCAGCCCGCATACCACAGGCAGTTCTCTGCCCACTTTCCACTACTTAGAGAAGCAGGAAGTGCCACTGGAGCCAACATTTCTCTTAACAGTACAACTGCTTTATCTAGGCATGGAAAACCTTCAGCCTTTACCGTGGCTGTAGTACAAACGAGATTTGTGGCAGATCACAGATGTGCTTCTGCTGGGTGCACCTAAAGTGTGTGTGTGTGTGTGTGTAGCATTATATACATGTGCATCTACCTCTCTCTCAGGATACACATATAGGGTTTATTACTCTTTGACCAGATCAACAGTTTGAATAACATCTGCTTGATCTCTTGGTCCACTAGAGGGTATGAGGCAACTTTCTGAAGAAAATGGCTTGTGTCCATCTGCATGTCTGTTGAGGTACGGTTTCCCAAGCCATTCTTCTCTGTGACAACTGAGTTGGTCTGCACCTCCTGGCTCGACTCTTTCACTTCTGGGTGAATTCATACGCTGACTGGCAGTTTCTTGCTAGGGTTTCCCACATGTTGTCCTGACATCCCCTTTTGTTCATTATGTAAAAGGATGTTGCAGTGAAAAATCTGTCCATATCTACTACATATAGGTAGGATTTATTGTCAGAAACCTCTCAGTCCCACCTGCCCCAAACTCTTAACTAGTGGAGAAAAGTGAGAATGAAACTGGGAAAATTGCTTTGCTATATAGGAGACAAGATAGGCTATTCATTGTAGCAAAAACAAATACGAGTTTATGAATGAGTGTGGAGTGTGATGGGGGCTATGGAAAGGCTGGGAGGGGAAGTGGATGGAAATCTCTTGCTGGAAACTCCAGTCTGTTTCCACAATCATGAATATAAACATTGCCTGTGGTCCAAGAATGTACACTTATACAAACATTCGGATAGATATTTCCACGATATTCATCAGCCTTAGCACTTTGCAGATGACAACAGAATTAAACCCCATCATATAGTATTTAAAGGAGAGTTACTGCGCTCATCGTGCAGACTGAAAAATGGAAAGGTTGGATGACTTCGCCCAAATACAGGGCTTGTGGCAAAACCGAATCCATAAGCTCTGATTCCATGTGACTGTTCTTTGTCCTTGTATTTACAGGAAAAGTCCTTTTGAATTTAGTAACAGAAGGGATCTATGGAATTTCACAGATGTCTGTAGATGTAACTACAGAAACTGCCAGGACCCCTTATTTTTTAGCATTGTTCTCTTTGTTGTTCAGGTAGTCCTAGGGATTTAGAGATTTCCTATAACGTTCTGCTGTGGATACCATAGGAAATGGGAGAGTCTTGAACAGGATAAAGAAGGTGCAATGCTTTGCTCCCCGAAGTCCCCCATTTGGTAGGCATGTCAGGAGAGGGGAGGAGAGCCTGCTGTTAACCTCATCTGATGGATAGTCCCTGAGGCACCACTGCCATCTGGTGAAAGCTGGAGCAGCCCATGGGGATGCATTAGGGAGCCATAACTGACAGCCTTACCACTGCACTAAGCTCAGCAGAAAGTGAGCACAGTCTGGCCCACAGAATTTTATTGAGAGTTTTTCTTTTTAAGTCTGTTTTAGATTTCTACAGCAAATCCATAATTCTTTACACAGTCTTTGCACACTCATAAAAATTATAGTTATTGAACTCTGAGGACCATCTCCGTGAGGAAATCACCATGATGTCCACTCAGACTTGGGAAGGTTTTTGTAGGTTTGCCATTTTTGTCTGAGCAAACTCATTTTCTGAAGCATGTGAGAAGGAGGTGTCCTGCTTGTGTTGTGTAAATGCCCTGTTGAGGAGCAGTCAGTAGTGATTATGTCTGCAACACTGAACACACTTCATGGTCAGACTTATCAAAAACAGAAAGAAAAATGCTTAAGTATGCGAGCAGCTATTGTCTGTTCAGTTCCCTGGACTTTGGAAAATAACCTTGTTCATATCAAGGATGCTCAAAACTTGTCTTGGCCAGACTGATTATCCATCCTCGGAGGATGAAGGGAAGGGAGCTGCTGGCATGAGCAAGCTGGTATGGGTATATATGCTTTGTGTGGAGCCAATCTGAAGGAAGTGGAAACTGCTCCGAGAGCCAGTGGGTGTTTTTCTGTTACTGACCTGATATCACACATGGAATAGAGGACGCTAACAGGCATGGTGTCTCCTGGGGATTGATCCAATTCAACCTGTAGGCTGAAATGAGTAGAATACTGCTGACTAAATAGATGTTGGCTCAAGCACCAAGCTCCCATTATCAGAGTTCAGTGTAAGTAAGTGATGTGAGGGTGAACAAAATCTCTCCAGCAGCATTGTACTCTTAGTTTAAATGTCATAGTTGGCTGGGGTGATGTATATATACTAACATTTGCTTTCTCCTTCCACTCACTTTTCAAATCAAAGATGTTTATATGGGCTTACATACCTTGGAGATTTATTATTAAAGTGTTTATGGTGGTGTGGTTTTTTTCCTTTAAATCTCAGAACATATTTATAAATAGTATCAATTGCTGTTTCGACAAGGAGAGATTGCATTACAATCAATATTATATATTATATCCTGGGGTCCATTGTGAGCAGATAGTATTAAGACATACATAATTTATTAACAATCTCAGCAGTGGCCCAAAGTCTTTAGTGAGGCTCAGGTCAAGTTTTGGTCAATCTTTGGTCAAGCTGTTAATGACTTCGAGGCTGCTAGGTTAACTTCACTGCAGTGTAAATCCATTAACTTCAGTGGAGTTAAATAGCCAACTATTTAAGGGAAGTAGAAAATGCAGAGCCTTAACAACTAACTAATATGTTTTTCAACACAACAAAAACAAAGGAAATGAAGAGATTTCTATTTTGGATAATCAGTTTTGCATCCTGAAGAACATACTGGGTAAACTACTGGAAGCTATGAGAAGCCAATGCTTTACGCTTACAGCCAGAACCTTGCTAGAGGCCTGAACACAGCATGTCATTATGATTAATTATGGGTAATGAGTGTTTTATGAACCTAAGACAGAAAAGCATTTATTTTTCTGGTATTCTAGTGGTAGTGTCTTGTTCTGTTTTAAAGCTGGGAGTGCAAAGCCAAACTGATGATGAACCCCGCCCCTTTTTAGGTCTTTTGTTTTGCTCTAGAGTGTTACTAGACTTATGGGGCCAAATCCCCATCACACTGTGGCTCTGTCAATGCAAGAGGCAAGGATTCAGTTCAGGAGCTCTGGGATTTTGCATTTTTTGCTTTTGTTCTGTTTAATTCATTTTCTGTGGCAGAAACGCCATAGACCTATCTAGGATGCTGTTCAACAAACATAAGAGGAGGCAGGACTAGCCCATCCCAGGAAAGGTCTGCTGGCAGGAGTTTATTAGCTCTGGGCCTGACTCAAAGCCCTCTGGAACCCGCAGGAATATTTCTCTTCTTTTTTTGCAAGCCCTCAGACCAGGCGGCTGGGGGCTTATCTAGAAACCTGCAGCTCAGGGTGATGAAAGCTTGAGAGCAGCTGTGGCCGAGGGGACAGGGCTGTGACAAAGGCCCCACTCAAACCATCCTGCCTAGAAGTGACACCGGGAGTCAATGCCACCCAGCAGCACCAGTCCCCAGCACACACCTCTCGGTGCAAGTTCGAGGGGGGGGTGTTCCATCCCTCCGGGCTCTCCGTGCTTTCCAGACAGGGGTCTGTGTTACATCAGCGCTGTGCGTACGATGGCTTTACCCGCAGAGCTTTTCTTGCAGAGGGGCAGCAAGAGGGTGGATGTAAAGACGCTTTGCTTTATCCCTGTGTTTTAGGGCACTGGGGACAGCAGGGCAGGATAAGGCCTTTTGGCGCTATTGGGCCCTAAGTTTTAAAGAGGGGTTTAAAAAAAAAAATTGGGGGGGGGAAGTGGGGGGAAAAGAGAAAAACCAGAAGAGAGGAGGGCTCAGCCAGCGAGAGTGCTCGCCTCTGGCTGTTCCCCAGCGCACCAGGAGGTGGTGCGCAGCCCCTGCTCATCCCGCGGGCGGGAGACAAATGTCATTCTTCCAGGGACTCCTCGCCAACTTCTCCTACCCAGGAAAAATACTCGAGGTTTAACCCTCCCCAGCATGCTTCTGTAACGCCCGTATTTTGGTATGTATTTAAGGGTGACAATATTAACCGTGCGAAAGGAAGAAAGCGCAGGGGAACTTCATACTGCTAACTGCTACTATCATGCTGCAATAGTGGTAATAAAATAAAGGTACTGCCAAATGACTTCCGAAGTATTACATTTGTAGGACAAACGATTCTTGCAGTGCAGAATGCAGACAAAAGTGTGATCAGATTTTTAGATTCGTTGTGCTTGTTTTTTCCATTTTATACAATTGCTTTCTTCTTTATTTTTTAAAATTTTTCATGAAATAATATGAAAAATAAATTGAGTAAAACCAAATAGATTTTCATAAACCATTGTTCCATGTGTATTAATTAAATACAAATTAAAAAGCTATGTCATGAAAGTGTGTTGTCAGTTATCTCTTACTCAAGCAGGAACTGCTAAATATTTTCCCTTTCTCCTTACTGAAATACTGTACATTCATTAGTAATAAGTAGTTTGTAAATACATTATATGGCCTTTGGTGGTAATTTAACAAAACAAATAATTTGTCTTTGTGACAATACTGCGTAAAACATGGCTTGATTGCTAAATTATTGAAAAGTTAGCAAAATAAATACATCAGTTTCAGGTAGACTGAAGTTTTTATTTCATTTTTAAAATCTCAATGTACGATTACAAAGCTGCCATATGAAAACTTGTTTTACACTGTAAGAAAAAAATTATATGGACATGGCTTCAGCTTACACAGAAAATAAAAAATATCCTCAGTTTATTGTTCCTCGTATTACAGAAGTTTGGTTTTGTTTTTTAAAGAAGAACGAGGGTCTGTAAAAGAAGCATTCATTTCAGCTTCTCAATTGGCAATGATTAGCAATGCCTATTGTGAGACAGTTTAGACTGCCAGTATACAAAAACCAGTATATTTCAGCATATTTTCTCTGGAACAAGACAAAATATAATCTTTTTGGAATTTATTTTTTGACATCTTTGACTTTTTTCCTCTCCTGGCTAACAAATATTTTTTCATGTAAATTTTACATATGTTCCAGATACAAAAGCTTGCATTGTTTTTATGGATGCAGACTTCTTCAGGCAGTATGTATATATGTTGTAACAAGCGTATCTCTGTTCAACATGTAATTAAACAATCTTTTTAAAGATATGTGGGAAATTAGGTTGTATAAAGGTTAAAAGAAAATATAGGATTGAATTTGTGCTAACTTCCTTGCTTTTTAAAATTCTTAGAAATGTTGGATAGATTTTTTTTTAATCCCTACCTTAATAATCACACATATACATATTTATTTTGCATTTTGCTTTGGAGGTGAGTGTCACTTTGGAAGTGAGTGGTTAGAGAGGATAATGGTGGAGAGCTGTAAATGTAAATACCCAAAGCATCATCCAAAAAACTCAACAGCCTATTATTCTAAATTTCAAGTCGAAAAGGTTTAGAAGGTTGGATCAGAATCTCTGTTGCTTTAAATCAGTGTGACTTCACTGAAGTTAATGGAACTACATTGGCTTATATCAGCTAAGAATCTGTGCTATTGTTTTGAATCTGATTTTAAGCGCAAGTGCTTTTCTACAAACCTTAAAAGTTCAGCTTTGCTTATTCAAGAAAATTAATGTTTTGAACTGTGACTTAGAGTATTAAAAAGCCATTTCAGAATATAGCCAGATTTTCTGTTCTTGCTAATTTAACTTTCCCTTATTATCTTTAGAGAATATCATTTTTTCGAGCATACTAATGCAGCAAACTTTTATACCATCATTAAGGATCATGGTTTATTGGATTTCATCTGACTACTCAAGCAAACATTTGTTTAGTGACACTCTTAAATACAAGACTGTACTACAAATGTCAGAAATGCTGTTTGAAAGTTTATGAGTAAAAACTTTGTTGCTTTTAAAAGAACCCAGAAAGCAATGAAAATAGAAAAAGTTTTACATTAACTTTCTCTGTGGTACTATGAGAAAGCTATTTGGCTCTTGGGATTTTTTCAAGACTATTATGTGATAGTAACAAAATTTATAGTTAAGTTTGGGAGAAACATGCATAAGGTACAGATATAGCTCAGGCATTGTGGATGCAGGTGTATATCTATCACCCTTAAGCAATCATTTTCTTTGACAGCTCTTGATAGCAACAGTTGAATGTACAATATTCTAACATCACAGTGACTTTACCTGGATCTTCATGTTGTTAAGCTAATGGGAAGTTTCCTATTTTATTCCCTTTCTTTTTATCTTTTTTCTTTTGTTTAGCTGGTCAAAAAAAAAAGAGAGAAAAAAGAAAACAGTGGAGAAACTGCATTTTGCACTTTTTTATAACCATTGCTGAAAATCTGTCACAGCTACCAAGGAAAGCTAAAGAAAACCAGAAACAGAAAGACTATTATTTATAGCTAGCAAGATACAGTATGGCACCATATGGTAGAATTTATCAAATTCTTTCCTTTCTCATGCAGGGCAAATAGGGGCCGTAGACAGTTCCCTCTTGCAGTCCTTGCTTTGCTAGCCACTCATTCATTTACACTGTGGGCTAAATCCTGCTTGACCTACTGCTTTTACATCCATAAACTTACTTATGAGGGCCTGGCGAGTAGGGTTTGGCCCTCTGTTTTGTTTCTTCTTTCTGCAAATGCAGTTTTGCTCCGAATGCTGTTTGCATTTCAATCATCTAAAACAAGAGGACAGATAAATTAATGCCTGACTTAGCTCTTCACATCTGATACTGGAATGTAACAGTAGTCTTCTGAGGGTTTAAGTTTGCAGGGTGACACTTACCAGGTGTAAGGTGCTGTAAGGTTAAGAAGCATCAAACCTATAATAAGAGTCTGACTTCCTCTTCATTTTGTCTCCTTTTGTGTTACATACTAGGGCAAGGAAGGTCTGCCAATCACTATCATTTCTTTTTCTTGTTCTGTAAAGACTGGGTCGTCACAGCAACAGGCCTGTGACAGGCTGGTATCCATTTAGAGCTCCAGGGGGGTCCTAATAGGATTGAACCAAAAGATCAAGTGAATAGCTTCCTATTTTAGATTTGTAATAACTCTGAACTGCTTGCATATACATGGACCTTACAGTGTTATGAGGAGACTTTTTACCAGAGAAAAGATCTGTCTGTTTCTAAGAGCGCTGTACTTTCGAAAAGATGCCCCTTAGCCTACTCCATCCTTGGAAAAAGGAAGGAAAAAAAGAACCCAAACAAAAATAAGCCTACTTCTCTTTCTCCTGCACACACGAAATTGGAAGTTGTCATTTCCTTTCATTAATTCATTTTACCAGATCAAAGTAAATAGTCTGTTTATGGAGAACAAAGAAGCCCCTTTTTGGTATTCTGTTGAAGTCACTATCAGATTCAGAAGTTTACTCATCTTTCTGAAATCTGGCAAGGCTGCACGCTGCTGAGATTACAGCCAAACGGCTCATGCAAAATGGGCAAATAAATTCCATGCAAAACAAATTCTAACAGAGAAATAATTAGGATGGGGCATTTTGTTGATTTGGGAGACTCTCGAGAGGCCAGGGCTCTCATTCAGCTTGCAGAGGGGGCTTTGGTAAACCCATAATACTCTGCATGCAAAGGAAGACCTGCTGGGGGAGGGAGGACCTGTATTTTGTTAAAGTTATTTCCACTGATTATGAAATCCATTAGGAAATAGATGTTGCTTTGTACATTTCATTCCCAGCCAGATTCTTATATCTATTGTTTACTAGGAGCAGCGCGTTACGTGGAACTTCCTGTATGGCAAGATCCCAGGAGTAAACGTGTCAAGATTTAGCTCCAGGAATTATAAAACACTTTTTAAAAGGGCTATATTCTAGCAGCTAGTTTGTTTTCCTAAAGTAGAGCTTCTGAAGCCTCATTCAGAGAGTGATAGCAGGTGGGACCGTCATATAAAGTCCCTTATATGTCAAAAGGTTTTGGTGTCTTCTCTCAAGGCACAGAGAGCTAACTCCAACCCAGGTTACAAAGGCAATTGTGTGTTGGAGATCCCTAACGCTCTCTCGTCGGGATGCCCTGCTCTGGAGGTGTGTGCTTTGGTATCTCAGCTTTGACAACACTATGCCAAGTTACGACACCTGAAGCCTTGTCCTGGAGAAGCTGTCTTTTGAGTACTATCCTTGTGCTCATTTTGATAACGATCGCCAGCTACTACAAGCAGCCTGAGACCATCTCTACACATTTATGAATCTCTCTTTCAGCAAGCAGAATTTTCAGTCTTTGCCTTCTCCACCCTTCCCTAGAAAATATTTTGGTTTTAGCCTTTATCATCTTAAAACTCTTTCAGGGGGTCTTCCATTTTCAAATAATCTGCTGTTTGTATACTAAAAGTCCAAGATTCACACATGTCAAGAAATACGAGGACTGCGTCTGGATAAGTAAATACTTGTATTTTACATGTAGGATCTTAGCACATACATACTTCCCTGGCACTTTTATCAGTCCCAATTTTGCAAAGGATTTTGCATAGATTAGGGACCCAAAGGCACTCAGTTAATTAGAATTAGGGGCATCCCTCTGTGAGAAAGGATTAGGCAGGTAAAAGACTAGGACTGTGATCCATCAACCTATAGGGACAATGGCGAAACTGCAGTTCATTGGTTTGGACCCTGTGTGTGAAGCTGAGATACATGACAATGAGCACGAAGATGAAGGGAGTGCTGGGGGAGGGACCATATAGGAAAACCCAGGGGCCTCTGTAATGGGCTTTGAATGGATCTTCCTAGGCACATTTGCCCTAAACCCAAATTTCTCAAACTTCCCTTTTGCATTCAGCCAAATCAAAAGATAGGCATGCCAATCAGTTTTTTTATAAAGGTCTTTACAAGAGTTTCTGTTAGTTTTTACTCAGATTTCTTAGTGAATACAGTGTAACATGGTCTGAAAAAGTGGAATAGATTTTGAAGTTATATGCATATTTTATTATGAATTTTAGTTTTCTTTTGATGGAGGCTTTGTATGATTCAAAAAAGAGGATTTTTTTTCTTTGCTACAGCTTTCCTTTGAAAGACCTGTATTATGAAGACTTTCATTCTGGCAAAGCAAGTCTTAAAGGATCTTCTTAACAGAATACAAAAAACATCCTCATTTACCTGTAACGTCTGACATTTTGATGAAATTATCTTACAGGCTTTGAATGTTGCCTTCCAGTTGTGAAGGATGCAGAAAGTCTTTATGGCAAAGAAGATAAAAATCAAGTTCCAATCCCACACTTTGTTGCTAATCATGTTCAAATTCCACTATAATTTTAAACTTTAAAATCTGAAATTTGGATACACATGAAAAAAAAAAGTCAAGCAAATTCATTAAATGTTTTCCCTGTTTCATCTCTTCTATTCAGCCATGTCTACCAGTTTAACGCTAGCGTCACTGTCAAGTCCCTGAAGAGGCAGGTTTGGTTTCCTGGTGACATTTATCCCACGTTAGCTTTCCATCCATGTCTGAAGCACTATCCTATGTCACAGCAACCTCCTCCCCATAAAAATAACTAATCATTCTCTTTTTTCCTCCTGTTTTGCTCCTGTTTAAGTATAGACCTCACTTGTTCTGTGAGACTTTGCAGTCATTTTGGATCTGCTTACTTCTTGGCTGCTGCAGATGGTGAGGCCATAGTCACTACTGTAAGAACACTTGATAAATTACAGTCTTTACTTAAAAAAAGCAGCTCTAAACCTAATATGTTGTTTTGGGATTCTCTTTCCCCCCCTAACTTTCAGGCCTCAGAAAAGAGCTGTAAGTCTAACATGATGAAAGCCCTTTTCTTTAAAGGATTATTATTTGGTCCATTTCCATGGAGAAGCTAGCTGGCCGTGCTGAGGCCTGACCTAACACACGAGTGCAGCCAGAACCTGTCTGTCTGCTGGGTTGTGTGCTTTTCCATTTTCACCTGCAGAAGAAACAACTTTGCCAGGCTTTTAAGATATATTTACAGTGTTTGCTTTTTCAGTGTATGAGCTGGCTGTGTTTTGCATGTATGTTTGCAGATGAAGAATTTACTCAGAGCAAAATGCTGGTGTCTAACTGTGCTGAGACTCATGGCTATTTCTACTACTTGCAGGACTAAACGTTTCACAACTGGTTTCTAAGCCAGGCTCTTCAGCAGTTTGATGTCTCTGACGAAATGTTTCAAAAAGGACCCTGAATAAACAAGGTTTGATAAAGGTGTCTCTTCTCACCTTACCTTCTGACTGTCTCCAGGTGTGGTAATCCTGACTCCTGTTATACAAAGACCCTTTCCATGAGGAAAACAAATATTTTGTTTAACCATGACATCCAATGCATGTTCTCTTTTGTCCTGATCTAGACTAAGCTGCCCAGGTCAGGAGTGGTCACCCTTGCTATTATTCTGTAACCTGTCCGCGGGAGAGAATTACTTTTTGGTTTATGTTGTACAGCACCTGGCTCCTGGCATGATGCTAGTACAAATAACAATAATGTACAGTACCTGGCACAGCAGCACCTTATGCTCTCCATATGTGGCACTGCCATAAATGTGATAGTGCAATACTTCCAGTCAACACGGAGAATTACCTCTTGCTGAAATGAAATGGATGTGGGTGCTCTTGATGATAAATCTGCCCACCTTGGTCTATGCTTTTCTTTATGCAATTAGCTGGAGTGAGGGATGGGATTTTTTTCTGACAAACTACCCGCTTTTCAGCTGCAAACACAAGAAGATACTTTCCAAGGGTTTGTCTGATCATGTCATGGCAGAGCTGTACTACCGCCCTGCGTGATGGATCCCCTGGGGCTTCTTTGACCCTGGGTCTGGCTGCGGCACTTTATGTCAACCTGGCTTGGAGCAAAGGCTCCACGCTCACCACCCATTTTTACTTCCCCCCCTCATGAAGGCTGCACTTTCTGTCCTGTGATACCTCCTCTTCTGCAAAGTTTGAACAAGAAAGCAGGCAGGCTCAGGTAGAAATTTAAGAGGTGGCTCCAGAAGAAAGCTCTAAAATGGAGGAATCTCTCTGTGAAAGGGACAAAGACTACTAGGTTGTCAGCATTCAAGGAAAAGGGCACTTAAAAATTAGAGGAAGTAGTAAAAATTAGAAAAAGCAGTACTTCCGTTTGAATTGCACATGGCTCAACCTCTCCTCAGTACCAGTAAGACTGGTACATGGGGACACCAGTGCCGCCATGGCCCCGCAGCCCTCGTAGCCCTCACCCCCCGCGGCTCTGACCCCCCGCACTGCGGCCTCCTCCTGCCTGCATCCCAGGACCCCACTGCAGCCCAGCCTGGGCCCTCCTCCCTGCCCCACTGAGGCCAGGGGATGCCGGTTTGCAGTGCCACTGGTGTCCTGGCCTGGCCTTGGCCCCGCTTCATGACCGTGAACCCGCCTGTCAGCCTGGACTTGGGCTGACCCCAGCCTCCATCCTGGGGTCTGCGCAGCTCCCTCGCTCGGTGCAGTGGAGCTGGCCCAGCGGGGCCCGCTTGGCTCCTGGCCTCACACCTCTTGTGTGAGGTGAACTGCTGGACAGGGACATTAGTTCAAAAATAAATGCTGAGGGAACAAGAATCGTGGGGACGTCCATTTCTGAGGCACTTCGTGTACACTGGCCTGGTTCATACGCCCGAGACACCATTTGCCTGAACAGCAGGTACAAGCTCCCTTTCACTTTGCACTGTTCTCTGATCTCTTTTCTTGACACACTCAATTTATATCATATTGATGACTCTCCCAAGTATGGTATTATTTATATTATTTATATTTGTATTATACCAGCGTGGCAGAGATGAGTGAGCCCATTATTCTGGTGAAACTGCATTTTGCCAACAGAAACAGTCCTGTCAAGAGTTTTTGGACTCACTCTCCTCTTTTTCTTGTAGGCCCAAAGTCTTTTCGCTCCATTAACCCGGTGTGGAATATTGAAATATTTTCTTTTTCTTAGTCTGAATACAGCAATAAGCCTCAGGTCTGCCAGGCTCCTGAAGCAGTTACACTGGGAAAGGTCTAGAGCTTTCAGAGGGAGAAGGGAAGAGCAAAGAAGAGGAAGGCTGCATCTTATGCATCACTTTTTTTCTTTCGGCTGGTTTTACTGGAGCTTGTTTACACTAACTTTCACCAGAGAATATCAGTCTGTGGCATGGGAGTCTGTAAATTTTACAATTTTACATAACTTCTCTGCACCAATTTCAGTCTTTCAGAGTGCCTAAAAAAAAAAAGTAACAATACTAGGCCCTAAAAGCATGCATTCAGAGCATTACTGTGGAAAAGCATGTCTGCTGAAAATCTGTGGCTTGGCTTACTGCACACCAAATTTCCCACATAGACAAGCCCTCCATTTGAGAGAAACAGGACAATTGGGGCATAAATCTTTTAAATGAGTAAAATGATAGCTGTCTTGGCAATGGCAGATCTGATAAAGTGTATTCCACCTGTTGTGGAAAGGCAGCATATGGCCACAGTAATCTGCAGTTCAATCAGAAACGTGAGGATTTAAGTCCCAGCCTGGAAAGATTCCTTGTCACTGTCTCTCAGCCCCTGTCTACAGATGAGTCCCCTCACATGGCATGAGGCAAAGAAAGTGCATGTTGTTTGGTGGTTGTGCTCTGGGTATGAGGAGTGCCGGGCTCCACTGAACTTTACAGATATTTCCTTTCAGAACTTCCATGCTGTGGAGAAACCTGTGCATGGTTTTCCATCTACAGCCCACCACCTAGATCTTGGGTATCCCCAAAGGAGCATGCAAAAGCTTTCCTCTGTAGAACCCACAACACTTATAAAACTTTTAATTACTGTTAATTGGTTAAAGTTGTAATTTTCCATATTGCTAAGTCCCAGAATAGATACAAGAGTTAAGTGCAGGGAATATCTGTAGATGCCTCCTCTAGCCTTCCTCCTCCTGGGAGAAAGAGTGCCTTGTACTGAGAAGAGTTCTGCAGGAATGCTCCACTCTATGCTGTTTCATGTACATGTTCTACATGTAGATGTAGTGCTTAGGGACATGGTTTAGTGGGGGACTTGTCAGTGCTAGGTTAAATGATTGGACTAGATGATCTTACAGGTCTTTTCCAATCTAAGCAATTCTATGATTCTATGATTCTACGTAGTTACAAACCTTTTCCATTTTAGCTTTGTGTAATTTTCGTTTTGATTAGACAAAGTGTACTGATCAGTCCACAAGTTAGTATGAGACTGGAGCATTTGTATAGGCGATCAGGGAATTTCTTTTTTCATAACCATATCGAAAGGGTCTACCTAAGCTTGCATGTAAACCAGACATAGGGTGTGATTAAGTTCTGCTGAGCAAGACTGAATATTCCTGCTGAGAATCTGAAAAGGTAATTTTAATGGAGTAAGGAAAATCTCTCTGAAATTAATACAGGAAAGAGGCTGGCAGTTTTACTATTCATTATCTCCTAGTTAAAGAGCTGTTTAAGAGTATTCCAGATACTTTCTAAAATTTGGGGGAGCTATTGATAAAGTTTATGCTTGATGTTTATGTTTAGTGAACCTTAAGACAGTTTTACATTAATGTTTCTTAAAAGAGAGGTGAGCTTCAGCAAAGAGCTAGGTGCAGGTCAAGGCTGCGTTTGTGCACGCTTTAACTGAGGCCCCAGCTGCAGACACTTTACAGCTCAAAGCTTGAGCTCCTCTGTGTCTCATTGTGCTTTCTTCCAGGACTGCTGTAAAGCTTAATTCATTGATTTTAAAGGGGTCTTGAATGAACTCATCTACTGCTTTTAATTCAGGGTTTCATAAAGGTCCCATTGCAGCGGGAATCAGTACTGAAAGACTGGCGAAGTTCTCTGCGCCTTTACTGGAGCAAAACCATTCCAGCTTCAGCACATCTGTGGCATGTAGGTGCTTGAAGGCATTGCTCCCATGTCACTTTCCTTTCTCTTGCAAGGAAGAAAAGAAATAATGTGTTAACAGAAGTGGTGTCCCTCTGATGCAATCTTCCCTCCGCTGAAACGAGCTGTGGGAGAAACTGCCTTTCTCCCAAGTCACTCCTCACCTGGTGACATGGTGGGTGCATGTCTTTGTTATAAAGCTCAGAGTCTGCGGGCTCTGTGCAATTGAAGAAGGAGGGTCACTAGCTCTCTCTCCTCCCTGTTTGGGTGCAGGGTCTCAGTGCCAGTCTAGATGTGTCCATTTTTTTACTTGTAATACCTTAGAGCACAGGCACCTACAGTACTTCTGTGCGAAGAGAAATACTCCAACAAGAAATGGGTCTTATGGGAGTGGACAAATCCATACAGCTCCCCTAGTTTAAATAAAATAAACTAACAACATCAATAAAGGCCACTTTTGGCTGCAGTTTAAAGCCAGCTGCAGCCATTCTCCATGAAATCAGCTTCTGCATTTTTAAACAGTATTAGGCCAAAGACGGTCTTCTGTCATTACTACTTAATCTTAACCCTCCCAAGTCATTCAGTGGTACCGCTAGGTTTTTGGCATGCCATTAAAAATGGAGAAAAAATGTTCTTGTATGGTGATAGTATAATGAAACACAACCTTCCACTGGCCAGTGGGACTCTCAAGGCAGATATGTGGGGGTTTTATAGTGTTTGTGAAGGATACTTTATGTTCTGTAACATATGGTATTGTTGTTACTCGTTTGATTTGTAGTTTTGGGCAGACACATTCTCATAACCTTTGTACGGTTTCGGCTTTGGAGGTCCTAAAGCTGCTATTGTTCAGTCAGTTTCCAAACTCAAGAAGAATGTTTTCTTCATAAAGAACATGTTAAATATTACCCGAATTTCAGCATCAGTTTTATATTTCAGGCATATGATTTGGCATGTTCTGTAGATGACGAAACATAGCTTTTAAGTTATGATTTAATTTGTATTTTTTAAATTAAAAAAGCAGCTGTTTCTCTACATATGAAATGTGAGTCCACTGTAACTTTACTTACATAAGCATTGTTTTCAAGGTATAATATATTGCATAACCCAAGAGCAGAATAAGGGCTGGATTCAGTATAAGATCTGTCTAGCTGCTTCCTACCATTGAGTGAGTGCAAGGCTCAGGTAAGCTTGACAAATCATTGTCAGTGGCTTGCATAAAGTTTATTTCTCTCTCTTTTCAGTTTTAATTCGTTTGCCAGACATACCTGCCTTCTTAGCTGAGTTGTGTCTGAACATTGGTAATTAGATTTATGGAATTATGGTGGTGGAACAAGTTTCAGTAAAGGGTAAACTGGAAGACTGCAAAGGGAAAGGTATATCCTTTGGACTATATGCCAGACAACAACTATGCTGTGTGAAATGCTCCTGTGCAGAGAGAGAGTGCAAGACAATGTATTATTTAGGGGTTTTTTTAAGAATATGATGAGTCAGTATGTGGTGTTGTGAAGAGGGTAAAATTCGCCTCATGTTTAGGTGTGTAGCTGATAGCATAGTAAACCACGCACAACATAGGCTGAAGGATGCTATATGGAGATTTTTACTGGTGCCTTGATTTTCCAAATGGCATAAAGTCCTTCTGCCTTTGCATAGTATTTGGCGTTAGATTTTTTCCTAAGATTTGTTGGGGTTTTTCCCCTTTTTCATTTGTGCTTTCATGAACTTCTAAAAACAATGAATGATTTATCTGGATAATATTCAAAGAATACAGTCAGGATATCCAAATGTGTGCTAAAAGCTATGTGTTGTGGACAGTACAGTGCCTTTGTAGGCATGAGAGGCACACTCTTCTAGGACTGTGACAAAAGGAAACAACTTAGGACTGTCAAAACATCTGTAACTGATAATAAACAGCCACTAAACGTTGTTCTCATTTAAGATCTCTTTTGCTTACTACTATGTAGTCAAGAGCATTTGTGGTGCAGCCAGGAATCAGTGCTTGAGGGTTTCTGAGAGCAGGTTCATTTTTCATGCACCTACCTGCTCTCAGATTTTCACTCATGTCTCTTCTTGGGGTATCCTATGAAGCAGTGCTGAAATGAATGTCCTTGACATTTCCTGCACTTCATTCCAGGTATTGCACATCATTTATATGCAGTCTCACCATGCAATAATTTTTTTAAGGTATTGTGGGTAGCTGAAATATGTGCAACTACTTATGTGAAGACAAAACTTTAGTAAACCTTAATGCTGTGTATTTTTTTCTAAATAAAATTCTTTCCATGTGCACCAGTCCTTAGATGAGAGCTTCACGCACTTTTCCAACCTCAGATAGATCATGGCCATTATTGCTGTGCCAATATGAATTGCGGTGGTCACCCATCCTTGCCTGCATAGTGCAGTATCAAGGGGAGGCCTGTGGTAAGAATCAGAGCTGGGCCAATAGCCTCTCCCAATCCCCACCTCCTATTAAGTCACCAAATCAAAATATTGAAGGGATCACAATCCGCAATGACTTCCTGCAATCCTTTTTAAACATATTTCTTTCATATAATTGCTTAAAATGTTTTTTTGAGGTCAACAGCTTTAATATTAAATAAACAATTTCTTTTTTTTTGGTTTTACCCCTAAAAAGCCTTTAAAACTTTTCTCTAAAAAAGTAGCTAATTTCCTGAGATAAGGCAATAATTTGAAATCAGCAGTTGAAATGTTTCATTTAGCAAATATTTAAATAAAAATGTTTAGACCTTATTTGTCCATTCCACTTTGCTATTTTCCAATTATTTGCTGAATTTGACCTGAATTTTCAAATATTTCTACATATTGTCACAGCATGACATTTCCTGATGAGTATGATATTTGTCTGAAAAATTTTAGCCCGCTGTGTTAGAAATACCTTGTGTGACTGTAAAACACTGGCAGAAGCTGGATTTTGAAGGAAGAGCCCGATTAATACTTCACGTAAGGAATCTCCACCAAGAAATTCTGCTAAGAGAAGTGGAGTTGTTAATGCAAAGTCTTTCACTGGGAAAAGTTCGGGATAGAATGAAAGTGATAAATCAGTGATTCAAATCAAAAGTAGAAGTCCATAAATTCCTTTTTCAGCAGTAGGTTAAACTGTCAGGTTTAACAAAAGCTTACAACGCTCGCCTGCTCTCTGGTTCTGATTCTGCAAGTGCTATTGCTACCAGGTGTCATGCTCACTTCTGAGACCTGCCACACCGAGGAAACAGGCCTATTTGAGACTATCTGAGACCTTATTTAGATGGGGCAATGCGTCAAACATTATTCATCTGTAGTTTTCCAGTACTGCTGCGCTAGCTCTTTGATAATAAATACTAAGCCTGACAGATTTTCCATGATCATGTGCAATAGACTCACTAAAATGAGTCTCATTCTGCAACTATCATTCTGATGTTTTTTCTGAATGATCTGACTAAAAAGCCACATAATTATAAATATATAAAACATAAATTATATATAAATATATATTATATATATAATATAAATTATATATATATAAATATATATTTCTCATTGTTTTATTTGTTTTTGATTTAAAACCAGCTTGCTGAGATGTACAGTGGTTAAATACATTTTTCCTCGTCAGGTGAATTGTTTGAATTTTTTTATTTCTTCAAACAATCTTTCAGTATCACTTTTATCACACCAGCTGCTGGCTGTGGTGTCTGTTAAAAGCCTCTCAGTGTATCCTATCCAAATCCTTCTTTTCAGGTTTTATAATTCAGTCATCGAATTAACTTCGGGCCATAACTGTTTCTTGGGGCAGAAGCAGCTCTCCAGAAAGCATGCTGACAAACCAGCTTCTCCTTAAAAAAGACAAGAAAGATCACAGGAATTGCCGGGGACTTGTGGACTTCATTAAAGTGTGTTTGTGTCACAGAAGGACCTAAAAATGGGCTGTTGCTGAGAAATCAGACAATCAGAGTGGACTAACACAGTTCGTAACTCTTCTGAGTCCATTTTTGTGGACTGCATCCACAGCACCTCCCTGGCAGCCATTTTGCATGATAGGGCTTGCACCCTGTGTTTAAAATGAGTCACTCTCTAAGCTGTATTTGTTAATCTTCCTCATTGCGGCAACTGTTGAGTATGGTGTATGTATTGAAACTCTACCATCAAGGTTAAGCAAGAGCTATAACTGAAATAACATTAGCAGCGGAACTGAAAGCTGGACTAAATTTTATGGGCTGCTCAGTCCCTTGAAAAGGAATGTTAAGTTAATTTTAAGTGTTGCAAATGCCTTCTGCGGGGCATCTGCTCAGCAGAAATTTCCTCTGCACTTCTCAAAGTCTGGTTTAGACAGGTTAATAAATCTCTGCCTCTCTTCAGCTGCAGAGGGTTGGCATTTTATAGCTGGAGAAGGTGAAGAAGAGAAAGTTACATCTTGTACAGAAAGATAATTCTAGGGCAACACCAAAGGAGTACACAGACTTTTTCACTCTTAGCGCTCGCTGCTAAGTATCTGAGCATGTTGTTTTAATAGAAAACAAAGGCTCAGAGTGCGGAAAGACTGAGAATTTAGAAGGCTGAGTGGACAGAAAGGAAACAGATTTGTTTGCAGAGGAGGCTGGGGAGATGTGAGGAAATCTGTATGCGTGTACGTGATTTGTGGTTGTCACTGAAGCTACAGAGTGACCTAAATCAGATTCTAGAAACTGTAATTTATTCTATACCACTGATAAATGTATTACAATAATATTGATTCAAGATATTGTCTTATTTTAATTGTTTTTGTGTACCCCCAGTTTGAAATGCTCAACAAAGTTATAAAAATGTCCTATCAAGTTTATGTACTTCTAAATTGTGATTAATTTGATTTACAAAAGACAAAGTCTAAAAAGAATGGGAACATTCATAACCCAGTGATTTAGTGTAAAACATAAAATTACTGGCAAAATAATAAAGTTATGTGTTTAAAAATGTAAGGAATAAGTTCCAGTGATGCCATAAATTCCAGGAAAATATTTTAGGAACTACAACATAGAAATTTATTACAGCTTGGCTGGAATAATGACTTCTCCTTGGCCAACAAAACACTTTATAGCTTTAAATCTATGGATGAGTATCAAAGCTGGTTTTATCAGAGAGGCTTCGTTTAGATTTATATGTTATTTCCTAAATTTAAAATACTAAAATAGCAGGTAAAATCAGGTCAATTACTAATTATTTTATCCTTAAAATGTAATAATTTAAATTAAAAATTAGACATTTTATATTGTGCATGACACTTGCAAGGTACATAGGCTCAGCAAGACTGTTCTCTTTTTCCCCCCACGGGATGGTGTCAGGAGTGCTGTTAGCAGCATTCTGTTTGGTTCTCCATGCAAAGCTGACAGACACTGGTATGGGTTTGACAGTCACCATCTTGTCTGATAGTTTGGAGCTCACAATTCAACCTCTAATGAAGAGCACGCTTCTCTGAGCAATATAGCCATGCATACAAAATTAGTGCTATCCTCGATTTCCATGACCTGGCCCAGAGGGAGGTTCTGCTACATTGTCTTCTGGGTCCATTTTCCACTTGGCTCCCTTTCTCCTTATACAGTGTGGAGATGCTCCCCTTAACCGCTTCTTCTTAGCAGGGCAAAGACAAGGTCGTGGAAGATCTGACCAGTTTTATTGTCCCCTGTGTAATGCTGTAAGTCCTGTTCCTTCTATAGCGGCTAGGGGGTTTTGTGCTGGCAGGTGGAACTGTGGTGCCTGGGATCTATTAGTATGGCCAAGTTTTGACTCTGGTAAACCTTTAATTCAGCTGAGCCATGGCCAGAGGTAGTAATGTTCAAAGGCAGAGTACTGCACTGCTGAGATCTTCACACTAATCATTTCTATAATGCTCTAAGTGAAAGTGGGTGGAGGTTTAAGTGACTGCCAGGTTAATAAAAACTTGATGTTCCTGCCCTAAGGATTTTACTGTCCAAAGTTCAGTTGCACATTATGACCCAGATTCAAGGACTTTTGAAGTCAATTAAAATACTTCCATTCATGTCACAGTTGCTGAAAAACATTTGACCTGTGCATTGCAGAGCCATGACTGCAAGTATGCCAGGGAGAGGCAGAGGTGTCATTGTCCCATTCATCCTCCAAACAGATCACCCCTGAATACACCCTGACTAGTCACCCTTACAGGTGGTTCCAGAGACCTTGCAGCTCACCCCCGTTCTGATTGAAGCCTCGTCTTCTGCATGAATCCGTGACGCCATTCAGTGCAGGGAGAGGATATTTCATGTCTGTCATGGGTCTGCCAAACCCTGCTCCTCTCTGCCTCATGTGTGGTGACATGGAAAGATACCGACTGCATCATGTTAGGGCTCTTGCAGCTCCTGCAATTTGGAGGTCTCTGTCCACTGCTTTCTTTCCGAAGAAGTCATGGTAAAAAAGGTGGGGATGGCACACTAGCATTGAAGTGCAGCACAGGTACATCCACACTGGCATTAGACTGTCTGGCCTCTGTATGGGTTTCAGTCCCACTGGAGTAGCACAGGACTCAGGGCAAACAAGAATCTGCTAAAGGAGAGGAATAAGTGAGTTTTGACCCTCCAGGTATAATGCTAACAGTACTCTATCTAACTGCTTCAAAACTAGGTATGCCTACACTGCACGTCCTCAGGCACAGTGGTCACTTGAAGATGTATATAACTAATGCTAAGGACTATGCAGGTAGTTGTGGCTGTAGTGCAGTAAACAGCCTGCAGGAGTTGCAAAATAAAGCAGATAATGTCTGGGCTGGTTGCTTTCTCATTTAATGTTTTAGTTTTCTCATGGGATAATTCAGATTGGAAGGGACCCCTAGACTTAAGAGTAAGATTTACCTCATTTGGTAGTGAAAGTGTTGATCTGGGACCTGCTTTTATCTGTCCAACATCTCTACTCTTCAATAGGCGTTGCACATATGTGGCCAAGGACCAAAGTGGTTTCTTTGTGGCTAAGTGAGACAGGAAAGATAAATCAAAGGGCCTAATTCTGGAGGAAGCAGCCTATTCTCATGTGAGAGGTCTTTTCTTTCATGTAGAGAATCATCCCAGAGTTCTGGCAAACTAAATAAGGTTTTACTGGGTTATTTGCTGGGGAAAAGGCCAATAATGCAATTTAAAACTGCACGGAGTCCAAATCTTATTTTTTCCTAAATTTCCCAAATGTGTTGGTTTTTGCATTCATATCACTTAATAATTCAATCCTGATCTTCCAGTCTGTCTTCA
This sequence comes from Sagittarius serpentarius, assembly GCA_034782735.1. NCBI lineage: Eukaryota > Metazoa > Chordata > Aves > Accipitriformes > Sagittariidae > Sagittarius > Sagittarius serpentarius. The sequence goes on along the minus strand of JAVKLA010000001.1, from coordinate 43,912,662 downwards.
TTTTCTGTCCCATTTTGGGGTTTCAAATACACTCCCTTTTCCTCAAACATTCTGTCACATACCAGAGGTGTAACCATATCTACCATCTTAACTCCAGGTGGCTGGAAGCTGATTCTGCATAAATTAGAGAGAAAAGCTACTTTCTTCTCTTCCTTCCCAGAAAATTGCCCAAAATTAAACTTATAGACCATGAATCTAGCCAGAATAAAGCTGTGTCCACCTCTAGTTCACACAAACAAAAATTGCTTCCAATCATCACTGAACCTTATTCCTTTACCTTCCTCCGTAGTTTTCAAAGCCCAGATTCTGGCATAACCTGTGCATGCAAGAGAAGTGAACACCACCACACTCATGAATAACTCGATTAAAAAAGCAAAGCAGTGGATTTCAATTACAGAAATAGAATCTAAGAAAAGGTCAGACTTTACTCCCATTACCACACAAAAATTAATTTTGCGTCATACAACACAAACACATAAAGAAATTGTTGTTCATTAAATCCAGCTTTTGCTAATGTATACTTGAAGAGGTCTGGAACTATTGCAGCAGAGGCAACTGCTCCAGCAGCTAGACACTCCTGCACATGGCTAAGGTTGGTGAGGATGGAGACTATATTGGCATGACAGCCCGCTGAACCCGTCAATTTACAGTAGATGTGAAGCAGTATCATTTTATTAACATCAGTGAAACTTTGACGTTCTGTCCCTTTACTTTTGCAATTCCAATTATTTAATGCAAAGTGTATGGTTAGAGATAATGTTTCTATAAAATCCCAACCCTTTATGGACAAAAGCAGGACATTTCCTAGATTCAGCTGACAGGAGCTGACATGCATTTTGTGCTTGCAGCTGTTTTTGGCTCTAGATAGAAATGTAGTGAGATCAGATCTCATAAATGACTGCTATCATTAGTCTTGGGAGAATTCCTCCATTTTGGTACTGAAACTTTTCAGATTTGTTAGTTAGAAATTTGCAGCTTTGAATCCTGAACGAAATCTTAAACCAGATTACCATCAGACTTTTAGTCTGAAATCAGTGCACTCCAAACTCACACAAAGCAGCTATAAAAAAGGTCAGCCCATACAATTCTTTTCTGTTTCCAGCCAGAAAAACTACCTGCCTTCTATTCATACTCATATATTATTCCAGTAGCACTGAAGACACTTGTTTGCAAGGAAAAGTAATACTGGATGATTTCCAATGTATCTAATTCTGGGATACAGCAACTGAACAAAGTGAAAGGATTGGTTGTGTCCAGGGCTCTTAATAGTCACTTACTACCTTTTGGGAAAAAAACAGCATGATAGTCCACCTGATCCATGGGTTAATTTGAGAATACTGCAGCAGCCATCATCATTGTAGAATATTGCTGTCATTAAATGTAACAGGAAATATATCTATCCTCAAAATTTCTTCTCTCTTTCGTAAGTATTTATTCCTTGCTATAAAATCAGCACTGCTAGATGAATCCAGCACAACTTCTTTAAAATCAAGTGACAACTTTTTGGGTTTCTGTTTTTCTCCATTGCAAGTCCAGATAGTCTTTGATTTAATAAAAGTATCCATCATTAGCCAAAAAGAAAAGGCTTGTAGGAGTATTGTCTTGATACTTTATTATTTTCAGAAAATGCATTACAAGTTTGATATCTACTGTCAGGGATGAGATAAACAAAAAATGAGCACAGTACGCTCTTGCCCTGGGTGAGCTTGCTGCAATACTCGTCAATTATAAGACTTTTTCATGGCTCCTACACTCCTTTCTGAAATGTTAAAGGTCTCACTAATCTTATCAGGTCGTTGATTACCACCTGCCGAGCACAACAAAGAGCCAAAGAATGTGCATTACCTTCAATACATATCAGTGTTTTTACTCTTTCCCCCTGCTCAAAAATTATTCTGTTTCTGTAAATGATGTGAATATTGAAATTGCCTTATTCAAAATGTGTGTCATATGCGTGTGCTAGTCAGCATCTGTTTTGACATCGTGCCAGGTGATACAGCGCACTCTGATATAATTGCAACAATGGGATTTTTAGTGCCAGGGATGCAAATCTCACCCACATTGATGACAATGGCCAACAAAAGTTTCCATGGAGCCTCATCCCTTTCCCTTAGCTCTCATTTTCCTGAAACAAAGCCATAAAGAGGGTATCTGTTGCTGGGAAAGATGTGGAAAAGTTTTTCCTCTGCAGTGGAGTCAGTAGCAGAGAACAGAAGATTCCCTCATTAATATAATAAATGACGTGAGAATTAAGAAAAGAAAAGATGCTGGTTTTCAGTGCTGAAAATTGAATCATGCGAAATTCTCCAGAAGCTCAGAGTATAAATCTTCCTTATACAGACATCAAAGCGGCAGGACTGGAAGAAGCCCCAGAGGGTTTGTGGAGCTGAGTTTTGACTAAAGATGGGTATAACTAATATGGGTCAAAGCTTGCATTCAGTGGATAAGCATTCAAAGTTTGTCAGTTTATTTGTATTTACTGGACTGCCAAAATTTGGCAGGAGATAGCAAGAAGATAATCTCTATTATGATGTTTTTAGAATTTCCTGCTTTGGTTCAGCCTGGAAATGCTCCAAGATCAGCTTTCTTGTCATATTTTGGCACTTTTTTTTTCATTTCTCAATTATTTGTACTTTGGCATTCCTTTTTCACTAGCTGAAGCCTGAACTAAAACCTCTGCAGAGGAGATGGCAAGATGAGGCTGGCTGAACTGGACATTGAGGTTAGAGAAGAAGATGAGGAGTGGGAGTTAGAGGAATTTACTGCTCTTACCAGAGTGGAATCAGCTGAGGAAATGGGACTGGGATAGTTTCACAGCCAGCAGCAAGATCTGAGAGGAAAGCATAACCTAGACATATACTTTTGCATCCAAAACAGTGATGGAGATATAACCGCATGTCTTTCAGTTAGGAACTGAGCATCTTCGAGCAAGCAGGTGAGTATCTCTGCACTCAGACCACTGGAGACAATCTGTTTCAACACGATAGATGGTGCTTCTTGGACACCCTTTAAGTGTCCATGTATTTGCCTCCCACTGCTCTGTGATGATATGCATGGGTGTGCTTTTCTGCAGCTCCTGCCATCTGGAACAAACTTCCCATGTCTTCAACTCCCTGATTCTCCATTTCTCTTCAGATCTTGTTTGAAAACATTTTCTTTTCCCCCAGCCTGTGCCCCTGAAGTTCTCTTTTGCTCTCCCTATAGTCAGTATTGATTGCTCTCTAAAATACCCTTATGCAACTGGCTTTTGCTCTGTTTTGGCTTGAACTTGCACCTTGGCTGGGTCTACACTCTATGCAGTAAAGCATTGTGGGGTTCATGGTCTGTATCTTATGTGATACAGATTAAAAGTTGGGTTGAATTCACACAAGCTAAAGCACTGCTGTAAGGCATTTTTCCTCCAAGAATGGCCTATTGGTGCCAAGGATTCCAGCACTGTGTCTTGTTAGTGGAGTAATATTGAGCCAAACCCTCAGTGCAACAGATAACAAAAATCAACCCAATCAGGTTTTTTATACTTTTCCCATGTGGACATTCCTCGGTGTCCAAGGACCTTCTCCAGTTCAGAACAAATAAGAAGACTAGAGTTAGCTATGGGATGTGTTTCAGCAGGCATGCCTACATGCATGCACTTTCTCTCAGTGCTCCATACAAATGAAGTGTTGATTACTGGCTAACTGACAGACATCAAAGATAATTCTTCCAGATGCTGCTAGCTAGTGTCACAAGTGACATTTCACTTGTGTCAGTGAAGTTTTTGTGAAGTAGCTGCCAAATTGCAAATGTCTTAAGCTAGTGGAAACAGACGTTTTAAGGGTGAGGTTAGTGAAAGAGGCAGGGTTTTTGAATCTGGTGAATCTATTCATGCATTAGGGGCACTTAGAAAATGTAAATCTGTCTTTCTCCAGATATGTCTAGCCCACTAACTTCTACTGCTGGCTTTAGATGCCACCATGAATCTAGATGTTTTAAAATCACATACCCATTTATGCCCTTGGCTTTTCACAGGCTTTAGGATTCCATCTTTGAATTCCACCAGGAAATCCATATACCGATCCTGCTTTTGGCACCGTTAAACTGTGCGCTATTTACTATATTGATTTGGCCAGAGTAGGAGTGGCAAAAGGACTTAGCAGAGGAAGCTCTTAACATAAGCAGTATTTTATCTATTTAAATTTAATAAAGGATGTCAATCAAATGAACATCTTAGTGCAAAGTTTTGCTTCTGTAACAGATTAAAAAAATGTAGGTTTTTAATGATGTTGACCAAGCACAGTTCTTAGGACTTGGTCCATTGCTCACTGAAAGTACTGGAAAGACTCACACTGGCTTTAATGGATATTAGATCAGTCCCAGAGTAATGAGGGAAGTATTTTGTAAGGATTAATTCTTCTACTTAAAGAACCTTCCCTTCAGCAAGAATTCCTTCTGAACGCAGAGGTAATGGACCATTTTCTTCATTCTATAGCTTTAAGAAAGATAACTAAAAGAAAAGATTAATTTGGTAATACTTGTGGAGTTATCTGAAATTCTGATATATCAATGCAGAACTGCAACTTTGCTCTGTATTATCTCCTGTTCCTCATCTATAGATACATTTAATATAGTCTGAAAACTGCAGATATACATTGTTTAAAAAGATTGGTAATTTGTGATAGACAAAAGGTTTACTAATTTCAACACCCTTTTAAAAATTACACATTAGGTGGCTTTTTTAAATCATTAAAGTTTTCCTGTCCTTTTTTTCTTATTTCAATGAAATGACAAACAGTGACATAAGAACAAAATAACAGTCCAATCTTTGTGTTTTGTAATGAATAATAAAGTGTTTTAACCTCTTTAGGGACTTAACACCACGTTAATCCTTTAATCCCCTGAAAAACCAATTTTGTTGACATGAAAAGGGGATATTTAACTTCATCCAATTAATTTTCTACCTTGGAGATACCATGATTATGAAGATTAGATTGAATAGATTCATTAGAATAACCTTATTTTGTACAAAGTGATAGTTTTGCCAGTAGATAATTGTATCAGAAAAGAAAATTTTGTATCACAATTGTGCTTAATTTTCCTCAGTATAAGAAAAGTAATGCCAATACTTTGAAACCCCGAAAACTCTACCACTTCTGTAATAGTCAGATATTAGGTACTGAATCTTCTTTTTAACCATATTTGACAATTAGAAATGGAAGAGAGCAGAATACTCACTACTTTGCCTATTTTTTTGCTCTATGACTTTGCAAACTTTGGTCATCTTCAAAGTTTTACCTAACCAGTGAAGCAATAAAGCAACTATTCTGTGTTGATTTTCCAAATGCATGGCATATGTAAATCGAGAGGGATTTTTCACTTTTCACTTAAGTATTTGCAGAAAGGTCAGATTTTCAAACATGTTTTGTGGTACTTCAAAAGGATAAGGCTTTTTTGAAAAATCCTGTCTTATAGTTTGCTGTCTCTGGAATGAAAAGGATATGCATAAGAGTGAGGAAGGGTGGTTTTATGGTTAAGACATCAAAGTGAGATTTGGAAAATCCAGATTAAATTCCCCACTCAGCCATAGACTTGACGTGCAGCCTTGGTCAGGTCACTTGACCTTACATCTTCCGGAAAATGGGTAGATAATGCATCCTTTCTTCTAGGTTTTTTTTACTTGCCTTTTCAAACTGGAAGTAGTTTGGGGTACAGACTGAGGCCACAGTTCAATGATAATAAATTTGCTTTCTAGTACTGGATCAAAACATTTTGTGACTGAATGGTGCGAAACACCAAGCCTGGATAGACTTTCTCTGTTAGGCCAAAGCTGTCACTTCTGATGACTTTGTACCAGTGATCTTTATGCCGGATGAGATATCAGTCCTTGTACCACTCAAAGAGTGTGGTTTATAAAGCAGTTTAAGCCAAAGAAAGCCCAGGATCCTGCTGTGTTCCTTCTCCTTCTCAGTGTTAGCTTTAACGGGGGACAGCTGTGGAGTTGGCTGGATCAGTGAGCTGATCCAGCTCAAAAGAAACATTAGCCTTCGCCCCCCCAAATTTTGCTCACAGCCAAATTCATGATCACTAATGCTGTCACAAGGGAGAAGATGGGAATGCAAGGCTTGGGGAGGGAAGGTGGGACCACACTGCAGATGCACAGATCTTTATCAAGTTGGTTAAGGGTTTTGCAATGTGCAGTTTCTGACCAATATAAACGTGTTGGCAAAATCTCCTGACACAGGCACAGCTGTACTGGCAAAACAATAGCACAGTATGGAGATACCACAATAGCTATGCTGAAAGAGCTCCCTAAGCACGTGTTCAGGCTTCTACCTGAATGCTGGCACTGTCATTGGAGAAGTGATGTTGAAGATAATTGTCTGCATCTAAGTCTCAGTCACAGGCAGTGGCCCAGCATACCATGGAGTTGTTAACCAGCTACTCCCAGCATGGCTGAGTCGAGACCTGCTGGTCAAACTGAAGGACAAGAAGGACATGCACAGGCAGTGGAAGCGGGGACAGGTATCCTGGGAAGAGTACAGGGAAGCTGCCCAGTTGTGTCGGGATGGAGTCAGGAAGGCCAAGGCGCAGCTGGAGCTGAACTTGGCAAGGGATGCTAAGAACAGTAAGAAGGGCTTCTACAGGTATGTCAGCCAGAAAAGGAAGGTTAAGGAAAGCCTGCCCCCCCCGACAAGCAAGACCAGAAGACAGGCAATAGCAGATGAGAAGGCTGAGGTACTCAACGACTTTTTTGCCTCGGTCTTCTCTGGCAATCTCTCTTCCCACAACTCTCGAGTGGATGGACCTCAGGGCAGGGACTGGGGGAGCAAAGCCCCCCCCACTGTAGGAGA
>JAVKLA010000001.1:43887683-43900505 GCA_034782735.1 Sagittarius serpentarius | reverse complement strand
TACTGAACTGAAAACACAGCACTGTACCAGCTACTAGGAAGACAATTAACTCTATCCCAGCCGAAACCAGGACACACAGCCTTTCACCAATTTACTTCCATATTTCTGTGACATGATTCACAATTATTATTATTTAAAAAAAATTAGATCAGAAGATTTAATTTGACTGGAATTACAGAACTGAAATGGGAATGTGGGTGGAGTCACAAAATACCCCAAGTACAGCCTGTAGAAATATTTCATTTCTGTCTAGGGGATGATATGACCTCTAACAGTTTTTTGGGCTAGAAGTAGCTGTTTCCATTATGGCTTAGCTTTGGGAAAACCAAAATGACTCTCTGAGAAGTTGAAAGTGGGCACTTTGCAAAAATGAAAGGAGCAGTCTCAGCCCAAGTCAGTGACATGATGTGGTTGCTGTCGGGGCAGAGGATGGAACAGACACACTCAGCTCATCCTCTGCCGGTCCCACATGACTGTGGCAGGTGGTGTAGGGAAGCTAAGACTTCCAAACCCACACAATGCCTATTTTGGGAATACTTATAAGACTTCCTTTTTCTATGCTTTTAACTCAGTGTCTTCCTATAGAATCATACAAATATATGGAGTTACAGCTTTAGCAGCTAAAAAGGAAAGAAAAATTAAAGAAGGTATCTCCCCTGATGGAGTGATGCCAGAGTATACGCTGCAAGGTTTGGTCAGAGGGATATCCACAGCTAGGTTCATTTGTGTCCTTTGATACAGAAATATAGTGAACCATTTTTAAAAATTAAATAAGTTTCTTCAAAGGAAAAACATCTTTTCTCTACTGTTTATTTCCTTACATGTATGTATTATTGGGAAGAAATAACAAATCTGTTACTCTGTACTTAAATTGGATTACAGAATAATTACAGCCTTGTTTGCTTTCTGCAGATTACATGGTAATTATATTTGGTAGTACCATGAAAAACCAAGAATTCCTAACGATGTCATTACATGGTTATTTCTACAATACAATACAACTGTTTAATTATACATGCAGTTTCTTTACTTCAATGGAAAAATGATTAAAATAATGCCAATGCCTCAAAGTTCTGAACAAGTGCCAGCATATTATATAAAATTTATAGTATTAGTAGACATTTGTGTGTATTTGCAAGTATGTATTTACATATACAGGATTCTCATTCGTTCTTCCAGTCTCTCCTTTTTTCCCCAAGATACGCAATTCAAGTTTTGCAATAGGTACTAATACTCCATTTGATAGAGGGCATATTGATCTTCTTGGTCCAGAAGCCATGAGTCCTTTCCATAGTTCTAAAGTCTATTTAGAAACAGACATGACAAAGATGAAATAAAGGATGTTAATGGTAGATACTTCAAGCCACATGAGCTTAGTTTTGACAAGGTTTCTTTATATGTCAGATTATTTGTTGGCAAAATATCCAGTTGCTGAAGGACTGAGCTCTTCTGAGATTCTTCCCAGAATTATCCTCTGCTGTTAAATAAGCTTCTTTAGTGGGCTTTTGTTAGAAACAGTAAGATCATCAATGCCACATGTTCATTGTAATGAGAGGATAGAGTCAACCGGATCTAATAAAGTGCAATGTCTATCTTTTTTAGCCACACAGAAAAGCCATGTATGGTAAAGTCTACTTTTTTAATGTCTGGGTTTAGCATTCAAAGTCCTGCTTTGTAACAGAAGCATGAGTGGCTGGCAAGTCTTTTCTCATCACCCTGTCACATCTCACTGATGTCTGATGAAAAAAGTAATGAGAGGCAGTAAGAGCAAATATCTTTTCTTTAATGTAGTGACCTCTACATCAAAGTAGAAGTAGGTGAACTTCCTACAACCATACTTTCAAACCCCTCTGTTACTGTCTCAATCATAGATGCTTCCAAATTAGTAAATTAATTACTGAATGAGTCGCATGGTGAGCTGTGGACCCTTGTGAGCCATGGGTTTTTGGAAGAGGCATTAGTGATGAAAGTTCTTCCTTTGCAGGAAGAGCAGAAACCCAAAAAAAGCAACAACAACAAAGTCCAAAAATTTTGCACTTTTTCCAAGAACAGTGAAACACACTGCATCTCCTAGCATACATTTCTCTCTCCCATACTGCTCCAGGCATGAGGAAAGCTCCTTCCATCAGCAAAGCCGTACATCCACCAGCATAATGTACACCTAGCTGATAAAACTGTATGGAATAACACTGAATTTAGAAGCCTCAGAAAGACTACCAATATGATCATCTAGGTGATGATAAAGTGCCACGTGCTGTCTGTAAAGCTGCCGAGGTTTTTTTAATGTCTATTTTCAGGGAATGAAATGAAACGGAAAGAAAATGAGGGTGCTGATATATTGTTAAAGTCAGTGTTAAACGTCCCAAAAGAATCAGCTAGGATGTTTTTATTCCCCAGACAGCCAAAACACTTGATTTGAGAAGGAAGAATGATACTTTTTCTCTTCTGTAGGTTTATCTCGTATATTGTTTGCTTTAATTGACCATGGAGTATTGCTTACAGACTATTGTCGTGTTGGGCAAGTTGCTGTAGAAAAAGAGAACTAAGAGATACTTCTGATCTCTTCATGACAACAAGATACTGGAGGAATCCAGATATCTGGAAGAGACAGAGGTTGACATTTAGGCCATGACTGGGAAACAGTAGGTAAAATACAATAAATTGAGAAGACCCTTGAAAGTAAGTGCTTCTGTTAGACACAGCCGTGACAGGTGAATCAAAGGATGGCCGTATAGTGAGGGTGAGAGAGGCTTTTAGGACGATATCAGGATCACTGCTGTTCTCCATCTTTATCCATTCTGGATCTGGTCATGCGAATCGTTTGTGCCTTTTAAATCAAGGGAAATCAATGGGAGTTCAGTCTCCGGGGGTCTTGCAAGACTGTGCCCTAAGGAAAGGTATATTTTATACTCCATCCAAATTAGTTTGAATTTGTTTTGTCTGGCGGTAGATAGCAATAGCTGCCAATGAAATCAGTGTCACTTGCTGCTGAAGATATAGCATGAAAACTCTGTCATTGGACAAGACATTTTGCATCTTGTTCCTGTTGCAAAAAGCTGATTTCAACACTAGCAAATTCAGCAAATCCAATTCCCCAGGTTTAATTGCAAGGTCTCTTACTGTGAGTATAGAGCAAGCCAGCTTGATAACCTTATTCATAACCTTGAAACCCAAAGGGATAGTTCAATGTTACCAAGGGGTACCTGGATCCTGAAGCTGTATAATAAAGTGCTTACATTAAAATGTAGTTTTACCATCAGGTTTCTCTAGATGGTTGTTCTGGGATTCATACATGGATAGTGAAACTCATAAAAGAAAGAAAGAAGCACATCACTAAGGTTGCTTATTAGTCATCATACAGGGAAGATGAGGTGAATGATTAGATTTCTCTACATCGCATTTCTTTCCTGAGTTGCTATTGCAGAGGTTTCAGCACAGCGAGAGCTGCAAAAACCTCCATGCTCAGGTCGAATGCTGCTTTGCGTTAGGATCATTATCTGCTGTAGTTAAGCATTTTGTTAACTTCAATATTGACAGACAAAACATTTTTCAGGTAAGTACAACTGGTAAATATGGCAGAGCTTTAAGACTGTGGGAAAATAGAGTCATTAGGCTATCTTAATAAGGGAAAAAGAACCATTATTTGCTGTCATTATGCACTGTTTGCTAATTATGCTCATCAGGTGATAAAAATGAATAAGTTAATTTAGTTTTTTATTGTTCTGCCTGAAATCCTCAGAGAATCTTAGGGAAGTAATTCTTCTCCCTTTTGTTCTTTCCCTCTCTCTACCTACAGCATTGTACATTAAGGACCAAAATATGAAGCTGATAGCGAGTGCTAGTTGCCTTTAATGGATACTGTGTTGATTTCTGTCCTAAATTTGCAAACATCAAAGGCCATAGGTGTTCCTGGGAATCAGGAAACTCTTTGTGCAGTTGTGCTCTAGCTATGCACACCTTACCTGAAAGCTTCATGTACAACCTATCTTTATACAGGAAACAGTTACTGATGGCTTTGCTGCTGTTGCAGTATATTCGTGTCAGATAGCATCTGGAGGTCCAGGGTACTGGCTCCCTGTTGTTACTTTCTGAAGGTGGGGGCAAAGGTTTTGGACATTAGATATTTTTTGTCTGTTGCAGCCCAGTGAATGGAGGACATTTTAATGTCACTGTCTTCTCAGTTTTATTGTTTCTTCATCTTTAAGATACTTTTCCAACTTCAGATGAAATGCTGTATATAATGTCAGCAGTTGCCAGCTATATCTGAAACTATTGTTACTAAAGGTAGGTCACTGTAACCCATGTGCCTTGGTTTGAGTCATAGATACAGCACCTATGCATTAACCTACCTCTTTCTGCTTGAATTTCCCTGTGAATTAAATGGGGAGGAGAAATACATGCTTGTCTCCCAGAAGGGGAGATATAAGAGTTCATGACTGTGTTGAGGTTGCTTTGAGAGCCTCTAAGGAGGGAAGGAGTTCAAGCTCAGGCTGTCATGAACTCCAAAGGCAGAAGGCCATCTCCTCAGATGGTTTAAATCATTGTGCAGCAGAACTGTATCAGTAGTTTGCTGGCATGTTCTACCCCCCTTTTAGAGAAATGTGTTTTAAATACTCCACTATTACTGTGGTTTGATTAATGAAATTCCAATTGAAAATGAAACACACATTTATTTACAGAATATAGCTTGTGCACTACCAAGGAAGATATTACGGTAGTAGTACAACTTAAAGAAAGCTACAAAAGTGTTTTCAAATCTTCTCATGTTTTGATTCAATCAACTGTAGAAGTACAAAGAGTGTTTACGGATGTGTAATAGAAAAAGCTATATACACTTGGATGAGTAGTAAATTCTGATGAGCTTTTCTGGTTCTGTTATTTAAAGTATTTATAGAACCCATTTGCATTTAGCTGGATGATTCTAGGAATTTTCTTTGTGTATTGAAACACCAATCCTAAATCACAAATACATATTGGAGTAATAATATACAGTGCTTTTTTCTTAATGATTTTTCATTTTGTGGTTGAGCCAAGTATCTATATGGGTTAAAATCTGTAATTCCCAGAACTGATAGACAATTCAAAAGGCTTAACAGACTTCATGCATCGCTTGCTATTGAAACTGTATATCTAGAGGAAAACTAATATATTGACCTTAGAAGGCCATTTACTGTTATTTGAAAAAAACCCCATTGCTTATAAGTATGTAGAATGTTTATTTTGACGGTTAAAAGGGAAACACGAATCCTGTGAGCATCTGGGTTTTTTGGGAAGCCCATTTTCAGATCCCAGAATAGCCACTGTGTTTGATCTGGAGCTAAGTATTAGTTCCAATGGGAGCTCTGAAAAAATACCTATTGTTCCTGTGGTTATATTTATTCCCTCTAGGATGCCATTACCTAACCATTTCAGAGGTTTTCTTTTATTTTGATCTGTGTGTGTAACACAACTTCTGAAAGGAACAACGGGACTTCTTCATGTTTCCCACAGTTATAAACAATTATTTATTCAGGTCTGAATTTTAAATGCACTTAAGTCCTTTAACAGTTGTCGTTCCATTTGTCTAAATTGACTGAATGCTTCCTAGGGCACCTTGGGGCAAAGAATAGGAGGGCAATGATGCATTTTTATATCTCTAAGATACTTCTCTAGTATATAAAATAAAACAGTCACTTCACTTGGTGGTGAGATATTTAAACTCCACATAACAGTTGCACATCACAAGGAGAATTTTAAAAGCATTGAGAGCTCCAACAGCTACAATAAACGTTAGAGTACCAAACATAATCTCAGACTTGGGAATCTTAAATATGTTATGACTATTTGATCAAATATTATTGGGTTAGCTTTAACCATCAAAATAAATTAGTAGTTAGTGATCCTAGGTACAACATAACTAGGGGTAATAGAATAAAAATAGGCACATGCAAATGCTGGAAAATGCTTTCTAAGGGTGAGCTTTATAAAGGGTGAGCTAATAAAGAAATAGCACCCCTATGGAAATTGTGGAAGTTTTCTTCTTCGATACTGTAAAGTGCACTAGACAACACATTAATAAATTTGACATCTTGCAGATGACACAAATGCCCTTTCCTTCCTTTAGCTTGCTTGGTTGTATGAAAAGTTGTTTGGATTCTGAAAGAATAAACCTAATTAGAAGAATATTTAAGACAGGTGAGATTTGGGTATAGCTTGTATTCAAAGAACTGTACTTAAAATCACTGTTCAACAGCAAGCAAAATAGCAGGTAGAAGATGAAAGAGAAAGAAACCTCATTTCCCCAGATCTGTATGTGATGGCCTACAGAAGAGGTGTCCAGTACCACCTTTTTCCCTGAGTGGGAGAAAAAAAGATTTTTCAAGGTAAAGCCTGTTGTTCAAGAACCACCTCTAAAAATGTGGCTCAAAAGCATCCTTGCTATCAATATCAAAATCAAAGGCTGATTCTAGGACTGAAAGAACTAAGTAACCTCCCAGTAATAGGATTAAATGAATTTCCATGCATCCTCTGGCTGATGGTGAGCCTGAAATGAGAGAATCTGGAGAGCCTAGAAGACACCAGCATTGGCCTGTTGTAATCTTCACAGCTCTCAAAGGGAATGAGAGATACAACTATTAGTAAGATATCCAAGGACAAGAGAGAATTTCTAATGACTGCTTACTTGATAGAAGCTGGTGCTCTCCTGCAGTGAAGTATATGTAAGACAATACCAGATGTTGGCCAGTTTTTGAAGCCAAATATCAGAGAAGCATTTAAACACATTCTTACCTTTAAGCAAACACTGATGTGCTTGCCTGAAAGAGACATTTTTTATGACTGGAAAAAATACTTACCTGATGTCTAAGTTAGAAAACATCAGAACGTACTTGCTGGTTCATTTACAGACACAACAGAAAGCATTGACTCATAGGGGACACTTAAGGTCACTTATATTCTGTCATAGACTGTAGATGGGTCCTATTAATTCTTCTTCAGTAAATCTCCTCATCATAAAATGTCTGTTTGCATCAGTTCACTAATACAGTGAGTGGCTTTCTTCACCACCATCCACAGGAAATTTTCATTAATTTATGTACACTGATTTCCCACTGAAGTGTAACTTAATCTTATTAATTCCTGAAGGGCGTTATGTTTAGTTTCCATATGGACAATACAGCATATGCATCCCATTTTTCTGTTCAGAAGGATCTGTGAAACAGGGAGAGAAGAGAGAAGAATAATTTTAAGGGAAGCATGTTAAAAAAGGAGAAATTGATTTGGGTTTTGGTTTTTTTCGTTTGATATATTTTTACATGTAGTGGCTTTTATTTCTGCTGATATTTATAATTATCCTCTTTTTGGGCAAGGAAAACTTTCAAGAATTAAAACCACTGATGCTGTACTATATACACTCTGAGGGAACTTCCTCAACTGCATTAATAAGAGTTAGGTGGTGGAAGGCAAGCTATTGGGAGAAGAATAAATGCACATCCTAAAATATTGCTCCCTATTTATCTTTCTAATGTCCATGGTAAAATCGCACAGGCAGGCAAACCTGCTGTGGGGCATCTTAATGGAGAGAACAAACAATACATGCAGAGGCAGAAACAGAATATGCTTGTCTTAGGTCAGAGGACGAGTCAGTGGTGACCAGAAGTCAGGCGTCCCCTTACTTATTTCCAAGCCAAGTTTATCGTGTGCGAGATGGTCACACAGGCTACTTACAGTGGCTGAAACCTCATTCAGAGTGGTATGGCTTTTCATCCGGACAATACAGAGAGAGAAAATCTGGAAGAGCATATTTGGCAGTGAGCAATAGTATATGCAGCTGATGCAGTGGTGAGGACGTGATTGTTTTGCCCTTGCCCAAACAGTGTAAAGAATTGTGCTTCTGAGAAAGTGTGGCCCGTGTATATTTGATTAGATGAGTTATTGTGATGGTAAATAACAGCATAAGCTTATTTTTCATATTACTTGTTCTGTAAGACTTCTGGCTATTTAGTATAAGCAGCAAAAAGAAATTTCCTGGAGTTCTTTAGAGTGTTAAATATGTATGACCCTAAATCTCAATTGCGTTGCAATGTGCACATTTACAAACACACAAAACACTGGAACTGAAAAAACCAGTATGTTTCTGTGTTTGATCCGAGGTGTCAAGCGGTATTAAAACCTCTCAGATTGACACATCAGCTATGTGTGATGCTGTGTGGGTTGGGGAGGTCAGCTGTAGATATCAGTGCTGAAACATTTTTGAAAATGACTTTTGACAGAGCTGATGTAAATGTACACATTGCTTGGCAATTTGTTGGTCGTAAATTGCTTGCAAATGTAATTCTATTTTGTGTTTGGGAATTATCTGCAAGCAGACTCTGAATTTTATACATTTTCTCATTCGTCAGCACTAGGATGTGATCTCCTTTTGCCAGTCTGTTTCAGAAACTGTCCTTGCATATGCAGAGTTCATTAACTGTTAATTCTCAATACGCAGTCAGCCATGGAGACCACGTGATGGTGCAGATAATGTTTATCCTCCCTTGTTGGAGCACTAAGATTTTGACAAGCCACAGTGGAGACATTCAAAGAGATTTCAACAAAACAGACAGAAAAATATTAACCTTCAGCCTTTTGCAAAAATATCTCATAATGCTTTTAGCATCGGGGTAGGCAAATTCAACTTGTATCAACGCTATTTTGAGAAAACTAAAAAGAATAACCTTAAAAAGCATAACCAAATCAAGTTAAGAGTTTTTATTCATTTCCCTGCAAATAGATTTAGCTATATTTTTCTACCTCTGTTGTACCTGTTTTATCCTTTTTGTTCTATGGAAGGTGCATGGAGTTCTAAGAAATTTATGTGAACTTGTGTCTTGGTAATTTTATATGTTTCTTCTCCAGAAGAATGAAAAAATGCAACACATAGATTTTTATTTTATTTTTGACCCATTTTGAACAAAACCCAGCCATGTTACAAGCCTTAAAGGTGTTCTAATAATGTATTTTAGCTGCTGAAGGAACATGTAAATTTGGTCCAAACTCTTTCTCCTTTTCCCATCTCTGTAAAGTTTATTCTCATTGTGTATTGGAGTAAAAAATCCTGTTATTAGGGAGAGAAGAGCTGTGGTGGGTGTCAGTAGGTGGGTGAAGAGGGTAAGATCCTGGGCTCTTTAGACTCATAGCCATACTCTCATTGGCTTTATAGGATCAGGCTTTCATGTGAGACTGGTTACATCAGCATTGATAGAATTACTCATTACATGCAACAATAAATATGCTCTTGTAGGACTGGAACCTAAACTAACAACCTAAAATTAGGATCAAATTATAAGAATCTTGGCCCAGATTTTTAAAATTCTGTTTAACATAGCAAACTTCAGTGAGCTAGGCCTGAATTCCGACTTGCATTTAAATCAGGAACTTAAGTAAGTTTTGTGTTTCATTATCAAAGGTATCTATTTATGATTTAGCTATAATAATTTCTTTCTAAACCCAATTTCTTTTTAAAGAATCACAATGCTCAAGGTGCCCTAATAAAGTGCAACAATTAGATTTTCTAAAATAAGAAGCTGGTTTTGATTTGGTAGGAGTGTAAACCTGTCTCAAGCTACTAACTTTTAATTTACTGGTATTCTTAGCAGTCAAAAATGATTGAAGAAGGCTTGGTTAGAGCAAAATGAAAAAATAATTTGTTTTATCCTAAAATATCTTTGAAAGTATTTAGCTTTTCATAGAGAAAACAGACAGTCTTGAAGGAGAAGGATTTGCCATTGAAAAAATGAATAATACATTTTATGATATAATTTGCAATTCAGCTGTTTTATTTAGCCTATGGAATTACAAAATGCTAAAGAACTCAGTGAAAGCTAGACAGAGCATGTGTTTGTGTGTGTGTGTATGTGTAAGGGAGAAAAAACATGAAAGGGGGAGAGCGAGCCCAAGCAGAGAAGTAGAAAACATTCTGATGGATCTAATTTAATTTTATGTTGTGTTTTTATATTAAAGTTCATTTACAAGTGCTGACACTTTGCTATGAAAAGCCATGATTGTGGGATCTGCCACAAATGAGAAGAATATTTTTTAACTAACTTTAGCTGTTGGATTATAATTTGTTAAAACAAACAATAGCTTACTGCATTACAGTTGAATGCAAAGATATTACTGTACTCAGCTAAAATCAAATAATCTTTTAGTTTCTATTCTCTCCAAACTAAGCTAAACAGTGGTGTCATAAAATGACAAATTACAGGATGAACATAAGAGCAGTGCCTTCAAAAATACAATAGTTATACAAGCCATCTATTGTTAATGAAGAATATAATGCAATTTGTCTGTCTGTAATACAATTATGCAAATCAAAGATGGAACTATCCTGAAATCTCTCTACATTCCAAGTGATTAAAATGAGATAATTTATCAAAAAGAATATTACTGATCATGTTTATGTGTTGCACATTAATCCTATTACAATAATGTATCTTTCCACTAATGTAATGGATTTGTGCAATCTAACAGAAAATGACTTTTATACTACCCACAATTACAAAAATATTCAAAGCATATCCATCGCTGCATAATAACATATGCCTAAGACTGTACAATAAACCTATTAAAACAAACAAAGCTTATGAATGTAACCTTCATACCAATAAAGACAATGCTAAATTCAATTTTATTGCCCTCATTATTTCAACAACTTCATATATAATAAACATGGTGAGTAAATTACCTTAACCTTCTTTGTAAAGAAAGAAAATCTTCTAAAAAAGTGTGATACAAAATTTGAGAATGGTTAAATTGTTGCCAGGCACGTAGAACATGATAAAATCTCCTAAACCAACATATAAGTGGCAATGCATGTACTTTCAGTCCAAAGATCTCTCTAAATCTTGGCAATCTGACAGATATAATTTTATTATATGACAAGTCAATCCTTAAAGTAACAGCATCTTCTGAAAGAGTTTCTATTATATGCAGTGAGGCATGTGGAAATGTCATGAGGTACACATGGACGTTCTTCCATGCACATGGAAATAAAATATTAGGCTTAAAAATTCCCCAGACAGAGCTATATTCAGAAAAGTCATGGTTCTGCCTTCAAAAACTAAAAGATGCAAAGGAAAAGGCAGCATATTCAACTGTAAAACTAATGTTGTACATATGTATTGTAATATAGTCACTAGGTGAATGGTCACATGCTCAAGAAACATCAGAATATTACTTATTTTCTGCACCCAAATCTGCACAAATGGTTTATTATATAATATTTGTTCCTATTGTTGTATATTTACACTAATTTCCTTCCTAGAGTTCAGCCCATCTTTATTGACAAAGGCTTGCTGCACTCTTTTTTCATCTATAAAATGCTCCATTAGCTTCCTCAGTACACAGTTGCAATGTACTGTACTTTTTTCCTGCTCGCAGGTAGGTTTTTCTTAGATGCAGTTTAGAGATTCAGTTAGTTGGCTGCAGAGCTAGTGTAGCTGCATACACACCTCCTGCTAATGCTCTTGACCCTCCACCACACGTAAATCAGACTATGTTACCCAGTTCACACCCATTTATTCCTCTTTCTTTGAAAGAATTCTTCTTATTCCTTTTCTTAAGCCAGTATATTCTGCATATTAAAAAAAGAATATATGTTAAAAGAAGGATGGAAAAGGAGAAAAAAGTGATGATGCTCATGTGCAATGAGCCTGGTACTTACTGGTCTTAGCCCACTGTAGACTCAAATGTTACTGCTAATACTTCATGTGTATGCAGTGCTCAGCAGTTCACAGGATAGCTGGCTGCAGTTGCTTAAAACTCATTTTTGCTGTCCCTAACCCTTGCATTGCATTGCTTTCTGAAGGCTGGTCCCTCATGTTTTTTCAGAGCTGCTTAGTGGCTTCCTTAATTGAGACCAACCTCAGTGGACAGCACATCCCAGCTGGGCTCACGTTCATACCCAGCCTGTGATGTTTTTCCTTTCTGCCATACCTGTTTTCCTTCAGTCTTGGAGGAGAAAGGTTTGCAGTCTGGAAGGACCTGACTTCAACTCAGCAGTTGTCAGAAGCTGCTGTTAGTGTCAAATGATCTTCACTGCGGTAGCTAAAATGGATTTTATGCTGCATTTTACTAACTGCATGATAAAACCAGACTGTTCTGCGCTGGAGAACTTCACCTAATGTATAAGACATAAGGCTTTGGTAAATACAGAAGTGTATTAACCACTCTACAGATCTGTAAATCTGCCCCTCCTGTTGCAGCTACAGTACCACATTCAAAAGGCTTTGAATTCCAAAACTTTCCCTCTGTTCTGTACTGTGAATAGGATAACATGATCTCATGGGTAGAAATTCTTCTTTTGAGACTTATTGGCACAGGTCTGTGCTTTCAGATCCTGAGAACCCTCGTTTTTGCATGGCATTTGTCATATACATGCTTTTTTATCATGTGCCTAGGAGTCTGGTGTGGTTTAACTCCAGCCAGCAACTCAGCACCAGGCAGCCGCTCACTCGCTTCCCATCTGCCCGCCCCCACTGGGGTGGGGGAGAGAATCGGAAAAAAGGTAACCCATGGGTTGAGATAAGAACAGTTTAATAGAACAGAAAGGAAGAAACTAACCATGATAATAATAACAACAACAAAGCAACAATAATAATAAAAGGACTGGAATACACAAACCAAGGGATGCACAATGCAATTGCTCACTCACTGCCCGAGCAGCACTCCTCCCCCGGCCAACTCCCCCAGTTTATATACTGGACATGACGTCCCATGGTATGGAATCCCCCTTTGGCCGGTTTGGGTCAGCTGTCCTGGCTGTGTCCCCTCCCAACTTTCCTGTGCCCCTCCAGCCTTCTTGCT
>JAVKLA010000001.1:43830350-43887583 GCA_034782735.1 Sagittarius serpentarius | reverse complement strand
TATCAACATTCTTCTCATACTAAACCCAAAACACAGCGCTGTACCAGCTCCTAGGAAGACAATTAACTCTATCCCAGTCAAAACCAGCACAGAGGCTTAAAATATTTTTGAACAACTGTTTCTCAAAGCTGTCCAATACAAACTTAACAAACCTTCTGCACTTTGTGGAACAGAAACACAGTAAGGAGAGGCCTGGTTTTAGCTAAAGCTTGGTGGGGGCAGAACCTTCCCTGTCACACAATTTAATATTTGCCCATATAGAGTTACATGAAACCAAACTGAGATACTGCTGCAATTTTTTGGATCCATCTCTATCTTCTCTTCTGTCTCTCTTTAAAATGTACATATACTCTAAGACAACAAATGGATGACAAATATATAGGCTTCTGCTTCTGGTATCAGTAAGAACAAAGCTGTCCTTTATCAGATGAGAACTGATTCAGAAATAGCCATATTTGTCACTTAAGAGAACGTAATACTTCTATTTGTTCTGGCTACCTATTAATTCAACGAGCCCTGTGCGACACTTGCAGACATAAAATTCAAGTACCTTCAGGAACTAGCCCAAAGCAACCTCATCAGCCTCAGAGACTTTACATCTCCATAAAACCCGTGTAAGGTGGGGTGACAGCTGGCCCTAAGGATCTCATGTGTACTGGTACAACCCCATTGACTTTGTTCTTTGGTGTTCATCATGACAATGCCAGTCTATTTGGACTCCTGCATGGCAAAGTCTTTCCACACATTCCTCCTTTCTTTTTAATTAATTGGAGCTTGCCAAGGTTTTAGACTGAGCTGTTCATCAAACAGAATATTTAATGGATTTTAGCCTTGCAGATTTCTGTAGAAATCCTTCTTTCCTCGCTGAGCTAGTCACAGAGCTTCTGCTCAGCCTTACCAACAGTAACACAACATAGTGACTGAGGTGCTTCATTGGGCATAAGTCCTACTGCTTGCTAATATCACTTAAAAACTGATTGAAAAATATTTACATAGCAAAAAATATAAAGCAGGTGTCCCCTGGGAGACTTACATCCCAGTTTAAGCAGGTCAGTTGAGTCCTGAGAAGAGGAAGGGTAAGAAGTCAGCAAAGGAGGCTTATTAACTTATACTTACTACTAACTTGTCTGTATTTTTTATCATCTTGACTACCTTTAAAAGTGCCCTTATCTCTTTCTGTGATTCACTTCCAAGAAAATGAATGTTAATACTGCCTTATTTCACAGATTTGTTGTGACACTAACCACAGTATCAGTGAGATGCTCACAGTACAGCAAAGGAAGACGTCTAGGCACCTAATTTTGGCATACAGTCTACTTTCCCTGAAATAGCTTAGCTAACCTGGTAACTAGAGACCGGTAGCCCAGCTGGCTGTGAGAAGCACATTGAGCTGTTGTGCTCTTTGTTTACTGCACTCTTGATTGTCCATACGCTGTGCTAGTGTGCGAACACGCGTTCTGGAGAAAAGCAGCACCAATTTTCCATACCATCTAAGGAACTTAATTGGCAGAACTGTGTGACAAATCAGGGCAGATTAAAGTCAAGCTAGTCAAATTCTGCCATACTGACATTTGCACGAAAACCTGTGGCATTGCTGGGTCCAAAAAAAGGCAGAATGTGGATCATAGTCACAGCACTCACATGCAAGAAGAAAGAACTCTCCAGTGTTAAAGACAAGGGAAGACTTATTTTTGAGCAGAATGAGGCTAACTGGCTGGCCGCTGGGCTTTTCTGCTCTGTTGAGGTCGTAATTACAGCCTCTCAAAGCTTGCGTGACATTGCTAATTTGAGAGAAAATGGGACACTGATATCTGTAAGAACACTTGGGGTTGGGATTTCGATTATAGACTCCATATATCAGCAAATCAAATCTGTGAATATTGAAGTAATTTAGTATCTTTATATAAGTAATTACACAAATCTTTCAAAAACAAAAGATGGGAAGATGTAAATATCAGCTATTAAGAAAAATTTAAAGAGGTTAGTCAGATTTTAAGATACCTGAAAGTCAAATTGACCATCAAACTGTGGCATGAAATTATGAAATTGGAATTATTTAGCACTTTTCAAAGCACAACTTTCTGTGATAAATATCTCCTACCTACAGAGGAATCTTTGTATGTTAAATGGTGCTCTGCACTTAAGATACAGATTCTTCTGTGGTTTGATACATCCCATCTTATTTCATATAGCTTTGTATCATGAAAAGATCCAGTTCTTTGCCTTGCAGGTTTGGTTGTTGAGTGATTCCTCTGACTTTTGGGAAGATGTATGTGGTATATATCAGCATAAAAGAGAGGCAACCATGCCATAAACACCCATTGTAAATAGTTAGTTACTTATGATTTGTGTCAGCTTAATTGTGTGGAAAATATCTTGCTCCATGGCACAGAGTGTCAAAGTATACACTTACCCTACCCATAAACACCCAGAAAGGTGCCTTCCGCCTTGTAGTACCACAGTTACAGTTCCCAGGGGAATCTTGGAGGGGTGCCACGTGTGAGAGCTGCAGGAAAATAAAAAGACACATCCTAGGCAGACCTGTCTGAATCTATCCATCACACTGGGTCAGCACTCCAAGTGCCGTTCCTTTTGGGGGTATCTGGGTTCATACAATGGATTTAGTCCTGCAGGCTGCTGAGCATTATCTATAAAGTGCCCTTTAATGCCAGGGTCTTCAGATGTTCATTTGACTGAATTAGCTAATGGTCCATGTGCCGAGTATTCTTATGGGAATGAAGAGCACACTTCTCTTAGCCTTTAGCTATGTCCTTCCTCCCTCCCAGGAGATTAATGCCAGCTCTTTCACAGCATCAGTGGGAGATAAGGGTGCCTAGCACCTTGCCACACCAGACCTTAAGACTTCAGTTCATTGTAGTGCTGAGCTTTATCAATAGCTTCAAAGAGACTAGCAGAGGTTTCTTTCCCGTTGCATGTGGTAACGCCCCCCAGCAGGAATCACAGGAGAAAGCTAAGTACTTATAAATGATGTTATGAAAGGATCTCTAGTTTGGGGGGCTTCTGAAATCATCTCTTGTTATGCATAAGCATTCCCTTGTTGACATGCCTAGCATCCCTTGATATAACCTGTATTCTGGGTCTGTGGATAGAAATGAAGATGTTGGTGCTTATCTATCTGTATCTAGTTTACAGAAAGCTTGTCAAACTTTCCGAGCCCAAGAAATGGTATTGCAGGATTTAGTGTCCAAATGGGGGTGGAGATGGGAAGAGAAGACAGGAGAATTTAAAAAGATTTTATCTCATACGGATCAAAATCAAACAGATCTCCTTTATTTATTTCCATTTGAGACTCTCTTAGCAGCAAGGTGTTAAGCATTAAATATACAAGAGATAGCAAGCAGAAGAAAAAAAGTAAAAGAGTTAAATGATAGCAGGGATCAGTATTTTAGTGTATTCCTTCTACAAGCTAATAGATACAAATAGAAAAGGCCAGGCATAACATAAGTATTTCCTATTATGGATAAACTAAAGTCACAATGGAATCTGTCATGCTTGTGATATGAGAGATGGACAATATTCCCAAGCTGTTGCCATGCTGGCGCTTGAATGCAGTTTATATTTGGTTTATGGAGCCGAATCAGAAACCCTTTTTCCCCTCCCCTCTCTCTCCTTTTTTTTTTTTTTTTTTTGCCCAGCATGTGTAATTCTTCTTCATGGAAGCTCGAAATGGCTGTGGAGCAGCTCAATATTCCATTTATTTTATTTATAAAATAAATTCAAAGCCTGAAAAGATGAAGTAATTGACTTACTGGGATGACAGTTAAACCCACTAAATTTAATCTTATCCTCTCAAGTACAACATATCGCGCTTACAAATTATCACCCTGCACCAGACAGGCCTGCTCCCTTCACCTAATCCAAATGGAAATGAAGGCCTCTGTTATTGTATTATCTGACTTTACTATCAGCATTAATCCGGCTTAACTCACTTAATGATGCCACTTGTGGCACTATGAAGGCAGCAAAGAAGTCTATAAACTACTTCCATTAAAATGCAAATCTGGCCCACAGAGAAAATAAGTGACACAAAAGTAGGAGAATTCGGCCATACACTGTATTAGCCTCTTGCCGCACAGAACTGATACAAGTATAATAACTGATGCTGTGATTATTATTCTAGCTGTGGATTTCCAATGAAAGGAAGCCAGTCTACCACAGAACGTCACAAAAGTGCTTCAACAAGCCAGGGTATTTAATTTCTGAAGAGATTTATATTTTTTGTTGTCAGGAAATGAACAAATACTTATCAATGTAAAAACTGCTATCTTAAATCTTCCTGCCAGGTTTTTCATACTGATATTATTTGCACCCTATAACACAGGAAATGAAAATCTTCTGTGCCTTTCACATCTCCACTGTATCTTAAAATCCTTTAGTAACAGACTTGCTCCTTTTTTTAACCCCCTTCTGTAAACATAAAAGAAAACTTTTATGGATTAAGTATAGGGAATTACTAATGCCAAAATCCCAACCCCAAATTCCTTCTTCTGAACATTTCTGTTCACTGTTAATTTAATTATTTTTTTTTAAAGGGAACCATAACATCTGTTTTATGGAAAAGGCTGTTTTAATTTTAGTGTAAAGCTACTCACATTTACCTCTACCCCGCTCCTCCCTTACACACACACATGCACACTCACATATCCTAACTGGCCACCCCTTTGTGTGAAAAATCATTAATGCAAAAGCCTTCATTACTATGAAAGAAATCCTAGTAAAAACACTAGGATTCGAGTTTCTTCCAATCTCTCTCGAGTTCAATAGCTTCCTCTGCCTCAATAACCCTAAGACTTCATTTCTGGCTTTGGCACAGAGACAACGTGCATATCTACAGGGAGACATAGGCACAGAGCCCCTACTGCTTAAATCAACATTTTTCTGTAGGCTTCGATAGCAAAATGTAAACGCAAGAATTTAGTCCAGCATGTTTTATGTACAGGGTGATAGATGTGTGATGCCCCTTCACTTTTCCTTGGAAAGCTTATTACTGATAATATTACAAATTAGAGAAGGGGCCAAGCTATGCAATTGGGATTTATGTTTCAGTCGCGCGCATGGGAATTTGATTTAGCTCAGTGTGCTGAGAAGAGTAGCAATGAGATTCAGGTTTACATCGAAGTTCGGATGGTGAATCCCCTCCGAGGCTGAAGAATGTTTTGATCTGGAGCCCTGGCGCGATCTCTGACAAAGACCTATTCTCTCTCATCCCCACCCACACGCTTACCCCACCCTGAGCATGACTTGTTATTGAGATGGCCGTTCAGCAGCACACAATTTTGCTCTGATGTTACATTGCTGAAATACTGTTAAATTGGCTTTTCCCTCACCTTGGGCCCGCACGAGTGTGATCAGATTGCAGCAGGCTCTGGATCTGCTGTAGCAGTTCTGTCTGGGATACTCATCGCTGACCTTAGTGTCCCCAGTGTTTCAGTAGTGGACTGTTCAATGCAAATGAAAACATCCAGTTTCAGCCTAAAGCCATGCTCTGTGCACTTAACAGCAAAGGGAGTTTCCACTTAAAAGAGGCCGACAGCTCTGCAGACTTCAGCAGTTTCTCTTTGTAGCCGTTCATGGACGCTGGGAATTTTTGCTGCTTAGCGAGTGAAGTTAACCCCTAGGCACAGCATATCTGGAAGTCACGTTATGGCCAAACAGACATGCAGTGCTACATATATCCTGCTCGTCTGATGGGCTTTGGACCATTCCTACAACATAGAGCATGGGCAGATGTCAGAAGAGAGCCCAGGAACTTCTGGCAGGGGCACTGCCCTCCACCTGCACACAGCCATGCAGTCTGTCCTTGGCACCTATGGATTTGCATTCCCTGTACCATTTCCCTAGCTGATGCCAGACAGTGTCAGCAAACGATTTACTGAGCTTTACTCAGGACTTGTAGGAGGGAAGTCCTTGCCTGATTTACAGAAGTGCCTGAGCTTCTGTACAACTTCGGTCTGAAGCCTTTACCTTCTGAGATGTGCAATGCTCTGTGTGAAAGCTAGGTATCAGCTAGGTATTTTTTCTTACCAGTACACAGGAAAACTTCATTGGTTTAGCTTGAAATATTATTTTAAAACTACGGAACTACTGAACTACATCTCAACATGAATACTTTTATTTAAATTGGGATTGTTTCAGCTTAGCTGAATGTGCTACAAATTGGTTTAACCTAAACGAATAGAAGTTTCCAAAGGCACAGGGATTTTTAGTCATGTAGTGATGTACAGAAATCTGTGAAACTGCCAGCAATTCTTTTATTTATTTTAACACACAGGACTGGATTCTCACATTCTGCGTTTTGTTTTCCTTGCATCATCCATGCATCTGTTACATCTTCATGCAGACATCCTACAGTTATATATGTTCTATTTTTTCCAGAAAATGGTAGGGCGTTGGACTGGATGACCTTCCAGCCAAGTTACTCTGTGGTTCTGTTTTAACGAATCAAACCAAATACTTAGATATCTAATAAAATATTGCCTTGTATCATGGATGATACTAAATATTTAACACTCAGTCTCCTAGGAAAACTGTCTGTATACATTGAATAAGTAACACACTGCAATATTCTTCATGCATAGCAATGTGGCATGCAGTAAATCTTATTAAATGTTATCGTATTCACAGGAGGCATGAATTTTAGGTGTACACACAAACAAATGCCCATGTGGACCAAATCATATCTAATATGTACAAGAAATTATCAATCAAGTTTGCATATTATTTATGCTAATTACAGATGAAGAATGATCAAATGGCTACGTTGCTTTTTTTATTGTTTTATTGGCATTGGTACAGGTGTGATGATCTAGAGTTATATTTTTACAGACTTGCTAATATATTTGTGGGGGAAAAATGGACACATTGAGGTCTTTCTGACATCTGAAACAGAAGCATCAAACTTCAACTATCAGGTGATAATTAACTTTAATTTAAATATGCTAATCAATTAAATCATTAGAGATGATCTAATTCACACCTGTGGAACAATTAGGGCTTAGTGGGAACTGAGAAATGAGAAAGTAATAAGCCATAAAAGCAGCCTTTCTAGTGAGGTAGGTTTTTTTGTATCTCTCAGCATTATGCATCTCAGTTTCTGAGGTTGTATTTTGCAGGTGCTGCCATGCTGGTTTTGGTAATCAGGAATAAGAAAGCAAAGATAAAGTGCCTATTTTTAAGTAATCTCGGGGTGCTTCTGCTCTTTAGCAATTCTTTAAGCTATTCTACCTGGTTTCATCCAAGTGGGTGTGAGTTTTGGGGTTTCTTTAATTTATTTTATTGCATTGGCTGAAGTAGATCATGGTTTATGATTTATAGGGACCTTCATGTGCTTAATCTCATGGGTATTTATTACTGATGTTTGAACAGGTTTTGTATTTGTTCCTCTAGTATTAGCTCATCCATTTCAGTGTTGGCTGGCCCATGGGCAGTCTTCTCCTGGTGGTGAATGAGCATGGTTCAAAGGCAGCAGTTGGGGCAGGTCTAAGAGCATTTATTTGAGTAGCGCTGCCTTCCTCTATAGGTCATAATGGCTTACTGACTTTCAGAGTACGTTCCAACAGGGGATGGTGTTTGACAACCAGATATATACAGAGGAGGCTTTCTTTTGATCTGGAAGTATGTAGTACTCAAGTGTCTAATTAGAGCATGCCATTTTGCTGAAGGAGCATCCTTATGAGTAGAGGTGTTGGTGAGGTAGAGGCTTTGGAAGAAATAAGGTGGCTTTCTATGGGGAACTGCTAGAACTGCCTGTACTGCCGTGTTAGAGTGTGTCTCTCGCTGGCAGGTCTCTGCAGCATGCTCTACGAGCACTAAGAACGTGCATAGGAACAGGTCTGGCTTGCTGATGGTTGTCCATGGTGGTCTACTAAAACCAAGCCTGTAAATGGAAAGCTTAAGTGTAACGGACACATTTATTTTCTAGAGTATGATTTAATCTTTGACCTGATGAAATAGCATAAATAGTAAAATTTCATTTCTTTTGGAAAGTTCTGGATCAGGCTAAACTATGTAGTTATTTTTGTGGGGTGGGAAGCATGAGACTGATTAAAAAGCAAAAGGTAGAACTTGCAGCTAGAAATCTCAGCTAGGTCAGCTCCTGCAGTCCTGACTCAGTTTCGACACTGTCTACACTTCCCTTTCAAAGTCTGTACCTGGAAGAGCTGCTCAGAATGCTTTTAATGGGAAAAATGAATCAAGAAGTTTTAAACAATTATATATCTTGCCTTAGCTTTCTTCTTTTGTACCATTATGGCTTGATTGCTTTCTTTTTTTACATGCTTAATTTAAGATCATATTTAGCTATTTTTGTGAGTGTGTGTATATATGTAGCTTATAATTTTCTGGTTTTATTACAGTGTTCAGTATAAAAGAAGATAACTCTTTCTTAGATGCAATATTGGACTTTATTGATGTCTCAAATTTTTATTTCATAATGTTGGGGGTTTCTTCAAAGGGTGGGATTTCCTATTTTTTCTGAATCTATTGCCCACAAAAAGTACTGAGCGTGTCCAGCAGAAATCTGATTCAGTGTGGGATCAGTAAAATATATCTCCACCCAAAAGAGATGGGCTTGAATGGTGCTGGCTTCCACAAATCTCCTTACCAGAGTAGTTCAGAAGTGTCAGGGAAAAACCCTTTTTTGTGCTCATAAAGAAATTTGGCTCTACTTTTGTGTAGCTGTGTTTTTTCTTCTGTTACTATCCCCTTTTGGCAGATAACTTGTGGGTAGACAACTGTTCACTGTGTGAAAGTTGCTCATTCATTTTTTTCAGAGGCCACTGGACAACAGTCAGTGGGTAACAACTCACTGACCTGAAGACCTACCCATGCTCAGATAAATGAGCTGGGTGTGAAAGGCTAAAAATCCCATTACCAGACCTTGAGGCATCCTGTCCTTAAGCGATTTTGCAATATTTCTAGGGAAGAAATAAATACAAGTTGTGGATTAAGGGACGAATCAGATAAACAAGCAGTGAACCACTCTTCTGAAATAAAATTTTTCCTGTGTCTGTGCTATGAGATGATAGCCCTAAGAGATACATGGTCATTGTGTCCCAGAATGAAACCAAACTGTAGATTGAGGCTATAAACCTTGTTTTACTACCTTGGCAATGATGTCTACCCTGAAGTGTTAAAATGCTTTTAAAATTCTTCATAGAGTAGATGGCAGGAGATCTTGTTCAGGTGACTCCAACCAAATTTCTTTGAGAGGTGATCCCACCTCTAGCAAGCCTGCACCTTGCTCACCATTTCTAAAATTATCCAAACTAGGTTTTCCAACAAGATCCAGAAGGTATCTGTAGCTTAATGTAACACCTACAACTCTGAGTGTCCTGGACTGGGCTATATGTCACTTCTGAAGACTCTTATGGAGACTCTCTTCAAACTTTACCCACAGCCCAGTTTTTAAGGGCATTAAGAGTGAGGCAAGACAATGTATCCTTCTCTGTGCACCTAGAAGAATTAATCTTCGTAGTCTAGTTATTTGTAAAAACACAGTTTGTTGGTGTTGGGAGTAACCTGTGTTTCTGTCCTCTCCTGACGTGGTGCTTTGTGTACAAATCCTGAATTCACCTGCAGTTCAGGCCACCTGCAAACCATTTCTCCCCTGTGCTATTAGGGCCCTTCTGAAAAAGGACCTCAAGCTGTTTTTCAGCTGTCTGATGTGGCTCAGGTGATACTGCTGCAGAAGTAGATGGGAGAAATACAAGCTGCCAGAGCAAGTGCCGAGAGTTCCTTTTCAGTTAAGCAATGTGAACAGGCAAGAAGCCTGGCCATGAGTTCAACCTTGGAGCCTCTTACACAGAAATGAGTCAATGGGAACATAGCTCTGGGAAAAAAAACCATCAAGCATATATGCAACTGAGTGAAGTTCAATTGAAAACACATTTTCTGCAGTTTTTTCTGGTGAAAGAGGAAAACAATATAATTTTATTTAGCTCACAGATTATTATCCTTTCTAAGAATTAATGTGGGTGTTGTTTAAGAAACAAAACAGGAAAAAGTTTATCTTTTGTAAGTGGCAATAATGAAATATATTCAGGTATTTTTGGTTAGCTGAAGTCATTTGGCTGAATGCACTGTGAATTGAATAATCTTGCTGATTAACCTAAAATTTAATTAAGGAAAGAAAAAAAAAAATCACCCCACTCTTAAATATTTAACTTCCTCATTACATGACTAAATATTTTTTTAAATATTATGTTTTTTTTAAAACCCTCTTTCTGCATCTTGCGGAGCTAGGCTTTTAAAAGTATTCAGTCCCCTAATTCAATCACACTGCTTTCAATAGGAATTAAATCTCTAGGCACTTCTAAAAACCCCACTAGGCACTTATACATCTTTAAGCACCTAACTACCTCTAAAAGTCTGGCCCTTGATAATTTTAGAAAATGGTCCTTTCTATCATGCAGAGTTTCCTGCTAGCAAACTGGAAAAGTAATTAGCATATAGATGCATCCCTCAGACGGTAGACTGGGTTAAACTGGATTTTTCTACCTTTTAATAACCATTGGAAAACAACAAGGAATTAATTGGTTTGGAAATGTGAACTGATGGAAAAAGTCAAGCTACAGAAAAGTTATTAACTATGCAACACTGAGAGTCCTTAAAACCATCAGTTAATGAAACAAAGAAAAGAATACATTGAGTGAGAATTGATTTAGAAGTGAAGAAGACAGATGAAAAAGGAATTGCACTATAATATGATGAAGAAAAGATTTCTCTCTTGGACACTCCAGTAGTCGCTGCTGTAGCTGTAATAGAGTGAGAATAGTCATCCAGAGAGCATCTCTGAGATAAAAAGACCCCCTTTACTGTGGTGCTGTGATGCTCCAGCATGCCCTCTGCTCAGGGCAGCTTCACCAGGCCGTACCACAGCTCAGCCATCGCGGTGCCATGGCATAAGATAATGAAAGGTTTCTCCTGGCACCTTCCCTGGTCATGTCCAGCCATGCAACCCCTCCCACACCCCTCCAGGCATTCAGGGGTGCCAGCAAGTGTGGGTGTGGGGTTCCCTGGTAGTGAGACAAGAAAGGTCTTTGAAATCTGTGCGTAAAAAATGCTGTGTAAGAATGAGGATTTATTTTTTTTTTTATTATCCTCAAGGGCAGAATTTGAAATAGCTGCTAGGAAGCGTTGCCTATTCCTGGTTTACATGAGATATCTTTAATCATATTCTACCCAGAGAAAGAAAGGACTGCAAGAGGCACTATAAAACCTCTTCCTTGCTTTCATCTTTGCTTTTTCACTCAGCCTTACATGAGAGAGAGGAATCCACAGCCAGACTGATTCTGGACTGACTAGGATTGTTCTAACACAAGGGGATAATTATAAGAGACACATTTCTACTGCAAATACCCCCAGGTTAAATTTTTTTATTTGAACAGATCTCTACTTTCACAGTGTAAATATTTTTACATGTTGCGTGTAGGGGGGGGAAATGATTGTTTTGGCTTAATTATGAATGTGCTTTAATGATATAATTTAAAAAAAGGTAGGCAGGTAAAACTTTTGGTCGAAGTATAATATGTTAAGTGCTGGAGCTTTGCATTAAACTTCCGTGTAAATAGAAATGGAAATAATGCTGAATAAAGCATAATGCTTTCATAATTGTGCTTTGTTTTTCAGAGTTTCTAAGGATCTTGTGGAACCAAGGAGGCGCGAAACTGAGGGTGCATCGCTCCACAAAGCACAGCATGGGATCTTTTAGGGATGTAAAGTAGTTTCTTATAGCATCCCTTTAAAAAGTTTCAGTACACAAAACAGATCCATGAAATGAAATGAAATAAATTTTAATAGTATATAGCCAAGAGTTTTTTTGGATCTCTGTACTGCAGGCAGTATTTATGTGTATGTAAAGGGAGGAAATGGAAGGAAGGTGACACTTGCAAAGCAAAGTAAGAGTGAGTTGTCTTATGCCTGGGTGAGAACAGGGACAGGCTTGTACCACGCTTGTCTACTCCCTTGACCTGTGAGTTGGATGCAGCCCCTGTATGGGCAGGTTGCTGATCTGATCAGAAATCACAGAAGTCAAATAGATTGTTCTATCAGGACATGTGCCAGGATAGTCTTTATGAACTTGATTGCAACGCTGTAGCCTTCTGTATCACAAAGCCCAGAAAAATGTAGTCACACAGGATTGAACACAAATCCCATCTGTGTGTGAAATGGAGTTCCCCTACTGCAAGATGCAAGAGCTGGAGAGAAGAGAACAGAATGACATTGGGTTGAAAATCTAAATTCTTCTCTCAGACCTGCATGACAAGAATGAAACCTTCTGATCCTTTAACTTCTCAACTTACAGAAGTAAGAGAAAAGCCCAGTTGGTGTGATCTCCTTTGTGCTCTTCAGTGTCACTGTTCCTTCTGCTGCCAGGGGGAGAAGAGACCAGCCTGCCACTGGGAGAGGTGAGCCAGCTTGTCCTACTGGAGTGCATCTTCCCTGTTACTGCAGGCTCCCTAAAGCATCTCCACACCTGTACCTTGCTGCAGCAGAAATATAGTTCACTGAGGTGTTCTGCATCACTCAGAAATGAGATCAGATTTTACTGTCCAGTACAGAACTGACATTTGGGTGGAATAGCAATTATATTAATTTGTAAGTTATGGCTTACTACTGTCATCTACACTATTGAGCAATGCAGGGAGAAGACCTATAGAGAGATGTTGTTGGTGCTGAGGATGAAAGGTTCACAGCCTGCATTTTAAGGGTTTTCCTCTGGACTAAGTCCTGTCTTAGCCCATTGGTGCCTGGAGGGCATGAGCTGACCTCTGGAGCACTTCTTCCACATCAACTTCATCCAAAAAGGAGCCCGTTTGTGCCCTCCGAGTTTGCTCTGCGTTGTGAACCAAGGTGTGGTAAGTCAATACAATTAGGAAACTTCCTTTTAAAGTTCATAGTCCAAACGAAAATACTAATATAGTCACCCATGGCCTGTGGGAAGCAATGTAATAAATGTGAGCTATTGCCCTTATGGCAGTCTAACTCCCTGTATTGCAAGGTGATACCTGACCCGTTCAAGTAGAGGAGCACAAACTCCCATATTTCTCTGAGTTAAGACAACTAGAAGGTGAACCCAAATGAGTTTGAAACTGATGAAAAGTATTTGCCAATAAGGTCAGCTCTTAATTTAGTCTATACTTGTCTTCCAAATGGGACAGAGATGCATTTCTCAAATCCTTAATGAAACATGAGTGCTTGTTTGTTCTTACCCTGCAGGAATAAAGAGCCAAAGGTAGAATTTCAGTAGCACTAGAAAGCTTTGCTGTGCAAAGTCTCGCCTTGTGCCTACCTAGACTGAAGAAAATTTTTCAATGTGAGCTGAATACTATTGACTTTCATTTACTTTAGAGAGAGATATTTTGGCTTTTATTTCTGAAATAGTTTCTCCTGGCCTACATTTAAAAACTTAGTGGTTAATTTTAAGGTTGTCAAAGCTGCTGAAAGGAGTGCTCACATAATACCTGCCCTTATGGAAGCTGGTAAATTAAACAGCATTGCGTATGGACTAAAGAAAATATAGTCGAGGTGAAAAAGAGCTTATAGGCAGATCTATTGGGAGAAAAACGTAACTGGATTCCAGTGTATCTTAATGGTTGTGGCACTTCCCTTTCTGCCCCACACCAAGAAGGCCCCAATCCAGTAGATCACTTAAGGCTGAGTAGTGCCTCGGAGTTCAATGGCACTACTTACACTGTGTAAAAATAAGCACACGTATAAGTGCTTTATTGGGTTAGAGCCAAACTGAGTAACACATACATAACACCATATTCGAATTCACTATATTCAGTTCTGATATTGGTATTGATCTGGAGTTAGAAGCCTTCGCTGAAGTAACTTTTAAGTTTCTTTTTTATAAACACAAAATGCATTTGATATAGTTGCTCCTTTCACTCAGAGATTTGAAAATACTTTAAAAATATGAATGTATTGATCTTTCACTATGGGGAGAGTGAGTAGTAGCAACCCTTAAAACAGATGAGGAATCTGAAAGTAGAAGAGTGAAGAAAAAAAAACCCACAACAACTGAATGGAATTGGAAAACAAATTTGTCTTGATTGTATTCCCATCTGCTTTGGGTTCAGTTTCATTAGCTTTCTTGAAAGGGAGTTTCTGTCATGAAAGTTTATGAAAGCACTGTTTTTTGGTAGGCATTCAAGAATAGTTGCAGAAATTTTATTTTGATTTTGTAACCTGGCTTCTCGTTCATCGACTTATGCATGCCCATTCTTCTTTACATACTATGAAAACATCTCGAGTTACCTGTACTGCTTAGCCGGATTAAAAGCTTCTAAATAAAACACTGAGCATATACTAGTTACTGAAATCTTTCACAGAAATAAATCCAAATAAACTGTGATCGGTTCATACCTAACACAGGAATGTATAGAGAGGCAGAAGTCTGCAAATATATGACTCACATTTTATTTACTATCTTTATTGCTACTGAACCAGTTTGAATTTAGAGAGGGAAGCATAAGAAAAACTGTTAGTAAAGATTAGTGCAGGATGGATACTTTTTTTGGGTCATGAATTATATCAAGGGAAGTTTTGTTTTTTTTTAAAAAAAGGGCAGAAAACCATTGAAATACCATTTGTACATATGTTAACTTGTGGAACTCATTGCACATGGGCAACATTAGAGTAACGTAACAAGGACTGTAAGATTCACTGGTTATATGTGGAAAGAACAGCTGCAGCCACTTTAAATAGGACAATAGTGTATGGGAAGAACAACAATGCTAACCGTTAAGCACTGGGCTTAGGAAGAAGATTCTCTCATAAGCAAGTTATTGCATAATTCTCTGTCATGGGAGTCTCACACCTTCCTCTGAAACATCTGGTGCTAGGAATGCAATAAAACACTAAATGAATTTCTGACCTGATGTGGCATGACAATCAATAAAATTCTTTTATTAGCTAGCTCTAGTTTTAAGAACTTGTCATAGTAACAGCACGCAGCTTTGCAGAATGCTAACTTGTGATCAAACATTCAATTTATTTTAAAAACTGAACCTTTCCTGCCTTATTGCACATTTCCTCAAGTCTGGGGAGATTAGCCCAGCATGCTGCACCCTCTACCACTAGAGAAAACAGTCTTTTGTGGTCGATTGTTTAACACCTAATGTATGCTGTGTAGGAAAACTGTAGTGGTACAAAGCAGCTGATAGGCAACCAAAGTTGCTTTAGACCAACTAGCTGACCTATGATTCAGGCACAGGGTCTTCAGCCATGCCTCTTTCCCCTAAACAATGTTCCACTGCAGTGTCTTCTCTGCCACCTGACAGACTCATGGTCCCTTCTAGCGTTAGATGACAAAATATAATAATTCCAGTAAATCCAGTCTGGGAATACAGTGTGCACCAGGACACAAAGTCAAAAGCTACTACACGTGCATCAGACGTGCGTCCAGTGTCTGCTAGGTGATGCCTGAATTTTTGGCATAGGACTGATGGCATGGTGCAGAAGGTTTGCAGCTGCCTTGTGCCCCCACCCTACCAGAAACACTGGACGCTGCTGGTGTGGTCAGGCTCAAAGAAAGTTGATGCTGCTGGAGAAAAGGCCAAGGCATCCTGAAATGTCCCTGTGGGTCTCAGGGGCAGTTCACGATGGGAATTCAAGGACTCTTTCATAAACATTGTATCACAGTGAGGTCTCATTAAAGTCAAGCACAATCTACCTGTTCATTTCAGTGAGATTAAAATTATACCAATCCTGAGTGCTTGAAAATGCCTAACTCTGAAATGATGCTCCTGGCGAGAAACCCTGAGGTGTGCAGTACTGTGAATGATTCCCACACTCCTTCAAAATGAAGCCATGCTGTAAAGCAATGCATTTTGATAGCATGGCTTACATCTCTCAGAGCAGCCTGAATGATTTTTCCCAAAGAGTGCAGCAAAGTGTTAATATGATAGCTCCGTGGGTTTGAATTATAAACATGTTTTAAGGCACACCAAGAGTATTGAATCAAATGTAAATATCTGTATGACTAAGGGAAACATTCTTATGCATCAGAAGGGTTTATTTTGTGCTGAGTAGCACAAAAAACTCAACATGATTTTAACAGCCATATTTTCATGCAAATGGACTGTAGCCAGTCTGAAGATACTCCAGGAGTCCCAAACTTTATGCACCACCTCTGAAGTCATGTTCATATAGAACACTATTTAATTTGTCATTAATTAGTGAATTGCTGTGTGAAAGCCAGCAAACTATCTTGGCTGAGTTGACCAGCACAAAGATTATTCTTCTGGAAATGAGTTGAAATTCTTACTGCTGGGTGATTTCCATGAAAATAGAACAGCCTTTTGTAGCTTTTATTTTAAAATAAGAATAAAATGATGCGAAAAGACAGCAAATAAAAGGGGTGAAAATTCCTAGCTAAAAGACATAGGCAAGAAAATCCCAACTTGTATGTCTGTCCTAGCAAGTTAGCAACTAAAAAAAGTTATTCCTTGCAAGGAACTACTTGAAGCTTGAATTTATTTGGGACTATTTAGAAGATACAACTAAGTGTAAATCCCTTCTCACTGCATCTCCAGGAAGTCAGGGTAGATTCTGTTGTATGAAATCTTTTCCTCTTTGAAAGTCAATGACTGGGGAGGGGGGTAATGGGGAGGGGGAGACTTGGCAGACTGCCACTATCTTCTTTCATTATTTCATATGCTACATGTACCATATAAATCTGCATTTGCTTGGTTTGCCATCCTGTATGTCAATGCAGGAATGATTGTTATTTTATTGTTATAAATAATATATGTGCATTCTGAGACATTTCAAATATTTAGCTCTCTTGAATTCTCACTTTTGCATACTTTCCCCTCCCTATACTCACCCCCTGCCTTCACGTCTGCTAGCAAGTCAAAATAAAAGTCTCCCCTATCTCTGTCTCCCATTGTTTTTCCCATGGTTGACTGAATGGTGTGCTAGGTTCAGTGAACTTGGTCTTGGCTAGTGCTCCACCCAGAAACAACCTTCTCTTGTATACGAATTATCATATGAAAGCTGCTAATGTCATTTTACTGCAGCTCTGCTTCATGTTTCAGAATTGTAAGTGGCATCGTGTAGTCCACATTTGCCCAGCTTCAGGGAATGACCCTTCTCCCTCTTCTCCCTTCCTTCTTTTTGCCCTACATTTCAGTGGAAAATATTGTCTCCTTCCTTTTATTTGCTAGATCAGTGCCTTCCCTTCAATAAATACTTGCTACTTCAGATATGGAAACAACTTTCATTCTGGGATTCTGATGCTGTTAGAAATATTATTGGATCATGTGGGACTTATCCTCTGAGGATGAAATTGGTTATTGCAGGCTGTTTTACAGCAGTGGAGGGAGCTGGTCTCTTGGAACTTCAGAATGGTGGGAGTCTCTACAGAGTTTTAAACAGAAAATTTTAAATTTCAGCATAGCACAACAGTAAAGGAGAGAGTCTAATATAGTATGAATTTTAAATGGTGT
This sequence comes from Sagittarius serpentarius, assembly GCA_034782735.1. Taxonomy (NCBI): domain Eukaryota; kingdom Metazoa; phylum Chordata; class Aves; order Accipitriformes; family Sagittariidae; genus Sagittarius; species Sagittarius serpentarius. Next base: position 43,870,106 of record JAVKLA010000001.1, on the reverse strand, counting down.
TGACTGACGTCACTAGCTAATGGTCTGCCTTCAGTCTGGTTATGTATAAATATAAAATATTTCCATATATTAAACATGTGCATGAGCATATATGAATATACTGTTGTGATTTTGAGATGCTAGTATCAACAATTGAATTTGTTCTTTACAACAGTGTTTGAGTGTCAACAGAGATTCTTTGTTGTCATTACAAGTTTAATAGCCACATAGCATAGGTACAAAATCTCACTCTCTGCCACCACTAAATGCAATTTGCATGCATATTAAAGCGTAAACCAGTTTTCTCATGTTGAAACAATAGCTTTACAAGAACAGGTATAATTTAAATGAGGAAGATATTTGCCCACACAGTCAGGTATGAGCGATTTTTCTTGGAATTAGTCAGAAAAGACAATACATATCAAAACTTTAAGGGTTCTTATTTTTTACCATGTTTATTCAAAAGAAATCCTTATAAGAAACTACAAATGCTAACGGCTGGTATTGTTCAGCTCAATAGCAGGAAATGCAACATGACTGCTTTTACTGGGTGCGTGGGAGAGAGGACACTTCTCTTCCTAAAAGAAATATTGTTTTTTCATTATTTTTGTGTTTGTTGTTCCCACAAAAATGGACCCAAGTGTTTTGAAAGGATTATAAATATGGTTGCAATTTGGCACTGTGAGCTGGTTGCAGCCGCTGTGTGTATGTGTCTCTCTCTGTGCTCGTGTGTGGAATTTGGCCAATTCGAACTCCGAGTTGGTCACAAGCAGCCAAATGGCTTTCAGTTTTCTTTTGTTGTAGCTGCATTCCCTACAGGGTAAAACCTTTCAGGCTCTACTTCAAGGTACAATATGCTCCTCTGAGAAGATAAAGTGTTAAAATGCAGTGTCTGCTTGTGAAAATTCAAACTTTGCGAAGTTACGCTCTTTTTGTCTCCAAGAAATAACAGTTCCATCCTTCCAGGACTCAGTTAAGCCAAGACACATGCTAATTTTCTTTTAACTTTGGAGTTCTGATGGCCTTAAGGAAATATGTGTTTAAGAGAAAAATGGAATCTGCTGCACCGTGAAGGAGTCGAGGTGTCTGGTGTGATTAATCTGGAAAGGTGGTCTTCACTAGCATTTGGAGTGATTAGGTGTGAGAGCACAGTCTAGCATTTGGGTTTATGCATCATCACAGCTTATTTTAAATATTATGAGACAGCTGGAACAGGAAAACCATCTATCGTTTATCACAGAACTGCATCTTTTATTATTTGGCTGCATAAATATCTGAGATGTGATAGGCTCAGTCATGAGAGAGGTGGGCCATCTTCCCTAGCCAACCAAGCACTGTCCATTCCTGCTGGTGTCAGGCAGAGTTGAGGTTACAATGCCAAACAGATTCTTAAGACAGCAAACAAAACTGTCAGACTATATTGAGATCCTGATGGAGCCTGAAGGCCAGTACGAACTGCAGGTTTATGTAAGCAGCTGCCTCTCCTGTTTTCCAAATCTTTAATAATGTGCTCTTTGCCAGGGTATCTGGACGTTCATCTTTCTCTTACATTCTAGGTTGTTGCAGTTACTAAAGAAAATGTATATTATCACTTGGAATGAAATATATATACACATACAGAATGAATATATGGAGTGAAATATCTGTATGAGTACATAGCACATACTGAAACAAACAAGCTAAAAGGAATGTTTTGAGACATTTGACAGTGTTAATATTGATTACTAAATAGATTAAGAGACATCCACAAGAGGTTTTGTCAGGAGATCAAACTTTACCTGTGTGACAGTGTTAATAGTATGAGACCCGAACATTTATCAACAAAACAATTTCAGCTGCTTGGCAAAAAGCATTGCATCTCTGAAGTGGTTTATCATACAGCTTCTTCCACCTAACAAATCATGGTGTTATACACTTAAACTTGCTCATGTCAAGGAGAAGAATGTTTCCAGCAGGAGGCTGTATCAGTAAGGTTCTTGATTAAGGAATTCTTCAAAGATATTTTTTATTTAGTGTGCATAATTATCATATTAGTGACAGAAAGGTGGCAACAAGAATGTTAGAACCAGCTGGGTTAGATTGGTGGTCCATCTGGCCCATCTTGTCTCATGCAGTAAATGACCGTACTAGGATTTACATGGGAATATAAAACCTCAGCATAGAAGATTTCTTTTGATACATATTCTTCCAACTGTAAGTGTTCCATTATTTCTCCAGGAGAGGTATGAATTTGAGACCTGAAGAAAATCACTGTCTATGCAAAACAAAACCCCGTAAGACTCCTAAGACTAATGTATGCAGAATAGCCATTCCAGGTACATCTGAAGAGTTGGTTCAGGTGTATGTCAATATCAATGGTGAACATAGAATCACAGAATCATAGAATGGCTTGGGTTGGAAGGGACCTTAAAGATCATCTAGTCCAACCCCCCTGCCATGGACCACCCACTAGATAAGGCTGCCCAGGGAACATCTTTAGGTTTGATCAATGTGAGGATTAGTTGAAGCTTTTGTCCTAACCTTCTGTCCCAGCCCACAGCTCTTCTTTTCAGTCTACATGGTAACATCTGTGTTAATAATAAAGAAACTCTTCATTTTCCAGAAATCTTGTTGATGTCACTCCATGGAGATTCCAGTGGAATAAACCAAAATTCAACATCTGCAAAATAATTAGTGTATGACCCTTAATGGGGGGAGTGCTTAGGAAGCAGTACATTTGCATTCTGGCCCACATCCAGTAGGTTTCCTTCCAATTAGAAAAGAGCAGAAGGAACTTTCCCCTTACTGTTATCTCCTGATTCAAGTGTGAGAAAAAAACAATTACTCCTAGAAAGTGCTGTAAATACAACATAAAAAGGGAACCAGCATCTCAGCAAAGGCATAAAGTGAGCAGGGAAAAGGATCAAGAAAGGTGCAGGTAATTTGGATAGATAGCTGGCTGATGGACACAACTGAACTGCCAGACCTTTAGAGCTGTATCATGAAAGTGATGATTGTTTGTTGCTTTTGCCAAAATACAGCTTGTAATTCTTATCTAGCCTTCAGCTCAAGACGTAGGAGCTAAAAGCCAGACTGTGACTGACTTGTGCGTTACTGGCGTTACTGAGTTGGAGACCAGTTGCTCAGAACTCATTCTCTAATATAAGATCAGATGTTTCAGCTCCATCCAGTCAGAGAAAGGGCAGCTTGTTCGCATTCCAAGCACTCAAATATTTTAAGGATTCTGGAAAAACTGAACGTTCCAAAGCTCCAAAAATGCATCAAATGTGCCTTATAAAATTGCCTCTAACTTTATACTTACCAGAGTTTTCACATGACCTGGACCTGTACGGATTATTGGAGTAAATAATGAAAATATAAGTGACCCGGAATGTAATTTATCTTCGTATATGTACTACTGTTTGATGATGGTGTCTTACTGATAAACGGGAATATGAAGAGGTAATATCTCCCTGATATTTCCCCAGACAGAAAAGGCTGGAGCAACAGGCTTGGATTTTGAAGTATCAAAATTGTTGGCATGTTGAAATGACATTTTTGTTATGATAAAGAGGTCAGCATTTTTTTATTTATTCTAACATTGTCAAAACATTATGTTTTAGAACTTTTTGGTAAAATTCTCCTATTTCATCTTTCTGCCCAAAACTGAATTTCAAAAGATTTTGAAATATTTTTGTTTTCTACAAGATGGATATCCTCCTTTTGAGCTGTCCTAGTCTGTACATTTTACTTTACAGTTTAACTGATCTGTATCCTACAGAAGGGCTCTTCACTGAAAATTAATGCCGGGTCCATTGGTTATATAATAAACGCCAACAGCTGTCAAAAGCAGAGTGAAGCAAAAGGGGGAAAAAAGACAGTAATTGTCTTATAAGAGTGCCTCATGGTAATTCAAGAAACATTCTGCAAATTCCACCTCAGTGGGGTATGAAATAAAACCCACATTATGATGGATTGGGAAAACCTGGGGTGGCCCAAAGCTACTTTATCTAGGGTGATTTCTTCCTCTTTATTTTTATTTTCTGATAGCTTCCCTAACTCTAACAAGAGTAGAAAAAAATTGGAGACAGGAAAATCTATGACCATGGTAAAGAAAAAAAAGGAGAAAATATCTTTTGCAATATCAGATAATCTTGAAATACAATAATGTATCTTGCAAACTGGTGAGATCTATAGCAGGCTTATAACTGATCAATTTTCCACCCAGGTTTACAAGAAAAATAAAGACCACTATAGTTCATAAATCAACATTTCTTAACGTACTTACATGTTTTCTCTCTCCTGAAGGTTAGTGATTTTAAAAGGAAGCTATAAAAATGAACACATTCAATGAAACTGAGGCATACTAGCAAAGGAGTATTAGCAGGAGCATGTATATATAAAGAGATAATATATATGTACTATATACTAGGTAACTATAATTAGGTTGGGAATTGCATTATATAACAAATGGCCATTGATGTCTATAAAACAGCAAAGTGTTTTGATCCCAAGTTTTTTGACACTCATTGACAGTTTTATTTTTATAGAGGTCTGAATGCACCTAAGCCTTAGAGAATAGGTTTACTTTTCTGTTTTGAACTGGCCACCATGGAGAGTTTTCTCTGAATTTACACTGAAGTAAAAATATTGGAGGGACATAGATATCTATGAGGATTCCATAAGCAGCAATAGTGACTCTGCAGTACTAGCTGTATGTATTTCTGACCAAGGTGTTACAAATCACTGGACTAAGTCAATGGTTTGTTCTCTCTTTGGGAGAACGGAACACCTCAGGTCTTTAAAGACATAACTAGGTGTGTTCCCCAACATTTTCCCTGTCGTTTCAGTGGGGCTGCCAGGAGAATTAGGAGGCTCCATGGCTTTACTGGGGCAATATGAAACATAGCTCTATAACTGCTCTACCTGAAGCACCCACAGGTGTGCAGCTATCCCAAGTGTACCCTTTTCACCTCCCTCCTTACAGAAGACTAGGACTATATCTATAATCTTTGGGATTCAAAGTTTAGTGGGAAATACATCATCCTCAGTCTGGGGGTGAAGGTGAGACTGCAACATGTCTGTGTGGTTATTGCGCAGTGCTCTTTGCTGAAGGTCAGTGCTGAAGCTCCTAGTTTGCAGTAGCTGCAGCAGTGCCTGGTTTCACAGTAGGTCATAAATTCCTGTCTGAGGTCCTCAAGGCTCACCACGCAGCTTAGCTGGGGGTCTAAAGCAGCAGGAGCTTGATTTGCCATCATTCAGCAAGGCAGAGCCATGTGTAAACCCATATCTGTCCACTTGCTCATATTGCCTCCTCTGTTTGGCTTTGCATTTTTGTTCCCTTCATTGTATAGAAGCGTTAACAGTTGTAGAGACACCAGCCAGTCATGGTCATCTGTGTGCTGCATGCACGAAGAGGTTTCAAGAAAAAATTTGGTAAGTAAAATGCACTTGTAAGCTTGGGCTCCATACTGTTATATGTAAATTTTAGGTTCCTGGCACTGCAATACCTGGCATTCGAATCTCTGTATTTGTGTTTTCTGTATTAATTTAGACACTTAAGTAACACCTGAGCTAAATTTTTTCTTTCAGCCCCCCAAAACATTGCCGACTTAGGATCAGCACTCAGTCACCCTGAGCCTGCTTCTGTCCTCCTTTCTTATAATCCTACTTCCTCTGGGTTTTCTTTCACATTGTAAAAATTCCCCTGCATGTCTGTTCAGCTAATTTGCTAAGGTTTTCTCCTGAGTTCCCAGGGACCCCACCTCCCATTCATACTCAGCAAGCTCTGACCCCCTAACTCCATTATACACCCTACATTAAAAGAAAAAAACCCCTACTCTTCAGCTTGCTGACAGTCTGTCACGAACCCTAGATGTGCTCTTTCCCTCCTGCAGAAAGGGCCAGGCCACTAGTATTTTTGTGATGATCCGGATGCCCTGTACTGTCCCCCAGTGAGTGCTGGAAGCCACGATGAGCTGCCAAGGCTTTAAGGGAGACAAATTTCTGGATTCCCGAGCAGCTCACTGCCTGGGTTGGTTGCTCTCTATGTTGCACCTGAAGTTTGAAGAGAAAATTGTCTTTTCACATGAGAAGAAAATATACCTGACAGTTTTGAATACTGAAGGATAGCTGCAGCTGAGCAGTGCAACTGAGGTAGCTTTGTGAAGTTGCTTTGCAGTATTGACAGCCAGTCAGTCTAGTTGCTTAATCCAAATACTTTTACAGTTAAAATACATTGCCAGGAAAAGGAAATCAGCTCTTGAGGTGCATTATCTCCTTTCAAGACTGTCCTGGGGGCACTTACTCATTATCCTGGAATAAAACAAATGAAAGATTTCTTTTAAAAAATATTGTTCAATCCATTTAGAATCCCTGGAGCTGAGTATTCTACATTTTTGTGGCTTGATAAAATAAAACCAGCAATTAGTTTACATGTATTTATCGTTTATGGTTCTTTCCTTCTCTTTGCAGCTCATTTTGAATACTATAAGCCTGACAGATTAACTTTCCTATTACAAAAATTAGTATTTCCTGGAACTATGAATGAAATAGGAGTACATGTGTTCACTGTGACTGATGGAGGGAAATCTCATTCTGCTAGATAGTATTTTAGGCTGCTTCTCTCACAAAAAAAAAAAAAAAAAGCTGTAGACAAATATTCATGTGTGTATTTGCTTGTGTGTATGTATGCCATTTCTTCGACAGTTTTTGAATCTGACCCATTTTAACTAAATCTGAGAGGGGATAAATCTTCATGAAGGTCAGTGAAAACATGTAGCATGATAGGGAAAAAATACCCCACGAAGGCACTGGTAGGGAGAATGGCTGCAGGTGGGCTGCAGCACACCAGAGAACCCAAAGAGGGCAGAGACTTACAAAAACCTCATCCTGGGAGAAGTGCCATCGGACCTCATGACAAACCAGGAGACAGAAAATCTCTACCATTTGCTTTATCCAAGCTTATGGGACTCCTTGCTTTAGAGCCTATGAGAGGCTGGTTAAAAATCTGATTATGGTAGATTGTGAGGGCGGTGAGGCACTGGCACAGGTTGCCCAGAGAAGCTGTGGATGCCCCATCCCTGGAAGTGCTCAAGGCCAGGTTGGATGGGGCTTTCAGCAACCTGGTACAGTGGAAGGTGTCCCTGCCCATGGCAGGGGGGTTGGAACTAGATGGTCTTTAAGGTTCCTTCCAACCCAAACCATTCTATGATTCTATGTTGATTTGCGTTTTCTCCGTTTTAAAGTTTTCCTTAGCCCTGATCTTGGGCTATCAGATGATTGCTGGCAATGCTAGTGACTGCATAGCCAGATATGTCACAGAGCAACACTGAACAACACAAAGAATATTTGAAAAGCTTTTTTTTTTTCCCCTCCCCAGAGGACAATCAGTGCTATAAATTGGATCTAGCTTAGGAAGTCACCATGCAGGAAAATGGTATTAGAAATTTTGTCTGCTGTTTTAAAACGACTGGAATTTTTTCAGTTCCTTGGCATTTCACTCTTCTTTGTATCTCTGCTTTGTACATGGGGGATGGTGTTCAGTCAAAGAATTACAAAGCCCAGGGCATAAAGTCAGTGTAGTCTTGAAGTCTCTTTTTCACTGACTAGGTATCCGTGCCTGCTATACAGAGCTCTTACAGGCTTATTTCTGGCACAGCCCAGGAGAGTTGTACCTAAAGGTGAATCTGCAGGGTGTGCAGGTTGACTGCTTCCTTCTTCAGACTGTGATTCTGCATCTCGTGACATGAACTATAAAGCTGTCTAAAAAGGTAGTTGCTAAAAATTGGTGGAAACTCAACCATTTGACCCGCTTTGGCTGAAATGTTTATACCTGCAGGGTTTCAGTGTTTCTTTCAGCAAGAGTAACAGTTTTCCCTTTAAAAATGTCAGTCAAAAACCCATCTCATTTTGATAGAAATCATCAGTAAACAAAATTAATTTGTGATTTTTACAGACTCTTTTGACTAGGAAATTTTCTTCTATGATCAGAAATTTTAAGGCCAGAAAATACCGTTATGGCAGTCCTTTTAAGTAACAGAAGTGACAGAACCAGAGATGGTTCCCATCCTGCAGGCTGCGTTTTCACTTTGCATGCATTTTTCCTGTGAAGAACAGAATAATCTCAAAACCTAGAATGTCTGTTGCATCTTTCTGGTATTACACCTGCTCTTAAGCTTTTCTATAATGTAATCTTTGATCTGCTCTGGTTTTGCTGAGGATTTCATGTCCTGAACCTATCCTGCTTGTGAACCTTTTAATTTGCAAAAAAGTAGCAAATTTTAACCTTTTTTTCAGGACGATTTTCTGTAAGTCTTGCTCTAAGCATTCTATTGCTGTTAGTGATAATTTTGGTTTATCTTAATGGCATTGAATCTTCTGTATTTTGTCCTTTTCACACAAATAATTTTCACCTGAGACAAAAGAACAGCTGCTTCTGGAGAACAGTATAGCTGTGGAGGTGCCAGAGAACTGCCTGGGTTATCCGCACAGGTTATGTGAGCAGATACATGGCACTCCCCATTCTAGCTCTGGCGGGCAGTGCCAGCCGGTTTGCAAATTGTAACGTTTTCCTCTAGGACTTGTCCACTGCTCTTCCTACTTTGCTTTAGGTTGAATTTCAGGGGGGAAAAGGGAAAGAGCACACACGTGTTGGGTGAGCCAGTGCATGTGGAGCACTCCAGTTTGCACGTGAAGCGAACTGGAAGGGTGTTGCTCTGAGCTGAGTGGAGAGGTGGGCTGCGTGGGCACGCAGCTGCGAATGCGCTGTGTGGTGTGGGAGCCTGCGCGCACCATGCAGAGCTGTGCCTGGAGGTCTTCAGCCTCCCGTCCCACAGTAAAACTGCAGCTGATGCGGGTCCAGGGTACAAACACTGCTTGAGCTGATAGTTCTGGGCCTTGGTGAACAGTAAAATTTGCATTCCCTTCTTGGACAGTGTAGTAGATAACTTTCCCACTGAATGTGCCTGGGCTATTTTCATTTTGTTATTGCCATCCTTACAAATTTACTGTTTGCCGTTTTGTTTGCACTAGCAAGTTTGACCATAAAAATATCCAAAGCCTTTGTAGCTTGTTTTACAGAGGATTATTTCAGGCCTAGATATAATATTTGGGATCTGCAGCGAGAGATAGGGCTTTCAAGAGGCATCCTGACACTGACTTGGCATTCATGTCCCACCTGCTGAATGCCAGTGGGATCCTGTCCATTGCTTTTACAGGCTTTGGATCTCACCCAGGGCATTCTCAAAGATGGGTGGGAATGGGGAGCGTGGGCTAGATTAGGAATACACAAACAGTTTTGAGAGGTCTTCTTTTTAATCAAAATTTGATTTTTGTCAACATTTTCTAAACAACAACTGCTGTGGAAATTAGAGAGTTTATATTGTCCTGTACAGTAATTTCTGCTACATTCCCATATTCAATTTTCATACCATAATGTCTCCTAAATAATTTTAAAGTTTCATCATAAACCTTACCAATCATCAGAAAATTTAAAGAGGTATTTTCTTTAAGAGTTTACTTTGTATTACATTAATTTCCTTTAAAATTTAGGATACATGTTTCTAAGACCTTTATTTCATAGCACTGTGATGGTTACTATCTGTTGCTGTCTTACCTTGCTTTGATGTTGGACTTTTGTAGCAGTTTTTAATGTTTTTCTTCCACTTTACGCAGAATCAAAACCTCAGTGTCTATTTTTCTTTGCCCAAGTTCGTTTCTAAATTGCAGCAAAACAGCTTTATCTTTTCCTTCTCGTGCAGTGTGTATGTTCAAAGACTGGTGTGTGTTTTGCTAAAATTTCCTAGCAAACTAGAACACAGGTATTTTTTACCCATTTTGACCATCTCCTTAATCTGCTGCTGCTTATTTTCACTGAAAGCACAGTCCTTCTCTCTAACAAAACATATATTCATATGCATCCTACTTACTCTACTGATCACCTTAGGTGCTTACCAACATTTGCTCCTGCTGTCATTTCCTTGCTGACATAACCAGGAAGAAATCCCTCTGCCAGGTCCCTTGTGGCTCCGTGGGCCGTGTGCGGCTCTGCAAGGTGGACTTCCTAACTACCAGAAAGATTAAAATCAGCATCTGCTTCTTAAGGGATGTTGTATTCCTGTTGTAGGTTTTACCCTGGTGAGTACTCCAAGTCAAACAATACTGTGTTTGTGAATTGTTGTCTTGCTTGCAGCCTTATTTCTCATTCTTGGCTTGTGTCCTAGAACAGGATCCAGAGCAGTTACGGACTGCAGCGATACAAAAGAAAACACACCACAAAAGAAATATTTGCACAATCTGCTTGCAGGCACACTGCTCCTGTTGTGTGTTTTTGCTGAGCTGGCCCCCAAAATACAGGTAATTTAAATCCCCCAGGATTAAAAGTAAAAAACAAACAACCAAACAGAAAGTTGAACTCCTTATAATCTCTTCCTGTTTGGAGAAAGAGGAAACAGAAAGGAAAAATCTCTTAGGTATTCACTTTAAGTGCTCTTGAGTCTAAGAACCATGACTGAGAAGCACCTAAAAATCCTTAAAGCCCTTAATGTCTCCTCAAACTGCAGTGTTAGTAAAACTGCCCAGCACTCGTCTTACCTTCTTACCTCCTCTCAAGAGGACACCAGACCTCTGCTCAAGGGAGATCACTGCTTGCAAGTGAGGTAACCTTCTCTCAGATTTGTGCCTGAAATGACCTTGAGGATTTAGTCGTAAACCCCGTTTCTGGTACTCTTTACTGAACCTCGGAAACCGCAGCAGCAATCCAGGCAGGAGCCTCTTCCTAGGGCTACTGATGGATTTCCTAAGTTAGAAATGATACACTGGACTTCCAAATAAAAGAAAATTAACTGGGCTTCCTAGAAATCGGGATGGTTCTCCCATGGAAAGACAGAAGGGTTTATCAGCTCCCTGGGCAGTGTATCCCCTCCTGTCCTACCACTGCAGAAGGAAAAAAAGAAAGGAAAGTATAGCCCCACTGAAGACAAGCAGAGTTTTGTTTAGAGATGGTCTTCAGGAGATGCCAAAGGGAAGTAACAGTGCTATCTAGTTATCAACAGAAAATTGAAAGAGAGAAGAAATATAGGTATTGTTATTATTATCCTATTTTAAGTAACCACAAAACCAGCTAGAAATGAGACTAAGAACAATGTGCAGAGGAGATGGAAACAGAAGTTGCACAGAATTTTTTTTGGGGGGGGGATAACTGAAAGCTGTAAGAAACTGCATCTCAAGACAAAGGCATGCATAGAGAGGCGAGAAATTACAGCAAAGTTAAAAGATACATTAAGAAAACTAAGGAAAAATGCAGAAACTGAAATGTACCAAAGAGAAAAGGCAGACAGCAAAAATAGGATAGACAGCTTAAAAGAAGGAAAAGCATGAAATAAAAGGAGGTGAGATACAGATTGAATGACTGGCTATTCAGGCACTCAGTTTGATGCCACCTTTTCTTTGCCATTAGTGTAAATATAGCGGCCTTCACTTACACATACGTCTCTGGACAGATGACATTCAACCCTGGCAAGTTCTGTGTACGAGGATTTTCTGAACGGGGAAGAGCCAGTGTCTCAGGTTTAAGCTACTCCCACTTACCTCTCTGCTTAGGTCATGTGCAGTGAACAAGAACAGGGCAGGGTTTTGTACTATATTTCTGCAATGCGATTATCTTTGCTACTCCAAATGGGATAGATGATACAAATCTTAATCAGAATGTAAAAGAGAGATTACGGTAGTTTCAGGCTTCCTCCCTGACCCCTAAAACTCATGCGTCAAACAGAGGCCAAAGTGGGACAGCCAGTATTAAAAACAGGTATGTTTTTTGTATGCTAGGATTCAGGAATGATGCTGTGTTTTCACTGTGCAGCTGATCGCTTCTCTGCCATCAGCTCTTGCCTCATCACTGGGGGTTTGGTGGATGAATGCAAGCCTGTTTTCTCTGTTTCCAGCCCCAGTCCTGTGCTTGGGCAGGACACTGTGTTGCTCAAAACATTTGCCCGGGGTCAGCAGCGATTCCCTGCTCTGCTGCCAACTGCCCGTGCAACCGCAGACAAATCCCTTTGCCTCTCTGGGTCTCAGGTCTGAGGCAAGCACATCCAGCTGGCTGCTATGGGAGCTACGGGAGCAAATGCTTCTTGAATAACGGGCTAGGGGGAGTCAAGTGCATTTAGCCTCACCCAGCTGAGACCTCTCAGCCCCCAGTGGCACCTGAAGGTGTTGAGGCAAGTGAAAAGGTGGCGGCAAAGGCTGATTTTCAGCTACGGAAATGTCAGGGCCAAGGACTTGGGGCTAGAGGAGCCCACTTGGATGCACAGCTGTGCAAACCGCTTCACTGACCTTTGCAACGTCCCTCGCTGTGCATTCGCCTTTCCCCGGCTCAGCCGCATCTCTGTTGTTCCAGCAACGCCTCTACTTAACTGGGCCTGGTGCTTTGTTAGGTCTCTCCTTGGCACCAGCACCAGAGACACTTCGCTTCCCTCTTATCTGGCCTCCTTGCTTCACCTTTTCTCTCTTGCCTGCATTATTATACCACAGATATATTACCCTGGGATCAAAACAGTCCCTCTCCACACATATGTAAATTCTAAATTACCTCATCGTTAATCTAGGAAACAGGCAGGTTTCCATATTAGCTGGCAATCTGTTCCTCTACAGCGTTGTGGTTCGAAGAGGAGCCCATCGCCCTTGGCGAGGCAGCGCTTACCGGCCCCCCGGTCAGGGAGTCCTGCCTGGTGCCAGATGCCCGTTTGCTGGCGGCTGTCCCAATCCCGGTGTACCCGGGTGCCGGTCCTCCTGCACATTCACAGGTGACCAACACAGGTTACTGCCATTTAGAGAGGTGTGGGGGGGAAACTTTGTAAAATCACCTCCTCTGGGCACTGCAGTTTTACCTGGTTACCCTGGTTATCTGCTTTCAGATGTCTTCTGCCACTGAAAGTTTTACAGTAAGTAAACTGGGTGCACTGCTGTGGTATGGTCATTAAGTTCATCCTATTTGTGTCCTCCTGTAACAGCAGGCTGTCAATTAAACTGATTGTTCACATGCATTTTCATGTGCTGCTTGCTTATATATTAGTGCAGCTAACAGGAGAACATGAGAAGCATGTGCTCAGTGACAAACTGAAATACAAGGGAATAAATTAGCATCTTCCTTTAAAAAAAGCTTGCTTTATTAACATGTGTTTTGTTCAAAACTGAATGGAGAAATTCAGGCATTCACGTAAAATGTAAGCGATTTAATTATCTTCAATGTTCCTTGATAGAAATTGAGAAACTGGTATTGTTTTCACTGTATTTCACAACTGGTTGCCTTGAAAAACTGCTTACTGGTATATAATGTTTACTATTAACTGAGAAAATTATCTGGCACCTGCATACAGAGTACCGAAAGGGTGTTTATTGTCTTCTTGCTGTCTTCCCTACGATTTAAAAAGGCATGAACGAAACAGGCTGAGTAATGGCTGTCAAGGTGCTGTTTTAATTTTCAGCCACTAGTGAGTGCTCTTGAATAGTTTTTCAAGGCAGAGAGTCCTTGAACCCCTCTGAACTGCAAAGTCTGAATCTCTGGGTAAATTTCTTGGAAGCAGGAGAAAGAATGCGATTTTTAAGGGGGGGAATGCGGTGCCACCGGTGTGGAGGCGACTTCCCCAAATGGGGCGAGAAACGGGGCTGCAGCAGCAGATGGACTGGCAGGGACTTGGCTTTATTAGTGAATGGGATTAAAAATAAAATAACAGCGCTGACAATCTCTGCGGCTCGCAGTCACTTTTATTTCTGTCCACTGGTAATCCTGCTTTAAAATATCTGCAGCTTTGTCAGGAGTTCCTATTTTAGCGTGCTTGTACCTGCTGTTACTTGTTTTGTCTTGTGTGCCTGTGCGTGCTAGCTTGCAGATTTAGACGCTTATGCAGGCTAAATAAACAGCAAATGCTGGGTGTTAGCCTGGGCTGAAGTCTGAGCCTTGTGCAAATAAATGTGGTTATAGTTGGCTGAAAAGGTAATGATTTATTTAGATTTGGAAGAAACAAGCTGTAAATTATGGACACACACAACTAAAGTTTTTGATGTGCAACTTCACCAAGTGAATATTTTTACATTGACTGAGGCTTGATACTGTCCTAACAACAAAATGAAGACTTTGTATTTATACGCTTGGACAGAGGCTGAGATGTTAATTAATTGAAGAGAGACAATGGAAACCTCTAGCAGTATGTGATAATGTTTGTGCACCCAGCAATGGCAGTTTAGAAGATGCATGAAGCCTCTCTGGATGTGCTAAACTGTTCCTTCTCTTATGGGATAAAAAAGTCTGAAACTGAGTGGTTCAGATATCCAAGTTACTTTAAAAATTCAGCTTAAAAGGAACAAGCTCTATTGCTTTTGATTCTTAGTTAGTCATCACCAGTTAACTTCAGCACTCATTTTCCCCTACCCCCTCACCCTGCACAATTCATACTCATTGTAATTAATTTTATGGCCTTTTTAGCAAAGGGAGACCTCTACATTTTATGCTACATTGCACAAGCAATTGAAAGTTGCAGATGAAAAAAACCTAAGCACCAAATGTTTAGCAGGTTTTTATTCTATTTTAAATGAGCAACCTATTTAAATCAATTATCAGCTTAAAATGAGCAGCCTGATCTAATTAGTGTTAGCCCCTGGTGGGTTAATGAATGAAAGGGAGGTGCTGGGCAGATGTGCTTTCCCCCAGGATATTCTTCTACTGACCACATTGACACAGAATCTTTCTAGGTGGGAGAATTTTATCAAACAAAATTGCTGAAAACAAGAATTATAAGATGTAGAATTATTAATTCTATTAGCAGAACAATGTGTTATATGGCTTTGGGGTCTTCGCTTTAGTGTGTGTGGGGGGGTTCCAGACTTTTTAAGACAGGGTTTGTTACTGTGAGATAAGTCATTACAAATCCCAAATAAATTACTTTTAGAATTAGCATATGAATTCTTTTCTGTAAGACACAAGAATTAAACATACTTACGGAAAATGCCAAGTTAAATCTTAAAAAAACTTGGGCAATAAGCATAGATCAGCTCATACCCATCCTTCCTGTTCCTCTCTCCTGATTCCCAGTTCCCCATGTACTTAAACATAACGTCCTCTGAGCTTTATTATGTAGCCAATTAGTAAGTTTAATATAGTACATGCAAGTATAAAATATGATAAGTATCATTAAGTGTGACAAAGGGAGAAAATGATGTTGTTAATGAATGGTCTTATTTTCTTATCCCTTTGATGCATTTGCTGACTGCTCCACTGTGAGTGCACAGATGTTTGCATTTTTGGAAGATGACATTTCTGGAACTAAATGCTAAGTTGCTAGTAAATATTACAATTTGTTACTGTGCAGGACTTCTAGGTTTCTTATTCTGGATGTGACTTTTAAAGCAGGTCCCACTGCTTTCCCCTCTTTCCCTATGTTTTCTCCTGCCCATGTGGGTCCATAAGGATGCGTGGGTCACAGCGTGAACTGCGAGGTACCCCCAGGAGCCCGTCTACTGCTCTCTCCACCGGGGATTGTATCCTCCTCCATGAAGACTGACTGGTGGGTTGCCTTTGACTTTTACAGATGTAATACTGGTTTTCCAGATTCCTATCAGTCCATTCAGAAATACATTTATATAGACATGAGAGACTGTAAAATTCACAAATATTCTCAAACGGCAATGAAAATATATTGACATGCTGACACTTAAGTGTTATTCCTGGATCCTCATCCTCTGCAAGATGAATAATCAAGGCTTCTTAAATTTCTCTGTTTAACTGGGACAAATAAACAGGTATTGATGAATTATAACACTGTTGAACAAACTCTGGAGTGTTTGATGGTAGAAAGTCTGCTTTAAATGTAGAAAAACTCCCTTGTTGCTGTTTTGAGACTTTTTGAATATTTTGGAACAGTCCACACACCATATGAAGTGCAGTGGTCTGACGGTTACGGGCCACTGAGGCTTCAGCAAAATATACAGATTTATTAGAGAACTTTTTTCATTGCTTTGCTCAGTGGTATGCACACATGTCTGTCAGCAAAGGTCAAAAGTATTTTTAAAAGATAGGTGTGAATATGTCCTTTTAAAATCCCCAAATAAGTGCATCAGCAGATGTGTTAAAAAGCGACTATGTAGAAGCAACTGCTGACTCACTTGCTCTTCCTGGGTTTTCTATTTCTTTTTTACTTCCATATTATAGGCGCTTTTCTGAAATTTCAAACCTTATGCCTTTGTAATTACAAGGTGAATGTTTTCATTAGTACAGAAGGGCTTGTAAACAGACCAAACACACATAATTACACAATCTGGATGTTTTGATGTGGAAGGTTTAAAACATTTGCTAAGTGACATTGGCATGCTTTGAAAAGGCAAATAAACTGCAGAGTGTTGTCATTTGAAAAGTACATGAGAAGTATGTTTTGGTTTTTTTAAACCAAATGTTATCTTCAAGTTTTTTGAGGAGAGTATCTACTGCTTTTGGGGAGAGAAACCAAGAAAAATAACTTCTGAGGCTTTTTTTTTTCTCCTTTTGAAAGTGAAATTAGAACCTGATAGATAATCATAGTTTCACCATGAGTTATTACAATGATTTATTCAATTAACCTCATGAATATAAGCCCTATCATTAAATAAGCTAAATCTGAGTGCAACAATTACAACTTTTGCTAACTGGAAGCAGTGTAAGTATTAAGTGTTTAAATATACCAATATTGGAGCATGATAATTTTTAAACATAATTACCTCTTTTATTATATTTTGATTAGATTAAAATTAATGCATTATTAAGCCATGATATGTTCTACCATCTAGACCTCTGTATAGACAAAGATAGGAGTTCCCCCCCGCACACACCCTTTTCTCAGGTCTAAATTAATTAAATTCCCTTTAATTATAATTTACTAAAAAGCTCCACTTTTACCACTATTATGTCTTCTGAACTTTGAAATTCAAAAAAAAAAAAGAAACCAAACCCTTAAAATGGTCTTTTGCAGGAGAACTGAACTGTCAGCGAATTCAGGCAAAATTAATTATTTCAGCTTGATAAACCTTTTCATCTATTTGACTCCTTATACAGAAAAGCCAATTAATAATGTCAAACATGCTTTGCCTCCAGGGACCAGTGGGTTGTAATGAGTGTGTTTACTGCGGAGTGGCTATAGCAGAAAGAGCCGCGTGTAGCGGCGCTCTAATCGCGCCACACCTGTCAAGCTGAGTCTCATTATCTGTGTACCAAGGGCAAACCTCATTTTGTCAGGAGTGGTTTTCGAAGAACTAACAACTGCCTGGGGAAGCATACAGGACTGTCGGCCAGTAGACGAGTCACTTAATTACCAATCAGAGCAGCAGAAGTGAATTCCTAATGTTCTTTAGTACCGACCCAGCTAATCACCAGGATGTGCATCTCACCTTATCAGGGTGCCCGGACCAACCATTCATTTTCAGCGTGAAGCTAATTCGCCGCTTTTCCCTATGTTCTAATAGGCTAGGATGGATGATGTCGCTCGGTACACAGCTATTCATCAAATGCACATTATCATGCCGGTGTAACTGATCCGATTGCTTCTTCCCCTTCCGATTATTAGCTGATAATGGGGCGGCTCTCGGCGAGGGGATGGCCACCTCGGGGGCGACCTTGGAGCTCCCTCTGAAACGTGCGTGCACATGTGCAAATGCAGCACCATAAGATGAACGACGGGCTGACCTTGGGGTGGATTATATTTCGAAAGCCATGTATACACATTACCTAAGCCCTCAGAACTTCCCCATGGGATAAATAGTATTATCCTTACTTTACATATTGGGAATGGAGACAAACTTCTGGCCTGTGACAAACAGATTTAGCTCTCCGTGGAGCAGTGGAGGAGTGCAGTGTCCTTGGGGGAACTCCTGAAGGACTCTCTGCTGCTGTGGTGCCTCCCGTAACGCCAGAGCTGCAGTGTCTTCACTCTCTGGACGCTGGGAGCATCTCCTCAGCACTGCAGCTCAACCTGTTTGTAGCTAAAGCAAGTGGAAATCAGGAAATGCAAAAAGCCCATTTTTTTTCTCCCCAGGAGCTCAGCGTCTCGGGGTCTCCCTGGGCACACTCGGAGCAGTATCAGTTCAAATGCCCAATGTCCTGGGGTGCAAGCAGGTGCCAGGTCCCTGTTCAGGTAAGCCTCATCGTGGCTTTCACTGGGTTTCTCAGGTAACCAAGTGTTGCAGGAAGGGGCTGGCGAAGGCAGCATTAGAATCGGAGAGATCCCAGCCCGGACTACCAGCCTATACTGCATTTCCTTATTGCCACATATTTTTTAGCAGTGCTGCTCTCTATACAGAACATGCTGCTGTTTTTAGGAAGCTGATTCTTTCTTACTCTACTTGCAGATGACAAAATGCAGTGCGAGGAAGTTTTGCTTAGCATATGCTAAAGTAAGTGGTGTGAGACTGTTCTGAAATTCTGGAGTGCTAATAGATATCAGAAAATCCAAAGCGACTGCCCGCCAAGAGAGATTTTGCACTTCATTTATTGCAGAATAGCTGCAGAAGTCAAAAGGTCAGTTTATCGACTATGTAAAAAGAGCAAAAAGCTCCATAAACACTGAAAAATAAAATAAGCAGAACTCGTCCCCCACCCCGCCCCAGGAAAGCCACTACCAAAAAAATGGTAGAACAGATTTATGAGATGGTTCTGTTAGATGACATCTCAGCTTCTTCATGCCTGATGGTTGGAGGAGGTGGGGGGCGGGGGCGGGGGGAGGCATTTGACAGCAGATACCCACAGAGTATTATCTGGACTTCATTTAAGGAGCCATGCCTTGGGTGATGCTGGGTGGGTTTGGGTTGTTTTTTTATTTTTATTTTTATTTTGTAGTGTAGGAGCGAATCACCATGTTCTGAAATGAGAGCTGCACTCACCTGCCACCAGTGTTAAGCCACGCGTTCTGTGCGGTTAAGCAAAGTGGTTCTCTAATTCTAGCCAAATTAATGCAAGGTTACAAAATAAAAGGGAGATGAGAGGGGGAAGAGGAAAGGTGGAGGGAACCCCAACTACTCAAACATCTGTGTCTTAGTGTCAGACAGCCATATGCACGAAAAATTCATTTCCCTTGTGCCACAGCTTATCCGCTGGGGAGGAGATTATGGCAGCCAAATGAAAACAAGTACAGACACTGTCAGCGTAAAAATGTCCCCAGAGCAGGTTGTGAGCAGGAGGAGCTGGGACCAGGTCAGCAAGATTATATCCTTGTGGATTCCTATTCTCCACTGAACTATCACAGTTTCAACAAGCTATCACAGCACTGGAGACTCACTGCCTGGCCAGGAGAGCTGTGCAGCCACGTGGCTTCTCTCAGTGTTTGGCTCTGGGGACGCATGTCACACCAGGTGGATGTTTATTGAAGAAGCTACTGGGGAATGGTGGATCCAGGGGCTACAGACCGCTGTTAAAATAATCCTGGCTTGCCCTGCATTTCCTTTCTTAGGGTGCAGTCTAGCAAAGCAGCTAAACATGCTGAAGTCAACCTTACTGCTAGTATGTCTGTGCACAGACTAAGATCTAGTACTTCACCTCAATTTAAGGCAACCTTTGCTAATTTGCTGATGGGGCTTTGCACAGCCAAAATTAGTGAAAAGCAGCAGAAGGAATAAAAGCAATGAGCTGGGAAAAAGAGGACCTGGGATAGCCAGTAAAACAGAAATGAGCCTTGTAGCAGACGAAAAAACAGATGCTTTGTATTGATTGTTCATCTTCAGTCTTCTCGTCATGACTTTCAAGCTGTCATGTTACTTCAGCTTTATTGGTTTTGTTTTCTTCTCCCAGCTTTCAATTCAGATGAAAGCCTAGACTGTCCTGATTGCTGTATTCTCAGGCCCAGGACAGCCTGACTTCTCCCTTTAGTGCAGTAAGTGGCATTTCATCTTCCCCTTACACAGGCAAAGGGTGAAGAAGAGGTCAGCAGCCCTAATAATTGCATCTTGGACCTCTTTGTTGGTATGGTCATATGATCTTTTGTTTTCTGTTTTATGACTGACAAGTCCTCAAAAACCTTCTGGCCACACTCAGTTTTTGCAAAATTGATAATTTTAGCTGGGGGAAAGCTTTCAATATTGCTAGTCTTTTAAATTTTCAGTGGGGGAAATCTTATAAAATGTATCATTTCTAATCCAACTGACCCACATCTAAAACTCTAAATGTATTGAATTGAAATATTGAGTTGGAAGTGGTTTGATACAGTCAAGTATCTGTGTGAGTCATAGTAGTATTTTGAGGCAGATGTGGTTTGGATGCTTCATGCCCCTGTGCTCTTTATGGGCCATTACTATCAGTATTTTTTCTTTTGACTAGCACATGATAGGCACTGTGGGGTCTCTTGGGAAAGTGGCTTACTGAAGAGAGAGAGGTGGGAGGGACACCAAGCTGTAACACTCGAGAGGCGATGGGCAGCTCTGGCTTGCTCATATTGCAGTGCTTTGTTACAAAAGCACGCTCCCCAACTCCTTTCTTTTTCCTTCCTCTCCTTGCTCCGAGAAAGAAACATTTCAGGTGTTTCAGAGGAAAAAGATCTCACTTTTTTTACTTTTTTTTATTTGTACTGGAAGTAGACTTTGTGCCTCCATAACGACAGCTGAATGTAGAGATGGTGGTTGAAGTTTCCAGGTTGAACTCGGCCTCCATTTCAAAGCTATCTGCTGTTAATGCCTCTTTTGACTTTTGAGGGCTTTGGGAATTCAGATATAGGGGATTTCTAAACCCTACATCTTCAAATTCTATCACAGTATGTGATCTCTGTGATTGCTGTATCGAAAGTGCCTAGCACAAGATGTTGTTGAGTCCCAAGGGAAGGACAGAGGAGCAGTAAGAAAAGAGGTGAGATTTGACCAAAATTCCTTGGATTTCAAACTCTTGGACTTACTTTTCTCATCCTCTCAGGACCTTGATGGAAGTAGTTCTTGAGGTTTAACAGAAAGAAGTGGCTCATCATTCACTCCACATTAGGCAGGCCTCAAGTCATACACAATATCCTAAAAGCAGCTTTATGCATGTAAGAGAAAAGGAGCTGTTGCCTTTGTCATGCAGCCCAGAATTCTGTTTTATTTTCTTTTTGGTTGCTGCATTTTCCCTTAACCACACTCTTAATCTGATGTGCATTATCACTCCCTGATCTCATTACCTCCTTCCTTGAACTTGCATGTTGCTCAAACTGTCTTGGCGGGAAGAATGCCGTTAAATGAGTCGGTAATTCGATTCCAGCAATAACTTTATGTATTTGTCCAGGTTTTCAGAGTGTCCTTATGAGAGGTTAGAGAGTCCTGTGCTCATGTTGTCTATTGAGAGTGACCTGGAGTGGGCTGGATTTTTTTTTTTTTTTTTTCAAAAAAGCTCGTTCATATATGGAATTCAAGCCAAGGGCTGTGCTGCTCGGAGCGGCGGCTTGGTGGTACAAGGCCAGTGCTTTCGGGGAAGACCAGACTTCCCCCCCATGTTACGGCGCCTATGCACAGTAAACCCAAAACCTCTTGGAAACCCTGGGCTTTGCAGGTGGTGGCCGCCTGCTTGCTTTGTATGTAGTCAGTTGGCCTGATCCTTCCCCAAAATACTGGTTTTACCCTGCCTAAACTGCCTAACTGTGGTTGCGCTATACCATATGTACAAAGTAGGGATGCTGGAAAGTATGTAGCTCTACTCTGACATGGCTACTTTTGAACACACTTCCAAATATAGAGAAAAATAAGCTGTTTTAAAAAATGCTATGGTCTGTAATGCTAAATATAGGCAGAATCATAAATGAGAAAAGGTTGTATAGGTTTTGCCAAGCTTGCTGGCTTAAATAATTCTCTCATTTTATACTTAATGATTGCCAGGCATGCTTCATGACACAAAAAATAATTTTGAAGAGGAGACTTTTAAATTCAAATTTTTTTTCATCCAGAAATCAACTGAATATCAAAACATCCACAGTACCTTACTCTTTCAAATGTGTAACACAGTCTTATCTTTTTTTTTTATTTTAGAGATGCCACTGTGACATTCAGGTGCATTGTAGCTCAACAAAAAAAACCAACCAAACCTCGAGTCATTGTGAAGCGATGGAATTAAGGATAGCTGTTAATTTGTGGGCACCCTGAAAAAAAGCTGTGACCCTGGAACAAACACAGTTTTAACGTAAGAGGCAGAAGGGCAGATCTCAGATTTATAAATAAACACTGACCCATTTGGATCCCTGTTGCCTGAAAACAGATCAACCTATTAAAATACATATGGAGAAAAGGGAAGTTGGCTCCTAGGCATAAAAGTGCATATGCCAAGTTCCAACACAAAGTGAATTTTCATTATGAAGTTGTTCTTTGTTAAATGACGCCAAACCTAGAGGTTTGTCTAATGGAAACAATACTGGACTTGGATAAATTCAGGAATGGGTGCCATCCTAGCAGAAAGCCAGGTTTTTACTATAGCTGTTTATGTGCAGAGCGTAAATCACTCCACTTAAGGACCATGTGTCCTTTTGTCCCAGAGGAACACGTAGGATGCTCTGTGAAAAATGGCTTGCTTGCTCCTGAGGCAGCGTGGTTAAAGCATCTTGCTAGTGTCCCAGAGATGTGTGCTTCAGCCTTGAGACAGACCCTGGCAGGGGCCCAGCACTCCTTGTAAATGGGTCTCTGTCCAGTGTCAGGAGTCAGCACCAGGCGAACACTTAGGCAAGACACAATACCCTCTTGTATGCCACCGGCTACAGAAGCTACTGTGCTTCAACCGCCCTTTGGGCCTGCTAGCCCTCCATCAACCACAGTTATGCCCTCCATTAAAGAACAAAAGTTTGTGAAGTCTCTCAATGGCATTGGGTTTCCAGAAGCACAAAGAATACCCACAAGGCGTTTCCAGAGATCCTTAAGTGTGGTTATAACTCCAGATGGCTCCTCCCATGGAACCCAAATCCTGCTGGACTCAGAATGCTTTTTATGTAGAAGAATGCTTGAAATGAGCTTGTGGTCTCGCGTGGCCTCTTTCTGTCTGTCCCGAAAACAGTCAGTTGTGCAGCGAGCCACCTACTCCACGCTCAGTTTCATCTAATCAGCTTTTAAGAAGTTCACCTAGTAAACTTGCAGTATGAGCCGTACATGTTGACCTATAAGGCAAAGAGCTACATCACTGTTTCTTTAGTGTAAAAAACCCACCACTTAAACCTGTAAGTTGAATCTTACTTTTCCTCTTTTGAAAAAGACTCAATAGCCTGACTATACATGAGCTATTTTTGTTGCAGAAACAGAAATTACTTTGTTTCAGGTGCGTTTCCCTTGCCCTTTTCAGAAGCAGAAGTCCAAGCACATCAAAGCCTACGTAAGTGTATCTGTCCAGTGCAGGGGGGAAGAGAAACCCTAAATCCAGGGTGCAGCAGGGATGAACTGTGTGCTGTGAGTAAGATTAAATGATTGTGATCGATGGAGATTGGTTCTGTTTACTATGTGTTCCATCATAAAGCTTTATGGAAAACATTCCAGGAGAGGAATAGGTGAACAAGATATTCCTAACATGAGCAATTCAGGTTCAAAAGTTCAGCTTTAATATGAACACTGCAGATTTTTTTTCACGCACAAAGAGCAAACAGATACTTCTTTCTTATTGCATGTAAAACATGCTCAGCAGCCTGTGTGCATGGGTTCTTGGTCTGTCCTTAACTTCTGCTCAGAGGACAAATGTCTGCTAATCTCCAAACACAGGAAAGGTGTTGAAATACAAATGTGCTATCTCCTCTGCACAGGTAAGAAGGAAGGAAGGAGCATAAAGCTCATAGCCCATACAAAGAAAAAAACTTCCTGAAGTGCAGAATGGCCACACTTGATCTGCCTCTGCTAACTTTAAAGGGTCGCATCAAGAAAGTGGCAGAAAAAACATCCATCTCTCTTTTGGATTAATGCAAATATGGGGCAGTACCAGTTTAAAAAGACATTTGAGCACTTAAAAATGAAATTAGGTTCTCTGTCTTAGAATCTGCATTAAATCCCCGCAATTGCATACCTGTATTTCTAAGAGGTAACATTCCTTCATTAACCTGGCCCCAAGCACTAGCCAGCGCAATGCTCTTGAAAGACAGTGCTTCTGATGTTCCATATTGGTATTATATTTAGTTTATCTAAAGAGACATTTTCCACTTACTTGATAAATGTGTCTGTTCAAGGACAGACTGAAGAAGTAATCTAAATATAAATTTTCAAGATGACTAGAAACATATTACATACTTCCACTTCTTCCAGCCTACCTCCTTGAGGCTCAGAGAAGCTGGATATTTTGGGGAAGTATCAAATTTGTGGGGCCTTTCTCTTTTTCTCTCTGTAGGTGACCTGAGGGCCTAAGGATGGCAGCAAGAATCACAAGTCACTTGTGGAAATGCAAGACTTTGGTGCCGTCGAAGAGCAGCCACTTGTTCCACTGTAAATTTTCTCTCTTTTCTACATACTGAAGGTTTTCCTGGAGCTGGGTATGAGCAAGATGCGAGAGGAGCAATAATGTGTTGTGTTTTGTTTTGTTTTGTTTTTTAAATGATCCTTAGGGAATGCAGGTAAAAATCTAGTTTCAAATTGCAGGAAAAAGTTGACATGCTTAAAACAAACTCTTCCAAGATGAGTAAATCCACAAAATATACAAAATTGTCTAATACTTCCCAGAAATATGAGAGAAGGGGAGCACTTAATGAATGACCGGGAATTGCACTTTTAAGTATCTTTTGTATGTTTCCTATTATGTAAGAAACATATGGGAACGAGACTGAAATTTCTTATGAATCTAGTCCATAAAATCTAATCCTCGTAATCATTTATCAAGAGACATTTTTTATGGAACAACATTGCAGACCTGGATGAACTGTCCTTCCAGTGCTTCCTGCTCTGTGCTTTCATGTTAACAAAGAAAAGGATTATGTTACAAAATAAACAAGTCTCCTAATGAATACAAACTATTCCCGACTGTGCTGATAACAAATAGGCCAAGGTTAAAGAGCTAAATAAAGCATGTTGCCCTGAAATGCAGTAATGACAGTTGTGACTTATCATGATCCGTTAAACAGAGCTGCTCTTTTCTCTTTGGGGATTTTGGCAAAAAGATCAGTTTTGCACACTCAGAGCTGCACCACTGCAACAGTCACTCCTGTTCTTGCTGGCATGATAAATTAGCTCATGTAGGCAAGGGATCATTTTTGGCATTCATTAAATCACCATTACAGGTCCACTCCTTCTGCTTCTTGCTCTGGGATATGCCACCCACTTTTTCTGCTGAAGAAGCCTGAAGAAGAGGGTGCAATAGCTTTTGTGAAGAGTAATAGGAAAGAGGCATGCAAGAATGAAACATTGTACTGTTAGAGCGTCTTCAAGTTTGTAGTTATTTGATATATACTTTTGCGGGATGTTGGTCTTGAAGGACAGAACCTTCTGTGTATACATGTATGTACAGTATGCTTTCAGGATGCTTTCAAATCCATTTTTTATAGCGAAAAGAAATGAGTAGTTAGTCCCACTGCACTGAGGCTAATTCTGTTCAGGAGCCATTCAAAGCACATGGTCCTGGTCCTGCATCCTGACGGCATTTGCTACTGACTTCACGGGGACTTTGAGCAGGAAAAAAAGCTGCACAGGAAGACCTGCCACTCCTTACAGGTTTGGGAAGAACTAGAGGAACGGTAGTAATGTTACTGCAGTCACGAGTGGCGTATTTTTCTCCAGAGTCAGTCTCCGAGCTGTGTGTATGGTCTCCTCTGGCCGCTAAAGGCATAGTGAATATTTGTTATAGGAGGAGCTGGATCATACAAACAGGGGATTTTTTTGCTTTGCCTGTGGCTCCATTCAGTGCTTTGGGCTTGGAAGATGGATTTTTTTCGCTGATCTGCCACAGACCCACTCTGTATAGTGGAGAGAGATGGGTATCAGCACAGGGGCATCACCATGTGTGACACAGGGGCATGTAGCACACAAGGGAGTTAAAATACCCCTAATCTCCCTCTAGTGATAAGCATGTGCCTGACTGCACATAATCTGTAGGTGCTTCAAATCCTTATCTATGACTGGATATGATAATTTTCCTCCTTTCCTACTCTCTGACTGTCATGTCTATTTAGACTAGAAATTCCTTAGGACAGCTTGTGTCTCTTGAGGTATGTGTATCTTGTATAGTTATCCCTGAGATTAGCAAGGGTGTTTGGGTGCTTTTAAAAGAAGATGACAGTAAATTTCTCTCATGCTATCAATATCTTCTATTCATACTGGGTAATCAAGCATTAATGCTAGACAGCCCTGTTCTGACTATTTTGTGTTCATTTCCTTTACTCTGTTTCATGGGTTGTTCTTCATTCTGGTCAGCAGACATGAAACCAAATAGCTGGTTTCAACAAGATGACCCTTTCCTTTTGCTGTTGTCATGAACTGAGAGCGTGCTTGACTATACCACTTTTTAATTTACAAAGTGCTCTAGGAATCATCAGAGGAAATACGCCGTAGAAAGGGATATCATAATGATGTTTATATGATTATGAAAATTTGGCTCTGTCAATTCCTGTTAGCAAGTTACAGGATAAAAGGGAAATAACTTTGAAATCACAGGAAATTTGAGACAAGAAATTTTAGTTCTACTAGAAAGCTGCATTGTCTTGTGATAGATTCCATTCAATGAACTTTCAGAAGGAACAAAAGTCATACTAACCCATTTCAGTTTCTGGATATAGTATATCATTTTAGATTAATACTTTTAACATTTCAAGGTGCCATTCTGGAATACAATGATCTATGGTATTCATCAATTTCAACCTCTTTTGTTATAAATTAAGAATAGTACCCCCAAAAGCTCTCAAATCAAATTTGTCATTTGAAATAATAAAAGTAAATTGTGTCATTCTGACTGACCATATTTTATGTCATCTTTTCTAACTCTCCCAGCTGTGGTACTGCTGTCATTGTTATTAGAAGAGATGGCATGAAAACAAAACAAGAATAGAGAAGCTGTAAGGGTGTGTACAACAATAAAACACTTGGATTTTTTTCTACTTTGTCTGGAGGATTGACCTGCAGAAAGTAATCAAGACCAGCACATTGTCCTGCAAACATTTTCCAAATCTCTCATACTGTTTGATGACATCAGTCAAATTTCAATTTACAATTGTGGATATTCACCCTGGTGTGACTCCACTTTTCCTAGAACATTCCTCTGCACTAGGATCTCACCCCTAGCATTTGCTCACTGCTCACAGGGAAGATAATCCAGCCCCCACTAACACAGGAACAAGCCTGGCTTGGGTCCTGCGCTTCTGGCTGGATAACCTAACCTTTGGTAGTAAAGGGTAGTAAAGTACCAAAGAGTGTAACCTTTGGTAGAAGATGCCTGATGATCTCCACTTGCCATTCCATGTTCTGGAATGGGTTTGAAGCCTTTCAGAAAACAGCTGGAGACTAACTTCCTCCAGCAGTCACAGCATATAACCCCAGAAGACTCAAGTGCAAGTTGAGCTGTCTGTATAGGCGAGCATTTCTCTTCCCTCTTGCTGCTCAGATTGAGACACACCAGGAACACAAATCTCTTTTTGACTTTCTGGAAAAGCTTTAGTTGTGACGCCATTTCTGTGTTTTCCTGAAAAATCCATTGATTGCTTGAAATTGTGATAATCTGCATTCACTCCACGTCCTCTGTGGTGTTTGGATAATTGGGACTGAAGTCTGAAATGCATTTTTTATTAGCCCTTTCATTTTAATGGACTGTAGAGGGAGAAAAGTAGCATGAGACTCCAGTTTTAACCCTGTAATTTAGAGAAGGTTGTGGTTTTTCTACCATCTTATTCTCTTCACAGTGATTGTCATGAAGCTGGATTAATATTGTGCTGCTTCTGTTCTCATTTGGTATGTGAACGAGGTGTCACAATTTCATAGCCTTGTGTACTGTGTTCCCATATCTATAGAAATATCTGCATTTTACATACATCTCAGAAAGAGTAAAGATACAGGCACGGAATTCCAAATATCTTATACTCTCCCAGCTTTCTGAAGTCTGTTCAGATAAAATTGTTGCCTCTGGCCTTTTGCTTAAACTCTTGTAACACAACCTGAAAACTAGAGCTGATTTGCAAAGAACCTGCTCAGCATTCTTATATTATCAAATTTAAATAAACAATTTAGTCCAATTACAGGTAGAAAAAATTCCAGTTCAATGTAGTTATCTTTATTTTAAATGAGACTGGCATATTACACCTTTGTGCTTGTTTAATAGAGATATCTAAGTATGCCTATGGCCCTCATCACCACCGTATGGAAGTGCCTCCAAAGTACTTAATAGAAATTACAACAACAACCTCTTTTTCAGTGATGAACTGAAGCTCTGCAAATCATACTCTTTCCCTGGGTTCCTCTACAGGAAGGTCAGCAACCTTCATTTCCTTCTTACGCCTCTCCTCACCCGCCCTTGGGAGTAGCCATCTCCTTTTTGGCTTTCATTACTCTAGCCAAGGTAAATAATAGAGAGACCTTGTTATTAATGTTCTCATTTGAAAATCTATTATGGTATTTAGAATGATGAGGTCTGACTCTAAGTCAAGGGAAGATTAATTACATGACACTAGTGAAAACGGGATGTGACAGTCTTTGGACTGATATGACTAACCGTCCCAATAAATCTGAGCTTGCACAATTGCCATAGTAAAGTGTGTGCCATGTGCCAGCATTCAAAATCTTCCTCTGTACTCATAAGCAGTTACCAGGATGTCACTTAATTATCTCTTTGAGGCAAGCACTATAGCAAGAGGAAAAGCATTTCTTAATATACCTTCTCAGGGAGAGGGATGCAAGGAACATCTCCATGCAAAAAAGATACTGTTGACCCAACCTTCTCTTTTTCATTCTCTTCCTTTTCATTTTTGGTACCAAGAGGAAAATGTGGGAATGATACTGGCTTGCAATCCTAATTGGCAAGCAAGTTATGCCACTTACTAGACCGGTACTGCTCTTACTCTGCTGTCTCCTCATCTTTTAGCACCTGTTGCTCCAAAAGCTCTGTCCTAAGGATCTGTGGTTGTCTCGCACTGGCTTTTGGCCTTTAAAGACCTACACGGCCTAGGATTTGCCTTTGGAAAAAGTTGTCACTTTCTCCTTTAGCAGTCGTTGATGGCCTGGTTTAAGCCCACTGAAGTTTATATGTATTTATATTGCTATAAATACACTCTTGGTTTATGCAGTCTATGAAGAGCTATCAGCTGCGTCAGCACATAGCAGCACGTGGAGCAGCAACAGCAACTTTCACGTAGCTAATGCCAGGGGACTTTACCCCCAAATTCCTCTGGCAATCTGTCTAAAAATGCCTGTTAAATCGCTCTACCTAAGCTTCTTGCCCTTATTTAGCTGCCAGGTGAGACACAATTTGTGTGGCTGAGCAGGCAGACGTTTATGGTAGGCACAAAGGACGATGAGAAGGGGGGAAGCATGCATCCGCTACATGTGGATGAGTAGCTTTCTTCACAGCCATCAGACCCGTTTGTGTATGCTTCCTAGCGTGCTCCGAACCACCCATGTCACGTCTTCAGACTCCTCACTCTGCAGATGCTGACTTCTTTCCTTTCAGGTGTGCTGGATGTCAGATTTTAATTTGTGCATGGCCACAGTCTGACTCCAGGGACAGAAAGCTTCCCCGTGGTCGCAGGAGCAAGCAGTTTGCATGCATTTATTTCCCTCCAAGAAGATGGGACAAAGGTAAAGCAAATCACCCCGAGCAAAAATGAAAATTAGCACTGGTTTTGTTTTAACAGCCTCAAGCAACTGTAGCATCTTTGAGACCTGGCTCCCGCCTGCTCCCAGCTGCACCGAGGGGGATCTCCAGGCCCCTAAACTCTGCAGTGCTAACGTCGCTCCAGTGCAGCCTCTAATCTGGTGCCCAGCGCCAGCAGTGCACTGAGATATGGAGAAGTTTTGTCTTCCTTGCTCTACTAAATTTCCCTTATTGTGGCAAAGGGAAACTAACGTAAACAAGATGACTTGGAAGAAAATGTCTATCTTTTTAAAATCTGAAGTGTGTCGCTGATTGCAGTGGGGAAAGTTGCTGATACATATAAACCTCAAGGAACAGCTTCTGTTGGAACATGTTTGTTGAGCTAAATCTTGAAAGCTGTGAAAGATAAACAGTTTCAGCAAATTAATTCTAAAATAATTTTCGAGGCATGTGTTTTGGTAAAGTAACAATTCACTGAGTGAACCAATATCTTAATTCAGCAGCCATCCCCTTGCTTTCTTCTAGAAGTATTATCTGTTTTTGAACAGTACACGCGCAAAATTAAAACCAAAGGAGAAACCTCAGCTACATGGGAAACTTTACCTTTGAATGACAGGGTTTCACGTCAGGTTCCTCCTTTGAAGAATTGCCCATAGCTTTTTGTCTTGCCTGGACATTATGAGAACAGAAGGATATCAGCACCCAAAGGAAGGGAGGGAGGGACATTCCTGCCCTGCACAGTTCTGAAACTCATGTATTAGGCATCAGTTTTCTTGATTTAGTGAGGTGCATTGACCTAAAAGCTTCACAGAGTATTTATGTCTAAGAAGAGATGAACTTTCTGGTCATCACCAATGAATGAGGCAACATTAGGTGAGCATGGTATTGCTCAATGGTAATCAAACTAGAATTTAGGGAGCTCTTGAAAAATTTAGCTGCAAATAACTAATTTTGAAAATAAAGTTTTTGAAGTAGTATATCAAAACCAAAAGTTTCTCTTAGGATTTTTTTTCCCAGGTCTTGCTTGGACCTTTTTTTGAGCAAAACCCAAGTAAAGCACTCGTGATTACACCATCGATATTCAGGGTGTCTGAATACTGCAAGGCTCCACGATGGCAGATGGGACGCCCTTGGTCCCATCCCTCCCAGGCCTGTCTGCATTTAGCCTAGGTTTACCACATTGTATCTCTCTCTTTGTGTACCCAGCTCCTACCTTGCAGTAGATGTCTGGGCAGGCGGTGGGAGAGGACTACGGCAGTCCTGCCTTGCAGGGTGGGCAGCCACCTACCGCTTCCTGGCAGAGCTGGTGCTCCAGTGCAGTTGGGAACCAATTGTGTTGTAATTAGGGCTAGATTTCAAGTTCAGCTTCAATGGCATATGAACTGCAGTCATATCTTGGTACAGATTACAAAGCAGAAGGAAACTCTCTCTCTCCTGTTGACCCCCCAAAACCTGAAAACGTGTCTATATTCTTTAGCTCCATCTACTGGCACTTTGCACAAACTAGCCTTTATGTATCTACAAATGAAAGTACTCCTGTACGAAAAGCAACAAATAACTTCCTACAAATTGCCCATCTGGTAGATATGATTATCTTACTTTTTAACAATAATGAATTATTATTATTTTTGTAATCTCTGTAGGGTGGGGTCTGTCATTTCTCAGAGGATAAGGCTACACTGGATGTGTTACTAGACTACAAATGAATAATTGTGTGTGTGTGGCAATATGCAGTTACCGTTCCATGCAAGTATAATTGAAGCATCATAAAAAACCCCATAATTAAGTCTTTAGCAATACCCAGGGGATGCAAGTTGTTTCTATTCCCATTTCAAAAATGAATGAACAAAATCTGACCAAAGAATCCTGGCTCCAACTTGCCTTCTCTGCTTGTTATACCTCTTTCCCTCTTCGTGTGTTGAAAGAGACCATTGGGTTGCTCTTTCCTGTGGTAGATTTGGGAATAGAACTGGAAGTGACTTTCTTCTTGCTCTGCATTTCCACTGCTATAATATTAAGTTTCTTTAAAGTCGTTGCATAAAAATGGAGTAATACTAATAATTTTTATGAGTAGGTAAAAGTGTTAGAAGATGCCTAAAGCTTAGATTTTAAAATAATTTTTAAATAAGGGAAAATGTGTATTTCATGCATGAAGCATTTTAAGATGTTCTTCTCAAGTATGCATTTTTCAAAGGCTAGCATTCAAAAAGAACGCTGGTTTGCATTCATCACTTACAGCAATTTTAGTTTTGTATCCAGACTCCTATGGAGACTTCTTTTTCTTCAACTGCTTGTGCCAGCTTTCATTTTTCATACTGCTCATATATCACTATTTAGTGTAATGGGAACACTCTGAAGGAACAATCCTTAGTTTTAAAATGAATAAATAAAACATCCAAACCAAAATGGACTTGCCCCTGTTCAGACGGGATCATTATTTGGAAATATACTCATTTGTATAAATATACTTTTAATCAAACTTCTTCCATATGACTTCAGAAATAATTGCCTCCTTTAAAATAAGAATGAAAAAGGAAACAAAACATAGCACCATAAGCAATCTCTTATTGTGGAGTGACCGCAAGACACCGACTTCTGGCATAACTTTCCATAATCATTCTCTGATGGTTGTAATTTATTTATTCAGTTTTAAATGAAGGGGTTTAGCATTTCTCAAGTAAGACCAAAGTACATAGGAAATATTTGTTGGATAAGAAGTAAAAAAGATTTGAAGGTGTTCCACACATTTTCAGCTAACATGATTTATACATGTTTCTGTTTTTAATGTTGAGGGAAGTTAGATTCAATAAACCATTTGTTTTCCATGGGGAAATCCTGGTTACAGCAGTGCCTCAGTAATCCTACTTTCTGTACAATAAATGCACAGATTGCCTGTAGGAGGTTGAGCAGAACAGGATTCTGGTCTAAGCAAAGTGAATGGCAAGACACTCATTGTCTTCACTGGGATACTCATTTTAGGTGGAATGGTCAGTATTTTAACTTGTTTCCCGCGTGGGCAAGGCACGCTGGCCTTGTGAGTCTTTAAGACTCTGATCCAGACCCCAGCGGAGACCGTCATATACCTCTCACTGATTTCAGCAGGCTTTGGTCACAGCCTAAGTGGAGGTCAGCTAACATGCAGGGTCAACAGTTAAAAGAAAAAAAATACTTATCTCACCACCGAATGAACAAAAGTGACAGTGGCAGGTACATGGGATAAGAGGAACACTTGGGAGGCTGGGCGAGGTTTGGAAGTCCAGACAGAGGGTCGCAGGGACTGCAAGGAGCACCGATGGAGGCAAGGTGATATTGAACCAGGAAAACATCAGCATCTGAAGGGAAAAGAGCTGGTGAGTGAAGCACAAGTAGGTGAAAGAAACTGTGTGTACATGTCTTTCCGTTTCAGTCGATTTTACTAATTAGTGGGTGTTTTTTTGCAGAGGAGTCAATGCGAGGGTGTATTAATATGGTAATAGCATTTTGCAGGAACTGTAGCTGGCTGTGACTTTGGGGGAAGGGAGACTGAAATGTCAATTCGAGCTTGAATGCGAATGTAGCAGATTTGCATCTTTGAATAAGATACCTCCAAAAACCAGTAAGCAGAGGGTTTTTTTTCCCCTCTTAGCCCATTTTGCATATCATTTGGCCAATGATGTGCTATAATATTGGAATCAGGCAAAAAAGGTCACATTGCTCCAAATGTGTCCTGCTAGCCTACAGCAGCCAAGCAGGCAAGCAACCCTTCAGCAGCCAAGTGGGGCCATGGAGATGACAATCTCAAACAGAAAGGGGCTTTTCTCAGGATTGGTAGCTATTTTATTTAAATACTGCAGGGAAATGAGAATTGCATGTGCAGCATGAGCTCTCTGCTAGCTAATTCCAAGTCCAAATTGACCTTTTTATAGCTTTCCCTTACTGTTTATCCAATTTTCTTTATCTTAGGTCTCCTGAGTACTAGCATTACTGACACCTGCCACAAAAGATACACTGGCAAAGGCACATGTTAACCACTGATTTCTGCCCATCAAGATCTGCTCCGGGTCACCTGTCTGGGCTGGTGGCAGGAGCAAGGGATGACACACGCTGTTCTCCTCTTGCTCAAGGACAACCATTCTTCCTCTCTGAGATTACCAACCGCCAACCCAGTACAATCAATATCAGGAAATATGCTGTAATCTCTCCGTGAATATAAGCGCCCTTTGGGATGTGAGCTGGTCAATGCATTTTGAGGTATTCTTAGAAGAGTGAAAGGTTTAGAACCAGCGTGCATTGTCTGGTTCCCACCTCGCAGGCAATTGCTGACATTTAAGGGGCATTTTATACACATTAAGCTACTTGACTCTTGGATCTGTGGAAAAAATTGAAAGCTAGGTAAGTTTTAAAGAGGTTTTTCTCATTTGCCCATAGACCAAAGAACTGAATAGATTATCTAAATGTAGAAAAGGCAGTGAATTAACTGCCTTTAACAGGAAGACCTGTTTTTCTTTAACTGAACATGATACTTGCTATCACTTTTTCATTTTAGTTTCCAAAATTAGCAGAAAATACAGCTAGAATTGTCTCATTTTTCTCCTATAGCATTATTTGAGGTATAGAAGAAACTCCCATCTCTGCTTGCCATAGAACAAAACCTAGTTTTACAATGTTGTCCTAGAGGCGGCAGCAGAGTACGTAAGAAACAAAAAAACTAACACACAAATGGGCAAAGTTGTGTTTGGTTAGTAGTTAATCTATGTAAAATCTCACTAAAGGGCTTTACTGGAATATAGTGCTAACATAAAACCCAAGAGGGAATATTGGCATAGCTTTGAAATAGGTAACAGGGTGGAAATAATACTAATGTTATTGCATGTTCTGGATCTGAGTGAAATAATTTGACCTAAAAATTCTCTACTTGTTGGAGAGCACTCGCTGAAGCAAACTGTTTTCTGTATCACAGATTTAGAGTAAACCTAAACTACTTACGTAGAGCTAAAGAGTCAGTTGAGTCAGCAAACTTTAAAACAACTGTGATGCACTGTGACACATTAATTGAAATGTACTTTCCAGCGCAACCATTTAGCAATTTATATAAATATCAAAGCTTTTTGGTTTTTACTGTCAGTCTTTGTTTCTGAATGAGAAATTTATAAAAAACATATGTTTCTAACTGCCACTGAGTGCATGTTCAGAAGGATGTGGCCACTGAACTATATCAAACTTTCCTCAGTACAATCATTTGATGAACCCACTAAGAAGATTCTTCTGTTAATAATGTCTCTTTTCAGTAAGAACCAGAAGTTGTTACTGCAATTGGCACAAGTGCTATGGTATTGAGATGGGAGGAACAAAGCCTTAAAGCATAGTCCCATTGAAGTCATGGGCGATTTGTCATTGGCTTCAGTGGGACCAGGATTTTGCCAAAAATATCAAATGCTTTCTGAAGTCTTTCCATGAATTAGTCTGCAATTAAAAATAAATCATCTTGTATAAGTAAGTTGTGTACAGAACCCACACTGCCATAAACTTCAGATCTGACTCCAGGTTCTACGGCTTCTGGGACTGCTCAGCTCCAGGAGTTTGGTTTCTTTTCTTCTGATGCCTAGCTGAGGTGTTAACATGACAAAATTTTCATGTCACTTCCAATGTTTATATCCGAAGCCCGGGTATGAGTCTCAGTTTATCTGACCATTTGTATTACAGCAGCACCCAGAAACCTCCAGCCACAGTGAGAATGTCCTTACGAAGGGCATGTTCGCTTGGTCTGCTCTGCCTGAAAATAAGGTTCCCGGAGCTCAGCCAACCACCCTTAGGCCTGCCCACGATGCATCGGCCGGTGGGACGTGCTCAGGCATGGAGGTCTGTGTTTGCAGACTGGTGCCTGAAAGCTGCCCTGGAGACCAAGGCCGTACACCGTGTGCCGGGCTGTCCTCCGCAGTGGGCGTAGACACCACTGCTGCACCTCCGATGCGGGATAGCCCACAGGGTCTGGCCCCAAGGGTTTATCGGGTAAGTAAATGGATGCACTCGGTTTGGGAAAAAGGAGAGGCTCAGGCTCACCCAGGCCCTGCTGACTCCGTGGCCTTGGCTGCGTGAAGGGCGTCACAGGCTTTTTCAGGGAGTTACTTTCCTAGCATCAGAGAAGGCAATTAAGCCTTTTTCATCTAGTACAAAAGTTTTAGGAAACCTTGTTTTACTACTGTTCTTTATGTCTGGGGAAGTTTTACTGGTTTATAAAATGACCTGTGATGAAGCCATGTACACTGAAATGTTCTCATTAAAATGCCTTGGCTTCTCCTACAGTTGATGCGGAAGGCAGCATCTAGCTGCATCGCTGAATCCTGCAGGCTTTATTTTGGCCAGGGCTCTGCCTTGATAAGAAGTGAGGGTAGGGGCAGCTGGTTCTGGTGCAATCCGCTGCTATTCTCTGTGCTATGGAAAAGCAATATTCCTCTGCGTTCACCTAGACTGGCATAGTAAGGGGCAATGGGTGCTTGTGCAGTGTCATATACATGCTGTTTGTATACCACAAAGTATGCTAGTGATGGTCCCTCCTTATGAACAGAAGTTCCTGGGGATTTGTAAATATATACCCATACGTATGTTTTCTGAATGCAAACTTCATTTGGGGTAGTAATGTCTATTAACTACTTACAAAAGGATAGTTTGTATTCATTTAACACCTAATCTCTACCCACAGATCCCTGGAAAGAAAGCCTCTGCGATATACATGAAAACCTTTCTAATAATTCACATACAGCATTTTTCTTTGTTTTCAAGACTGCTTAGCTAACCTGTACAAAAATATTTGCAGCCCCTCCTTCTCCAGAAAGCTCCAGCTGATGAGCCAAGCTCTCAACATTTCATTCCTGTGTAGATAGTTTGCTAAATTTTTTCCCAAGGCTTTCTGGTTTTCAACAATATATCTTTCATCACTGTATTGCCAAAAAGAAGTGGCTGCCTTGAAGCCTCCCTTAGGATTTGGACTGGATATCGAGGATTAGTTTATAACTGGTAACTTATGAACTGCATAGTGTTCTACAAACAACTTATTTTTCTTAATGTAATGGTAGAACTATGAAACCCCATCCTGAGAACTTATTTCTGAAAGGATATTTGAATGAAGCTTTAAACAATACTTTATATTCCTATATCAAAACTGGAACTTTTTAAAGGAGTGCATTTTTGTCTTCACACAATAAGCATTAATTGACCACAAATCTTGAAGATATTCATCTCCGGTTGAATATGTATGTATTTGTTTTGGATTTGGGGGGCTTGTTTTTTAGTTTTTTTTAAATCTGTAAGAATATCTGAGTTTTGAGTTTGGCTTTTGTGCAGCTGGGATCTGACAATATAACACAAGAAACCCATTATTTATAAAAATGGACTCACAGCAGGTATTGGCAGAATATAGCAATGGGAAACTTCTGAAGAATATTCCTTGCTTTTACCTGTATTGGTGCAAGTCATATGTGTTGGTAATAAGGGCAAGGAAAAAAATACAAGTAAGCACAGATTTTTTTATTTGAGCACATCTGTTTTATTTCAGTTCAGTGTGATGGCTGGAGGGAGAAAGGGATTTCTTCAGAAGGCATGGGTTTAGTTCCAATTCTTGGTAAACTTAAAACAGAAAAGGACATCTGATTTTTTAATGGATTTCCTCCAAGCTGGTTATAACAGAAGTATATCCATTTTTTCTAGTGCCCATGGTGCTCTCAGACCAGGAGAAATACTTCTAGATAGAAGGTTTTCCTATAATTGTTTCATGTAGAATATATTCAGAGTAGTCATCCCTTTGTTTGCATTGCAATTGAATCTGGAAAATCCTTGCAAGACCAGGGACCACACTGTGAAGCATTGCAGGAACAATAACGGAAAGCCAGTCACCACCCTGAAGTCCTTACAGCTATCTAGATGAAACTGGGAAAGAGGGAACGAAGCAAATGGATTTGCTAAGAAGAAAAGTGATTTGCCCAAGGACACATTTTAAACTAGTGGTACTGCAGAATATAGATGGAGTATATTACCTTCTCAATATTTTACTAAAGTGCATATATGGCTGGAAAATTGTAACTTACTTAGAAAATGTGTTTAGTCATGTTACGAAAACCTTGATTTTTCTTCCTAACATAGATAGGAGCATGTGAACTAGATTACATTTTTGGCATTAGACTGAATTATTTGTTAACTTTTATTATGATGGTTATAATCATTTATTAAATAACATATTGTTAAAAGTTTGGGGGAAGGAGCTGGGGAAGGAGCACTCCTAACATGCTCCATTACTATGTGTCTAAACTTCCTTGGCTGGACAAAGCCAGAAGCAGAATAGCGGTCAGCGTGGACCCTTGCTCCTGTCCCAGCTTGACATCATCCTGGAGGACTCAGTCAAGATTGAGGCTTTGTTAGACCAGACACTGTACGATCCCTGGGTAGGAGTGTCTCTCCATGCCGAAGAACTTCACTTTTGAAGGACTTGATGAAAAAGGATTAATACTACTAAATGGAAGGAAATGAGGAAGGAAAACATTTTTTTTCTGTGAGACTTAGGTCTGACCTATCTCTCTTCCCATTAATGTAAATTTCTGTTTCCATTTAAATCTTAGGAAGCAGAGTCAGGCCAAAGTTGAGTGCGTTTGAAAATTGCTCCCTTAGCAACTTGTCGAAGGTCAGTGGTGGGTGTTTGTGGCAGAAATGGGAGCGAATGCTAGTCTGTTGTCTTAACCACAAGACCACGCTTCCTCTCCTAATCCCAGGTTGATTTTAGAGGGCTGTAGCTCATGAAAAAAAATCCAAATTTTAAAATATTAAACTTGGCACTGATGATAAGGAAATGATTAAGAGTCAACCAAGGAAAGACACAACTGCACTGACAGAGACAGTCTTCAGAGTAGAACCACATTTTCATCTAAACAGGTTTTATTGCAGCTCTCCTCATGCATACATTTGACTGCATTCTGCTTTTTTGTTTTGGCAGGCACCACAGAAGGCCTGATCCAATTCCTGAGGAAATCAATGGGAGTTTGATTGGAGCCATAGAAAGCCATGAAGGGAATTTCAAGAGATAAAAGTGCGGAGCCAGACATTCAAAAATAGCTTTTTAAATATGTGTCACTGACCTTTCTTATGGCTTGCAAATGCAGTCTGATTACCCTAAGTGAAGTTACCTTACGGGGAAGGCATGAAATTTGGACCGGGTACACTAACGCTCAGAAGAAAACAGTGAATTGCTTGGGAGCATGACTGTGAGCTGGGGCATGAAAAGGAGATTGGATTCAGCTCTCACCTGCGCCTGGATTTCTCCTCATTCACGGGAGCAAACATGGAATGGGATAAGAAAGGGACCAGGTCGGGGAGCCAATCCACCACTTACCCCTGCAAGGTAGTTTGGGAATTTAGTTGACCCAAGGAAAACAGTGACTGAGGTGTTGGGCTCAGTGATCTGATTGCAAGCTCTCACCACTGTGGTCATCTTAGCATGAGGTCTCTGAGCCAAGGAGAAAGAAATCAACCAGCTGCCTGGTTTTTCATTCCTGTTCAAAGAAGAAAACTTCATGAGGTTTGACTGAATTGGCTGTCCAGTCAGGGGCTGACTGTGGTTCAGGGACATAGGATAACCCTTGAGGTCAGTATCTCTGAAGACTCAAAGACAAGGTTACAGTCATGTTGAGCAGATCTTGTACTGCACCTGAGGCTGGGGTAGAGCCCTTTCATCAGAAAACCTGCAAAAAAGAGGGAGTCAGCAGCTTAAGATTTCTCTTTTGGATCCGTAGGCAAGAATCACGGTAGGTTCCTGCAGCTGCCTCTGATCCCTGGATTCCTGGCTTGTCACCACTGCTGTCTTTGGCTGCTGTGTTTGTAAACAGTGTTCAAGATTCATTCTGCTGGAGGTATGACTGTCCTGGTTTCGGCCGGGATAGAGTTAATTGTCTTCCTAGTAGCTGGTACAGCCGCTGTGTTTTGGGTTTAGTATGAGAAGAATGTTGATAACACCCTGATGTTTGCAGTTGTTGCTAAGTCGTGTTTCGACTAAGTCAAGGACTTTTCAGCTTCTCATGCCCAGCCAGCAAGAAGGCTGGAGGGGCACAGGGAAGGTGGGAGGGGAGACA
>JAVKLA010000001.1:43789472-43830250 GCA_034782735.1 Sagittarius serpentarius | reverse complement strand
AACCCACGAGTTTTAGCTTTTTCCGATTCTCTCCCCCATCCCACTGGGTGGGGGGGGAGTGAGTGAGCGGATGCATGGTGCTGGGTTGCTGGCTGGGGTTAAACCACAACAATGACAGAAGTCCTCCCGGGAGGTTAAAAAAATCCAAGCACTGTAATCCGGTGGTCACTCTGGTTCTTGGTGGCATCCTCTGACTTGTCTCCAGAGTGAAAATAAATGGGACGAGGGGAATATTTTATGATCCAGTTCTGTTTTGCAACAGCTGCACAACAGCTCCCTGGAAAACTCTGTCCAGTGACAAACGTGGCAACCTCCGGCTCATGTGCCAGGGAACTCAGTTTACATCTCCTCTAGTATGTGGAAATAGTTTCCTGTGTCTCTCAGATGTCAGAGCACCGAGTGGATGACAGGTAATGAAAGGAGATTGTCCACACGTATGTTTCTATGGGTTGACCTCATTGCCTCAGTTCACAGAGTAGCAGAAATAAAGCCTTTAAAAGTATGCTGGGTGCCGTGGATCATAAGGGTAGTCTTACTGGCTAAAGCCACAGCAATATGTTCATAACGAGGATTCTGTTATAATTTTCCAGCTGCTTCCACCCTATTCCCCTCCTCACCCCAACTGAATCTTCAGTGTCAATTTAGGCAGAAAAAAACCCCGCATTTCTAAAATGACACTTCTTTGAAAAGGCCTCAGGTGTCATCTTCAGGTGTTAACCTAGGTCTTGGCGGACTCAAGCCTGCATTTCTAATGACACCACTGAAATTCCCGGCACAGATGAGGAATGTGGGTGAACAGAAAAGCTGGCAGGAAACTCTCTGTCATAACTTTTCCAACACAGAGCAGGATATTTCAAAACCAGCTTTGTTGTTGTTGTGGAGAATGCTTACCTCAAATTTTCCTTCTTTTCTCTTTTAAATGGAAGAACAAAAATCTTTTCAGATAAATGCTGAAACTTTACTGCCTTTAGCATATTTTTGTACAGAAATATATTGATTTTTTTTTTTAAATCTAATTCCAGCCTAATTTGAAGACATGAACTTAAACATTGGATAAGGTTGATAATAAAAGCACTCCAAATTAGTGCTGTGATAATTACCAGCTGCTACAAAAATCAAGTGTCCATATACAATCATGTAGGAGGCCTTCTTCCAAATACAAAGGGGAAAGTAAGCTCCTGAGATAGATTTAACCTTGAGTCTGTGCAGGGTTATTCAGAGGTGTTGTATAGGTAGTCATTATGAGAAGGTTTTGGGCCATGGCAATGATTATGTTTAAACACTTTCTGAATTTTAATTATGTACCAATGTCAGAAGCTTTTCAGACACAGATTTTTTTTCAACATAATATTCCCTTTATTTTGAAATCATAAACTCTTAATAGTCAAAGTGTTGGTTTTGGGTTTTTTTTTTTCCCTTTATACTAAGCAGATGTTTTCTCTCCTCACTCTTC
Organism: Sagittarius serpentarius; assembly: GCA_034782735.1. Lineage (NCBI taxonomy): Eukaryota > Metazoa > Chordata > Aves > Accipitriformes > Sagittariidae > Sagittarius > Sagittarius serpentarius. The sequence continues at coordinate 43,828,797 of JAVKLA010000001.1, read as the reverse complement.
CTTCCTCTGCTCTTCCCTCATTGGAAGGAATGATGAGTGTGTGCCAAAAGAAAATTGAAAACCATGTGAGAAACACAGAAAACAATTTTGTTAGGGAAAAATAAGTTAATGAAGAACCGTTCTGTTTTGAAACTACCGGACCAAATTTAATTTCCAAATTTATTTACAAGTATACCAGATTCTGACCAGTTACAATAGCTTCTGAACATTTTTGTGTGATTTTTTTATGAGATAGGAATTCAAAATAGTTAGAAGGACAAATGTTAATGCTGAGAAGAAGGCAGGTCTCTTCCACAGCTGCCTCCAGATCTTGCCTTTCACTTCTGGAGGTAAATGCTTCTCTGTACCTCATGGCAGAGGGAGTGTACAAAGTAAGAAGGAGTCGCGGATGCAGGTTGATAGTAAAGCATGTGATATTTTTCGTGAAGTGGTCCTTTAGTTGCCATCGTTGCTGAAAGATGATGGTTTCCTTAAATCCATAGCTCCAAACTTGTGGTTTCAGCCTACCTCACGTTCTCTCAGAACTCTTCGCTCAGCAAACACAACCGCTGCCTCCAAGGAGGCTGCAGGATTTGACCGTATGATTTGATTAGAGCCTTAATGAATAGCAGTGAAAGAAAAGCGGCACCCAATCAATAACCTGGGGCGTGCAAACATTTATCAGAAAGAACCCATAATGCTTTGCATTTATTCCTCCACTTACCGCTTCTGACAGTTACATCTGCATCCATCCATTTTCTTCAGTCTAAGTGAGAATCATTAGACACGTAAGACATTTATTTATGTAAAAAGGAAACCTCTATGGCTACCTAGCTTAAGCTGAGTATTATTTTAAATGATTTATCATTATTTGTCTTGGACCTAGGTTAACACTTTTTCTTTCTTGCTTTTCCATAATTTGAGTGGTTCTACCTTCCAGGCTAGTATGTACCTGCTCTTACTAAATAGCATATCATATTGGCTTCCGTTAAGCATGTGCGTGTGAATATCTTCATAAAACATACACAGAGCACTAACTACTCAGACCTGTGGGACAAAAATCAAGACAACATCTGAGAAAATTTTTCTTTTTTTTTTTTTTTCCTACAGAGCCTGCTGTGGTTGCTATTTCAGCTGTTCATTAAAGTTATATTGCTTCCTTTATCTCTTGTGCTCATGGAATACAAGCACCTCCATAATGAGCTTAAATTACCATGAGCTAAGAATAGAAAACTCGATTTCAGTTCTTGGGAGGCTGAAGCTGTGGCGGTGCATGGGTAATCAAGCAATATTAGCTGTATAATGGTGCTAGGATCCCAGGGCAGGGCTGCTGGAATGTTTAGGGCAGGGAAGCACAGTAAATGCCTGTTTTCTGGGCTTTCTGGGTTTCTTTCCTCCCCTCACCCCTCTTGCCTGCTTATACATTTTGAAATAAACACTGTTGCTTGCTCTATATTAATATCCTATATATGTGGTTGGCCAGCCATGTCTGTCTTTGGAGAGTAGAGCCCCCTGTGTTCTCATTTTCTCATTTATACAGCTAAGCTACGGAGAAGTCTCGGTCACCTGAGTTATCAGCATCAGAAAAGCACAGGGTAAATTCCATGAAAATAGCAGAACTTAGACTAAAGAGGCTGTGTGCAAGAAAAACCTCTATTTCCAGGTGTTTTGGATGCTGTGGATTTCATTCAATTAAATAGCAAATGGGAATAAAACTCTTCCTTGCACACCTGATCATTAGCAAAGCACAAGTGGGGGTACCTTGTCCAGAGGGATCAAACTTACTCTCTTGTTAATTTAGGTATAACAGACATTTTAAGCAGCTTCTGCTCCAGGATGTCTGTCCCCTTGGACACACAAACCCCTGGAGACTGATGGTGCCAAAAACAGGCATAGGGAATGGTGGCGTGTCCGCATGTCCCCAGGTATTAACAAATCGCCATTGATTTTAGTTTACTGCAATGACCACGCTGCGGACGGCGTCAGCTCAGGGCTCTGCCTGATGGACTCCGCTGAATTTAGCTGGGATGACTCCAGAGTTAATAACCTCCCAGGCACCTTGCCTTGCTGCAAGAGCACCCACAGGCACAGGTTAAATCTACCAGAGACATAATGACTCAGGAGGCAAAAGACAGGATATTTAACAAGAGGTACCCTGAAACTCACCTGGTTTGGGAAGAAACCCATTTTACCTTGGCAGTATCACAGAGTCTTTGGATAGTTTTCCTATTTGACTGTAATATATTGGCTTTTCCCCAACTTTCCACTCACTTTCAGTCTCTTTCTAATGATTAAAAAACTCAATCACCATAGCTTGTAAGGGTTCTTCTTGAGCATACTAAATACTGACAAAATACTGCTCCACCAGAACAATTCTCCACTATCTTAGAGGCCCTACATTTCCTTTGCTATGTATTTTGGCTCAGAGATTCATTACTGATTGTATCTCATGTTCCGAAAATAACATACACTTTTTTGACAAGATATCCTCAGTTGGAGAATCTAAGTTGATGCAAAGAGGGGCATCTCAGAGCGTCTCACAAGGCATTTGTGATAGAGCCCAGATCTAGCTGAAGCCTCTCATGCCCTGGGTTAACCAGAGGACAATGTTTTCCTTCTAGGGGAAGGTACCTCTTGAAAGCACCACAGGTGGGAAAATCTAACCCTCCGTTTAACCTACAGGTGCCACTTCTACCACCTTCTTACGTAAAGTGCTTTTCTTCTGCAAGTTGTCCCGTTAATAGCAGGGAGAGCAGATAGACAGAGGCTCTACCTAAGGGCAGTAAAGTTAGTGGACTTTGGCCTTTAATGAGCAGAAGGTGCAGTTCAATTGCAGTTCATTAGTAGATATCATTAGCTTATATCTCCAGGGGCCATTGGCAGATATCATTAGTAGGGGGTCATTAGCAGGTTTAGTCGATATAAGGAGAGCTAGAGCTATTTCTGCAGTGTGGAGAAAGTGAGAGCAGATGATGCTTTATTAGTGGCTAATTCAGATGAGGCTGGGTCTCTGCCAGGGGCTGTCAGAGCTGAGTCGTGATGATCTAGGAGGCAGTCCTGGTATCTCTGATGATGAAAGACCTGGGTAAATGAAAGGAGGCCTCCTTACTTTTAGCACTTCACTCACAGAACTTTAAAACATAATTATGTGACCGTCTTGAGAACACTAAGGCAGCCGTCAGTCTGACCAGTGGATGGATAGGTCTAGCTCTGTACTGACCTGCATATGAGGTGAGGATTTCTTTGGGAGGCAGCATCTGGCATAAGCTACTAGACTGGTATTGATGATTTGTGGCCTTTCCTCTCCCACGGTCCACAGCCGCTGGTACTGCGGTGCCCCCCCGCCTCAATAAGCCTTGAAGGGATTCAGTGGCCCTGGTTGCACAGCGCTGGTCAGAGAAGGAATGATGCAGGAGATGCTGCTGAGGACTGCAGGGGTGATCCTGTAGGTTTTTGGGAGCTGGATTCTCAGGCTCTTGGGATGTGTGTAGGGGCTATGGGGTACAGGGAATGCTTTCAAGATGATCTGGATTGTTTCACTCTTGAAGAGCAAATGCTCCCTTGGATTTGGGTCAGCATGATATCTATTGGTGGCTTCAATGTGGAAAAAACGCCTGCTTTTTTCTAATTAACCTCCATTTGTTAATGAACTGCCAAATAGCCAGTGTATCTGGGTAGTCTCCTGGCAACCTTGAAGTTACTCACCTGATTTCTTTTGCTTTCGCCTGGGATCGTCTACTCCCAGCTCCCCCTGGGGCTCCAGTGTGCGTGGGAGGGACGTGTCCTGTTCTCGTCACGTCTCATTGTGCCCCACTCCTGTCCTCCTGTAAATCCTTAGCAATCACATTAAGTCATTGACAGTTTTCCTTAGGAAATTAGTAACTTGTGTCCCTGGCAACGATGATCAGTTTTGTCAGTTCTGAAAAGCATCTGTGTTTCAGGCAGGGTGTTTTCCCATTGGAAGTTGCTAATTTGCTGACGGTTAAATTCATCTGTGGCTTCAGGATCTAATTTGAAAAAGAAATGCTGAAAGTGAGTATTTCACTATGGATAAATGTTTTGCAACAGAAATGCTCCACTATTCTGTATTAAAATGAGTTTTTCACTTTGGTGTTTGATCACTAGTAAGAGTGGAAGGTATAAAAGAATATTCTGCTTAACCTAAAAGAGCTAGGTGCATATGACATCATTTACTTTTGAAATTTGACATTTATTCTGGTTCTCTTAATTTTGTTTTTTCTCCCACCTCAAAGCAGAAGAAATCTCAAATTTGCATCCTCAAAATGAAAAATGTGGTATGTCATCTTCCTTTGTGTAGCAACTTGTAGAAGAATATAAATGGTCGGTGGTGGTGGTGGTAAACATCTCTGATGCCGTAACTTGTACACCTGATTGCAAATGTTTGATAGATTTGCTTCTACTTAAGTACAGCTAAGAGCTCCGTTAACGCTTGTCATGGAGATTTACATAAGTGCAATAAGCATCCCATGCGTTCAGTAATATCTCCTGAACTTTTTGAAGGAAGATTGGCAATTTTATAGTTATCATGGCTCAATAAAAATAGAAGAATTGCCCAAGGCATATTGGGAAGATGGTGTAAGTTAACATATCACATCTAAATAAATACCAGTTACAGGACATTAATCCATATACAGGTCTGGGATATTTCTAGTTAAGCTCAGGAATGCTTCCCGCTTCTATAGTATGTGGTGTTTCACCTGTATTTCAGAGGAAGATGAATGATTTCCAGTGTGCTCCCCTTTCCCCAGCAAAATAGGCTACTTCATTGAATAAAACACTGATGTAATGCTGAAATTTTGTTTATGAATTTTTTCCAGAGGAAAACTTTGAAAATTAAAGCAAATGTTCTTTTAGCATTTATGTTCATAACTTGGAAACAAATAAACTAAAGAGCACTTTAAAAATGGAGAATCCTGAAGTCTTACCTTAACTTCTCAGAAAGCGTGACATTCCTTCTTCTCAAATGCAGAGATTCTTCACAAATTTTAGTCTTCAGCCATCTCTGGTATTTAACATACCAAAATTAAGGGTAGTTGACAGGTTAGTATTTGATGGGTAGCATAACTAGTTTCCTTTCCAGAGAATTTGCCCAAGTTTATACACAGTATCTGCACCACTGAACTCTCCCAAATTAGTCGTGCACTTTTATTTTTTTAAAGCAAGACAGAAAACTTGAGACTCGACTCACCTAGCTGACTGACAAAAATATGGCCATCCTGTCTGAGGTTTTTTAGCTCAGCTCCCACAGACAACACAGAAGTGGTGATCAGTTGTCTTTCAACACTGTTTTTTATTTTTGTTACCTACACAGGGTATTTAGATGAAATGCCCAAATTTTAGGTTATTACAGGTAGATGAGATGAATAATTAATTAGAATGGAGGTGAAAGAGGGTGATCTTTCTAAAGCAAAGAAAACCATTTGTGAAGATTACTGAAGTCTCCTAGCCTCTGGGCCATTCATGGTTTCCAGCAATTTCCTCAATCAATACTTCACTCGAAACCAAAACTTTTAAAAACTCTAATTATGTATCTTTTGTATCTGATATCTGCTTAAAGCAATGCAATTTAAATTGTTTCCTTCTACTTTGATTTTTTTTTTAACGTAGAACAAATAATTGTATGCAGTTAGATCATACACAGAATTCACTGGTTTCTACTTCCTTCGTTTAGAGATCTCTCTTCATAGGGGTGCAGAGAGAAATGAATGTGGTAGACCTTTTCAAATGATTTCTAAATTAAATACAGTAAATTCCTCTGTAATATGACTTGTGAGACCTGAAGATCAAAGCCTTACAAGAGATTTATCAAAAGCAAATAATTTTTACATAGAATATATGGTAACGTCAGGTGATGTCATGTTGTTGTTCCACTTATCATGTGAAAGTGATGAAGAGTGGCGCTGCTTTATTTTCTGGATCCTTCACTAGTTTAAGAGGAAAAGATGGCATCAGGAATCAATTTGTTCTTTTTTTGAAGTTCGCCTTGCACTTTCAGTTCTCTTTCTCCTAAGAGCTCCATATGGCCAGCTACTCCCTGCTTATGAGCGTACATGCACTTCTGTTCTGAATGCCGAAATCCAAGTCCTCGGCAGTATAAATCTGGGAAAGCTCAGTGAAGCGTGAATCTGATCGCTCTGATTAGTGCTGATTAGTTGCAAGCTGGAGTGTGAATGAGCAGTCTGATACGTACAGCATTTTGTTATATGTGGCTAAAGAAATTGCATTTGCATGGTGAAGTATTTATGGTCATATTTGTGACTTGCTTCATTCACATCTGGTCCATGGTTGCCCTCTGGGAACGGCAGGAGAGAGAATAGGAGGGAAATGTGAAATGGTTCAGCAGAAACTAGAGAACAAAGACAAGATATTTCCTTCCCCTACAACCCCTAATCTGGGTAAGAGAGTTTGTGGCCACAGGGGACGTGAGACCATAGTGGCAAAAATATAAAAACTGCAAGAGAGTTTATGTTTCAGTTTATTCTTTTCTGTGCCTCTTCTGCCATAAAGCCATCACTACGACGGTCAGGTTTTCAGGATCTCAAGGAGATGATGAGCAGCTGGGAAGATGAATTTCTTTTTATTTATTTAATTTTTTGTGTATGCGTGTCTTGCTGCTCTGATTCTTCTGATGCTTCTCTTTTCCCTTGAATTCTGTTAGACCAAAGAAACTACTTAGGAAGAAATATATGAAAAATAAGTTGGAGGGAAAGTTGTAGACATAATTATTACTTTTGCGTTGAAATAATACCTAATGATGCTGGTGCATTATTAACTTCACAGAGAAATTTTCTGCTCAGGTATATATTTTCAATCAATCCTAAATTCTTTTTAAGCCCACGTAACAATCTAATTTTTGACCAATATCAATTAGTATGTATGAAAATACTGCAAGAACCAGCTGTGGCCCAATATGGACATTTACTACCTGTAGCCTGCCTGGAAGAGTGCATCATAGGTGTGTACATAAATATAAATACTATCTTCCTTTTAGTCTGCTATTGTATTTCAGTGTAGCCTCCACTCAGGAGAGAGGTGCTCTGTGGTAAAAATCTGGTCTTCTGAAGATCAGCTCTGGGTATATACAAAGTAGGCAGGTGTTTGGGTAGCAGACAGCTAGAGAAGTCATGAGGAGAGAGGGTGATGAGATGGGTCTTCTTCCTACTGCATCTCCTGGGAGCCTGGGGGGTACCAGGATGGAGGGAGCTGGGGAGGAGAAGAGGGCTGCAGCAGGGGGCTGCTCTTCTGTGGCAGGATCTCTCACCCCTGCTCTCCTGGAGCTCTGACCCCAAGGGCCGGCAGGAGTTGGTGACTGATTTTCCTTCCCTCCACACCCTGCCCTAAGCCAACCTCTGCGTTTTAAAAACCCTTTTTTCCTGATGCAGGAGCAGCCTGGCTCTGCCATGACCTCAGCTGTGACCTCACCATGTCTTTTGTGGTGTGGCAACATGCCAAGAAGCCAGCATGGGCATTTGTCATTTTTTAAGGAAGGAACCACAGATATTGTCTGCACAACTGAACACCGTCTTATGGTTGGAGGTAGATTTAGTTTCATTTGTTTGTACAGTCATCCTCATGTTTAAACTTGTAATTTAAACTGAGTCACAAGGCAGCAATATCATCATTGAAAGGAAGAGATGAGAGTAAAGGGACAGTAAATTTAATTTCAGCATATGCATATCTCAGTTTACGGTGTTCGAAGGCTTACTGATAAGTTTAGCTATCCCCAAACTCAGCTTTCTTAGTTATCTTTTTTGAAAAAATTAATTTATTTTGCCAGAATTTAGTTTTGTTCCATATCCTGTTTTTATTGTAAACAACCCTCACATGCTTGGTCTCCCTTGTGATATGAAATTGAATAGCTCAGATTTCTAGTCAAGACTGTCATCAAATTAAACACGACGCTGAGATAGTCATGCTGTGGAGTTCACTGGTGTAGATCGGTGAAGGAAACACACAGGTCGCAGCAACTATTGGAGAATACAGAAGTGGCCACTGTTATTGGGATGGAAAAATTACATAGTAGAGCAAATCTGAGTGATACCTGTGTTGTGGCCATTTGCGGGCAAGGAGGGTGTGCAAGATCAGCCTTGCTGATCTGTTTCCCACATGGTGACTACCAAAAGCGGGTGGCTTTAGAACCTGCTAAAAAATTTGTCTCTTCACTGAAACATCTTAACTAGATATAAACTTGCTTTTATACTGTCCCTAGCTTCTTGATGTGGACAATAAGACCAATGATGAAGAGGGCTATAAGGGACCTAATATTTTGGCTTTTGAATTCAGTTAATTATGGGTTTTATTATCTTTTAACCTTGTTTTATTTTAAGGGACAACCTGGTTGTATATCAGAACTAAAAGCCATGTAACTTATAAGTAAATAATGGACAAATCTAACTCATATCATATTATTGCTATTATTTCTTTGTTCTACAGAAGGACAACAAACAAAATGCATGCTTGTGTTTTCTTATAAAAGAGCTCCATTTTCTGTTCTGAAAGGCTATAACCTAAATGGTGGTCACAAAAAAAGAAGGGGAAAAGGATGAGATGTAACCACACAAGATGATTATGTGATGAAATCAACTCTGAAAGTCTTCTCGTGTTAGTCAGTTCTGTGTTTGGGACTGCCAGGTGTGCAGGATGAGTCATATAACTTCAGAAATGTTTCACTTTCTAGGACAAATTGTCATCTCGTATCCAAGTCTGAGCTGATCAAGACCCGAGGCTAAGCATTACTCAACTTACTCTGTTGGTAACATACTCATATGAAATGATTGGGCTGGGGCGCAGGTGGGAGGTTTCCGTGTCTTTTGCTGGGAAAAGCCAGTTTGTTGGAACTGAACTTTTCTGCAGAAAACTTCTAAGGTCACAAAAGGATTTTTTTTTTTCTCAAAAGGTATTTGTTTGCTCCTCATTCGCACTACAAAATAATTGGTGGCCAGTTGGTTCAGATGAGACATAGCTGTGCCTGCCTCAGATGTCTCTTCTGAATAGGGCAAAGCCTGGACTTCAACTCTGAGTTATGCAAGTGTGCAAAGCCCATTTGGGCTAGTTGATATTGAATTATGTATGCAAAACAGATCTCCTATCAAGTAAGTCTTCAGATGTTCTAAACTGTTCTAGCTGGCTTCGGGAAACTTCATCACTTTCAGCAAAATGGGCTTCTGAGTTTTCAGCAATCTGTTCTTTCTGTTCCTTGTCTGCACAAAGTACAGATGTGTACTTCAGAAATTCATTGCTGCTGGAAAACATTTCCCTTAGGGGTTCAACTCAGACTCAGTGGTAAAGGCGAGCTCCTAAGAGCTTCTTCCTTGAAAGTTACTTTTAGCTATTCATTGTAGGTGTCATCATTAAAGACTATTTATAATATTCCTTTTGTTCTGCTTTCTTATACTGATATCTTAACCTTGCAAAATCCAGTTTCTCGATCACATGACATGAACTATCAGATTACACAACCCATTAAACAATGTCTTATCTTTCAGTGCCTCTTTTCCCATTGTTCTTAGTACATGTCTTAATTCATATGTGCTGTATTCTTTATGTGGCTTGAAACATTTCCATTAGTTAAAGAAGTCAGCTGAAATGTGCTTGTATCTGCCTATTTTCTGACAATAAGGTCAATATTTGTTTGTTTTCCTGGTGTAAATTGGTTGGTCTTCAGAAAAGCAATAAAAACTTTTGATGATTTTTTTTTTTAAAAGAAAAAAAGTATATGAACAATAATATTCTCATGCTGTTGCTACACAAAATACCTCTCATTTTCAGCTTTCTCCCATCTCGCAGCATGAGCAAAACTGTATCTTATCTCAGTATATGTACTCGTACATATTGTCTCTTACCAGTATCTGTGGATGAGACTCTTAGAGGGAAACCTTTAAATTGCTTTCTCAAATAATTGCACTTTGCTGTTTGAATAGCTTCTAAATGAGGGCTAGCACCCCCGTTAAGAGCGTGTAGGCTATTTCTGCTCTTTGTACGGTATGAGGTACTTTGTGTGAAAGTTTAACACAAAATGTCTTTAAATTGTACTTTATTCTCAGAATTTACTTTGCAAATTTTCTTCATATAGACAGTTCATCTTTATTTCCTCTTTGATGGACCTGGTTTAAAAAAAAAAAAACCACAACAAAAAACTACTACTGCTTCAATGCTCTTTACTCTCATTTCAAATCCTAATGAACGATAAACAGTGAAATGTGTAAATAGTCGAAAGCAATGTATTATTTTTGAAATTTTATTCATATATCTGTCTCAAATAGAAATAGTATCTGGAATTCAGTTTCCAGAGGAGGTACTCCTGCATGAACCATTATGTAAACTTGGAACTGGGGGCTCAGTGCAACCTCATGCAACCCAGGAAGCAATTTGTTAAGGACACGTCGGTGAGCTCTTGCTGCAGACCTGGCTCTCGCCCCTGAGGTAGCTGAATGAGTATCTACCAGGAGTTACTGTAGCCTGGCCCAGACAAGGATGCAACGCCCTGCTAGTCTCTCTGTCTGCCTTTGAGCTTTGAAAGAACATCTGAAACCCCATCCATACAGAGGAAAAAAAATGCTTGCAATGTGGTTCTCCTCCAAAATATTTTTCTATCTGAAAATTTAATTGAATCAGCATGTTCATCATTTAGAACTTGTTCTGTAACTGTTTTTTGAACCTGCTTTAATAACTATTTAAAATATAAACCATGGTGTGGTCAAAAAAAAAATAAGAATTTATTGAACGAATGATTCGTTGTAACATTAAAATGCAAGACACTCAGGTGAAGCCAATAAATGTATAACTGATTAATTAAGTTAAGAAAAATCAATAAAAATACAAAGTACCTACATGAGAACCATACCAATGCTGTGCTCCTCCAAAAAGATTTTCTCTGGGGAAAGCAGTTTGCTTTATCATCATTCCAGCGTGTATGAAATTGTCCACTAAGAATAAAGGAATTATTTTGTTGAGTTTTTGAAAGATAGTGTCTTAAAAGGCCATATAACCAAAGCTTATAAAGAAATAGCAAGTTATTGAAACCCTGGTAGTATTTGAGGTAACGGAAGACAACAGAGCTGCCACATGCGACCTGCACACCAACGAGCAAAATAATTAAACTGAGCAATCTGTGTTACCACAGATACCAAACTGAGCAACCAGTTACAACTTGAATGCAGCTCTTGGTTAAGCAGCACACACATCAAGTCTTGCGGTTTCTCAGTCTGAAAGCTTCCAGGTATTTCCTATGTTTTCTCTACTGGGGCTCCTGAAACAACTCATGACGCAGTGGCTGATTTGATGGGGCCTGATCAGCGCTTGAATACAGTGGCACTAGGAAGGGGACTTGAAAGCAGAAAATATATTAACAGAAGTGAGAATAGGAAGTTACAGAGCCCTGCAAGAGAGGAAAGATTGTCTAAAGATAAGAAGTATGCTTCTGTTCTGTAATACATCTCTTAAGCAAGTAGGCTTTCTCTCTGGAATGACTTGCCTCAGCAAAAGATGGGCCTAAAACTTGTCGTCTTTGCCTGAAACAGAAAGTGAAATGTAAATTAGGGTTCTGAACCCACTTTTGTGCATTGGGACTGTATCCAGGGCTGGCAAACGCGTGCAACAGCTGACCTTTCTACTGCTTTCATGAAGATTGTTGCTGGTGGACTCTTGCCACAAGAAAATAGAGAAGTGGGTTGTAAAAGATCTTGCTTAGACTTGACAAGTTTGCTGAGCGTTTCTTCCCCAAATTAGAAAGAAAGAAGTTGAAGGTAGACTTCAGCTTTCTCAGCTGACACATCTTTGGCTTCAGAGTTGAAAATGTTTCAACATCTCTGTGAATTTCAGCAGATATTTGGGTTCACTTTTAATGTGCCTGATGTCAGCACGGTGTAGCTGAAAGCCAGAACTCCCTGCCAAGAACGAAATGTGTCCAATATCAATCATCATGTACTTAGCAGCCCGAGTCCTGTCTGGACCAATGACTTTACTAACTTTATTCCCATATCTGGGTTACTTCTTTTTGATCCCATAAATAGGATGATTGCAAGACACAGCCTAAAATATCTAAAGTGATCAAAAATAGAACTACATGGAAATTATCCTTTTAGATGGGTGTATTTTTCCTTGGCTTTACAAGAATGTGCATATTTCTCCACAGTAAAATTCCAACCTGGAACAAATTATGAAGGGACAGCTCTCAATGGGCATAAATCAGCATAGCAATGTCAATTTACAAGGATTTGAACTCTTGGGGGTTTTTTTGCTCCACCTGAAAATTTACCACTTTCACGGAAAAATACCCTTCTTACTAGGAACTGTTTTCATACATGCTGTGATCAAGAGGCTGGGGTTTGGGTTTTTTTTTCCCCCTCTCCTTTCATTGTTACCACAAAAAAAGCTGATCTTGTAAATAGGTTTATGCAGCTCTAAGCTCTAATGAAGAATGACCTGATCTCTGCAAGGATACACATGAGGCTTTGTTGTTCCATGGTTTCCACCGAGCATGACATGTCTGGAATGCTTTATGATGACTGCATCATCAAAGTACTAAGGGGTAAAAAAACCTGGAGAAGTCTCTGAGCCTGCGTATTGACTTGCTTTACCATTTTATTGGGTTAGTCATCATTATAAATCAAATTCTCTCATAGTTTGATGATGTTGTTAAATTACCTAGGTGCCACCTCTGAGTACTGCCAGTGCTTCATGTCTTGGTGCTTTGTAATAAAGTGAGGGGGATGTTTTGCTTCTAAGGCAAAGCTGCCTTTGAACAAGACAAGGATTTCCTGAGGTTTTGCAGCTACATCTCGCGATTCAGCCTTGTGCTCGCAGACCAGCTCCACGCTGCCTCCTCCAAGCCCTGTGCCTCTCCTTCCTCATCTCTGCATGTTGTGGCATCCCGTCTGGGGAAGCAGGGAAAAGCGCTTATCTGCCAATGATTAGCACAAAACTGCTAGGCTACCTTTACGAAAACAAATTTTTTTTCCTCTGAGCATTGCAAATGAAAACCTTCTCTATTTTAAGGGAGGTGAAAAAGCTGCAAAGGCTCCAGTACTGGTGGTAAAGTACTGGATGCAGCCAGAGCTATTCATTCATGTGTCATGAAGTCCGTGTTGCCTAAAGGAAAGTCTCCTTCCGTTTAAATTATAGATAAGCCATACTTTTGGAGCGGGTACCTCTGAATACCTTCCAGATAATCACAGATGCACTACAGCAAGGAAACAGTGCTTTTTTTCAGAAAAGGTGTATTTTTATAAGCGCAATATGCTCAACAATGTGTGTATATTAGCATATAATTCTGTAGTTTATCCGTCTGTAAGGTTGTCTGTCCAGGGTAAAGGAAACTCACCAGCGTTCCTTAAGTCTTCTAACCTGAATCCGTTGTGGGGATATAAATGAGCTATCTCTTGGTATTGAATCCTTTATAACTCACTACCTAGCACTCAACTTAGTCCTTTGCCATAACACGGTGTTTGATATAATAAAAGGTGCCAGCCAGGTGGGACTTGGCTAAAGTTCAGACCAAATCTGCCCGTGACAAAGACGCTTCAGCAAATGTCCCCACCGAGGGATTTCCATGGATGATGAAGGTTTCAACGTGTTAGAAGAAAGGCAACATCCTCCCTACCCCCAAGTGAGATGTATCAGACAGGGAAGAACCTGCTGGCACTGTCATGGCAGCTATGACCTGCCTGCAGTGAATCAGGGCAACATCTGTGTTCGTGGAGACGAAATTCAGCAAAGGGAAGGTTATACTGGAGGTGTCAAACACTTTCTTTAAACCAGAAGCAGCCACTGAAGTTTTTGAGCTCCAAACCTCCTCTGCAGACAATGCCAAGACTTGCTGCAGATGCAGAGTTCAGAAATAGGGAAGATCCTTTTTTTCATTCAAGCAGACTTGGCTTTTATGCTGTCTGTGGAAAAAGGAAAAAAAGGACCATGATTACTGTGGACTGCTAATGAATTTTTGAATTAAAATTTCCAGCAGTGGTTATTGTTCTAATAAATCTTACCTGCAAGAAACATTGCTTGGAGCCAAATGGTTTCAAAATTTCTAATTCGCTCTTTTTATTAGGAGAAGCCTTTTGGTCAGGTCCCATGCCAGTGTGACTCAGTGTAGCTCTATTCAAGCTAAAGGCACTGTGTGAATTCATACATGCTGAGAAACCGACTTACAGTTTAGAAGTCATGGAACAGCTTCTCTCTTGGCTCTTCTAGAAACACTTCTTCCTCCATCCATCCAAGGTGGTGTGCAAGTACGTGTGGGGAAAGAGAGGAAAACACAGAAATTTCTGTTGACTTGAATAGTGCATCTTCTATTTTTAGACCTCCAAAGGTGCATGTTTTGTGATCAGAGACTTTTGTTAGGTGTAATTAAATTAATTTGCAAGGAAGTTACTAATTTCATTGAAAGCTAGAGATCCTCCCAGTGCATGATTCATCATAACTCCACCTCAGCCCTGGCCTGCAGGGATAACTAACTCCTTTGGTGAGAAGATAATTTTATTTTAATTCTCATGCAATCACTGGACAACTTCAAGACAAATGCCAGCTATCAATCTTTATGAGTGAATAATTATTCTCACTATTAGGGTGTGGTAGAGTAAAGGATGTCATACTTTAGTACCTATAAAGCATTTTGGATATAATTTTGTGTGTAAGCCATAATAAACATAAAAATCATACTTTATGACTTACATGAAAAATACATTAAGACAAACAAAATTAAAGACTTTGAATAGCAGGGGAGATTTTTTTGATAAAGGACATAAAGATTTCCCAAGCCATTCTATGATTCTATGATTCTACGATTTATTTTTCCCAGCAATTCTATTCAAATTAATAACAGAGGTTTTTTTCTGTAACTGTTTTCCTGTATTAGCAAATTATTGGTTTTGGTCCCTCCACTCCTATATGCCTAGAAGCAATCATGAAAAAAAGATCGGTTTTCATTATTTGCATCTAGTGTTGCATCAAACAGAGATATCTGAGCTTCAGAGATACGGGAGAATTCAGGGGGAGTGTTGACTGCGAAAGAAATGACGGACCAGACTTTGAAGAGCCCTTCAGACTAACTACTTACTGCATTGCAAAGTGTGCACATTACTGTCAGCATACTTGGTGGATTTTGCTAGCACATAAAATGTACTAGACACTCCCAATAATGATAATTATAGTTCTAATCTTGCCAGTCATTTACCTAGGCAGACATGTACACCCATACAGAGCTCCATAAATTTTAATAGGGCTCCGTGTGGGTTTGGAGGAAGAAGTGGGGGGTTGGCACAGATAACTGTTGTGTGACCCTCACTCTGCGTGGAATTCGGGTGCTCGAATACATACCACAGAGTGCGCGAGGCCCATGTAGGCCTGCTTGGTTCTAGAGCTCATTACTTTGTACGGTGTTATTACATTTGGAAAAGGTATTGGGGATAAATTGATTCTGCTGTAACACTATCTGGCTGTAGTTTAGTTTCTCACTTTGCATCTTCAAAACCGGAGGTTGAGAGGCAGCATGTTTTTCTTGGTTAATGATTATAACTGAGATGCTGGTTGTCTGTATTTGACTTCCAGTTATTTTTAATTTGGCGGGTGTTTCTTTGAAGTGTGACAAGAATATCTTTTCTAGGGACTGCATTTGTGTCTTCTAACAAAGCATTTGGTATGGGAAATATACTCTCATCCCTTCAATTCTGGATTCCCAGAATTAGCTCTTGCTCATGTAAATGGTAGCACAGAACTCAGACAATATTTTGGTACAAGGATTGTTTGAGTGAATAACTTTTACCTCTTTTCTAATTTTTCTGAGATTTTTGCCGTCTTTGAAAATCTCAAAGTTCTGCTGATTTCGTTTCTGAACTGTAGACTGGCTTTGGACTATGACATTTCTGAATTTTAATGTAGAAATGTCTTTGGGTGTGATCTTTGGGGATCTTTTCCATTATTCATCGATGTAAACCAATACAACAGTATATTGGTTTCTTGATTCATGTCGGTCGTTAATTAATAAAAAATATTGGTGAGCTATTGTTTGAATTGCATAAATAATGAAACAAATCACGTAAAAATAACTGAATAATTTCCAAGTACATGCTTTGGTTGTGTTCTAAACCACTGCTTATGAATAAGAGAACTTTATTAGTAGAAAGTCATATAAAAGTATTTTTTATTGAAAATTTAGACTGATTTGCTTTTGCACCATATAAACCCGGAACAACGCTAAGCGTGAACTGACGCTGAAATTCACTTTGCTATTAATCATATCTGAAGTCTGCTATCTGGGAAACATAGTGTTGCCTGCTTTTGCTACATTACATTACTAACAAATGCCATGACCCTCTGGTATTAGTATTAGGGTAAATTAAAGAGAAATGAGGAAGCCACAGCTGAAGGTAAGTTCCTTTGATGAATATGTGTAAGGTTATTTTTCCCACAACTTGTTTTTTGGTAATTTATGAACATAAGACAAATAATTTTTTACACGTCTGGTTCTAGCATGGAGGTAGTACTGGGTCATTCTTGATTCTCAGCTTGTTAAAGCATGGAGACTCTGCAGAATTACTTACTTCCTTGTCTGCTGGGCTCTGATGTAATTCATTGCGCAGCTTGACCAATTTATTTTTTATTTCTTTTAATGAAGAGGAAATCGGTCAAAGAGATTCAAGCTGTTTGCCTCAAAGCTTACGGTCTATGAACTAAATATTTCTGAAAACAGTGGTCATATATTTCATTTCCTGGTCGTATTGTAAATGTGCTGAAGTAGGCAGGATCAGGCAAGAGTACGGTTTTGTGATTTAAACTCTTTAATTGGGAGGCATTATTGCCTTATGGTCTGTGTAAGAATCCAGGCCGTGAAAGTTGTGGCTTTAAGCCCCATTTGTTAGTTTGCTTCTCCTTTTCTAACTCTTACAATAGCAGTGGTTTGAAGACTAAACTTCAGCACTCAGGAGTACTAGGATTTATTATAAGCAATCACAAAGTCTTTTAGGGATGTCAGGTAGCATATACATGCTAAATGCTGGTGATTCTGCCAAAAAAAGCTGCCCTGAAATTATTTAAGTTCTTTCCACAATCTGGTTTATTCAGAAGAATTAATAATATTCTTTCTGTTTCCCAAAATTACCTTTTTTTATTAAATCCTTCGTAGTATATAAATTGTTTTTTTCAAATGCAGCTTTGAAACAGAATCTTTGAAACCATCCATTATCCCTCACCTAGAAAATTAACAGACACCTAGAAGTAGCTAATGTTTCCCGATGCCTGTAATTAGTGTGTTTTAGCTATCATTTTGTTTCTCGGCTCTGTACTATGTACTACTACTTCTGAGTATCTATGTGTGTTGATGGGCCGGGAAGTCATATTATCTCAGCAAGCAAAATAGACAGTTTTATGAGCTTCAGAAGTAATGAATCCTACTTTCCTATGAATTTATGGTTGCCAGCTCTGTTTTGAATTTTTCCTCACAATTCAGGCATTTCAGAGGTTTCTCCCCACTGCGAACTCTCAAAAGCACTTGATTCAACTTTTCCAAGAGTTGAGTAACTTAAGCATCTCTGCCCTCTATGGAGTGACTTATTCTAATGAATTTTGTAGGAACCTGATGAAGAAGTTTGGGATTACTGTGCATTTGTCAAGTATATTCAGAAGTGTCCATTGGGCTGAAAATTACAAGAAGGGGTAAAGCCAGATAGATGATTCGGTCACACAAACATCACTTCTTTAGGAAATCGAGCTAAAAATATCCAGGAAGATAGAATAAATGCTATATGAGCTTTTTGATCCCTTTATTTGCATTAAAGAATATTTTATTTTATGTTTGATCCCTCTGATTACAGAAGGGCTGTTTCGGCTCTTTGCTGGTGCTCTGAGCACACATATTTGTTGGAAAGTAGCCCCAAAGAACACAAGCATTCATTTTGGTTTACAAAATGTTATTTTGTTGCTTTTTTTTTTGCTTAATTGAGAAAATGTTTTGATAAAATGGAACCAAAAAGGTAGGGATGAATACCGTGAAAAATTTGAGGCAGATCTCAAATGTATGCAATAAGCACTCTTCATAATTCACGTTAAGCACTCTGCAATTTTTAAAAGAGAAAAGTAATATTTCAGAAAAACTAAGCATTGTGCTTAAACCACAGATTCTGTAAAAAATGAACTGCATAAGCTATTAGCAACTGTATGCGTCATAAACACCTTAGGCAAGAAAATCAGATCCTAATGCCAAATGCAGCTCAGCTCCATCAGTCTACATGGAGGTACAGTTCTGCAATTTTATAAGATAAATGTCTGTGCTGTTTTATATGATGAAACTACAGCTTGGGTGAATCCTCTTATTTTTCACCAGTGATTTAATAAAGGCAAGCTCAATATAAATATTGAAAGGCTGCTAGTATTGAAAATACTCTTTTCCCTAGTAGCTGAAATATGTGAGAGCTTTGTCTTTTCATATTGATCGTTCCCAAACAAAAAGTTAAGATTTGTCTATACAAGAAGTGGGTATATTTACTAACTAGCGGGCTCCAAACATTTTCTATAACATACTATACTTTATATTGCATTTGCAGAGAAAAGCTTTGTTGAGCTATGTTTTATCCCAGCTACTAGGAACTTCAAAATCCATTTTAATCTCAGCTGAAACAGCTAGTGAATGCTTGCCTCCTACCACTTGGTAGAGATTATGGAGTAAAAGAGGAGAAATGTTGCAAACTATATTCCCCTGCACCTATTTCTTTGACACACATTGCTGTGGTAACACAATGAAAGAGCTGCATTTAATTATTTTTCCAGAACTCATAAGTTTAAAAGAGATAGGGTATTTATGAATCCCATTTGTGCTCGCTAATCCACAAGATACCAAAAGATACAGAACATAAAACAGTGTCTATTGGAAGTGACCCATTGTGCCTCTGAAAATGTTTGTCTTGTTCTGCATCTCTCTCCAAATAAAATACTGAGCATTAATTTAACCATTAAAAGAATAATGACAATAAGGAGCGATGAAAATGTAATCAAGATAGACAATTAATAGTCACAGAAGTGTCATTTTTAAAACAGTTTAAAATACCTCCTGCACTGCTCTGCTGTGTTCGTGGAATAAACCTACTTTAATTATTTCCTGTTCAGGCTTTCCTCTGTTTCCTTGGTTTTAGGAGGAGTTTACCTAGCAAAAACCAATGCTGCTCATTTCCTCAGTGGATTAACTGGGCAATGATGAAACAGAAGCTTCTGTCTGCTTCATTCTTTACACAACCTGGTGTTAAAGAGTGACCTTTCACCCTCAGAGATTTTAAGGATTAAGGATGCTTTTAAGTCTCGGTCTGGTTACTAATCCACCACTTTCACTTGATGTTAAATAAGCACTTCCTGATTTACCCTTTAAATCCTGTAAACATAATAAAACAGAGTTTAACCTTTACCTTAGGATTTTACCACTATCTTATGCTCTGTCAAATAAACCTTTATAAGAAGGAGGGAACAGAAAACTAATAAGTCATAGCCTGATTTTTTTTTTTTTTTTTTACCTTGGGATATGTAACAAAACATTACAATATTTTTAATATATTCAGGTCAAACAGTTGTTAGGGTGCATAGGGGTCCTCACACTGTGCAAATAATGGAATTTTTAAAAAGCATTTATAAGCTATTTGAGATAATGAAATAGATGTTTCTTCTGCATTCAGACTGCTGTGAGCAAACGATACTGGAAGGAGTTGAAATGGAAATATATTGAGAGAGATTTCATAATCCTAGGCTTTGCAACTTTCAAGAATATCATTTAGCCTCCAGCCAGTTCTTTGTAAAGTCAGGCTCCCATCTGGTGTAAATTGCATGTAGACTCCATCTGCAGTCCAGGGTCTATCTTGACTTACACCAGCCATGGATTTGACCCCACAGAATTGGGGTTTTTGCTGTGTTTTTCTCTTTAGGAAAATGGCATCTGTGCTGAGGAAATATTCTTTCATAGCTATTTCCAGTGCCTGTATTTAATAGTACAAAGTTATCACTACTCTCCGCCAGAATATTTCTGTCCGTGTCACAGCTGCAAAGGGTGTCTCCTTATCATTTATTTATATAAATAACTTCTTACCTATATAAGTAACTTCAACACAATTCTCCCAGCCTGGGGCCTGGTCTGGGGACCAAGGAGGTGGTGGGACCGACTGGGAGCCCCTGCCTGCAGGACAGCTCTAAGGGCTGAATACTGGGGACAGTGTTACCCAGGAAAAAAACGTGTTGGAAACGCCTTCTTTAAATCATTACAGCCACTGCCCATTGAGTATTTTTAAAAAGGTTTGCTTTCAGCAAACATCCAAAATACCTCATTTCAAAAATTCTGAATTCTGTCACCTTAGAGAGTTTCTGGTTTTATATCTCATAGTGGATAGCAGTAAGTAGAGAAAAACTATCGTATGATAAGAAGTTAATTCCCTCTTCTGAGTCCCTAAATCATGGACCTTATTAACAAAGGAATACAGTTAGCTATCTGAATGGGGACCTTGCTTGGCTTTTGATATCTTTTTGGGAATATTTATTTTAATTAAATTGAATATCTGCCTTGTATCTTGCAAATATCTGATTGTCTCCGCATCAGCTATCGCCTAAGAGGAAATATAGACAAAGTAATCATTTATACATGCACGATTTTCTCACTATGATCAACAATCCCTTTGTCTTCTGCCTTAATAATGCAAAATATCCTGCTTCCTCCATGTTTGCTAATGCTGCTCACAGTGATGCAAACGATTCAAGTGCAACTGCTCCTCTATAAGTTTGAGGGACCTGCTACCTGAGCTGGAGGGGAGCTCTTGTCAAAACAAATTCTAATGTTTTAGAGGTTCTGAATAACGTTAGGATGTAATGTTGGCACAGCCAACTTTCCTGGTGTCTGCTGGGGATGAGTAGATGACAGCTGGAGTTCACAAATGTTTTGAGTTCATGGAGCAAAGATTATTTGCAACCTCCTTGGAAAATTAAGTTTACCCAGTAGGGCTGCTTTTGAGGGTTTTGTGGTTCCCAGAATGGCCTGCTAGTCTTAAGAGACATTTAAAATACTGGACCTTTTTCTACAGTCAGTTTGGAGATAAATTCCTGTTGAAGGCAATAGGAAGTGTGGCAGTGTATGCAAACAAGAAATAGGACAAAGGAGAAAATTTTAAACAAAGGAAATTTGATTGCTGGTTTTCACTGAAATTTGGGAAAGAAGATGGACAGGAGAAAATGCTTTTGTCTTACAGGTTTTCCATCCACCACAGACACTGGCAATGCCTTGTTCATGTGTCTTGTGCCAAAGTGGTTCTGTGAAGCACTGCCAGTGGGAATAAAAGAAGTGAAAATAAGACTGAGAACATCTTAAAAACGGAATAGCTTTCCCTTTGAAATACCCTCCCACAGACGCTGAAGACCTGAGTAGTTCACAGCGATGTGAAAAACATTCATTCCCATGAAGCAGAATTTGACCAAACTGAGTAAGAGCAAACCAGCCCTCGGCATAACCCCATGAGATTCGTGGGTGCTGAACCAGTGAAGAATTTAATGCATTTGGTAAATGCAGGTGGTTGTCTTTCCACATGACAGAGGGAAGTGTAAGAGATCATCCACCTTTCTTCGCCTATAAAACCCAGCGTCCTACATGCAGAAACCACGTGGAACTGAATAAGAAGGGCTGAAATAGGCTCTACTGGAGTCAGCGACAATAAGCTTAAACTTCAACTAGAGTGACTGCTAGCACTGGGCATGACAAATCTGGTGGTAGAATACAGTACAGCGTGGCGTTGCACCTTGTGATGCACGCGTCTAAGCTGAACTGACTCTGCAGTACTGGCAGGGTGTTCATGGGGTCTTCCTTCTACGTGTCAAGGCAACTCATTGCTCAGACCCTGCTTGTCTGAGTCAGCACTGCCTCGTGGTTATGGTCACTGTCTGCGGGCATGTCGGTGAAAGCAGGGTATCTTGCTCTTTGATAGTTAACCGGCTCTTCTAGACAAGCAATGCAGGTATCTTTTGTTTGCTTTTTAAATCAAAACTCCTTCCCAGGAGAAGAGCCTTGGAAACCCTGACAAGATAGTATTGCTCCACCTAGCATGAAACGAAGCCACTACATCTCTGTTGAAAGTCTGAACTCTTCCTCACTCCCCTAAAATCACCTAAAGCTTTTCTTTACTTAAAAATATCTGACAACATATAACTTAGCTATGGTCTGCATTCTACCAGGAAAACAACCACCTTCACATCAAACTGTAATTATTGATGGTAGTTTTCAGCATGAATGCTAATTTGGGCTTCTGGTCCTATATGAAAAGAAATTTGAATTATTTCTGCTGTTCTGCAGAGGGCTGAAACTTCTTTTCCAAGTCCTTCATCTGTTTTCAAAAAGGCTTCATTCAGGACATCCATATGCTTTGGGTGATACAGGCTATTGCCATATACTCTGGAGTGTCTTGAAGTGAAGGAAACCCATAACAGTTAAAAAAGGGGAATGGATTTAGGGCGTTGAACTGAAGAGGTGGTTTGGTGGTTTTTTTTCTTCTTCGTTCTGTTACTACAATTTTCTTTTCTTGTGCCATAGCTTTTCTATTTCTTAATGTCTTGAAAATGGCTTATATGTGACTCACGCAGTAATTTATAACTTTGGTATGCTTCATTATTATCACTGCTTGCTCAACTCTCCTGAATGAAAATGATTTAAAAGTAGGTTTTTTTGGATTCTGGAATAATACAGGAGAGCTCACACCTGTATCTGTAATGCATTATTTGCTACAGCTTTTTATGACAGTTAAAGTTCCCTACCTCTTAGGTTCCTGCTATAATTAATGGTATCTGAAGCTTTTCATTTTAACTTTTAGTGAATTATACGAAGAGCTGATGGAATTCCTATCTTCATGTTGGGAAGCTGGACCACTGGAGGCCGAGGTGATTTGCCTGGTCAGCCAGTAGACCAGTCGTGGTTAGGGGTGAAACACTGACCCCTTTTTCCTGTTCTTTGTCCATGAAGACACATTGCCTCAATTAACTGATGAGAATCAAACCCGATTCCTCTATTCAGCTGATGAACGGCTGCTATAGCGCTTACAATTCCTGTTTTGTTGCCGAGGTTGCCTGCAGGAGAAGGCAAGCAAAGAAGGGTCGGGGGAACAAGATCTGAAGGATTCTCCAAAGGGGACACTGAAAGCAAGACTAAAGAGACTGGAGGAGAACGGGGAAGAGTACTCACAGCAGCTGATTTGGCCACCTGGCTGTGTCCACCTCCTGGACCTGATCTGAGCCACTAACGGAGAAGGGGCCAAGGATGGAGAGACAAGGTCTTGCTTCTGGGCTTGGGAGGATACCACAAACTGGTAGGCTGGGTTCATCTGGGAGAGACCAGCTTCTGCAGAGTGCAGAGTGCCCAAGCTGTGATCTGCCCTGTGCTACCAACATCAACCATTTTCTGCACATTTAGTGAGCTTATAAATGAAAGGAATATGAAACGATGGCTGGAAAAGCACATTTTGCATTTCTCTGCAACTCTGCAGTAGAATAACGTGTAGCCACGTTTCCACTGTATGTATGCAAAGTATGTGACTGTGCCAGATACATGCCAGAAAAGATCTTAATCAGAGGAGTTACACAGATTTCATGTAGTTACCTTTTTTTTTTTTATATTCCAACAGGTCACTGTATTGTCATTAAAATCAGCAAGAGGCCCAATGGTCCTCTTGCACAACAATTTCCACAGAGTTATGCTCAATTTACATCCAAATAAACAGTAGAGAACACTCAGAGTTTGGGAAAATAAAGGAAAGATTTTCCTTCCAAATGGAATTGATCTCCTCAGCCAACAATAACAGAAAGAAAGAGGTGAATATATATTTTACATTTAAGAAGTGAATATATATATATTACATTTAAATTTTGTAATATATTGGCCTGACACATGTAGTATTACACGGCATTACTTAGCATCTCTTAAACAAAACAAAACCTTTTATTGAGCAGTTACCATTCAGACAGGTTATGGCATTTGTAGAGTAATTAGCAACTGTAAAATATGACTAACCAAATCATTATTTTTAACTAAAAAAATAGGCGCCTACATTCTTATGTATAAAACATTTTTTATAAGCTGTACAGGACCAGGGAATATTTTACAACAGAGCTTAAGACAGAGAAAATACTAATCAGGATTTTAAATGTCTGTAGTTATAGTCCTGTAAATGTTCTTGAAAATAAAATGAATAGCTTCCAGAGAGGTGCATAAGCAGAGAGGTGATGCAATGGTGCCAGTGGGAAGGAGCGTGCTGGTGGGAGAGCTCCTGGGAGGCCTCAGGTGCTGTGCAAGTCATCCAACGTGAAGGAGAGAGACTGGCCCATTACTAAGGCTGTCTTTGGTCTGATGCTGCTTTGGGTCAAGGACAATGGCTACAAGTGCTGCAAAAAGGAGGGGAAGTGACACTCAGCTTTACATTGAAGTAAAATAAGTACCCATTAAATAAGATTAAGCTTTTTAAATAGAATTAAAGGATTCTTCTCAAAGAGAGTGCACTACTGATTTTGCTAGCACCTTACCAACTTCAAGACAGCAGCAGTTTCAGTATCTAGGAGGAGCTTTTTCCCAAGAATCGCTCGCTGTGCTTCTTAACAAAGTGCTCTGGATCGCTCACCTGGCTTCCCTTTAAATTTACACATCTTAAAAATGACTTCAGCGTCAACCCACTGGAGTTGATCTAGGTTCCCTCAAGTCTCATGGAACTTAGCTCATGTTCATCAAGAGCTTCTCTGAGTTGCAAGTCAGTGAGGTGTGAAATGCTTGTGGTTTGATGATTCACAGAACTCTCACCGTGAGCCTTAATTAATCAATCTTTGCAAGGAATTTGAAATCCTTAGATGAAAGGCTCTGTAACTGCAAAACACTGTTATTACAATGGCCACCACTTGTATTCATGGGGACCTCACTTTTACCATTCTTTTTTGTACCATCGCAATAGCTTCCCCTTTATGTTGAAAGGGAAAGAACTGTGTAAACATGTTCACCAGCAAACATTTCTCATGCTGGTGGTTTAAAAGAAACTGTGCTTGAAAAGCAACACAACTTCCCTTACAGCAGTATCTCCATAAGCTGTGATCTTGTCAGGCTGCAGCCATTAAACAAGGCTGGGCTAGGTCAGCACTAGGATGGGAAAACAGGTAACCAGGTTAATGATTAAGAAAATAAAGCATCTAAATCCAGATTCCTCCACTGTGGTGCCCTTGCAGAGCATGGGGAGCCCATGAACTGTCCTCATGTACCACAGCAGCATGAATTAAAGGAAAAAACTCTGCTCACTGTCAGTAAACACTCTCTTAATTCTTTGCACAGTAAAATTATTGATTTAGCATTCCACCAAAGCACGTGGTGCAGCTTCATTGAAGGCAAAGAAAGCTACCCCTAAGAGTGTATAATCTGCAACCTAAGCACAGCTGTGTCAGTGGATGTGGCTGAAGAACAGAAGGAAAGGAAGGGGTACAAAGTATGATATTAGAGTCACGTTGTGTTTGTGTCAGGTGAGGTTTTCATTTTCCCACACATAAGGTACTTTCCTCAGCTTGCATCTTCACAGCTCTCAATTTCACAGATAGATCCATTTCTTCTGGTCCCTGGGCAAAAGTTGTTGTCAATCATCATGTGCATTCCTATTCGAGAGGGAATAATTTAGCGAAAATAACTTGCACAAGTACTTAGAATTATGCACTGGAATTTGAGTCTCCAGGTTTGTCTTTGATCTTCCTGTATAGAAATTTTGTATTCACATTACAGATTAGATATTAAGGGAAAGAGATTGAAAGATAATTGACTCATCCACCAACTATATTGTCATATCTAGTATATGAAGTGTCTGAAGTGGAGAAATTTTTCTCACTCTGTCTGCAGAACTGCGTAGGACAACCACGGGCGAGATAGGAAGTTGTTATTTTATTGTTAGTGTTACATAAATAGCTATGTTTTCTGCCCAGATAGCCAGTGTGCGAAAATAACAACAGAACAAAGAGTATAGGTTATGCTGAGCCGCTGAATTCCCAAACATGTTGGGATTTGAGGTTGGTTTTGGAGTTGGTATCCAAGCCAAGGATATAAAGCTTGTCCTTTATGATCTGTGTTTAAAAATAGCTGGTGAACATTGTGAGAAATTGCAGCAGGTCTGGGTCCTGTAGTTGGCAAATGGAGACTACTGATCATGTTAAAAGGACGTGTAAGAAGCAAACATTAAAAGGCATGTAAAAGGACAGAAAGAAGGTGCTTAACTGCGATTCTCTGTGCGCCAATTGGAGTACTAGTTCAAGGACACGCTGTTGCACTCAGTGTTCAAAACCAGTATTCTGAAATCTGTTGCAAAACACCACAAAGAAAGGTCACTATATAGATCTCAGAGTAGATGTGAACCTCTGTCTTCAGCAGTACCCATGTAAAGAAGATCTTGTCTATACAACACTCGAACGTAATAGTCTTACTTTTCCACTCGTGCTATCTTCTGATCTTTCCAACTTGGCTTCTTTCCCATCTAGGTTTATCACTCACTTCTGATGATGTCTGGAAAGTTTTTGTAAACATAATTTTTGCATATCATATGTGATCTGAGATCAGCTTAGTTTAGTTGAAGTTATAGTTTGGTATTTAGGATACCTGTGCAACTGGTTGTGCAAAAACTGCTCATCTTATTTGGTGACGTGTCTAAAACCTCAGAAGCGATAGGAG
Organism: Sagittarius serpentarius; assembly: GCA_034782735.1. Lineage (NCBI taxonomy): Eukaryota > Metazoa > Chordata > Aves > Accipitriformes > Sagittariidae > Sagittarius > Sagittarius serpentarius. The sequence continues at coordinate 43,802,117 of JAVKLA010000001.1, read as the reverse complement.
GAATGCTTCTTGGCTGATCCCAGTGCTTGGGATAGAGCAGAAGAAGGAGAACCACCCATGTAACATCCATATTGAGGCAGTGAAGAGCTTGGAAAGTCCCAAGCCACAGTTGCTCCAATTTCAATGTTCTTTACCCAAGCTTTAAATGATCAGGGCACTTCCTAGCTCCTTGACAGCTCACAGTTGTATCCCACTAGCAGAGAAGAAAACCAGCGGAAAAATCAATTTGTACCTATGGAACTCCACCATATGGAAATTATTGTCCATTGTTTCTACCCTTGTAAGTTCCTTTCACTGCCTTAAAGAACTTTAGTGCCTTAGAAAAAAGGGAAAAATAAAGCTTTGTCTACGTGGCAGCACCCAGGATCAAGGAGGTTTGGGGAGGAACAAGTGTGAGCATGGAGCTGCAGCAGCCTCGCCCCTGTTGGGCTGCTGAATTCAACAACCGCGAACATAACCAACCATACCTAGGCTTTCCTACATAAGCTTTTTCTGAAGACAGTAGTAGAAGTACATTAAAAAAAAAAATGCGTTTCTCACATCCACAGAGTTGCCTGGATTTTCATGGTAGTGCAAGGTAAAACTGTAGACGGGAACATCAGGATAGAAAAGTAGAGTTTTGATATGAAGGAAAAATAGATTTAAAATGTCTAGTGTACAAATTCATGTGGTGTAATGAAAACTTTTTGTTTCCTTTAAAAATACTTGATTCTGATCATTAACCATCCATAAGATCACTACAAATACCTTGCACAGATCCAAGACTTCCTTCATGTTATATTCATAAAATTATTTTAGTTGTATGTGTGTTTCTTGTGCATTTAACCTCCATTCTGAATTGGCTGCATTTTATTGATCAATTAATTTGGACTGGCAATATTTATTTTAACATTCAATATTTGCTTTCTAAACAGTAGTTTTACATACTTTTATATAGAATTACAATGGCATTGCAATGTCTGAACAGTGCACTTACTCAGAGTTCCTAGGTGTGACGGAAGAGACATCAGGTTTCTATTTTTCGTAACTTTTGCCTCCATCTAGTGCATTTGTGAATTATTACCTTAGTTGCTCAAAGTTCAGTAAAAAATTAAAATTGATTAATTTAATTAAACAACATTGTCCCAAGACCAAGTAGCTCAAATGTTCGTTTTTATTAAACAGTAGTTTCATTCACACTTTCAAATTACACTTTGTTCAAAGGTCTTATGAAAAAAAAAATTCTTATTTTTCCCCTGTCCTTCTAAAACATATGTTGAGAGGATTCAGCTTTCAAAGAGCTCATAGAATTTGAGATAGAAAGAATCCAGAAGGATTTCCATGGTGATAGGAATATGGTCCAGGCTACACTTTAAGGAAATGGCATAAAAGCAAATGTTAGAGAAGTTAGATTAGTAAGTAATCATTTTCACTGACAATAAAATCAAGTGGAATAGACTAGATGAGTGGAATGCCTAAGTCATTGCTTTAAAAATGGGTCAGGTGTGCACAGGATCCACACTTCAATCTTGGGTCAGCCTCTTAAAAAAATAAAGTTAATTATTGTTTGGAAAAGGAACAGAGTGTATTAGTCTGTTTGGAAATGGTGACTTTACAGCAAAAGACATTGAACAGATACAAATGGTTAAGAGGTGGAAAGTAAGTGCCTGAGCGACCACAAAGCTTCTATAATGAGAGAAAAATAGGAGGTTTTGTTTACTGATTTGAGTTTTGTTTAGTTGTATAAATTAAGTGACACACAAATATTTTTATGACTGCATTTATTCTCCATAACAATATGAATGAGCCACTGAATAATAACAAAGTCCCTTGTGACTGCAGAAGAAGGGTGATTAAATTATAATCACATTGGATTAATTAATCTATAATATTTGTTCTTTATATGAAAGAAGAAAATCAGCCTTCAACATAAAGGTTATGTACTCATGAGGTCTGTGTCTTAATAAAGAAAAGGCTTTGGGAAAAAGCTTGACAAGCCCCCCAGATATGATACGTTGTAAATGTAGACAGAAGGTTATTACTGATATAAAATACATTCAATGTAATTATCAGCCACAACAAATAATCAGGGAGATGATAATGAATAATTAACATTTTTATTTTTCTGTAGTAATGTGTCTAATAGATAAGTGCACAACATTGAATTAATTTATTATGCTATAGCATTTTAGTAATGAAAACTATATCATCAAAATATCTCTTCAGTGGTAGTGCAAGATATCAGCTTAAATAACTGATAAGGCTTATTCCTTTGTTTTCCCCACCCAGTTGTACTGAAGATGCCCTGAAAGCAAGCAACTAGCAAAAGAAACTATAATAATCTTGAAAGAAAACCGTAATGAAAATATAAAACTTATGACCTGATCCTCTAGTCTCAGTAAATTAAAAAATGCAGGTTTTTACAAAGAGGACCCTTAATGTATTACATTAAATTTATACACATTTTATTTTAATTTCATTTTTGCTGGGTGTTTTACTAACAAATTCTGTCTTTAATCCTTTCAAAATAAAATACCAGTTGCAACTTACAGGGAATCAATTTGTGTGACAAAATCATCTGTGTTCTGAATGGGAGAGAAAATTTATGCCCAAAAGATAATGTACATGTAGATTTTAATTACTTAGACCCAACCATTTATATATTGGAAGGATAGACCTGAAGTTTTAAAGACTGCCCATATACCTCATTTTATGCAGTGTTTATATACATATTATTTTAAAAAACAATAAATACTGTTTATTTTTAAATTGACTTATTTTTTTTAACCTGTGAGTGACAAAAACATTAATTTCATCATATTGTGTAGAAGAAAGTAATCTGCACAAATGTCATTTCTGAAACCCTGGAGCTTTGAGCAGGCATGGCCTGTGCTTTTGAAGCCCAAAGTGTGATTATATTTTTTAATTTCTAATAAAGCTTGAACTGTAATCAGGCACCTAAAAGCCCTTGGACCTCACCTTAGTTCAGTCTCGTAGTCTGCAGTTTAGGCTTATCCCTAGCTAATACTGGTGATTAATTACGGTGTGTTTTACAGAGTATTGCTCATGCTGAGAATATTGTATTAAGTAAAGCATTGTGTTTCAAAACAATTTTTTTTCTTTTGCAGTAGTTGGGGACCACAGGTAGAGAGAGGCAGTTTGTGCCCTGAGAGTGTGAAGTATAAATCACAAGTGAAACTTCAGGGCTTAAAAATGAGTGTTTGGGCAGTTTGGACATCAGAATGATCCTAGGGATTCACGACCCAAGGATTCGCTTTGACCCACTCCACCGGGTACGCTGTCGGTGGTGAGGCCCATTTTGAGGAAAGCGATATAGGCTGAGGAGTCTGTGGTTGCGAAAATGCTTCCCTTAACTGGGTAAATTTAAGAACCCCTATTCTGAGGGATCATCAGCTGTTTGGGGAGTCTGCTCAGGTAGTATTCAGAAGCTCTGTTGTCTTCAGTCTGTATCACTCCTCAGAGCTCCCAGGCCAATTTTTTTTTATGAACAGCTCCATCACTTCTCTTTCGGAGCAATATTTTAGCATTTCTCTTTCTTCTTTTTTTCTTGTTCTCCAAGGTCTGCTTATTAAATTATTATGCAACTGTGATACTAAATCTTATCTTTTGACTATAGTGCACAGAAGAGGCAGATAAGACTTGAGGGGAGGGACGAACCATTTGTCTATCGGTAGACTATGAGAAGCAAGAGAAAGTGAAGAGAGGAAGATGATGCTTTTGATGAATATTTGTAGCTGAGCAAGACAGTGCACTAAATCGCTTTTCTGTTTTCAGTATGGGAGCATACTTGTATTTCTAAAAGCAAAAGACTTTTACAAGACTCTAAATCAAATCTGAAGTTAAAAAAAAAAGATTTATAACTCTGCCTCCAGCAACTTACTATTCCCTGCTAACCAAATTCTCCTCCTGTTTACATTATTGAGTAAGGTATAGTCCTCAGTTAAGAAAATTTTTGGTCATCTTATTAGGCTATATCATCAGCAATAGCCTGAGGTAGTTCACAGGAAGCGATTTTTGGGTCTGTCTTCCACCCTGCCTTTATGCCTGTATCTGGGAGAGGAAGGTATAAGGCACTGTGCCCCAGGCACAAAGAGAGTGAAAACAGACACCAGAGATTAAAAAAAAAAATTGCTTCAAAATGGGAAATTAGATCAATAAACTTTGGAGCTTACTTTTAATACCACTTCAGCAGTGGCTAGTATTTTCCTGATATCATGGTGGTGATTTGCTAATTATTCGGTCATCGAAAAGGGTAATGACCCAGTCTACATTGGAAAGCAAAGCAATTCATAATTCAGAAGACCACTGGATGGAGTGGGTCTATGTGGGCAATTTCCGCCAGGCAAAGTGAGTCCCTGTTTCCATCCCTGTGGGCACAAAAATGCCCTGGACTGAGATGTCCTCACTGGGGAGTGCAGAGCACGAGCATTGGCATTGCTGTCAGTGCTCATAGCAGGTGCAAGTCCTCTCTGTGCTGAAGGGGACCCTCCTGGGGGCACAAAGTGAAATTTAATTTTTGTTCTTACTGGCAATGTCATTTTTTTCCTTTCTTTTTCTAATTCATGTCCAGGTAGACCAAGGATTTCAAAATAAGAGTTGACATTTAGTTCTTGTTAAAAAGTGGTTGTTTAAGCCAGTTTGATGCTGAGGAATGACTCAATTCCCTGCTTAAAAAAGATCTTTTAAAGAAGTATGCAGATTTATGTTTTGGAAAAATCTTGACTATCTTTCTATCTTTTCTCAAAGACAAATTTTTTAAGAAAAGGAAACTGCTCCTGTCGTCAGGCTAATGGCATAGTGTCCCATATCCCCTCTAAATCTAGTTATTATTGATCAGCTAATGCAATATTTAATTATACTCGCAGGGGAGAGGGACTTCTTCAGTGTGTGATTCATTATCCCTTATGAATGGAAACTTCTCAATCTTGGTAGATAACCAATAAGCAAATGTTATTGATTGTTCTCAACATCAAATAAGGATAATAAATATCACAATTTGGGGCTTGAATGTCACATTCAAGAGAAGCTTCATAACCATCCGTTAATGAGTTTCTAATCTTTGACCCCCTTGCTAATGCCAGCTGTGGTCTCTTCTTGATCATTACAACTTCCCTGTCATCACAAAATGACTCTGCCTTGGATTATCTACATTAATACTGGCTGACTACAGGAAAATCTTAACAGTATTGAATGAGCCGTACTAAAGCCACTTATCAAAAGAAGAGAAATTTTTTTAAAAGAAAATTTTAGTGGAAATTAAAGAAATGGCAAGAATAAAGAGTGGCAAAATGGCAAACAGGTATAAGAAAGGTTTATGTGAGAATACAAAAGAGAATTTGTCCTATTACTGAACAAATGTCTAGATGGTTCACTCCAAATAAAAGAGTTGACCTTCTTATGGGAGACTGGGGCAAGTTACCTGCCAGAGTGCTCAAACATAACGCAGAATAATCAATAACAGTGCACCAGCTCGTCTGTGATAACTGCCACATATGCACTTGCATCTCATGACAACTGTGGACACAGAGTTAGCAGAGCCTTCTTCCTCATCTTCAAACAAGGCCAAGCTCATTCGATTGCATTTGCATTTACAGTGGGCTAAGAAGTCAGCTGTGTAAAACAGCTACTGGTACTCCAAAGCTTGCTCCAGTGCTCTGCCTGTGCCTGAATATACCTGAGCCCTAAACCAAAACCTCTAATCCTGAATCCTCCTGCTCAGCCACCACCTAACTCTACAAGCTCTGCAGCTCATCCACTCGTATTTAAGTTCTTAGCAGCAGTTATAGCAGACTTCCCTAGCATATTCACTACTGCATGCTCTGTCTCTGGTCAAATTAATCCCAAATTTGTTTTGAAAAGTTTCGTACTTTCCTGGCATTTTAAGTTAAAATTTAGTGGCTGAGGCAGCAATGTTGGTTTGAAACCTCTCAGGCAGGGGAGCGAATTTGCTCTTTCATATCGCACTTCTTGGGCAAAGGCTTAGCATCTTGTCTGGATGCTCTTTAAAGGCCTGTGCTCTCTTCTTTTACATACTTGATCGCTTAAGTCCAATCTCTCCCTATGCAAAAGGAATTTACCTCTTTGATATAAAGTCCCATGTAGATGGAGGCTGATGGAGCTGGATGCCTGAAAGCAGATTTTCAGAAGCGAATCTGTTTGCACTAAAGTCTTGGATAATGTCTGGTGCTTTTCAGGAGTCTAGCACTTACCCAGATATAGAAGGAATATAAAATTAAGGTGCTCAGCTTAAAACAAGAATAAAAGGAGTCAGCTACTGATCTGTAAGTCCACATCTACACAGAGTAAGATTTTTGGACACGTACTTGGAAGTCAAAATGTTCACAGTCAAGATGCAGTTATCTTGACATTTAGACTCTCTCAGTCTGTTCAGTTTGCTTTACAGTAAATAGGATGTATTGCAGCTATTAGGCCAAGGAAGCCTGGGTTCAAAATAAAACCAGATGACCTCCCCAAAATGAAACTTGCCATTAGTTGTCTAAATAAGAGAATTCCTCCAATTGCCCCCAGCCCAAAGCAGTTCAAAACCCTTTCCAAAACAGCTTTCACCAAACTGTCTTCTGCGTGTTTTCATTCTGAGAATGAATAGATTTGTCTGCAGCATGCTTTCTTGGATGAATGATGGACTTCCTAGCCCAAGCATTGAATCTAGTTATCTTTAGTGAACTCGATGGGTTGTACTTTCATTAAAAGTCTGCAGCAAGTAGTTTCTGTAGATTTACACCCTCATTCTTTTATTGCTGGAAATCTAATTTTAAGAGCTGTCTTGGGACTCTGCTGAAGTGTTTGTGAAGTTAGATCCTTGGCAGGCTTTTTTGTCTGTGTCACAGAAAACCACCGCACTATCTGGCACAAACGGCAGACGGTGCCCAGGGGATGCCCAGCAGTGGCAGAGGAGGAGGAGTACAGCAGGGCAGGGCTGGCAGAGCTACTGCATGGACCCCAGGCAAGTTCACCATATGCCTCGAACTAACCCATGTCACTTTCTCTCTATCTTCACTGAAAAGTACAGAAATTTAACTGTCCCTTTCTACCCATAACCATTCTTTAATTACATCTTGCTTCTATATCTGTACTGTTTCAATCTGGATTTCACCCTGTGCCCATCATTACGGTATCTGAGCTCTCAGTCCCTTGTCATATATCCAAGCGAGCCCAAGGCTGGACTGACCTGTGGCAACGTCCTTCATACAGTTTCTTACTCTTCTCTCAGTATCAGCTGCAGCACATAAAAGGAACCACTAATATAGTCTTTCCACATTAAAAGAGCAAGCAGAATGTGAAAAGTTATTAGAGAGAGAACAGAGAACAAAACAAAAAACATCTTCATACTGTTGTGTAGATCTGTGCTCCTACGTCTTGAATGCTGAATACTGTATTTGAGAGACCATAAAGCAGAAACCGGGAAAGGTCAGAGAAAGAAGATGAGGAACACAGAAGATAAGGAATGTGTTACACACGCCAGGAAACTTCTGGCTGGGATGTTGGAGAGGATATAAATTGAGGACAGAAATTTTTGCAGGCTGTATCTGCATTTTCCAATTCATTTCAGAGTGGAGCTATTTTGAAATGGATCCTCAGGTTGTCTCCATTTAGCACCTGCCAAGTAGGTGGTCAAAGCAGTTTTGGTACAAGTACTTAATGGTGAAATTTGTTTGCAAGCCAGTAGGTAAACCTCACCACAGCACATTTCCCTACTGTGCACCTAATAGAAAAATCACCCAAAGTATTTGCTATAAGGAAATTAGATATTGATAAGGATTGAACAGAGGTGGCGGCTTCACTTCCTATCATTAGAAATGCCAATTCCTCTCCTCCTCACCAAGTTATTTCCTTTATAGACAAAAGCAGCTCACAGAAGTGACTCTGCTGCTCTAGGACTTCTCCCACGTTGACTCCAAAGGCTTGAGTGGGAAGGGAAGCCCTGTGACAGCTGTTGCCCTGTGACCTCCAATCTCTTCTGTCCTAGCAGCTATAGGGTGCCAGATTATGTGGGTGTGCAGTCACAGTGATAAACCCAGGGAAAAGCCAGATCCATACACAGTCCTACCCTCCCTGCTAGCGGAGCACGCGGAGATCAGAAATGAGGTACAGCACGGAGCCTGGACTGACCGTGCCTGCAGAGAAGGCGGGACCAGAGCAGCGCAGGAGCAGGGGCAGGAGCAGAAGGCAATAATGCGGGGCGGGAGAAGGTGAAGGCAGTGATATCCCTAAAGTTAACATTTGGTCCCCCTTCAGCGTGGACCAGACTGTATGGTGGGACTCATAATACTTGTGATTTTGTGCCACAAAATGTTGAAACGTAAAGCCTGGTTTGTGAGGCACTGAACAAAGCCTTACATAAATGTAGAATACACAGTGCATTGTTATAAATCATTTCTCTACAGAAGTCACATTAAGCAAACATTTCATTCATTCTCATATCCTTTGCCATAAAGCACTGGCATTAAAAACTTGTGCTTTTCAGTGGTGAGGTGATTCTGTTATTTAACTGTACCTGGGTACCTGAAGGACCCGGTGAGATCAGGGACTCATCACCTGGGTGCTATACAAACATTCATTTATTTATTTTACTTCTAAATATTAGTCACGTTCACTCATCGGGCCAATGATTTAAAGTACCAAAAATACATTCTTTTGTATCACGTGCTTTCTGACCTTTTCAAAATCTTAACAAATATTCCTAGGGATTAATATTATCACAATGTCTAAAGGCCTTTTTGCCTTGAGGCTGCATGAGCGCAAAAGTAAAAAGCAGGCGCTGTCCTAAAATCTTATGATACAGCTATGCAATAAGAGACAGCAAATGGATTCAGTCAAAAAGGGAGTAAGAAGTCAGCAGTGAACTACTTTTTGTATGAATGACCAAGCAGTCTGACCACTGTCAATTTTTTTTTCTTTTTTCCAGCAAAAATAAGTTTTATCAGGACAATGAGATACCTCTGTGCATATTTATCGTCAGCACTTTCCAATTATGCAGAAGCAAAAGAACGAAAAAGGCTTGATGAAGAGTTTATAAAGGGACTGAGATGTGAGCTAATGCTTCAATAATGGGGAAGAGACAGTAGATGCACTGGCAGGAGTCTGTGAAGGGCTTAGAAAGTGAAGAAGTGCAGTCCATGTATAACTCAGGAAGGAAAAGGCATAGTCAAAGCAAGAGGCTAGAAAAAACGTTCTTTTTGGTAGCATCCTTACTGGATGTGAGTGGAGTAAGTTTGCACTCTTTTTGGGCCTGGGAAAATGAAATTGCATTAACTGAGAGGTAAGATGATGAGAACTTGAGTCACTTGGAGAGATCCCGTATTTCAGAGATGCTAGACCAGCCAGATTTAGGCAAACCAAGCATCCGAAGATCTAAGGATTGACATGAGTCAAAGTTAACACCAGGGTTATGGTTTGAATCAGATAGGATGGTGATATTGGTAATAACAAACAAAGAAAGTGGGAGAGAAAGCTTGGAAGGAAAGGTTAAGAATTATGGTTTTGCCATGCTGAGCTTTAGGTGATAGTTAAACACCAATGTTAAAGAGGCAGACCAAGACCTTAATTTGGACACAGAGAGAGGTCTAGAGAGATGTAGATCAGTGAATTATTAGCATAGAGATGGCAGTTGATGGTAATTGAAGAAGTCATCTTTGAACAGGCTATGCGGGGATGGGTAAGACTGGTGTCATTAATAGCAGAAGAAGCAAAGATAAGAGTGTTTCAGCAAGGGTGAAACATTCAGCAGGCTGGGGTTGTAAAAGGCTTTAATTAAAGTCGTGACGCAAGGTCCATTCATTTAAATTCACGCTGGCTCTAATGAGTTTTGGATCAGGTCCAAAGCAGAAAAAACTCCATTTCACAACAGGGAGCAAATGGCAGAATTCAAAGCCGGCTGAGAGCGGGTAAGAGTGTTATCGAAGCTCTAACTGTATGTAATGCTGTCCTTTCGGGATTCATTTTACCCAGCAGACACAGACATTTCATATGGTTTTGCTTTGTTAAATGATGTCCAGGCAGCACTAATTCTTGTGTCTTTAAGAACTCTTACCAAAAAAGTCAGATTAGACCGAAGATTGTGGCTGGGAATCCTTTCAGAATATATTTCTGTATCATCGGTGAGAGGCAATCCTGGCACTCAGATAAACAGGGTCAGATTATTGCTTTTCTTTTCATGCTGAACAATAGATAGTAGATAAAGTCTGGCAGCTCCTCAGACTCTTCTCTGCTAAAATAAACTCAAACAGGTTGAGGTAAAAGACATGACTCCACTGAAATCAATGGGAATTTTGTCACTAAATGTATATAGGGTATCACTGTGGGGCTTAAATAGAGGCTTTGATATAAATCATAGGATTTTCTTTCCCTACAGCACGTGAGCATAAGACAACTTGTCTGCTTGTGGATGCTCAGAAAAAATAAGTCAAATAAAGAAAACATACGATGTCAATGTGTGTAGGTTAAAGTGCTCTAATCTGGGTATGAGGGCTTCATCTGATCTAAAGCCCCTTTAGCTGACAGCGTTTACATGGGGATTTGACATGCTTTAATTTATGTTGTATAGACTTCACACCATTAATGGATTTGCTTTATTTTTCCCAAGTGCATCAACTAGACAAGCCATTGCTTATAATTGACAGAATGGTGTAGTTATACCCATGGAAGCAGGCAACCAGATACCATGTTGATCTGAACAATACAAATCCCTTGAATTTACAGATACCACCAGATTTATTTAAACATCTCTTACATTTGCAGTTTGATCAGTATATTAAGGAATTAGCTCTGTGGCCTAAAATAATCCAGTCATAAGTGTGGTTAGTTTTATTTTGTAAATGGCAGCCTTGTTGAATTCACACAACTTTAATTCAATTTTATTTCTATCCGTGAGGTAGCATGTCAAGCTGTGATAATATTTTTCCCCTCCCACTCCTTGTTAGTTTGCTGAAAGGACATCTTTACAACACACTGAAGGGCAGGATCCTTGCTACAGCTTCTTCCTGTACTGTGATTGAATTAATCACGAGGAAAGATGATCTTAAACATTGGACTGAGTGTGAAGAAACATGATTTCTCTCCCAAACTACAAGACAAATTTTCCTTTGGGGATTTTGAGTAAACAGCTAGGGTCAAGATTTCATGCTCTTGTGCCTACCTGAGCAGCCTGAGTCCATGTTTGGGTGTGTGCATCAGTGTACTGATTGTTTCAAGAGAGCTGGTGGCTGGTGGAAGAAGGTCAAGGACGCTGCCCAGCATGCCAAATCTGGGACGTGACTGCAGATACCCAACCTACAGTTCCTAAAATCAACTCAGTTTGCAAGCATGTCACCTTAAAAGGAAAAAAAAAAAGACAAAAATTAGTTTTCCAGCTTTCGTGGTTTTGGAGGAAAACTTTGCCAAAGAGAGCTGACGAAATTCCAATACAGGCTCCCGTGTGTTTTCCAAACTGGGCACACGTGTCGCATGATCAGCAGTGAGGCCACGAGCACCGCTGGGTAATACCAGCAGGCGCTTGTGGGAAGACAGGAATGGGGAGGAACTGGTGGATCTTGCACCAGGCTGGTACCCAGCCAGGTTCCATCTGCAGTGGTGGACGTCTTACCTGTCAGCTTGCTTCCAGACCTCCACCACTACCATTCCCTTCAGCTTGCCTGAGCACCTGGTGTGTATCTTGTGATCCACACTTACAGGTAGGGTTTGTTACACACGTCCCGGAGTGAGGACGCTGATTTAATGGCTAAGACAAAAAGATAGAAAACACATAAAAAGGACTTTTCCCTGTATCTGTACCAGTCTGGGCTCTGTGTGACCTGACTCATAAGTCTGTGTTCTTGGAGGTAGGAACACGGGAATTTCTTATTTTGGATTTGAGCTGTTCTGGCAGGTCAAATCTGGAGCGCGGGTGGTAATTTCATCCCCACTAACTGTGTTGAGATCAGGTGGAAGGAAGCCATCATTGTAAGAAAAGAAAATTTAGTAGTTCACCTTAAAAGAAAAAAACACATTAGGAAGTTGAGATATATATTCTAATGCTTTGTGTGGAACTTCCAGAGCATTTTGCAATACCTTGCTATTCAACAGGGAAGATTTTTATGACTCATTACTGACTGCTACCATGTTTAGAAGTTAGCCTGGCTTGAAATTCGATGCCAAAATGTTTGCATGATTTTTTTTTTCCTGGTAATGTTTCATAACTTCTGGTTTTTGGTTCACCAAATGAGATAAATGATAGAACATATATCTATACGTAATGCCCATTCCTGTTTATAGATCTAAAAGACCTGGCTGAAAATAGAAGATAAAATGCTGCATGATTAAGAGTATTTGAAAAATTAATAGCTGTATTGTGTTTATGTGACAAGGTTTTGGTAGTGGGGGGGGCCACAGGGGCGGCTTCTTTAAAAGTTGCCAGAAGCTTCCCCCATGGCTGACAGAGCCAATGCCAGCCGGCTTTAAGACAGACCCGCCGCTGGCCAAGGCCGGGCCCATCAGTGACGGTGGAAGTGCCTCTGGGATAACAGATTTAAGAAGGGAGGAAAAAGTTGCTGCAGAACAGCAGTTGCAGCCGGAGAGAGGAGTGAGAACATGTGAGAGAAACATCTCCGCAGACCCCCAGGTCAGTGCAGAAGGAGGGGCAGGAGGTGC
>JAVKLA010000001.1:43748713-43789372 GCA_034782735.1 Sagittarius serpentarius | reverse complement strand
GTGGGAGGGACCCCACGCTGGAGCTGGGGAAGGGTGTGATCTGTCCTGCCCCTGAAGAGGAAGGAGCAGCAGAGACAGCGTGTGATGAACTGACCGTAATCCCCATTCCCTGTCCCCCTGCGCCGCTGGGGGGAGTTGGTAAAGAATTTGGGAGCGAAGCTGTGCCCGGGAAGAAGGGGGGTGGGGGAAAGGTGTTTTTAAGATTTGTTTTTTATTTCTCATTACCCTACTCTGGTTTGATTGGCAATAAATTAAGTCCATTTTCCCCAAATCAAGTCTGTTTTGCCCGTGATGGTAATTGGTTAAGTGATCTCTCCCTGTCCTTATCTCGACCCATGAGCTTTTCATTATATTCTCCCTCTGCTGTCCAGTCGAGGAGGGGCAGTGATAGAGCGGCTTTGGTGGGCACCTGGCGACTAGCCAGGGTCAACCCACCACAATGTCTAATAACTTGTGTGCATGAACTTGGTCTTCATTTATGTAAGTGGTTAAAAAATAGACACATGAAAGTGCAAGGATAATTTATGAGACCAAGAACTGACATCCTTGAAAAAGTTAATATCAAGAAATGATTTACCTAACTAGGGATGGTGCTTATTGGTCCTCTAAGGCTACAGCATAATCTGGAGCAAAATTTTACAGAAAAACTCTTGGATTCAGCATAGTATTAAAGTGTTAGGATAATTTGTATGGGTAGGATTCTTTCCAGTTTTTTTCTCTTTGCTGTAATTTTCATGTCTGAGGGAGAAATGAACTGAGAAGTCTAGGCTTATTTGGATCAAATGAATTAAAATTCTTCTGAATGAAGGTCCTTCTTCCCTTCCTCTGGGGTAGTACCTACATGTTAGAAGAGATGTCAGTTCACATCCATTCAAAAACAGAAAAAGAAGGAAGCAAAAAAAAAAGCAAAGTTACAGGAACCTGATGACAGTGTCACTTGCACAAGAGATTTAGCAAGAGTTAAGGGAGGCAGAACATGCACCACTTTGCCTTTTGGTCTGTTGAAGATCTGCATCCCACCACTCACTGCAGTGAGACTATGTTGATTTGCACTGATGAACAGTCAGGCCAAAAACTAAGGCACAAAACATCACCTGCATCTTTCTAATCCCACTTTCTGTCAGTTAGACAAAACAAAAGCCTCTAAATGGTGTATATATCTCTTCCCACCCAGTCATGGCCTCATTCAGTGACCTGAGAAGCTGCTATGGCATTGGAAAGAGCTGCATCTTTATTTTTGACTTGTGTTCTTTATTACAGAAAGTGAAATCAGTCATAACTAGTGGCACCTCTTTCCCACACCATCCTGAAAGCAGTTGACTAAGGCAGTATGAGAAAAGGGCTGAGGCCAGAAGTCCCATTTCCTTCTAAAAAAGTGGTGGGTTTTAATTACTGTGTCCATACATCTTGTTCAACACCACCGGTCCGGGTTCTACTAATAGGAAACACCCTCAGGAATAGCTGGCTTGGGTGCACCGCCAAACAGCACTTGTCCTTAGCAGTGCCAGTTCTCTTCAGAAAGGATGAATAAAGCACACAAGCCCTGGCTCATACCATCTTAGGTGTTAATAAAACAATAATAATCGTCTCCTTTTTAGACGCGTCCGGGTAATACCTTCACAGTTACAGTTAAATGTCAGCATTTGTTAGGAGATGCTGCTGTTAAGTAAGTATTTCTTAGGCAAAGAAACTCTTACACAAGTTTGATGGCAAAAACTATATAGCAAGTATGGAATGACTTCCAGAAAAAATATTAGCAACATTTTCCCATTTTACTTTAAAAGGCTAGGCTTTGAGATATTAATACTGACTACTTTGCAATGATAAGTTTTAGAAATAAATGCATGTTAAATATTAGATATGAGGTTTTGATCTTTAGGAAATTAATTTGGTTTTGTGATACTGAACTTGCTATGTTTTTATATAAATATATAAAAACATCTAAAAGAGACAGAGAGTCACAGAGAAAGAGGGATATATATGTAATTGTGTATGCATTTTTCAGTGCAATATTAATAGTGTCAAATTATTTCCCTTTTCCTCTCCTTTGTTTTATAAGGTATATAGAGTTCTTGTAAAGTAAAGCAATAGACTAAAAATAATTTTTCTTTTTACAAAGGCCTTCCTAAACTAATTCATAAACCTTCACAATTAATGAAAATAACACACTGGGACATATCCTTAGTCACTGAAACACTGATACTCAGAAGTTTATACTCATTAGAACTTTGTGGGTCTGTTTCCACTTTGCAAAGCAAACTGAAGTTTCTAAGTAAGTTCTGTTGATTTGACTTTCACTTTCTGTTCTCCCCCATTTTCCTCCCCCATCCTGCTTTTCATTTGCCAGAAAGCCCTGTCTAGCTTATTTACATGTGAAAAAACTTGGAGCATCATGTGGTGAGGTTCCAGGGCAACACTGAATCCCATTCAATTCTCATTTCCTCCCTGACAGTCACCATTGAATCAATCATGTTTTCCATGCCCTCTTCATGACCACCTAGGAGATCCCAAATCACTTTTCATCTGCTGTGTCAATCACACTCAGACCATGTCCACTTTTCATTACTAACACACTGTCATGTGACCAGCTAATCTGTCACTTTCTGACAGCGGTTAGTGTGCCAATTGATTTAATTAGCAATCAATTAGCTTGTTACTATTGGAAGTAATTACCTTTTATAGAGAAAAGAGTGCAGCTGGCCATAGCAATAAAACTGCACTAATAAAACTGCATTTACCTCCCCTTCTCTACATTCAAAGTCACTAGCACTCAAGGGTTAGCAGAATTATTGGTGACATACACACGCTTGAAGAGTCCTAGGGGATTTCTTTGCTCTCCTGATTATGCTGGCAGACTCTTTCTTTCGTATAGTATTTATATCTTAGGAAATAGGTCTGATTAAGGTTAATGTTAACATTTACATTGTTTACTTCGGCAAAGGTTTCAGCATCAGATGGCTGCTAATAAAATATTCTTTAAGATGGCTATGTATTAATGCTTCTGCATTTGCAGTGGAAAACTTCTTTTAAAAAAACCCAACCACTGTGCACCTTTAAAAAGCATGTGTGTCATACTTAACTGTGCTGGCAATGTTACTTGCTATTTTTGTCTGCTCTATAAAACATACACAGAAATTTAACTTGTTGGGGAATTAAGTGCTCTCATAAACCTTGGAAATTCTGCAGTAAAAACAAGAGAAGTACTTTCTAGCTGTTTTCTGTTTAAAAAATTGGCATGAAGTTATTTTCTGTTTGATACATAAACTATCCAACATGCATCTATTTCTAATCTATAATGGTGCCGTTTCAAACACCAGGACTGAAGTACATATCACACGCTTGAGCCACTGAATTCAACCTGCAAAATACTCCCAAGGCAGACAATGACTCGCTACATTAGCTCTGTGGTGAACAGAAGAGTCAGTAATGAAATGAGTAAGTAGACTTGTACTCCATTCATCATCCTGTTTGCTTCAATATAAGTGTTCTTTTATCAGCAGTATTGGTACTGATGTCATCACACTAGGCATAAATCACAGCACAAGTGACAGTGTCCTATTAAGGGTCATGGTCTAAAATCATTATTGACAAATTAAAGACCACAGTTAGCCATTTTCCTGGTATACCCTCATTTGTGATATAGTTTGAACTTTTTTAGATGGCTGCAGGATTAATAGTCATTTATAGTTCTGAATAGCTGTGTGTATTAACTCACCAACCACACTACATTAAAAAAAAAAAAAAATGGCAAGAAGCCCAGCAAAGACAAGGATGTTAAATCTTAGGCTAATCCTTGTCATCAGCTCACATTTTATAGAACCTTGTTGCAATGATTAGAGAGAAGACACCATCACACACCAATCTGTAATAAACACTCCTTAGTAATGTCTACAGCGGATAGGACAAATTCATCACAGGTGTAATTAGGTAGAGCTCCTGCTACAGTCAATGAAAAGCAATACAGGGCAATACCAGGAACAACCCTGGGCTGCTCCTTCCAGTGACTTTATTCCTCACATAGGTCAGGGTGGGTGGAACTCAGCCCCTCTGTGCTCAACCCATTTAAAAGCATCTCTCATATCGTATGTTGCTGCTTCTTTTGTATATTGTCCAGTGTATCCCCTTGTAGAAAAGCTGAACAGAAGGGCATTGACTCAGAAGTATTTTACCGTCCTTTTTCAGGAAAGGGTAGCAGGAACTCCAGATTCTTAAAAGCCCTGTTGCTCCAGCCCTTAGGTAAGATGATGGCTGTAGCTCCTTCTGTCTGAGGAAACTATTTATGATACCTGCTGCGGTCATTAGTTACACTGGTGTTTATGGCTTCTTGGTTTCTTGCATTGCTCTTGTGCCATTGCTGTTTTTCAGTACAGACATGTCTCCCCCACATAATTTTATGGAGACCGCTGGAACAGTCAATGGATGAAGCGAATAAATTCACCGAACATCTGACTGTATCTACACTGGTGGTAAGAGGCATCAGGAGATTGCTGTAATTAGACATTAACTTCCAGCTGCTGTTGGCACGGTCACAAGGGACCTGTTTCCATGTCTTCTGACTGCAACACCCACCTGAAGCATGGATTTACACATTGCAAAGCCATAGTAACCTTGGACGGGTTCTAGTGATTGAGCCTGAAACTCCTCACAAGCTTGCAAAGATTAAAGTGAAACTCAACCTGACTCCTGAAGCTTCAAACAGTGATAAATCCCATCCTCCTTCTCTCATTTTATCTGTATACTGAGGGTGAAAAAATGGAAAATTTTCTTTACTGTCAAAGGACCTAAAACCCCCAGTATTTGGGCATTTTCAGGAATGGTTTCGAGAACCCCTTCCAGCACCATTTCTTTCAAGAAAGGATCCGTTAGCGTGGGATGAGAATCTAGCCCCTCCAATATATTGAAATACCAAGGACTACCTCTTATCTTGGTTTAAATAAGGTCAAACCAATATTTTAACTGGAGCTACGCTCATTTCCACCAGGCGTGGATCCTGCTTCTCTTCTTGCGGTTGTGAGGGCGGAGGCTTGTGAAGAGGGAGCGGGCGCTGCCGGGGCGCGGGCGGTCCGGCCATGACGCAGCGCCCGCCCCGCTGGGTGCGGCAGGAAAGGGAGGCGAGGGTTAATGACAGGGTCTGCGTTATTGGCTCTATTAGGCCAGTCTTGGCTTCCAAATCCATTCAGCTCTATAATCTCACTCATTATACAGTACGACTCTTTAGAACGCTTAAAAAGTTGCCAAGTACAGTGTTATAGCAGAGACAGAACGAACACTGTTATTAACATACACGAACTTAAACAAAGCTTACTCATATGGCTCCTATTACCGTAGTATCTGAGCACCTAATTATCTTTAATATATTTATCCTCACAACATCCCTCTGAGCTAGTGTACTGCTATTATCTCCATTTTACAGATGGGCAGAGCAATAATAAGGGTATGTCTAGGAGCACAGTCAGGGATTTCAGCAGGGCAGGCTCCTGTAAGAAAAAACACACCTTCGGTGCAACGTCGTGGCCGGAGCAGGTGGGCGATGCGTGCTGCGGTGGTGTGCAGACCCGTCCGAAATTATTTTGAGCTACGCTGTAAGCCTGCAGCAGAAGAGTGGGCTTCTGCTCCCAGTCTGAGGGTGGGTCTAAGTAACTCTGAACTGTGTCTATCCAGTGTTTCTGGTCTGGTCTGGTTTTCGACTTTAATTGTGCCTGTTCTACCCATGTAGGCTGTAAGTCTATATGATGACTGGCTGCTTTTTTCAAGTGATAACAAAGCAGTTAAACAAAAGTGACTGGATTTTCAGACCAGTTGATATTTCTTCTTGATAGACGTTTAACGTCAGTAAATGTCTACAAAGTTTGTTGGGGGTGTTTGTCCATCATTGGAGAGTACATACAGGTTATATCTTACACATAAAGGTTCTAAACCCATCCCAAGTGTATCAAAAGCTGCATCTTCTGTTACTCGGTGCTAACGTAAGTTGTAAACTCGTTTTTGAACCCCAGATCCAAACAGTCTTGTTCTTATAACTCGTCCTCAAATATTGCAATACTTAGAAGACCAGCTAATTTCAGGAAACTCCCGTCAGTCTGGGACTGGCGGGTGGGTTCTCCTCAGGGGACACCTCACTGCATCAGCAAAGCGCCTGTGGACTTTTTTTGCTCCACAGTTCAGCCCTGGACATCAGCAACATTGAGACCTGGGAATCTTGGTTCTAGATCCTCACAAAAATAAAATTGTTTCAGGACAAAGTTTCAATTTTATCTCCTTTCCAAATTATGTATCAGGCTTTTGGTGTTTTGAATTTGAATTCTTTACCTTAAAGATTACTGTGGATGTCAAGCATGAATTCCCTACTACAATGCAATGGTTAGCCTCAAATGACCCCAGACTCTGTTTTTCTTTAAGGATGTGACATTCCTAATACCGAAATATTTTAAATAAGAAACTTCTGATTTGAAGTGAATCCTAAAAAAAATGTAAATTCACATTCCAGGCAATTTTAGTACATCCATTTATGCCAAAAGCTGATAGGGATTTTTTTTTTTTTTACTACAGATTTTATAGGGTTTGGCTGAAAAACAACATTTTATTGTAATTACAACTTACGTGGGGTTGTAGCAGTTTAAATAACATTTTTATAAGGTGCATCACGTCCAAGAAAGCATCTCAGGTCAAAAATGATAGCACGTAAGATATTATCCAAGAGCAGCTCATGACTTAGAACATTTACAAGAAGTGTTTAAACCCAGGTTCAAGCACCTGAGCTGTCTGTTTCATGTCCTAGGTGAGTTTCTTAACTATAAAAATGTTGAATTTCCAGTTCCAAGTATATCTTCAAAGAGAGACTAACAAGGAAGTCCAATAGCTAAATTTCATAACTGGCTTGTGGAAAACTTGGGCTGATGGTAGAATTTTGCCCTGACATGAAACAGAGACCTTTTCCAAAATACTGATCATTTTCACAGGTTGGAGAAATTGTCTGCTGCTCGCTTTATTTATTATTGTACGTCTATACTTATTATTTCATCTTTCTGTTACACTCTGTGAGAATTTATTCAAATGTGGGGTATTTTGAACTTTGAGCAATTTGTAAGGTGCTCTGATTTTGAAGTTATGGATATAATATTTTGTATTGAAGATGCTTTAAAAGGAAGACTTTTGTTTGTTTAATACTTTCTACAGATCATTTTTAAATTTTTTAAAGGACTACATATTACAGTAATCAAGAGTTCGACACTAAAAGTAATTGGTAGAGAACACAGAAAAAGAAGTATACAGGGTTACTAATATACACGAGGGCTTAAGCTGACATGAATTTTTATCTTAATTATCGGACAAATTTGTACTCCCACTATTTAATTCAATTTGCATGCATCGGTAGACACTTATTAAAGGTAATATTACATCTGTCATTTTAAGACTGGTGAGAATTTTATCATAGGAGCTGCATGAAACAGCCACTCTATTATGTAAAGAACTCTTTTGTAAAGCTTGAAATAACCGGTATTGCATCCCAATTAACTATTTGGAGGAAAAAGTCTTCTTTGTGGTACAATTGTACATAACATGTAATAATATGTAGGTCTTTTCCTATACTAGGCTGTATATGGACATAATGAGTTCTTTCAGACACCTCCTGTCCTTAATATCAGACCAAGGGAAAAAAAAAAAAAGGCAATTGTAAGCTAATCTCAAATCAAGTTATTGAAGAAGGATGTGTGTGTGCTATGGCAGGCTTTGCAGACCTTTTCTATATGAACTGCACTTACTGTATTGACAAAACATAGCTGTCAAGTCCGCACGAGCTAACAGCTCCTAATTCATTGTTTTTCCTTGGGACAGAGCCTTGGTATATTGTAGAAAACAGGGAAGTAGGAAGCTATTCTCGCTACTGAAAGTCAGCTGTTCAATTAAAAACCCAACACGGTAGTTACCATGGCACCAGCCTTATTATGCTGTATATCAGTACAGAGGCTTAAATACTTAATACAAACAAACACATTTTCTTTAATGTAAAAGCTTTTTAAGGAAGTCTCTTTATAGTGCTAATAAATACATTGTCAGGTAATTTTATTTGATAGGCAGTTTGTTAGGAATGTGATGTGTGGAATTTCCCTGGGAAAAAAATCAGTTAAAAAGGAGCTGTGAAAAAAGAACTTAAAATTACCCTGGTAGGAAAAGAAATATTAAGAGCAGGAACAGCTGAACGGTGCACTACTTCCCTCCTGCACCGCTGTTTTTCAGCTGGTTTTAGACTAAAATAACATTGTCTTACTATCTCGATTACTTTAGTTGTGACTTGCCGCCATTGACCTTCTGATCAGTTGTCATTAAAAAGTCTGCTTTCCTGTCCAATGTTTACTGTGGGCTGCCCTAACAAGATAATATAAGCAATGGCTTTTAATGGAAAGTGTAATTTCTCAGCTGTGAAGAACAAGGATTTCCCAAAGTATTCACAAATCAAGACATATTGTCAGATATAAACTAGTGTAATTGCCTTGGATTTTTAAAGACTGCAGAATTGGCTTAATGGAAGTTGAGATATTTTTAGTATTAGATTATTTTCTATTGCAGAATTAATCAGAGCATTACTTATTACTCTGGGAACAGAATAAAAAGATGATCTCAGCCTCAAAAATGTACTTTAGAGCTGAGCTGAGCCCTGTACTTTCATAAGGGCACTGCCACTGTGGGTGACACTGGAAAGATGAAGATCATCAGCTGGTATGTTTGCTCTCTGCCTTGTATCCTCAACTTTGCTATGTTTTCACTAATAAGGCTCGCAGGACACAGCCGTGACCAGATACGGCTATTGATGCATATCCTAGCGTTGATTTTTTTAATTGGATTAAGCAGTCTGATATTAAGAGCTATTGTTACCTTCTTTGCCTTTTTGATGGGAATTTTATGAAACGTTACTTCATATTTTGCACTGATTATTTTCTTAAAGGCAGGCATTTGGGGTCAGGTGTTGTTTTGCAAGCAGTTGGGCACTCATGCTGCTCCAGCCGAAGTTGTATTTTATTTTGCTGAAGAAAGAGAGGAAAAGACCAAGTAGTTTGTCTCCACTAACATGAAGCTCTCCACGACTTTCTATTGTTGCTATTGTTGAACAAGCCCGAACGGTGAGAAATAATCTGGGAATTGAAATTGTCGCTGGATGCTGTGTCAAAGAACAGCCCATCAATCTTGGAAGAAATTTTAAGGGAACAGGTTTTTCATGCCTGTGCGCTGGTAGGAAGCCAAGTGCGTGTTGCCATTTGATGGTAAAATCAGTGTACACCTGTTTCAACCAGCTGGCAACATAACCTATGTCAGAGGGATATGTCACCGCCGCACCAGCCCAAACTGCTGGCGGTGACTGCGTGACAGTCAGGGAAGACAGAAAAAGGAACTTGGGGACCAAAAGAGGAGGAGTTTACAGTGCCATTTCAGGGACACAGATGTGTGAAGAGTGTGATAAAAGAAGGAAACATCGGAGGGAATAAGCTCAAACAAAAAAGCAAATGTCATTTGCATGATGTAATTATGGACAACCGTTGACTGCTTCGTAATAACACTCAGTAGGGCAATGTTAAACCTACTGTGAGTGCTAAAAAGGCCTCAGCTTGAAAAAAGGTCAGTGTGAATTAGTATATATTTGCAGACTAATTCTGAATGTTATATCATAAATTTTATAGGCTAGCGGTTACTGGTGTATAGTGAAGATGACACTAATGTGATTCAGACAGGATTAATTCAGAAAGGACTAACATCTAGCTTGTCACTTTAATTTGTGGGGAATGAAGAAAATGGAGATCTGTTAATATATGTGTATATTGTGTGTATGTAACATGTGCATGTGCGTGTTTGACATAATTGTTGTATCTCCCACTGTGTTGCATCAAATTCACAACCAAAATCGCAAGCCACTTTAAAAGCAGAAACTCTGTCAAGTCTGCTGTTTTTAAACTAACTGGATTATGAGTTCAGCTGCCGTTTCTTTCTTAGAAAAAAACAAATCCTGCTAACCCTTTGCTGGTGTAAATGGTTATGCCAATGTACACCAGCTGAGGATGGTGTTGCTTAACCTATTGAATACATGTGTTATAGTCTTTCTGCTCCCCTTGTACCCTTTTATATATATATATATTTAAGTTAATGGATTCTGGACATCCCATTTTAAATTTTGAGACCCAAAGCTAAATTTTGATGTTGCATCCGCAGCGTGTCCCCAGTAAGAGAAGGAGGAGGCACTACGGGATCATGAGTGCAGAGCTGAGCTGCTTGCGTTTAGTTGCAAACTGTGCTACGGACTCTCTGAGTGCCTGTGAGATTACCACTAAGGACCGCTTTGTTCTTCTTTGCAGGGGTTGACAGGGAATCTGGTCTAGATCCTAGGCGTAATCTAGAGGATATACACAGTTGTAAACCTGAGAACCCTTTCCCAGCCGCCGCCTAGCTCTGTGGGCACCCAGTTGCCATCGGTACTTTATTCTGAGCCAGGTGCCTGCAGCCACAGGCATGCTGTAGTGTAGTGTTCGTGACAGTGGTCCGTGTCAATACGTCATTTGACAGCGGACAAAAACAAGCCCGAACCTCTCTTTTTCTTGAGGAAGAAGTCCAGCCAACACCCTAAAGGACAGGGAGGTGAGGGGCTTCAGCCGTCTAGGGGTTTTAATCCCCTCTCAAGTTCTGGCACAACGGGCACACATCTCTGTGTTCAGAAGAAATCCCAGCTTGAGGCTAAGGGGACAAAGCCCCTTCCAGCGGGCTGGAGTGAATTTCTACATTTAAGACAGCCGCTCAGTGTGCTGTATGTCCCTTGGGTCTCCAAAGGGCCAACTGCTCAACACGCAAGGTCGCTTGCCTCTACTGTAAAAAGCCGCATTTTTCTCCAAATATTTCACAGGGATTCAAGCTGCTTTTTCCCACATCTGAAATTTTAACACCTATCTTCATCCTTTATTAAACAGAGCCTTAGTCTAATCCCCAATTCCCATTTGGTAAAATGGACGAATTATAAAATTTTATAAATATATACACATAAAATACAATTATATAAAAATGTAATTTCATCTGTCTTACTCACTGGATCCAGGAATCCCTTACTATAAAAATTTATGGTATCTAGCCCAATATACTTTTAATGACATAGGAGTAAGCTATTCTTAATTTCCTGTGCATCTTTTCCCTTTGTAATTTTGTTAGACACACACAAGTTCTGAACTATAGATTCCTAAAGTAATTACAGAGATTCCTGTAAGGATTTTTCTAGCAATGAATATATGCTGCCTTCTGTCTTTAACAGGCTGGGGAAGATCTGAGATACCGACTCACAGCAAAGATGCCTAGTCCAGATTGTTATAGGGGGCAAACAAAAAATGTCAATATGCTTGGGACTAGTGACAGAGTTACGTTCTTTACTCAAATGGATTTTGCCATAACTGTGTTTTTTATTTTTATTATTATTCACCTGAAATTGGATGAGAAATTACGCTTTCATGAAAACAGGAATTTTCATTAGTCCACATTTCTTTGGTTTTCATCAAAAAAAAGGTGAAATTAAAATTCATTCTTTTACAACTAAAAACTACCACAATTGAGCCTGAAAATAAAGCAGCAAACCAAAACAAGGAGGAGGAGGAGTTCTTTTCTGACCTCCTCTCAAGACCCCATATCTCCAAGTCAAGGCTCTCTGGATAGAGCTGGACCCCTTCATCACAAGGTTGTCATAAAAAGACCAGCAAACCAGGGCATTGGGCTGTGAGAAACAAGAGCTTCAGCCCACGTGCTGTTTTCTGCCAGACCAGGGATGCCTACCCAGGTTATAAGATAACTTTAAAAGTCATCCCTGGTCAGCAAGATCCTTCCAACATTAAGGATTAGGTTTTGATCGTTCACCAGTTATCCTGGCCACATAATCACCTGATACGCTACGTCCATCAGCCAGGGGAATGAAAAATGGCCTTAGTGTTAGACCACAGTCTGGACCGGGTTGGAAGACCCTGTTGCCAATATTCTGTAGTTTAGTCTTTGAGAAGAAAACATAACGTGAGGTATCTCGGTCACTTGGTGCACCAATAGCAACAGAAGAAACCTCAGGAACCATGGATGTGAGCTGCATCTCTTCCTTGCAGTGCATTAGTGCAGTGGGAAAAGTGTCCATTTTGGATAGGTGGTGATAACAGGAATTCATGGCTCGAGCTGGGAGAGAGGAGAGGAAATTCATTGCTGGCATATCTAAGCCACAGTCGCTGTTGGGCCTACGGGAAAGTATAGGTGTCTGCCTCGCGCAGTGGGAACCTTTTTGAGGTTGTAGACTCTGGAGACACAGTAATACACCTTATAAAACAAAGACTTATAAAGGACTCGTAGTGTTCTCTGGGCAGGGAGGACCTCTGCTCCAGGCACGAGTGGAGGGAACCATGACTCTTATTTCCAGCATTAGCTGGATTCTAACTGAAAGGGTTTGGGAGGTTTTTTTCCTAGAGAACCACAATGCTTTGTAACCTGGGAATCCCTGAGCTGCTTACATAAATTAATGCAAGGTGTTACCTGATACAGCTCTGCTCTTAATGTGCGTGAAAGAGTTTGGGTTTAATGTCTGAGAGTCATGTGTCTGCATGTTGCCAAATGAGAGCATTTATATTTTCTTAGAGTTGTAATATATTTATGCATTCCTAGACCTAATTCAGCAGCTACCTTGCGCTGTTCTGTGTGTCCTGTTATGAAAAGGGGTGCTTTTCATATTTCCTTTTTCTGCAGTCATAAGAAATGAACGTTTTTGACATGCAAGGGAGAAGAGACCCTTTTTTCTCTTGTTCCAGGACAGACAATAATTCCCTGATGCCCAGTTAGCTGCTTGTCTTATGTTATTTTCCCACCTGAATGCTCTAGTCACCAAACTCTAACTTCGTCCTTTCATTCAGTACTTAAAGGTGCAAGTAACCAGGTTTGGCCGAAATCTTGCACTGTTTATCCTACAGGCAGCAGAAATTTCTAAGAAATCATTAAAAACTCCGAAGACGTGAACACAAAATAAAATCACTACCGTGAACGAGAGATTAAAAGCAAAAAAACAGAGCTTCAGCAAAGTTGCTCAGATATCATAACGGTGTCTGATATTAGCCAGAACCAGTGGGGAAACTGGAGCACTCTGAATGTGAAATATTTAAAAATAGTTTCATGACTACATAAATACCTTTGGAGTCAGAATTTAATTGAAACTTAAATTCTTTGAGAGTTATTAGTCATTAAAAAGAATGACCCTCTATTTAATTTTTAGATTTTAATCTCTTATTCTTTTCTCTCCCATTACCTCAGAAACCAGCTTGTTATTGCCCCTTAAGGCCTTCTATATAATTAAATATTCCTGAAACTCCAAATGCCAGCTATACTGGAAGAACCTGTATCAGAGTAAAGCAAGGTTATTTACAAAATTTTTCTGTTGAGGGTTTAGCACTTGAGTCCACTTTTACTCACGTCAGGTATGGGTCATATTTTTCTTGCATAGAAACAGGAATTTTTGTCACCAACCTTAGTGCGAACTTGAGTAGCTACCATGTGTCCATGAAGA
Source organism: Sagittarius serpentarius (assembly GCA_034782735.1). Taxonomy (NCBI): domain Eukaryota; kingdom Metazoa; phylum Chordata; class Aves; order Accipitriformes; family Sagittariidae; genus Sagittarius; species Sagittarius serpentarius. The sequence goes on along the minus strand of JAVKLA010000001.1, from coordinate 43,775,820 downwards.
CACACAGCTCTTTTTGCTTAGGAAGATGATGAAAATATTTCTGGAGGGGACTGTTAACAACAGCCAAGAAGTAAAACCCTCCAGGTCTGGAAACAAGGGACCAGAGCTTACACTCAGTAAAATGTGTGGCCGTGTGCATGTGTATTTTTTTATGGGCAATGTAAGATTTATGAAGTCCTTAACTATAAAAGTCCTTACTTTTAAGTGCTGGATATTTTTTTGTAAATGGGGTGTTAGATAAGTAGACCATGTGGTGGATATGGAGTAAGTATTTAATAATCTAGGAATATGGGGTATAATTTAGCCAACAGTGCATGTGACTGATGGTGAAGCATCGTTCCAGCATATCAATATCCATTTTACGTTTTTATATGTCTAGTTATTGGAGAAACCAGCAGGAGAGCAACATGACTATATAAATAAATGCAAGACTAAGGTCCACTTTCAGGGCCCAGGGCAACACTATATAGCTTTTTTTTGGCAGAACTGAGTGCTTAGAAGGTGTGTGAGAAATTAGACATTGAAAAAGGAGTCTCCGGAGAGAAAAGAAATCTGTGAGAAAGCAATTCATAGTCAGACCAGGTGGAAGAGACTCAAGTCCTCCAGGCTGTCTGAAGCAACCTTCCTGACTTCTAGGGAAGGGTAAACCCAAGGGACGGCCAGCCAGACGTGACCATGTGGTAGCTGCAGGACAGGATTTTCTCCGGAAAGCTGAGGTTGCTCCAGCAAGGCAGTCCCAGCCTGGGCATCATGCGCTGCTCCAGACGGAGGGGAACAGGAGCTGATCGCGCTGCTGCATGTGCAGCGTAAGATGGCCTTTGGAAGCGGTCGGTCTGCGCCGTGCCCTGCTGCAGCAGGGGTCCCCATGCCCCTCCCTCCTGTGATACCATCATGGAGGGCCTCAGTGGGACCACAGGGCTTGGATGCTCCTCCTTGGATGCAAACCCTACAGGAAGAGAGTGTTTCTGGCCAGCTTCCATTCTCGTGCAAATTGCCTTCAAGGACAAGCAGGCTTGAAATTGTCCCCAGGACTAATTAGGTCATAGGTTTAGGTACAGAAATAAGCAAGTGTCGCGGTTTAACCCCAGCCGGCAGGTAAGCACCACACACCTGGTCGCTCACTCCCCCCCGGTGGGATGGGGGAGAGAATCGAAAAGTGAGAAAGCTCGTGGGTGGAGATAAAGACAGTTTAATAGGGAAAGCAGAAGCTGTGCGTGCGAGCAAAGCAAACCAAGGAATCCATTCACCACTTCCCACGGGCAGGCAGGTGTTCAGCCGTCTCCAGGACAGCCGGGCTCCGTCGCGCCTAACGGTGACTTGGGAAGACAAAACGCCATCACTCCGAACGTCCTTCCCTTCCTTCTTCTCCCCCCAGCCTTTTATTGCTGAGCGTGACATCATACGGTCTGGAATATCCCTTGGGTCAGCTGCCCCGGCTGTGTCCCCTCCCAACTTCTTGTGCACCCCCCCCGCCTCCTCGCTGGTGGGGTGGGGTGAGAAGCCGAAGAGGCCTTGGCTCTGTGTAAGCGCTGCTCGGCAGCAGCTAAAACATCCCCCTGTTATCAAGACTGTTCTCAGCACAAATCCAAAACACAGTCCCATACTAGCTACTATGCAAAAAAATTAACTCTATCCCAGCCAAAACCAGCACAGCAAGGAAACAAAACTCAGAGAAGGACAGATTCTAGATGAAACATGAGCACGAATGAGAAACTACTGTTGGCAAACATAACTCTCCTTCTAAATGGAGCCTGAGGTCTGTTTGAGTGACTCGTGTATAAAGTGTGCACGATGAAGGAAAAAGATAGTTACTGGGGAGGGTGGTGGGAATAGAGGTCAGTTCCTAGGTCTGCCAGAAGCTTCCTTGGCCAGTCTCTTAGACCGTATAGAATTTAATTCAATGGGGCCCTGCTGTTTGTTTGAAACCACCACATACTATGGTGATGCAAGAAATAGCAGTAATGATAATATACCTGGTTTTTGTTGTGGTGTGGGGTTTTATTTTTAATTCCATCATTTACCGCTTTCTGTGCCTCTCAGTTTTATTTTGGCACAAAAGGTAAGGAAGAGGATTATTTAGGGAAATGTGGGTGGCAGTAACTACCAACCTTATTCCAGGCAGTTTGAGTTTTACCGTTTGCATTTTCTGGAAAATATAGGGATTTCGTTTGTTTGCTTTGGGGTTGCATTTACTGATGAAAAAAAGTCGAACAAGCAAAATATTATGAAAATATTTGATTGCTCAATATGAAGCCCATGATTTGTCTTGTAGCACTAAATTAAAAATAATGTATCTTCAGAGGTACATTCACTTGCTGCTACAGAAGTTTAATAAAGCACTTTGCTACCTGCCAATATCCAGAGAAAAACCCAGACTAATGAGTTTGTACTGTTGGTTTGGGTGAAGGGATTCTTTTGAAAGGTTTGAGCTACCAGGACCATATTAACTGTATTGTGATTTTTTTATTAAACTGCATCCTCCCAGCTGCATACATTCTGGATAAAACTGGGATCTGGATGAAGAGTAACTGGCTCAGATGGATCTGAGCACATCAGTGATCATATTAGCTAGGAAAGGAGAACGTTAGGACAAAAAGATCACTTTTTCATGACTGTTCCTCGGTAGGCAAGCTGATGTTCAACTTTTCTGGAATTCTAAAGACAGCTGTGGCCAAAATTGTTTCTCCATTTAAAACTTACTGGCATACTGCATCTATTTCTGTCAAACAAGCTCAGCAATACAAGTTTTGTCACCTCTGTCTAGATGAAAATAAGTCCCTACTTTGTCCCTGTATGTCTGAGCTCTTTTTTTAATTACATCTTGTTTCTTTTTTAATCATGAAATCTTAAGTTTTATTTAAATCAATATTACAGAAAACTTCTTAGCCATGAGGAGAACAAATACTCTTTCTTAATATGAGAAAGACTATATTATGGTGGGAATACATTTGAATATTTATATAAAGGAAAATGTTTACTGTGTAGAACGGTATACTCAACGACGCAAAAGATTTCCTTTGAAACTTAAAATGCCCATAAGCTAATTTCAAATGTGACTCCATACTTCTGCTGTCCTTTCTTTGATCCTCTTTCTTTCCCACATCAGTGGCATTACTTATATCATCAGAGCTCTTCAGATTGCCTTATATTTGTTCTGGCAACATCCATGTGAAGTAGTTAAGTGCTGAAGATTTCGCTTTACAGACTGGGAACCGAGGAGAAGGAATTAAGTGACATGCCCAAGGACACTTGCAGAAAGACCGTGGCCAGGCAGAGACTGGGAAATAAGCCTTCTAGCTCCCAGACAAGCACCAACATCAGGAAGTAGGACTCCTTTGCTTCTTCTTGTAGTGCTACATCACTTGACTGCTGTTAGCTCTTTTCTACAACTCTGAAGGCAGGGAATCGATACTAGAGCTCCTCTATCTCAGTGCCAAGGACATCTAAGCATGTCTAAATGTAAGTAGTAACAAGTAGGTTCTAGGTGTGGGGTTTCTCATCTAATTCAAGAAGTCTGTGCTGTAGGTGACTACATCTGAGTTAATTGTCTTGCTGCCTCTTTAGTCCAGAAAAAGACGTTTCAAGGGTGCTTTTTGTCTAAGGTAGGCAAGGTAAATCATGCTTCTGAAATACCTCTTTCACCCCATAGATGGTATCTGGATGCCTAGTTCAGTGCAGAAGTTAGGTAGGAGGAATCCCAACTAACTTCTGTTGCTGTTTCCAAGTCAGCACACATGCTTTCTCTAACATTCCTTACCCACCTGTATACCCACTATCAGCACTCTCAGACTCTTTAAAAGGACAAAGATGCCGCTGGAAAGCCATGCGAGCCACGACGGAGTGATCATGTAGCACGGGGCAGGCTGCTTGTACTTTAACCGTTGCTCAGTTCTCTAACCATTTACACAGCAAGGGTTTTAGTACACGATAATGGAATGTGAAAGCAAAAGCACACTGAGTAGATCACTGAGGAAGGTGGGCCAGACTTTATTCAACAACACAGACTGCTGTTTCTATCAGGTGGACAGTGCTATGGTTCATAGCAGATCAATAGAGTAAGAATCAGCATAATCTAATTTTTACTCAACATCTGTAGTTCATTTTGCCACATCTAACAGTTAAAAACAAAAAGTCCACATCCCAAATTGTGCTGCCACAGTGGTTTTCATTTACAAACAATACCAATTGAGCTAAACTTTGAATGTGTTACTTCAGTTTCTCTCCATCTTGTTTCCTTCTTTGTAACATGTGTGAATTAATACATTTGTTTTTTGGGAAGGAGCGTCTTAGACTTTCTTCTAAGGCATCATAAGCTAAATAGTTCTACTGATAACTGATTAAGGAAGGCCAACCTAATGAATTAAACATTGGCTTGAGAGCATGGCTTTCAAAGAGGACTTTCTGTGTAGGGTTGCCATGCTGCTGTCCATGATTTCCCAGGCAGAAATATGCATGCATGCATTATGGAGATGGATTCCCAGTGTGCAGTAAGCCAGGCATATCAGGTTTATTGTGCACGTGTTGACATTTTTTGGCACACTCATGAATGCATCCAACTCATTTTGCCCGCACTATGCAACTGATATGTAGAAGGTGTTCCTCTGTCCAGGACTTGCCAATGTCCACAGAGGAAAAAGAGGTACCGCTACTATTGCCAAGCTGCCAGATATGCAGGAATGGCTGCTGTCCTCAGATCCCACAAAAACAAGATTTCGAGGAGAAAGAGGACATGTTTGAGTTTCCTGGACAAGTGGTTATCCTCATTCCATGATCTTAGATAAATCATTTCATCTGCTTGCTTACACATCCACGTCTAAGGTGAAGCAATTACAATGCTGTTACACTAAGTGACATTACGAGATGAAACAGTGTTGGTAAAGAGCTAAAATTCTTCTAGCTGTAAATTTTCAGGAGCTGTAATCCATGAAAATACATTTCAAATCATTGCAGCCCTCTCTAAATTTCAATAAAAGTTGATGGGCTCCGAGACATACCCAAAGGAGATCCACCAGACATACTTTTCACTCTTTATAGATAACCAGTTATTTCTATCTTGTATTGCGCTAAAGACTAGTCAAGCTTTTGTCTCTTCCCTTTCAAAAATCTGAAGAGCTTTCCCAATACAGTGATGCAAACAGGAGTAGGTCTAATTGGTAGAAAAGGGCTTGAGGCAGCTGGTTTAGAAGAATAAATGTTGACCACAGAGGCAGCAGCTGCTTTTAGGCAGTTCTTCAAAGCAAGCACAGTAGCTTGCTCTGATTTCCCGTCGGTTCTTATACCTCTTTGTTTAATGTCATCCTGGGGACGCTGCTTTCTGTCTGGTAGAGAGCACCTCCTCACCTTCCCAACCTCCAGTTATTCTTTCCTGACAAAAACACTTGAGCATGAAGAGAAGAAAGTCTTTACCCTTGAGAATATTTGCTGCTAGGCTGCATTTGCCCCTCCGCTGCATCATGAAAATCTGACTTCATCTGAAGCTCCAGTTACATTTATAATTACATGAAGGGATGTGACACTAAAGTAAAACTGTGTGGGTTTTGTTTTATGTGATTTGTTTATAACTTAACACGGCACTTAATAAAAAAGCTGTATAAATCAACCGATACAAACAATCATTCCTTTATCAGGAAATTACATGTGCAAAGTATTGGTTAGTGGAATCAGTCTTAATGAAATTCAGTCAAAAGCTGCAGATCTGAGAATGAACAGGGGCCTCTTAATAGAAGAAGGTTCTATTTTTCCTGTAAGGTTCAGAGATTCAGACAATAAAATAGTGATTTAATAGACTTTAAGTCAATCAAGATGATACAATAGTGTTAATTAGCCTTTTGTGCCTAATTCACAACTAATTCTGTTGTCTACTTATTTATTTTCTAAAGTGGTCCTGATGAAATTTTTAATATTTCACCTAAGCTGAAGATTCATTTTTACGCTGGCTGGTAATTTTCTCATATATAGCTTGAAATTGTACTCTAGATAATTTTGCACAGTAGTATATCTGCATGTCAGGACCATTGGCTGCTGTGTTGAATGGCTCTTCAGAGCTGACAACTGGATAATAGCTTTACTTTCAGCCAGCAGAGGAAGTCAAGAGCAAAAGTGTAGAGATAATGTGAATATAATTCATTATTCAAATATGCAAGTGATGAACTGAAAACAAAGAGGGAAGAGTAATAATGGTGTCATTATTTTTATTACTCTTGTTTTGCAAACGTAGCGTGAAACATTAAAGTAGATCTTTGAGACATTCTCAACTGTACAGTGACAAATTTACTTTCTTGGCAATATTGATAAAAGGAAAGTAAAGCAGACAGGTTTCTGCAGAAGGTATGCTGCGCTGTTAGTTGTACTATTAAATATTTTCTTGTTGCCTTTTGCTCTTTAAAATTCACATTATCAGTTACTCTTTAGAAGCCTGATCAGTGACTGGAAGAAAGTGCATTGTTGTTCTTGTGGCTCTTTTTAGTTAAGACAATCTTCAAAGCTTTTAGATCTTTGTAGCATGACTAACAAAGGCCAAATAGGCAGGTTATGTAAAGCTTTCCTTGAAAAATGAGGAACTTGCATGTGGTAGCAAAAGATCCTCCATGAAAGCAGCACAGATACAGGTTTTAATGGAACAAGAACCTAAAGAGCATCCATTTGGTAACTGAAGTATTTTCCCCTTAATATGCTGGTTAACACTCTACCTTTCATATTGACTGTTTTACTTCTCCAGTGCTTAGGTGAAGGTTTATTAAAAAAAAAAATCTTTAGTGCTTTTAATTTTTAATTGTATGCACAGTAATACACAGAGACTTTCGGAAATAAAGATGAAAGACGCTTTCAGCGAAACTTGTGTGGGGCAGCGTGGCAAACACCCTTTTCTCCAAGCAGCTTATCCATCAGAAAAAGAGAAATAACGCATGGAGGAGGCATGGAGGTCTCACCTCTGCGTGCATGAGTAACGGAGAGCAAGGCAGCGCATCTGGAAGGGCCCGGGTACAAGCTACGGCATTCCCTATCTCCGTTTAAAATCTCTTTGTAGCTGCATGGGAGGGCTTTGTGGATTACTTTTATAGTACCTACAATATGTGCATTAGTTGTTTATCATACTGCAAGAGACTGTATGGCACGCTTTTACGAAAACTGTCCAGAACTTACTGGCAGATTTGATATGCTATGAGGTTACAGCTCTGCGTAACGCTCTCTGGGAGAGCTTGAATAGGTGCCGTTCTGCAAGGAGTTAATTTGAGATAAGGAAGAAGGGGATTGTGGTAGTTAAAAACAGCATTACCTTCGCATTTCTAAAAGTAAGTTGAAGTAGGCAAGGCAGGCAAAGCCTGGGAAGAAGAGAGGATTGTTTTCCTGAATACACAAATGGGAGACCGAGGCACAGGGGAATTAAGGGTCTTGCTCAGGGTCAAAGAAGCAGCTTGTGGGAGACCTCTCCCTACTTTCGGTTCATTGTCGTTCCCCTAAAACTGCCTTCTCAGCTTCACATGCAATATTTTGCCTCCTAAGCCAATGCTATATTGAGAATGCATAGAGATTTATTATTTAACTGTGAACGTGGTATCTTTTTCATGGTAAATTAATGAAGGTATGAAATGCTAAAACGAGTGGAAATGCCACGAAGGTTTGCACGATATTGTAACTGGTGATGGATCTGATTTCACATCTGCAACTTGTACCCAAACTTGAAGTAACCTTTTTTATCTAAATAACTGACACGGAGATTTGGCTGCCAGCCTCCAGCTGGAGAGCCTAAGAGGTTATCAGAGTTCTCCAGAGCTACGGTTTTGGAAACAGACTGTGTGAAGAAAGGACCACGGCTACGATGTGAACTGGGCGTTTCAGGGGCAGCTTGTTCCACTGCTTTTATGACCCTGAAAGAGTCACTTGGATCCTGAGTCAGAAAACTATTTGAGCGCGTGCTGAACTTCACTGGGACAGAAGCCTGTGCTTGCAGAAGCATGTGTTTAAGCACTGTCTTGAAAAAATATGGTTTCCTGTATCAGGGCTTTTAATCTCTCCATTCTCCAGTTCTCCATCTGTTAAAAAGAATTAACAGGTGGCAGAAAGGAAATGTTGTTATCTGTCTTCTGTTAGTTCTTTAAAGCTCTGACTCTGAGTGCGTGAAGCCACTATCTCAGTGAGCCCTCAGCCTCTCTTGAAGCATCCCTGTCGTATTAAAATGAAAAAGAATAATTTATGCAGTTACTTAACAAGTATATTATGCAACACTGAGCTGCCCAGAAGAAAGGTTCCGGGGAATGGAGGGGCACTGTTGACCTTCCTAGAAGAAGCTGTAACTGTGCAGAGGACCCCATGCATTGCACTTCAGCACCCGAAATGCAGTGGCTTCCCTGTTCTCTTGCACTCTGAACAGGTATTGGAGATGTCAAGATCGGAAAGACAAAACTTTTCTTGGACAGCCTCAGAAAGGAGACGAAAGGTCCTCCTAAAGACAGCAGCTAATGCTGCCTAACGCAGCACGTTCCCTTCGGTGAATACCAAAGAGGGTTAACCTGCAGAGAATGGTTGCTTTGAGGTGATGATCTTAGGTTTGAGAACAGTGATCTAGGGTGTGAGGAAGCTGACCAGGCACAGGAGGAGCAGAAATAACCAAATCTGCAAAGTCTTGAGCTCTGTTCCCCTATCATTGATAAAGCCAAGCCCAGAAACCGATCACGCTTGGATGCTACACCCATGCTGGGCTCCCTGGCTTGGAAAGACTCACAGTGCAAAAGAAAGTTCTTCATTAATTATTATTAGTAGTATTTATTTGCATTGTATTATGAAGACCCCGTATGCAATACAGAGTAGAATATAATTCCTGTTGTAAATAGCTATAATCTAATTAGATGAGACAATTAAGAATGGGGAAAAGATATAAAAGAGTGAACAAAAGGATGATTAACCAACACTTCATTCGTTCCAATATTTTTCCTTTTGTTTAGCTCTTTGAAGTTTCTTTGTTGCTTATTTTTTAAATAATTTCTTTTTAAATTAGCAAAATCATTTCAATTTTCACTTTGGCTCTGTGTAAACTGGAGAAACAGCTTCTCATTAGAAATGTATTAATTAACATGATAATAAGCATCGTTCTGCCTCGTGGATACAGGCAGCCCTTTCCTGTTAAACGAGTGAGAAGGACACCATACACTAGCTGCTAAATAACAGCGTAACTGATCGAAGCCAGCCCCAGCCCACCACAGGGACACACGGGGAGGTTGCCCACATTACCAAAACCAGAGGGGTAGTTTTCCTTTCAGTGCAATTTCTTACCGCTCACTTATCAGCTGTGTAATTCTGGCGGATGCGACGGGTAGATTTATTTGCCCGGTAAGCGGGGCCGACCCGAGCACGGCAGCGGAGAGCTCAGTGCTGCCCATTCGGGGGAGTTTGCAACCTGCGCTGAGCTCTGTGCGGCGGCAGCTGCTTTGCTTCCAGCCCGCAAACCAGGCAATTAAAGTGAGCCCGGGTATGTCTGCAAAAGCTGAGGTCAAAACTTTGACTGAAGGTTCACATACTTAGCCTAGCCTGTGCTTAACACTGTGTTATTTATTCCCATAGCTTTCACGGTCAGCTTGGTTTTTTATCTGGTTGTTTTGCTCCCTGTATTCCTGGGAAATTTGTGTTCCTCTGAAGGTCGGTGGGGGTTTTGACACGGTGCGCAGCACAGGTGCGGGTTCAGCCCCTCTCCAGCCCTGTATGACCCTGTGCTGTTGTGCTTGCGAGCATCTTCCCCTTAGATGAAGGGCAGAAATGACAAAGCGCAGACGGAGAGGTAGAGGCTGGCCTTTCACCGGCTGGTGTTTCCACGAGCCCCGCGAGCCTGACAGAGCTGCCGTAAGACTGTTTGCTAAATGGTCACTTTCTGCCTCCTGGATCCTTGTCCAGCTCCAGCGCTTTTGCGCCAGCTCCACAGGCAGGGATAGTAAGAAGCGTAGAGATGGAGAGAGTGTGATATGTGAGTTATTTTCACAAGTTAGAGATGACCCCATAACTCATAAGTGGTGGAGCGAAGCCTGCAGAAAGGAATTTCTGTCCACCACTGACTGTGCTCACTTTATTTATTGCTTAGCGTGTACCTCTCATCATCAACAACGAGAAAACTAGTTTTCTGTGTGAAGCTAATGTTTTTGCTTGCTTGATCCTGGGGCAGAGGCTGTCTCCTTCCCCCTCATCCCTACGAGTGCAAGATCCTTCTTCGGGTAACGAGTTTTCCAGTGGATTCCAAGTGTGCTGGGTTGTCAGCTCCATGCAACATCATAGACAAACTTCTTAGTGATAAAACAAATTGACAAGTATGTGTGCAACATGGCATCTGACTATCAGATGTTAGAGGAATGCAAAAGACATACCATCGCAAGGCATATAATTCAGTGTGTGTGTGTGCCTGTTTATATAGAACTAACAATTTATATTCTAATCATCGCAAAGCAATCATACTGTGAGTGCATTTTTGTTATTAATACTTACTCTTTGATGCATAAACAATCCCATTTGAAATTCCTGGTACCAACTATGCTAATCTTTCACTGGAAAAAACTTATTTGCAGAGGAGGAAGAATGAAGGGTAGGTAAGCGAAATGTATTTCATCTGTTTGAAATAACTGCAAAACTATCAGCATTAACGGCAAAAATATTTAATGAGTATTGCAATAGCCAGCACCAAAAGTAGTGAGATACAGAATTGCATTTGTTCTGTCACAGACATGACTGACATTTAATTATTGTCTATTTTTGTGCTGATAATCTCATTCTTATCATTCGTTGTTAAATCCTTTAGAACTCCAAGAAAAATGAGATCAAGTGACAAAAATAAGATAATGAAACCATATGAAATAGAATAAAATTATATCTTGTAGGTAAGAGGTGATTCAGGAGACTAGGTTATTTTATAGGGTTGTATAAGCTCTATAAGCGATTGTCAATTAAATGTGTTGAGCTCACAGAAAAGCTTTGGAAAAGAATGGCTGGTTGCAAGCTAAGCTGACTTCTTGGTTGCCATTGTTCAGTGCATGCCATATGCAATGATATAAGATCATTGTAAACCTCAAAAGATGGTGAATTTAAGTCTTGTTGGGGAAAAATATATATCTTTCCAGCTCACTTCCCTTTTGCCAGTTTGTTCCCTTTGTGCTGTTGTGAAGCTTTTGGAAGCCGGTTTGTCACAGTGACTGTAAAATCAGGATCTATTTTTATCATTCTTAGCTTTCAGCCAGAAAAAGGCTTCCCAGCCTTTTGCCAAAAACTATATTGACTACACAACCCGATCCAAGCTTTTGAGTCACTGTATATGTCTGTTTGCAATATGTAACAGGAAAACGCTTCTAGCTGAAGCTTTAAATGAGGTAGGAAATCTGTTGCAAAAATTAATGAACAGCGATTTCTGCTAAGGGAAAGTCAAAGGCAACACTCACCATTTATTAATCTTTTCCAAGATAACCTGTTAAGTTCATTGAAAAATGAATTTGCAAGTTGTATGGTGGTGAAAACACTGAGGGTTTAATTTTGTTTCCTGCTAACCTCTGAATGATGTAGTGGAAATCTGGTCTATGCACGCTAAGAAAAAATGCTGACAAACATAAGTATGTAACTCATGAATGTGCTAATTCACTGAACGGGAATATTACTTATCTGAATGCACTTGGTAGTGACCACTTCAGTGTTTGTATTTCTGGCAGCTTTCGTGTAAGTGGGCTTGTAACTATTTGATGACAAAAAGCATAGCCGGTGCAGAAACACAGGAATCTCTTTTTCCTCCCTTCACAGGGTTATCTGTGACCTTGTAAAACAACCCGAAGTTGGGAGATGGGGCTTATTCCCAATTCTGTTACTGACTGTCTGTACAACTATAGGCATAGGTATTGAATATTCTGTCCATTAGTTTCTGCCTTGTAAAATAATATAAATCATGATGATAAAGTGTTTTGGAGTCCCTGGACGAAGAGCACTATGTGAATTCAAAAAGCATTTGCCATAAGAACTAGTTTGCAAAGTATTATTACAGGTACCTCTACCTGTACCAAAGGTGATTATTTAGGATGGAAGATGATACGTGTTATCAATTTGCACCCAACTTCTTTTTCCAAAAGTAGAACTATGCATTTTATGAAAATCATGTCTAAAATAGCCAACTGCCTAAGATTTGCTCATTGGGGCAAGAGCAAGGGAAGTGGATCTTTTCAGATGTTGAAGATGCAACATCTGAGATGTTCTTTCTGCTTCGTGCTCTAGCTCAGATAACTTTCCTCGTACAGGAATTCCTGCAGTTAACAGCAGGTCTCCGTTCTGCTCCTTCACCGTGGAAATTAAAAATGAAAACCAGTCAAGGTGCTTCCTGGAGGCGATCTGCTGGGCTGCATGGTCACGAGCAAAAAGGAGGTCATTCCTCCACAGGATGATTGAGAGCTCCTAAGAGATGCTTAAGGTAGACACTATGAATATCTCTGTCTCTAAACCCGCATGCTGTTTTGAGGGTGGCTGACTTTGACATTTCTGTACTCAAGCTCAGGCCCAGCCCAGACTCTCACATTTGGATTCCCACATTCTCGCAGCCTGAGAACACAAGAGGGCTTTGGTTCACATTAGGAGGACAGCTTTTGCAACCAATCTTCTACCCAAGTAATGGACTGTGATTCCTCCCTTGGATTCACGCCCTCCATTTCCATCTTACCAACTTGGCCTAAAATGCCCAGGTCATGCCTGTAGTGAGTAGCCATAAGGAATGCAAAGAAACAACGGAATTTATAGGACTCTCTAGATTGCTCGGTCTCTCAAGAGAAAGCAAGAGCCAGGAGCAGCACTTTGCTGAGGATAAAGCTTTTCCAGGCCCCAGTTCCATTCATACTGTTGGTGAGAACAAGTTATTCCTCGGCTTCTTTCAGTGACGGCACAGGAATCTTCAGAAATCTGTAACAACTTAGCTAATATTTCAAAACGTTGCTGCTTTACCAAATAAACCTGTCAAAGATTTAAATTTATTGAGCTCATTTGGGAATCAACAGACATTTGCATTTAATAGAACCTATGCTATTTTTTACTCTCATTTGTTCCTAACACAGAAAAGTTTTGACTTAGTTTAAGTTATACACTTTTAGAAAAGTTTAGCCAGACGTAGGCTAATGAATCAGCAGAACAGAGTACCCCACAGCAGTGGCTGCGTAGATGTACACAGAATCCTTTTTTGAATCTGTCAGAGAGCTAGCAAATTAGTTTTTACCTTGAGTTTTGTATTGGATTGGCTTCGCTTCAGTGAGCTCCATAGCAGTGGCATTGAACGTCTGGAACAGCCCAAGGAACAAGGGAATGAAATGATCCCATTTTACCAGGCAATCGCTGGTGCTCCTCGAATCTGGTGCCCAGTTGTCTCAGCCCAACACTTAAGCTCTGGAGACCTCCGTGCAGCTGGACTTCCTGGGTGTGGATGCAGAAATTACACCCTTCCACATGTCTCTCTCCTTCCCTGTACTCACAAGCACGGCAGGATCAGCAGACACACCGTGACAACTTCAGTAATGCGCATGTAAAGGCTTGGTGCCTTGGAGTGGTCAATGAGCTCTGCAAATCCCAGGTAAGGAAAGCAGTGTTTGAGGGGGGCTCTCAGACCGTGTCCTGTCTTTGTCCTACTCCAGAAAACTTCTGTCTACAAAGCAAAATTGGCTTTGTAAAGCATTTACTTTAGAAAAGCGGGCACAGGGTCAAATATATATATATTGATTTACTTTGGACCAGTGTAAGTCTGTGTTACTGACATACTACCCTCAGGCAGAATATGAGATTTGGTAACCCGTTGACATTTACACGTCCATAGGTGCTAATGACCTACATCAGCTGCGTGTTTTGACAGAGACTTCCTCTGCTCTCCCCATTTCATACATAAAGACCTAAATCTCTTTAAAGGATTTCTAACTTTCTGAATTGGAAAATAACATAGAAATAGCATTTAAACAGTGCCTTGGTCTTATGTATCTTTTGGTTGAGTTTCCTTCTAGTCATTCTATAAGCCTCACTGTTGATGATATAATTAAATCTGCTGCCTTGCTGCCTGGCAAATCTAAATAAATAGTTGCAGCTGGGCCTGTTTGTATCTTCTGCTACACTAGTATTCATGCATTATACTGGCATATCACTCATGGTAAGAGAGGGGGAAGCAAGCCTCTTAGCATGTTTACACTTACTACTTGGAGATATTCCTGAATAATAGCGTTCAGGAGATTTAAAATAATTCATGTATTTCAAACTACAGTGTTACCAACCTTCGCTGTGATCCTGGACTGAATTAATTATGTCCTTTTCAAAATGCAATGCAAATACAGGCTGCAAAACTTTCTGACTTGGGAACCTTTAAACATCTGGCTGCAGGCTCCACAGTCACTGAGAAGATTTTGAAGACGTGATCACTGCTTGGTGAAAAAAGAGCTGTCCCTTTGTTATACAGTGGCAAATGAGTAATGTACAAACTCTGTCAAACCAAACTCATATGCATAAAAATTCATGCTAATTTAGATCACGACTCAGATCGAGAATCTGTTCACCTTATGTGACACCCATGGGAATCTTTCCCTTGATACCAGTGCACTTTGAAGCAGTTATTTGACCAGTGTCAAAGCAAGTATTATTATAATATTCATAGTTAATGGCCAGTTGTGAATTTTAGTCCATAAAGTCAGGTGATATATAAATCTATACTCTATCCTTAGTTAGCCGGGACAATGGATGTACTTCACAGATGCAGTCAAAACAGTTTAGCAAGGATGAAATCCTCATTGTGAAAAGCAAAGTCTATCACACACCATCTGCAGACAGTAAAGTGTCATGAAGACGATTTAGTGGCTTGGCGGTTGCTCCCAGGGAGCTCCTTCTGCACTGAAATGGTAACATGAGAAAAAGTGCTAAGATAATTGCTGGAAGACTGAAAAATTATCATTTGTATCTGTACTATCAGAGAGGTGGGAAAAGCAGATGTTTCAGAGTAGAGGAGGCGATGACTCGGCTGCGGAGAACTCGGACGGTGAAGAGGGCCCGTAGCTCAGCAGTCATCAGAGCCCAGGAGACCGGGTTTGCTTTTCTAGACTTCGGTGCAAAAAATGAGCCACGGCGATGGGTTACAGCTTTCTCCTGTGAGAACCTTTTACACAGATGGTTCCCTACAACAAGCAATTTCTGTTTCCTGTAGCACAGAAGTGGGAAAAGATTAATATAAGCAAGCAGTATAAATAGTTCCCAAAGTCGAGATAAAGGCTGTAGACAAAACTCTCCACCATGCCTTTACGTATCTTCAGCCTCACAGATGGTGAGACAGAGGCTTGACAGATAATACCCAAGCTGCAGTTCAAATTCAGACACTCTGAAAAACACTCGTCACCTGGCCCCAAAGCTGGTCCTAAGGTGCAGTTACGGAGATGGGTTTCTATGTACACATCCCACAGGCAACTCATTTCAGCTGCTGGGTTTCTTGTCTTCTTATTCCTTGTCCTCTGAAGCTCAGTGATGCTGCTTTTCTCAGCTTGTCCTGCTGAATATTCCTGCATTATTATTCTTCCTTTGATTATCACGGTTCTGCTAAGCAGTTACACGTGGCCTGACCTGTAAGCTAGGTAAGTCATGACTCAAGGAAGAGCCATGGCAAGTGGCAAACAAAAAGAGAAAAGGAGTATCTTACAAGATGTTATACGGCTGCCTTTTTTAACAGAGTTTCCATCCTTTTACTTCTCTTATATTTTATTAGCATACTTCGGGTTTGAGGTGAGCGTAAAGAAATAGTCTCAGGAGTTTGGCTAGATCCATAATCGCACGCACAAAGAAAGAAAAAATGCAATGCATACTATGTGCTACTTACTTTTACACTAGCTATTACAAGAACAAACTCTATGTATCTTTACACTGACAGGCCGCTAAGTTCAACCTCAGTGGGGGCAGCAACAGCATTGCAAGTGCAAGTGGAAATAAGTCTGTTTGTAGAACTGTTATGTGTCTGCAAAGTGTTTGTTCCGAGGAACACAGTAGTTCTACATATGTTACATATTCAGGAAAAGGTTTCCGAGCTGCAGGCTCTGAAGCATTCATGTCTTAGATTGCAGCCCAAAAAGCACCTAATCTGACCTAAGAAACGTTCAGGGGAGTCGTCTGGACTCGGCATAGACTGACCCCTGAAAACAGGTATGGCCACATACGGCTATGGGGAGGTCAGTGCTACCTTGACTGGAATGATGTTCCAAACTGAAATCAGAGCTTTTGGGTCAGCCCGGGAAGGAACCCCCATAATGACATTTTAGTGTGTGTTTGGGAAAGTAGGAGAGGGGGAAACACACAAGGAAGTTCAAAGTTTGAATGACTTTCCTATCTATTCTTATAAATAAGGGACAGATTTTTCTCATTCAGTCAGGGCTTATGAGAATATCACCCACACTAAAAGAGACAGGCATATTATTTTCACTCTCTATTCTACCGAATATGCAAAATGAAAAACAGGTGATTGCAGTGCATGTGTGCGCTTTTTTTTTTACCTTTTGGGGGGCAAAGAAACTTTTGATCTCCAGTCTGTACAGAAGCATCCCAACTTTAAAAAAGAGCACTGTCAGATTTATTATAGCACTGAAAAGTACAGATACTACGCTTACCATTACTCAGTGACCTCTTTAGGTTTGCCATCACGGTCCAAGATTTATTACCTTCTGTGTTTAAAATGCAAAAGGATATGTCCTGTTAATATTTCTGGTTTTGCTGTGAAGCAATGACTTCCTGTTTGCTAGTACCACAGGTAAAGAAGACACAAACCACAAGTGCCAACACTATGTAATTTTTTTGGTCCTGAGTCCCTAATTTCTCAGTCATCAAATGTGTTCTGTCAAAATGCAGCCTGAAAGTCTAGACCAAGAGATATCTATGATAGAAAGTGTACATCAGTATTTCAAGCCCTCTAAATTTATTCTAGCCATTTGACAGTTGCTTGGAGATACAATCTCAATTTTTTTGCAGTAGCCCCTTCAAGTGGATATTTATGGCAGATACAACTGTAATTATTTACCTGTAACAAAGTCCAGGTCTGCCTGCTCCAGGTGATACAGACAACAGAAGGACACAGAGAAAATATTAATCTTCTTTCTGTCTAGATTTTGACCTTTTGCACCCAGCTTCTTAGCTCTTATGGAAATGGGGCCGTGTTTATTTTTTTTTGTTTACAATTTTTGTTTCCTTTCTCCATGAGTCTATCGGTTATCAGTGACTAAATGACAGTTGAGGGTCTGAGTGTGCTTCCCTGACTTTACATTTAGTGTTCTTACTTACTTGCCTTAAAAATGCTGAAGTCAAATGGGATTGTTCATGCGAGTTAAGGTGACTCCTGAGTGAGAAAGTTGCACATTTTAGGACACAGAGTTTTTATTAGCGTTAACTCCCGTTTTACATAGAAATAGTTTATTTGAATAAAAAGAAATGAAAGAAAAGAATGACAGAGAAAATAACTGAGCCACAAAAAATGGAAATCAGTATCGCATCTTGGTAAAGATACTAAACCTGTGCCTGCTTTTAAAAGGATAAATAATCCTGTTGATTCAGTTGGGACTATTTATACCATCAGGCATGTGCTGAAGAAGCTGAACAATTCAGAGCCACGGTGACTAATAGTATTTATATACGTTTTAAATACAAGAGCAATAAAACAGTATACTTTGTCCACTGCATAGCACGGAGCAATGAGAGAGAATAACAGGAGCAACAAATTCTCATTTTCATTTTATTCCTTCAGCAGAAACACAGCGTGTTTGAATTGGCTGCATTCCCATCGTGTTCGTGTTGCTTGGTTCACAGAAAAGCCTTAGCTGGGCTTGGTGCCATTTTGACGTGCCTCCATTTCGCTTGGCAGAACCAGTCTCTTAACACCACTCTCAAAAGTGCTCTTCCCATGGTTTCTAGGACTGCTTGTTGAATGCATCACGCAAAATTTCTTGAATAAGTGATTTCAGAATATGGAAACTATAGAAAATCGTTTTTTTACTTGCAAAAACATTACCAAGAAGAGGGTTTAATTATGCGCACTATTCTTCCTTAATGCATGTCAACTGAAAACGTATTTCTCTTTGTTGGTGTTTTGGTTTGGGTTGGGTTTTTATGTGAAATTATTTAATCTTTGGCTTGCATACTGTTAATTTAAGTTTAAATGTGTTTTTCCACATTATCTGCAATTTGATCAGCCCCCTTTACATAGCTTCTAGTAACTTGCATTCTCATATTTTTGTATAAAAGCTTAGAGACATTCAGATTCAGAGCAAATCATACAAGAGCAAATATCAATGGAACAGGCATATTATCACTAGCAGCACTTAGGTCAGTAATCCAAGCACTGTGCAATTCTTTTACTTTTCAAATGTGAAAATATTCATGTGAGCAATAATACTGTTCTAAATCACTGTTCAGCCTTATCTTTGGTTTTTACCTCTGTGTAGCTACTGCACCTTGCTTTAGTTGTGTTTTTCAAATG
Organism: Sagittarius serpentarius; assembly: GCA_034782735.1. Lineage (NCBI taxonomy): Eukaryota > Metazoa > Chordata > Aves > Accipitriformes > Sagittariidae > Sagittarius > Sagittarius serpentarius. The sequence goes on along the minus strand of JAVKLA010000001.1, from coordinate 43,757,348 downwards.
CATTCCACCTTTACAGACCTTCTTGCATCTAGTTATTTTGTGAAGTGAGAAAATAAACCGAATTCTGTGTTATTCCAATGAAGGCAACAGTTACACGACAGATGAATTGAGTCCATACACCACATCCTTTCAAAGCAATCACCACTAATTTATTTATAGAAGATTTTTTCAAAGTTGTTGAAAATCTATCCGATTTATTTATACATTTGCCATACACTAGATGATAGTGTGCAAGATTACTAAGAGCTGATTCCTCTGCTTCTCGGTTCACTGAAACTGTCATTTAAACCAAAAAGTAGTTGTCTCAAAGACTTTTTCAATACACAGTAGTCCCAATGATAAGTAATAGTTCTGAGAAAGCATACAGGTGTTTTCATTTTCCAGTGAAAGGTCCTACTCCCTAAAGCTCCAATAACCTGCAGGCTGGACACGGAATTTACAGGAATTAATGATACTGTCTTGCAATCATGTCACCAAACTGAGCTGATTTGCAGAAGTCATCCTAGTCTGCAAAGAGATTTTAGGAAACCTCACTGACTTTCCCACCATTCTCACAAGCAACGAGTCTGCATCCTTCCCAGTCGGCATCCTTCCCACATCCTTGTGTGTGACACAGACTCTTTAGTGCACCTCTAAGAATAAACGTGTATTCTGAGTGCCTCGGACAACAAACACGATAGTCCTCCTGAGTGCAGAGGATCTGGATCCAGTGCAGGCAGTGTTTCCACACTGTTATCACCCCTACACTACCAGCTGCAAAGCGGTACGGAGTTTCATTCTGTTTCTGGTATGCAGCTTCGGCTCCTGAAAGCTGTGATGAGATGTTCATCTTTACTGAACTCATTTCAGCAACGTGTCCACCACTTTGAACAATTTGACACACAAGTTGATTTTTGTTGCTTTCTTTCTGTTGACATGACTCCCTTGCCAGGCTATGTACTTGGGTTTTCATCGCCTCTTCCCAAGTGGAGATTGCATATCTTCATTTTGGCAGTTTCTGGATTCCATCTCAAAATGTAACTACTGTACTTTGTTGCCTTCAGTGCTGGAATCTCTAGAGATGATTTTTTATTGCTGTTTTGGAGGGGAGGAGGTTAGTGATTTGGCAACAGCCTTGCAGCTGTGACCCAAAACTTCCTATTTTGCTCTTTATTTTTATAACAGTGTGTATTATTATGGTATCCAGAAGCCCAGTTTCCAGCCCTAAGACATGATGACAGCAGATACAATTAAAAGCAGCGCTTTGAAAATTGCACATACTAAAACTTGACAGGATCGAGTTTGTTTGCAAACTTACATAAAGATTGTTGAAATTACCTGAAATTAAAAAAAAATAAAAATTAAATTAGAATGAGCCTGTTCAGATCTGAGTCTACAGGTTTCGGATGGCATAGGGAAACCAGGGAAAACTTGGTGATTCAGTTGAGCTCAGATTTTTTAAATTAGTGCACAAGAAATATGTGAACATAGCTCAAAGGCAAAGCAAAAGCAGAGTTTGACTGCACTTTCATGATCCTGATTTATATGAATATTCATGGAGTTATGGGCAGAAGTGCCATTAAGTGATCTGGTTTATTCTCCTGAGTATCACATTGAACTGAATTTCATCCAGTTGCTCTTCCATTGAGACCAATCACTTGAGCCTGATGAAAGCTTTTTTTTTTTTTTTTTTTTTTTTGGAAAAGCATCATTTTCAGGGTGGAAGGTAGTTTTGCTTTGTAGACATCAAGAAATGAAGAATCCCTCAGTTCTCATGGCTCTCACTGCCAAGGAGTTTTGTCTGTTTGGTGGGGTTTTTTTAATTATTATTAGTTTTGTCTGACATACTTTTTAAATCATCAGTCTTTCATACTCCTTTTTATGGTAAATTAAAAATCTTGAGTTTTCCAAAAAGGTATTTTAGATATTATGATCAAGTGATAAGGTAATCAAACTGAACATCAAGTCTGTCACTCAACATTTTCTCTTGGCTTTGAATAGATTTTCACCCTCCTCCTTCTATAATCAGTTTCTTTTTTAACATCCTTGGAAAAATGTGGACACCAGAGCTACAGGCTCTAAAGGCAGGAGGCAATATTTTGTAGGCGATATAGCAATGTCTTTCTAGTAAAAGGATTTTACAGCTGCATTTAAGAAGTCTAATCACTGCAAAGAAGCACACCCTCCTCCTCACTGTGCATTAGCTTATTCACCCCAGGACTGCACTAGCTCGCTCTGCCACGGGACTGAGCTGGGAGCTCAAGTTCAGTTGTTCATGAGTTATTATCCAAGAAACTTCTCAGAATCACCACTTTCCAGGATACTAGCCATTATTTCTAAAAGCAGGGCCTCCATTTCTGGTCCCTGAATGTCTGCCTTTGCATTTCAATCTGCTGATGTCCGCTTTGTTTGGATTTGCCTTGTTTACTTGATTCCTCTCAGTGACTCTCTTCTCCTTAATAGTATTTACTATTCCACCAACCTTTGCACAATCTATGCACTTTATCGTCAACTAAATTTTTTATTTATCTTCACAACCTCGATGAAAAGGGAATATAATTGTTGGTAGAATTGATTCCTCTGAAACCCGTAGAAAATACTCGTTTGATGGTGCTTAAGTATTATTTTTTATTTAGCTTTGAATATGTTCCTTATTATGTCAGAGCAAGCTCGTGATCTACCATACTCAGCCTTCAGTAATTCCAGCTGATGCCACTGAGATGTCCATCTCAGTAATTTAAGCCAACCTAGCATAAAAGCATACAACATACTCTTGTTGCCTATTAAATGTTTATTCTGTGATTTCGGAACAACTCAGTAATCCCTAGTTGCAGTGAGTTCACTGGAACAATTATGCCTCATGCCAGAAGGTATTTCCTTCTATGAGTCACACATTTCTCCTAGACTGGATGAACACACTCAGTTCTGGTGTTCAGAGGATGAGCAAATTTTACAGCTGTAGAAGGAATTTGGTTTCTAAAACTCAGAGTTGGTGTAATGAACTTGCTTGAATATATCCTGGTAGAGTGTATCATATATAATCAGCTTGTAACAGCAGTTACCTTAAACAAAATATCTCATTTTCTATGACAGTCAACTGTGCCTGTGATTAAGGCAAATCCTGCAAGAGGTGATAGTGGAGTGTTTTAATTAGAGAAAGTTGTCTCTACCAAATGAATCCTAGCACCGAACCTCACTGTCATGGCACATGCATGTTCAGGTCTGGAAAGTGTCAGGCAGGATGGCGAGCTACAGATTCACATTCAGGACTTGCCTACTGTCCTCCACAAATTCTGGGGTGTTAAAGGCCCAGAGGTTTGGTGCAGACCTATCTCTAATGTTAATCTTACAGTGGGGGTCAATTACCTATATATCACAAGGGTTTTGTATTATCTCCTTTCAGTGCAGTGTCTGCCCAACTTCTGTTTAAAATCCATAGCAACAGAAAGTCTCTGGTAGTCTTCATGAAATCTCATTACTTTAGAAATCTACTTACTGTTAGACTTTATTTGATTATGATTATTATTACCATGCTGATTTGGGAATTTATTTCTTTGGGGGTATTTACTGGCTCATTTCCTTCAACTCTTTTGTGGGCAGTTAGGTGGAGGAAGAAATGGAGGGCTTGAATTGTGGACTACAGAAACCCAGCCTGCTGAAATAGTGATACTGTCTTCAAACAGAAGATCATATTGATGGAACAAGGAAAAGGACCTCGATGAAAAAGTTTTACCTCAAGTCCTGGAGCTATGATGAGAAAGGCTCACTACATCTTGAGTTAGCAGACATGGGTGGTTGTTTTTTTCTCCAAAAGATTCCTCAGTATTTTATCCAAACAGCTGATTTTTAGATGGCCGTAGAATAGCATCACATGAAGCGCTTATGCCAGATAGATATGTAAAGTGTGGTGAGTCACAGGGATAAAATATAAGTGGGTAGCAACGAGTAATATTTACACAGAGACTTGCCTCTTGGAAAGGGGTACAACCCAGCCTGAAAAAAAAACCAAACCTGTTTGCTCTCTGTTTCAGTAGCTACAGATTATTAATAACAAAAAAAATAAAGGAAATGAGAGACTTAGGTAAATGAGCTGAAAATCAGGAGAAACCTTGACTTCTCTGTGTGCTGTTTAACCACATAAAATACTATAGAGAGGTCTTTAGGCTTTTTTGTATTTGAACTGTAAGATTACGAAATAGTTGTGGCTAGTTTGCTTACATATTACCACTTTTTTTGTTTAACACTGATGGTGTGCTTGTTTTCAGAGGCATGTGACAGTTCTCTGGTAAAAATCAGCTGCTATCCACAGCTCTGCCGTTATGTGCAGCTTTGTATTCAAAATCAGAATTAGGCCTGAAACTGCTCCTCATAAAATAATAAAATAGCTGAATCAGGATTAAGATGGTTTTAGTTGTTTTTTGTTCTCATAAAGATCTTTCTTCTTTGTTATGTGAACAATGTGAAAGAATCTGAGCTGATCTTTTCTAGCTTTAATTACTTAGACTAGTGAGAAACAAAATCAGCTCAAGACCCATACTTTAGTCTAGATTTGACGGCCTAAATCTGGTTCTAAAGAATATTTAAAACCCTTACCTAAAAGCCCCTGGCTAAAACCCACTGGAATCAAGCATGATTCCTTCAGGAAGACTTAGGTGCTCAACATCTTTTCTGAATTTTAGTCCTTCAAGTGCTGAGTACTTTCCAGCAAGACACGCAGGCATGTAGTTAAATTGGAGCGTGGCAGTAGTGGTGATCCCACAAGCATATTTTATATCATATAGCCCTTCCAAGAAGGGCAAAAAGAATTGTTTATGTGCTAATAATTAAACATGTTCTTGATTTCTTTTGCTAGACCCAGATCTGATGGCACCTTTTTGCAGAACTGATAGCAGAATTTGGCCCACTATATTCAGATGTTTCCTACAAAGAGCTTCTTTCCATTTTCTCCTCTTCTTTCCAACTCAATGAGGAACCATCCTTGAAGTTAAATAAAGGGAGTCTTATTTTTATAGTTTAGATTTGCATTGAATGTTTACTGCATGTAAATCAACAGGTAGTGGTCTCTGTTGAGGAAACTGGTTTGATTTTTTTGCCACGGATAACTAGAGGGGAAGAAAGAAAAGAGTCAGTGCAACTGTCCCAGAGTTATCAACAAGCTGGGCAAAAAAGGTATTAACAGACCAGTCTCTGTTGTTACCTATCAAAGGGAGTAACGGAATTGCTTTTCCATTAACAACCAGGAAGTGGGCTCGAGTGTGCTTCTGTGCTCAAAGGCCACTCCGTGAAGAATGACATTGTAGGGTGCTCCTTTGACTCCAGATCAAATTTGCTCATTTTAATGGTGAAAAGATTATTTTTCTATCCAGCAGTGCTGCCAGCTAATCCTGCACGTGAAAGCTGAGCTGCACTCTGCCTGATTCACACTTCATCACCTGTAGTAAGGACTGGGCAGCTGGAGCAGGCTTTTGTTGACGAAGGAAGAGAGTCTCTCCCCCTTTCCATTAGCTGGGCTGGGCTAAGCACAGTAGTAAAAACGTATTTTTACCAGGAAATTCAGTAGATATGGCGCGATTTAAACGAGTCCCCACACTGAATGGATTTGTGGAACAGCTGCACGTTCATGCGAAGGCAAAGGGTAATGTCAGTGCTGGGTTCAACTCGGCGAACTTAAAGGGTCTAGGCAACAACTCTCTTCTAAGCTCTAATAGATGGACAGAAAAAGGCAGTAAAAGCAGTGGGAACCATCCTGCATTCTCACTGATGAATCAGAGATGTGGTAACATCCAGTCACCTCCTGAAATCGGCGAAGTTCAGAATTAATTTCCACTGGAGAGAGTCCTGCTGAGCTCACTCAGCCTGGATCAGACCCCGCGTGGAAGCAATTCGTCTTCCGACCGCGGGTCAGTTTTACAGCTATGCAACACTTCACTTGCGCTCTGCCGTTGGGGTTTTCCAGTGTTTACCTTGTGCCGAGCTGGCAGCAAAGGACTGGGTTTCATTCAGGCTCCAGCACATTTCTTTCATCACTTAGGCACAAGGTCCTTTCAGCACTTGGGCACAAATCACGCAGCAATAAGAGTGTGACTGTCAGGAGGCAGAATAAGCTACTCAGTGCCTGGACTGGTGATCCCAAAACTACATGTACACAACCCATGCAGATTTGGGTTAAATAAAATGAAGTTGCAACCGATGAAAACAGCTCTGAAGACAGGCCAAACTCCTCAAGTTGCAGCTGGTTAGCAGAGGAAATGGATGTGATCGAGGACTTCGCATGTAGGCATGGATAAAGATCACAAAATAGATGACAGATGGATAACCGTTCTTTAATAGGAAGCTTAGGTGGTTAGATTGATCTCAGTTTAGAGTCTGTTTCATAGCTTACTTTTTAAAAAGACTCTGTAGAGTAGTTATGGGCTTCAACTTTGTTTTGATTTGTTCTCAAATATGTATTTTGTCTTGCCTTTTCCTAAATATTCCCAAGCATCACAAAAAACAAAAAAAAAACAAACCGAAACAAAAAAACACCAAACCTAGAAATGGGTGCTTTAGATTTTAATTGCAAGACAACTCAATTTTGTAACATTTTACAATAACGTATGGACAATAACCACAGGTAGAGACCCCTTGTGCTAGAAGCTGTACAAACTTCCTGCGGGCTCTAGGTCTTACTGACTTTCTAAATTTCTGTGAGAATGCCATCAATTTTTAACAACTTCCACAGCTTTCTTCAAATGAATAGACCCATACACTGCTAGAATGACACAATTTACGGGTGGTACATTACAGAAGGATTTAAGAGTTTGCAGGATGAAACATTCAGTTTAAAAAGAGGTAAAACAAATGAGAAGAGAAGGTGAGGTAGAAGACTATGCACTCCTTACCATTACGAGTTGGGACAGGTCCTTGTGTTGTGGCTTTAGGGAATTTTCCCACTGAAGGAAGATGGCCCCAGTTTGGTGGGTCTACTTCAGCAACGCATTTAATGCAAGTCTCATTTAAGTATAAGAGTTCATCCTAATGGCCTTTCTTGCTGTGTATTTAGGCATTTTCCTGTGCTAGTGTTTGGACGAACTAGTTTTTTCTATAGACTGGACACTATATCACATTTTAGGTAAACAAAGCAAGAAAAGCAGACGATTCACAGCACAGTTGTAGTTTGTACTACCTAATGTGTTCTTAAAAGACCAGGTTGAGGAATTTTTCTTTTCAAAATGTTGTATAAGATTTTTATCTCAGCTCTGTCCCTTATAATCAAAGCCCTTGATTAGAGGGTCTCTTCATGAAAGACCAGTAGCTGCTGCAGTTAAATATATAATACTTCTGCTCCTGTTACAATTTAGGCTTTTTTTTTTCCTTAGGAGACATCCTTATCTGATATGGAGTTTGAAGGACAGCAACTTATCTTTCTTCTTTCCTCCGCCCTTTCCCTGACAAAACATTTCCTCAGTCTCACTGTCCATTCATTGAAGGAATTTTGATAAGACTTTATACCAGTCACTGGCCACCTATTTGGAAAAAAAAAGCCAAAACATGTTAGTGCTTGTTTCACAATTAAAGGCACAAAAAGATAACGATCAAGAGGAAATGTCACAGGATCACTGACTTTGAACTACTATGTAAAAAATATGAGTAAAGATGTCTGGGGAGTAAAGTGAGCCCTTTTGGCATGGCTCAGTGGGCAGATGGCACTGTATGAATCAGCATTATCGGCACAAGGGTATCTCAGTACCTATGGGATTAGTCCTTATAGATGAGATGATTGAATTTAGGCTGTATACAAAAGCACTACAAACTCCAGATCTGGTAAGTATTATGCACTTAGAAACACCCCCAAGAGCAGCTGAGATATAATGTATGTAGACCCCATGTGAGTTGGTTGGGATGGAAACTGAACTTCCTTGCACTGATCCCTGCAGCAGCTTCCTAAGAAGAAGGCCGTATTTGCTTGAGAATCTGGCAGCAAAGCCCAAAGCTTAGCTACAGTCATATTAGATGTCCAGTTTAATTTCATTCCTACATGAAAAGATGAGCAGACATTTATTTAACTTGGCTTATTTGTGTAAGCTATGAAGGAGGACACCTAATCCTAGACTTTTTGAGTGAGTTAAATATGTCTAATCCAACAGAATTTTTATTTTATTTGATGCAGAGAGGAGGAAACAGTGGAAAAAGGGGTAGTCCTTTTTCTGAAGTTAATTTTTTTGATTGTAGGGCAGAAAATGGAAGTTCTGACACTGGCAGTAAAAGCTGGCCATTATCCTGGCACTGGAGAGCACATCTTCATTGATGTCTGAGCTACTGACACAAAGGGCTGGGGCTGGGGCAGGTGGGGGCGGGAAATGACTCATTTGATTATTTTACTCATTAAAAAAAAAGCAACAATCACTGTAAAGTGATTGGAAAAATAGGAGATGTCTTTTTATTCCCTTGAAATACTCACATCTGCCTGCTAGAATCTCACTTTCTCAAACTTACAAGTAACCCCAATTACAGCCCATATGCAATTCCAGATGGAAAACACACTCTGTAGAGGTAGCATGTCCTTTAAAAGAGAGAAAAAGAAGTGTCATTGTATTCAGACCATAAGAATGGAACAAAAACGAGAGAGAGAGAACGAGAATGAAGGAGGGAAGAAGAATAGAATGGAGAGGAAAGC
>JAVKLA010000001.1:43695827-43748613 GCA_034782735.1 Sagittarius serpentarius | reverse complement strand
AGAGGAGAGGAGAGGAGAGGAGAGGAGAGGGGACAGAATGGAAGGGAAGGGGAGAGGAGGGGAGGGGAGGGGAGGGAAGGGGCGGGGAGGGAAGAGGGGAGAAAGCAATTCTCCCTTGCCAAAAACCTGCAAGAACTGATTTTGCATATAACTGACTTGATCTTCATTTTGTTATAAATGTTGATTGATTATTTGAGAATGGGACCAATATTGTTGTTGTCCTATCAGGCTTTGCAGACACAAATTCTTTGATTTTCCGTAAGACCGGGATTATGCTGGCATTTGGGGGACAACTTCTGAATCCTCCGTTGTCATTGCAACTGCAGGCAGCTTTGTGAAATACAGATAATTATGTATATACGGATATGGATACAGGTGCATACGTGTGTATATATGTGTGTGTGTGTATACTGTATATATATGTGTAGATATATAAACTTAGTTCCCCAGTGGAAAGTTGTTCAACAGGCTTAATGATACAGGTGCACAGAGGCATCTAGTGCAGCAAAGGCTGTACTACTCTTTGCCTTTGGGGAAATTCAGAGGTTTCAGTATTAATCTGTGAAGTTTAGGTCTTAGGTGTCAGAGGATCTGTTTCTGCTTTTGCCCCACAGTGATCTGGGCTGGTTGAGGTACCTGGAGCTGACAGTGCCTCAGTTTATAGGACTGACAAGTACTGAAAACGCATTGTCAGCAAATCCCCTCAGTGCTGTATTTTGCTTTTCCGTTTCTCTCCCTGTGAGCATCTCACCATGCTGCAAAGCCGTTAATGGGTGAGACATTCAGATGCAATGCTAATAGTAAAGTTTATAAAACTGCAAAGCAAAGCAAAGCTGAATTATGCGGGTAGCTGGACTGATGGAAGAGGTGGCCCCGTGGATTCGTTGAATTCAGCAGCCACATTTTCATTGACTCAGTGGAGCTGGAATTACACCGCAATGCAAGGTTGGCCCTTTAATTATGCTGATTACCGGAAACCCAATTTTCATTTGCACATAGATCCCTGCAGCCACACAAAGACCTTTGTCTACCATGAGACTGCACAGTGCAGTGCCCACAGCAGGATCTGGCCCTAAATTTCTGTGCATATGCTTAAGGCAAGGTAACCAGCCTGGGGCCCGCTGATCACACGTGAGCCATGGGATGCATCTGCCTGGCCCACGGCTTTGCGTTAGTGCGGCTGCCGCAGCTATAGGCGCTAGCGGAAGGGAAAGAGCAGTGCTCGTGCCCAGGCAGGTGGAGCTGCCCTTGCTGCTCCCACGTGGCCCAGGAATGAAGGTTCAAAACTTGCATCAAACTTCAGGCGTGATAATCGTTCCCATCGCTCTGATTTAAAACATCAGGTGACAATTTCCACACAGAACAATAAAGGAATATGTCTGTATTTATGAAATGGTAGTCAGTGTCCGAAACCTAGATTTGTTTACGAGAGAAAGGAAATGACAGCAGATACAAAAGAAAATCTGTTTTGATTATCACACCTGATAAGCCTCATTGGTTCATCACGTCCAGCATCTGCACCGCTGAAACCTAAGGATCATGAGTGAAACCTTTCTCCCTGACCCATAATAAATTGTTCTCGAAAGGTGATGAATTACTTTCTGTCTTTTACGTCTTGAACAAAAGGATTGTATGACCGTTTTTTGCAGAAGTGCTACAAAGGTACTAGTCCCTTTTACATTTAAAAAAAAAGAAAGAAAAAAAGAAAACAGAAAACTACATGGCCTGTTTCATGCTTTTTTGGGAAAAATCAGTCTAAGGAGATACAGTAAATTTCTGCCTATCAAAGTAAGGGTTTTTTTTTAAGAATAGCCATTGCTCATCTCCATTTCATGCGTTGCCCTTTACGTATTTTGCAAAATATGACCTCCAGTTTCCACACTGTTATACCAGTGACTTTTCAATGTCCAGCTTGGCTACCTCTTCCTTGCACCAGTAACTTGCTGCTCACAGGAGTAGTTTTACAGAAGGCATACGAGTACCTGCCTATCACGGCGGTTTGGGACTCATGATCAGCCCCAGGACGGCAAGTAGTCCGTCTGAGAACAAATGAGGGAATTTAGCAAAATGTATAAGTCCTTCCCATGCTACCTACTGAAACAAGCAGATCTATAGTCAATTTATTGAGCATAAATTACTGCCAACCTTCACTGGAATAATTTATACTCCTGAGCCACTTCAGACAGGAAGGCAATAGGGAACTGTCAGGATACATGAGGTTTTATATAGAGATGAACGAATAGCTCATTATTCAAAGTCAAATGATATTCATATTTAGGGGTCAGAGAATTTGGGAAATGTTTAGACCCTCACCTGAGATTACAGTATGAATCCTCTTTCCCCATAAGGTCTTCTCAAAATAAGTGCTGGCTTTTCCAATCCTACTGCTTAACCAGAATAGTTAACCCAGGCAACAGTTGGGTGGGGAGAATTAATAACAGTAAAGGAGCAGGAAAATGAACAGAGGGACTCAGTGGGCATAGGATTAAGGACATGAGTGAAAAGATGGGGGAAGAGGAATGAAAAGATATGGAGATGAGATGAAAAAAGTGTTGGGAAGAAAGAAGGATAAACAGCCACTCAAAAAGAAAAGCATAGCACAGTGTTAGTTTTCAAACAGTCATTGTCCGTTTCCTAGTTGTGTTTGATTATTGGAAAATCTTTGAGTACTGCAGTACAAAAGGCAGAATATTTCCTTCTGCACTGCTTTGTGTATTAGCCTAGGAAGCTCAGGCTTTATGAAGTAGGACATCTTTGCCATCTCTTTTTCAGTTTGTCTTAAGATCATAAAGATTAGCATCTCAACCAACTACAAATCAACTTCCTTTTTAACTAAGTAAATCCAGCTTCCCTTCAAATCAATTAAATCCCGCTTCTTCTCTGGAGCGGAGGACTCACAGTAGAAAAGGAACCTGTTCCTGTGTTTCAAGCTCTGGCTTTCCAAGCTGCCACAGGTTTTGTTGAGCACTGCTTACCCTGTGCCAGCCCTCCTCTAAGGCAGACTGAATTTCAATGGAGAAGGGAGACCCTGACTCTTTTTTTGGCCCTTTCCAACCCCTACCTCACCACAGCTGCATATGGAGCACGGTGCAAATGCTCAGCCAACACGATTCCCAGTTCACCCAAAGCCAGAGGTGGGGAGGAGAAAGAGGGAAGGAGCTTTGCAAATGACACAAAAAAACACCAAAATGCAACAGATAATTTTCTCTGTGGTATCTCCATTAATTCTAAGGAAATACTTTCAGCAAACTCAAGTGGCATAGCCACAGAGAAAGTTCAGGGTATGTTTCACTCCGAATTTCCCCAGTGCTGCTAATTCCCCAATCAGCCATTATGTTAGTTTACCAAGTCATCTGTACGCACCTACAGATCCTTCACTTCATTACTCCCTGGCCAAAATCTCTTCCGAAGGCTCCTCTGACAGATTTATATTCTGAGCATCAGACAGGAATGTGGCTCTCTGTTTTTCCTTTACCTATACTACATAAACATGTCCGGGTTACCGCTCATAGGGCTTGCCTGAAACAGCTAACAGAGAGGATCTCAGGCTGAGCAATACAGCTACCTACAGAAATACATCTGAGCTCCTGAGCTCCCTGCGACTGTTGCAGCATATCTGACTTCTCAAGGTTTCAGTTCAAGTCTCGCCTCCTTTTCTGGACCCATTTCTTGACTGCAAGGGCTGTGGTCAAGGGAAGCCACGACAGGGAAATATTTCATAGAGATGTTATGGTCAATATGACTTTAAAAGTTTACTACAATGCAGCATCAGTTCAACTAGGTGGGTCTCTACGGCTATTCGGGTAATTTAATTTTGTTCTACAAATCAATGGGAATTTTATAGGTACACGTTTTACAAAGTAGTTTCTTATACCACACAGGAATGACTGCACAAAACCCAACCCTCCAACTATGTTCTGGCAACAGTGGCTTTCACAGCCTACCTTCTACCCCTTTTCCCCCAAGAAGAGAGAGCATACAAAAATGTTGCTAAGGAGAAGAGCTTTTTCCTTTCATAGAACAGTCCTCCTGTCTCTTGAGAACGTCAGCCATGAGAATTTATATTAAATGAAACTAATTAGCTAAAGGTTGCATCAAAACTCTCACAAAGACCCACTGAGATCAGATTCCTTTCCTGCTAGTTATCTCCCCCGCAGATCCCCAAACAACAGAAGGCATTGTAGAGACAATTGTACAGATGCAGGTATGAGACCTGCTCCAGCAATGAGGGCTGTTTCAGTGGTACAAGTATTAGAAGAAAAAGAAGGAAAAAAAAGGCATTCTCCTCAGCCATTTTCTGAAAATACCTCCAACATCCCTTTGCAAACCTCTATTAATAACGAATTGAGGCTCCACAGTCCTGCAAAGGGCTGGAAATGGTACAGTCATCACCTTAAGCTTCGTCCAGCCACGTTGCTCTAACCTTTAGTACATCATTTCCCTGGAAGCATTATTTTGAACCAAAAGTGCCTTTAAGAAGACGTAAAATTCAGGCAGAGAAAAGCAGCCTCACCTGGTGGTTTTGCTCTTCCAGATACTCCCAGAGGAGGGACACAAGCACCAGATTACACACATACAGCCCTTGGTCTTCTGCACAGGGGCAAAGGGGTACTGCCAGGACGGGTGCCAAGCTGCGGTTTGGACAGTAGAGACTGGCAAGGGCTGTAAAAAAAGTTGCCGGTCTGGCACATCAAAGCCTGGCCAGAGTCTGTTCAAAGCAATGAGCAAAGAGCAGGCTGTGTCTGACTCACTAGGAGACAGTGGATATAACTATCTGGCTAATTGGTAGTGAATTGAGATTATTGAATTTCATACTGGTCGCTAAAAAGCCACTAGATGGAAAAAACTCTTTCCGTCCAGTTTCATTGTGTGTATAAATAGGCGCGATGCTATTGAAAGTGTCAGCTTATGCCTGCTGAATTTGACTCATCTCAAACTAGCTAACCAGGCTGTGAGTCAGAGAACGAGGAACGATATTGTGTTACCCCAACCCGTCTCTGTGATGGACGTAAATCACACTGGTAGGCTCCTGAAGCATTTAGTCAGGAAAATGAACCTGTAATACACACATACAGACCTGAAAAATTATTGGCTCAGCTATTCCAATATAATATTTTTCTTATTTCATTTACTTTCTCTCGAGGAATGAAGCACCTTAGAAATACGTTCTTTATGCACAGATTGGTGGCAAGAGCAATAATTCGAAGATCGTAGTATACTCCAGAGGAAAGATTTTGTTTTCTAAGCCCAAAGATGGAGCATTTTTGGTTGCAATTCCTTAAAGAAAATTAGAGGGAAAAAAGGGACAAGGAAAGGGGAGGATTTCTGTGTGTTAAGCATTACAACTGGGTTTGTTATCTTACTATTTTGAAGAAATATAGGTAAGCAAGGCAAGATAAATCACAGCAATTTGAGATGTCATTTTGCTCTCCTATAGTGTTTGAATTTCTTCCATATTACAATAGATCTTCTCTCCTTGTGCCAGCTAAATTGAATTCCTCTTTTTGGGCTGTTTCTTTGAAGGGCTTTGGATGAAATGTCTCATGCAGTTCAGTTTGGAAACTTCCCAAATCAAAACCCCAAACCCCACATTTTGTTTCAGTTGTGGGGAATGGGAATTCAGATTGGTTTTTACCTGTTCACAATACATCTGCTTTCACTATTTGGCATAGCGTGGGGCTGAGGTTAGTGGGGGAAGGAGGGCTGATTAGCCTCAGAGGATTTATTACCTTTGATACATTGAATGTCTGATTTTGCCTCCCTTGCTCTCATTCGTTTACAGCCTGTACATCGAGACACACTGCAAATTTTTTTTAAAATCATTTAGATTTGATTTTCATCTCTTATTTAGCATTGAAATATCCAGAATAAGTCATTGGTATCTGTTGTTTTTGGAAGTTTTGCCCAGACTAAACTTCTAGAGTCAGCAATGGAAGCCACAGAATGGGAAGTTGATTTACAAACTGCCTTTAAATCCACTGACATAGACTAAAGTGCACTGAATATTCACAAGCTCTATATTAGCAGCCTCTACTATTTTGTGCTCCCCATGGCTCTGGTTCAGCTGAGGAACACCCAAAGTGATCCCAGATTTCAAAGTCCAGCTGATCCTGAACAGAGCAAATTTCAAATTAAAGCAGAATGCTTTCATATGCCTCCTACATGCAGTTAGCGCTTGACTACACATGCTAAAATTTGTGCTATTTTTTTACATGATATTTTTCATACAAATTTGCGTGAGAATTAAACCACTGGTAGAACATGATGTTTTGTTGGAAATCTTTCTAAGCAAAGCATATTTGAAGATGATGCCATATCTTTTTGTAGAGGCAAAGAAATTTGGGCAAAGGAACTTAAAAAGCACTGTGAAAGACAGCCAAAGCTTGTCAGATTTGGAGTTCGGCTGTAAGAAAGGCTGGTCAGAAACCTTCTGATGGCACAAAGTTTTAGCAGAAATGCTGAAATTTAATGGAAATGGTGACATTCACAGTGCTTGTTAGGTCCAAAGAAATATTGCCCAAACCAAGGTAGAATTCAACTCAGAACCCATGCCCTGGTTCCCCCCCACCCCGAAAAAAAAATCTTTTTTGCAGCTCCAGGATCCAAGGAACACTGAGAATTTCACCCGGAGTTCGATTTTCTCCCGGCTCTGCTGCAGAACAGGATTCAGATCCGGTCTTGGGTAGGATCCAGGTTCAGGGCACAGTGAGGCTGGATCCTGATGGTGCTTTGTCCAGGTGACATTAGTGTCAGTTTTGCTGAGCATCTGAAGGTTGCAGGGAGACTGGGCTGTTTGAAAACATGGAGATTTGAGCTTCTGAAATGAAATTTTAGCAGCCTTTTTCCAAGTAGGGGATTTTTGCTTTGGTCTAATTCAGCATGAATCCAGACTGTGGAAGAAAACGATGAACCCTTGGCTGAATTCACAGTTCTCTTTCAGGTCCAGTTGTGCTTAATATGCTCATTGCAAATGTTTTTCTGTAAACAAACACACATGTGCACACCCGGACACATGCACACACCAAAATGTTTCTCCCAAGTTGCATTTTAACATCAGCACATTATTTGCTCTATTACCCTTCTGGGTGGCCAATAAAGTATCAAACGGCAATTCAAGAAGGCAATAGATAACTACCCATAAGCAAGTACACTGAGCTTTCTGAAAACTGAGCCCAGGATAAGCAGGCAGATTTATACACTTCAGTTTGAGGCAAACATGAAATAATAACAACCAATAACTGGGTGGGGGTTTTTTCCGAGCAATAGTTGCACAGAATTTACCTGAGGTATGCAATAGTCATCTTGATTTTAAGAGGAGGGCTTGGATTCTCACCTGGTGAATATCAGCCTAGCTCCATCACTGAGAGCAGAGATTACTAAATCATGAATATTATGCCTCAAGCAGAAGGCATTTGGCCAGCTCCTTCCCCGCGTTAATGATTTTTGTACATTGTGCAGATTTACATCAGCCAAACATCTGGCTGAATGCCTTTTATTTTTGCTGAGATTGTAATTATAGCCCTAGTCTGTATATTCTTCAGACATTATTTTCACAACTGTAGTCTTCAGAACTTTGCCTTGCCTTATTCTCTTTCTCCCTGCTTTTAGTCCCATTCCCTCCCTTTATAGAACAGATAAAAGATTTATAATTGTCAATACCTCTGTGGTTAAGCTGAGATATTGGTCCTACATACAAAAGACGAGCAGACTACTAGGGTGTCTCATCAATACATTTTCATTCCTGTGAAGACAGCGATGGAAGAATAATTAAGAGGTGCCATTACCTGAAAGGAAGAGTGCTCTACCAAGTTATGCATCTTACCATGCTTATAGACAAACATAAGTAGGTTCAATAACACCCCAAATAGAGAACAAAGATGGAGAGGGGGATGAAGACATGCCCTACCTAAAAAAAAGAAATGCTGCCATGCAGTAAATGAAGAGGAAAAGCACAGCATGAGAAAGAAGAGGAGGAGACCAGGGCATATAAAACTGCCAATAATGTTAAGATTGACACATGAGGAGAGCAAAAGGGGGCTTGAACAAGCAGGGAAGGTTTGTTAATAATAGTTAAAAAATAGTTAATAAAAGAGCATCTGCCTCTGGCCTCAGACTTTAAAGATTCAAAATCTGGATTTAAAGCTGAATTTTTAAATTTAGCCCACTCCTTGAAAACAACAACAAAAAAAGTTCATTTCATGTACGCTAGTCCTTGTGAAGGGAAACACAGCTATAAAAGATGTAAGTTAAAATCCCAGTGAGGATAGTTTTCATGTAGATTTGCAGGTCAAGATGAATCCTAGGTTCTTACATTGTCTTTATTTGGACCTGCTGACAGTTGTGCCTCGGAAATGGCTTATCTTTTTTAGGGCTTTCTATACCAATGCTAGTAAGAAACACACCTTTTATCCTCTCAATAGAGAATTCGTTTCTTATTAAAGCCAGAGGAATTAAAACGCTCTGAAAAACCAGTTTTGTGGTTTGCCAATGGTTTTGCAGAATCAAAAAAAGTGTTCCACATTAAAAAAAATCCTTCCAAATTTAAGAAGTTTTTTAAAGCAGTTTTACTTTTTAAGTATATTAAAGGAAATTTCAAAACAAAAAGGCATTTAGATTTCAAGCATTCTGTTTTTGAAATGATGAAATAAAACATTACAGCATTTTCAACATTACGGTTTTGTTCCAGACAATTTGGCAAAGCTACAATGAATTTAGAAAGCACTTCAGTATTGCTAAATCTGCATTTTTTTTCAAAGAAAACAAAAAATGGTCAGAGTTAATGTGAACCCTTTGTTATGAATTAAATGAATCTGTGTTATGTTTTGAACAAGCTCATTTTTACCATCTTAATCTGGGTAGAGACTTAGTTTCATTTCAAACCACCTAACACAATACAGTTTTGTAAGCAAAACTTGTTTACATGTTCATTAACATTTTAGACTCTAGGGGTTTAAGCCAGTGTGAACCAAAACCTTCTTTCTCTCAACTCCAAAAAGAAAGAGTATAATAAATCACAAATTCATTGTGGAACAATATGGCAATAATTTCATATGCTTTCATGTATTTAACTGAGACAGCTTGCCTTTCCACTTCTTTAGTCGCTAATGGCTGATTTAATCCAATGTTGAAATTGTCAGACCTTCAGTCAGATTTTGTTTTAACAATGTGCCTCTGATAAATAAACTTCCACACTGAACATCCCAGTCTAACATGGGCTGCTATTTGTGATGTGCTGAACAGTGGCAAAAATGTTTGATTCGGGGAAATGGAACTATGTAATAACAAAGGACAAAATTTTGGCTCCCATTAAAGAGTAAAAAAAAAGATGTTAGCTTATGGTTTACCTTTAAATATACATAAAAGCCCTATGTGGTGCGCTGTGGTTGCATACCACCTCCCTTCAGAGATACCTCCAAATGCTTTATAAATATTGAGCCAATTTTTTAATCATTCTTTAAGTAAGGTTCCCAAATTTTTTCTGTGAGGACCTAGGATCTTATTTTGTATATTTCTTTCTCTAACTTCAGAGTTATCAATGTCGTCTTATTTTTTCCTATTCGTTTGCAATGGGTTTTCTTCTTCACCTGAAACCAGGCACTCCATTGTGCTAGCTGCTGTGCAGTCATCAAAAGGCAAGAAAAGAAACTCCTGTCCCAGAAAGATTAAAACCCGAAGTAATATTCTCTAACCAACAGTCTCAGAATCATGAGGAAAAATTTGAAAGCTGCTTTATGAAAATATTCCCAGAAAAAGCCGAGTTTATTCTTTTATTCAAAAAATCGTATCACTAGCATATTTTCTAACCAGCCCTTTCCCCAGATCCCAGCACAGAGGCCGTTGTCCTCATCCCTTTCTCCATGCCTAGGAAAGCGCATAGGGAAGAGCAAGGAATGATTCCTCCTCACTTAGGGAACAGCTTCATGAGACAGATAGGCAGGTGCTGCAAAGCTCAACGAAAGCTTAATCAAGCCGGCTTGTCAAATTTCCTGCTGTTTGCTCATCCTGTCATTTTTCCACACTTGCAACTCCAACTGCAGTCAGTGGGGGGGTTCGTATTAACTAAAAACAAAACAAAAAAAAAAGACCCTTAAGGAATTGTACAACACAGCTCACGGAAAAAAATTACATCTGCCCTATGTGTTATCTGCAATTTTCTCCTCCCTGACAAGAAAAACTCGAATGCCATGTTTTGCTTTCTGCCGAACCTCGGTGTATTTTCTAGCTGCTCGGGGAGAGTAGTAGCTTCCTTTTTCCCAATTTCTGCACCATATGTACAATATCTTAAGCGCACCTTAGCAGCACACTTAAAACAGCTTGAGATCTCTCATTCTAGAAAGACAAGGGAAAAAGTAGCTCAGAGTGTCTGACTGCAAAAATGCAGAAATAATTGGTTTGGATGATGGTTTGGCAGAGTAGAAATGAAATTGCTGATTAGACTATGGTTATAACAGTGCCCCAATCCTGCACCAAATTTCTGGGGACAAACACTTTTGCTTTAGCA
Source organism: Sagittarius serpentarius (assembly GCA_034782735.1). Taxonomy (NCBI): domain Eukaryota; kingdom Metazoa; phylum Chordata; class Aves; order Accipitriformes; family Sagittariidae; genus Sagittarius; species Sagittarius serpentarius. Next base: position 43,738,112 of record JAVKLA010000001.1, on the reverse strand, counting down.
GGAATGGGTGCTGAGAGGTGTCTGTAGTGCGAGGACAATATCAGACGTCCTTGGAGGTTGGTGTAGGCCCTCTGGATATGAGAGGAGTAGCTGTGCAGATATACCCTTGAGTTTGGAGACCCCCTTGCAGAGGTCTTCAGGCCTCCACCTTGCAGAAGCAGAGCGTTGGAAGATTTCCTCCCAGCACCACGCTTTGAGGCTGTTTACTGCATATTCACATTTCGTTCCCAGAGCAGTCAAAATGAGTTTGGCCACTGGCTTTTCACAGTGATTAGGGTTAAACACAAACCTGCCTTGGACAGCCAGGAAGGAACTAAAAAAAAAAAAAAAACCCACCGTTGTGGTGCCTGTTTGTAACAGATATTCCCCTGTATTCCTCTCCAGCGCTGAGTGACAGCAGCTGGAATTTATGAAGCATGCTTGTGCTTTGCAAGTTCCCTGTTTTTACATTCAGGAGAGAGAGAAAATGTCTCTGCTTTGTTCAGTTTGTCAGGCTGCTTCCTCCTTTGTGCCCAGATATGCACCGTGTCTTACAAAAAGTCCTTTCTTAAATTACATCCCAAAAGGTGAACTGGATATGTGCAAAAGTCATTTCTCCTTCAAACAGTATGCCACACCTGTATGGGATATGTGACCTTCTGATGGAGAAAAATGACCAAAGGTGCCTGTGCAATTCCCACCTGAGTTCCGGCACTCAGGAATTTAAGGTGGCTGCTTATCGCACATGTGTGGGCTGAGCCCTTTCGCACGCCGGAGCTGACAGAAGGTTTCATTTTGATGGCTATTGCAGTGGGCAATATGACTGAAACTGGTCACAGAGTAAGTCAACAATATAACTATTGTATTCTCATTACATATCTGTCTGAACCCATAGGAAATGTATCTAATACTCTTTTTTTCCTCCTTGAGGTCATTCCTCATTTCTAAGCACATGCACACGCGCGCACACATGCGCACACATACGCATATTTCCACAACTGCAAATGACTGAAAGCCATCAGGCTTTCATGATGGGAAGGGAGGAGAGAAGGGAATCCATAGCTCAGCAGTACTATTTCCCCCACTTCCTTGCAAAACCTCTCTCACTGGAGTTTCATAGGCTCTCTCCTCCAAATTATTTATGGGAGAGGGGCAACCCACCAGACACTGTATGTGCCATTATCCCCAGCTATTATCCAACAAGTAGTTAATGTTGTTTGAAGCAAGCATGATTCCTTCTGAGCTCCTCTGTGGCTGCTACTGCATGCCTAGGGCCTGGTTGTACTCCCTTAAAGTCGATGCTAAAACTTCCCAGCCTCACAAGGTGGTTGTGAGGATAAGTTCATTAACGTTTGCAAGGCCCCCAGATATCGTAGTGCTGGGAGTAATATAAGTATCTAGATAGCTAGTTCTCAAAGACAGCATCTCTGAGGGTCAGATTCTGCACTAGAAATTCCCTTATGCCCATCAATTAACATTTGCTCTTGAATATGTATGTAACATGATGTTTTCCTATTATACATATTTAATTATGACTTATTCTCCAATAGCTATATAGGCTATGGAAAGTAACATCACAGAAGATAGAGTTTTGCTGAATCCCTCAAGAAAAATAGGTTCTGAAAATCTGGAAGAGTCTTGGGTTTTTATTTTTGTCTGAATATCTCCATCTGAGTTGCCATTTCTCCAAAGCAAAGCGTGGCTTGTCCCCATTGTGACTGTGAATGTTTAAATATCCCTATTCCCTTATGGTTTCCATTATTATTTATTTCTGTCGCAAGCAGAAAGATGTCTGGGTCATCTTTTCAGCCAGGATGAAACATGCAAAACAGGACAAAGAAAATGAACAGTAGTATTCAAGAGAAGTTTGCTTAGGGGCGTATGTTGGGCAATCTTTTGACTGAGCTGGAAAGTCTTGAGTCTTCTTGAATTCTTAAAAGCTTTTCTCACCTTTTTTCAATGCAGTGGGTCAAATTCATTGCTGACGAAATTCCATTGGCTCTGTTGTCAGTACTAAAATCATGGAGTGTTATAATGCTTAAGCATTTCCTTATTTTGAAACATAGAAATAGACGTCAGTGGAAGCAATTGTATGCCTAAAATTAAATACACGCTTAAATATATTTCATTGGATTGATGTTTTAATCTGGTTTTATGACTTTAGTAGCTAAACAGAATCATTCTGCTAAATTAAAATTAAATAGAATTGTTGAGAGTGCAAATTATTGCCAGATACGGTATCTGTAACTGGCATGAGGAACACACATACAATGCAGTTGATTGTAAAGCCTCAACTTCTTAATTAATTTTCCTGAGGCTTAGCCTTTCATTTAAAATACAGCTGTTCCAGTTCCAGGGGAAAAAAAATAAAAACCAACCTTGGAGACATAGTCCAAATGTAACCAGCTTGGCAACGTTGGTTTGAGTTTGCAGAGAGCCTGAAACCATATCCATGACACATTAATTTTTCTACCAAGTTGTGTGTATCCTGATGCCAGTAAGAAGCATGCTGTTTCAAACAGAGACGTAGCTAACTAATTTGTTATTCGTTACAGCATGTACAAAATGCAATCATATTTTGAAGATCTCGGCATTTTCAAAGACTAGATGGGGCATCTGCTGGAGAGCAGTGCCTGAAGAGTAGAACTGAAGACAGAAGGTGAAGCTGGAGACACAAAGTTGAACATGTTGAGCAGCTCGTTATTTCTTTGTAGCTAGCTGTTACTCCCTGCTTTATATTTTGTACTTGGGCTCAAGTTCTTTCTGAGAAGGACTTTTTGTTCTGTGCTTGTACAACACATGGCAAAATATCCCTTACTGCGCCTAGAAGGCCCAAATCTAATACAAACAATAAATAAAAGTAAAGATGTTATTTTCCCAAGGGAATGGGCTTAGCTTTCAAAAGCTTAGAAACCTCCCCATTTCAGCAAATACATAAATCTCTATTGTAAAAACATTATACCCATTTATATTTTTTAAATTAATTCATTCCATTTGATCACTTTCCTTTCAAATAGTTTGGCTGTTAATTGGATGCAGGCAGGACACACAGACAGAGCACTCAAACTTCCCTGTTGGCTCTGCATTTCCATGTGGATATTTTGAGGGACAGGCATTGTCTGTTAAATGGGAGTTGTGAAACACAACTATGCTGGTCAGTTTTAAAACTTTTCAGTTGCTTTCGGTAACTAGATAATGTTCCCTCGGTTTTTTGCAATATTCCCTAGGTATTTGTTGCACTGTGTGCCAGGGAAGAAAGCCCTGGAGGGAATATTAAGGTCAGGATGAGACAGAACTAACGATATACAGAATATTTCTGCTGCACATAGCCATCAGTACAGTGATTGCCCTCAACATCTCTGGTGTGCCCTAGTTACCATTGCTTCAGTATTCCCTGGGTATGTCTTCTGTTATGAAAGTCCCCTCTCTGCTGTGGGGAGGGGAAGAGCAGAATAGAAAACAGAATAACAATGCGAGGAGAGGAACAAAAACTAGACAGTTATTCATGAAACTGTATTCATAAATCAGGAAAACGGTTCCCTGAGCCATGCTGCACTGTTTATCGTGTATGCTTTAATGATTGTACAAGCTGTAGGGCCAGAGGATCCCCGGCACTCACCCAAGCCATAGCTTTGTGTAGTTGCAGGACTGACCTGGAAAGATTCATTTTAAAGTCGGTCTTTGCGTTTTGTGTGACCAGCTGTGCAGTGTAAGCTGTCCCATCTTAGCTAGCCGCTGCCCTGCGAGCGGATCAGGTTGTCATTAGGTGGACTTCTTTGTGCAGCTCATCATTTAAATGTGCTCTTCGTTTAATGCCTTATAGCTTTCATATGGCATAAATGTTTTTGCATCAGTTGAAGAGAACTGTAAATGCTATTGTCAGTTTGGTACAAAGGTTTGCGTTTGTTTGACTGTAGTAACTCTGCTTCTTATTTCAATAATCCAGCACAGTAGGGACAACATTCTGCCATTACACAATAAAAAGCTTTTCCAGGCAGGACTGACACACTCTGAAAAGCAGAACGGATAGTGCAGTCTCATCCTGATGAAATTAGCAGGGGAGAAATATGAAATTTCCACCTTCCATTACACACATTCATGGACATTTGGAATCCGATCTGAGTATGAATCTGAATTATTTTTTTTCTCTTCTCTCATCTTAAAGCATGGGTATTTACTACATAAAGCACAGTATTTTCTAAGACGAAACAAGTGTTGTGTTAGGAAGCAAAGAATGCAATAAACATTTTACTCCCAGGTCAATAATCATATAACGAAAAAACTTGATGAAGTGCCCTCTACTCCTTTTTTTAATATGTCAGCAGGAATAAAAGCTGCTTTACTTTTTACCTCAGCTTCACTACTTTAACCCAAGCTGATGGCAAGAAGCCTAGAGAATATTGCTAGCAGCCTGTTCTCTTATGACACCCACCCTTCATCTGGATGTAATATCTCAATATTGCTCCAGAAGATTGGATTTTATTTAGTCTTTTAGCATGATATGAAAAAGTGAACCACATTCTTGGATGGCAGGGGCTTTGTCAATTATTACTGGGAGCCAGCTGAACAGTTGGCTTTATCATATGCTGTAGATTAATGAATGCTACTGCTAGTCAAGAGAAACAAGAGGTCATCCAAAGACTACTTTGTTTGCTCTTTTGGTACTTTTAAAAAATGTTTCTTTAAATACTTTTAACGCAGGCCTGTTCAGTGCTATAAGGAACACACTTGCCCGTTAATCTGTGATACACACCAGCATCAAGGAACTCTCCTAGTTTTCAGGTTTGTGTCTAAAGAAGCTTTGGTGACATCCTAGCTAGCCAGGGCTGTAATATTTTTGACACAACTCCTGTTAGGAGCGCAGAGAAAGAGAGATGTTTTCTGCTCGTTTCCACTACCCTCCCATTACTAGACACCAAACAGTTTTGTGGTTTGGCACCTGCCTTTATGCAGAAGAAACTGCGAATTAAGTCCTTAGAGCAAGGTTGTGAATGAGGCCCACTTACTGTACTAAAGTAGTGCAAAACCAATCTGTTTGGTTTTTCTTATACTGAAAATTTCTAAAGGTCTCAGGTTTGTTCTGCATCACAGTGAAAACAAGAGCTGGAACTTCAAATATTTCAGCAAATTGGAAATGCATTTGTTTTTTCTGGGCAGCCTTCGGCTCAAGGAATGATCCTACCACGTTTGCACAGTGCTCACCATCCAGCCATCCCACACTGCCAATGGTACAGCAGGTCAGTGGGGTTTGGGAGCAATTGATGCCTCCCAGGATGAGCTCTTTGGAAAGCTCCAAGTACCTTAATACCTTCTTCCCTCTTCCCTCTTACTGTAACAGTGTTTTTTAAACTCCTGTCTCTTGCTCAGTGGAGGGCAAATTCCTGCTCCTCCCGGGGCAGGCAGTGCTTCTCCCCACTTTGTGGCTGAAATCCTTCCTTGAAGGCTCATGGATGCACAGCAGAGCTGCTGCAAAGGCATTGTTGCAGCCATGAGGTAGCAAAGGAAAATCCATAAAACCACAACTGGATGTATAAAACAGCAGTTCTGCAGCTCTGACGGAGGAGATGCAGAGAGGGTCCCAAAGTTGCTTGTCTCTGAAAGTCGCTGGGGTCCTGTCAGCGGTTTTCTTTATTTCCTTCCTGCTCAACAGAGCAGAATCCCACAGGCTCGTCTCCCTCAGGGGTGCCCTCCTCTCCCGTCCCATCTTCATATTAAAAGAATAAAAGGACTTAACTCTTTGTAGCTAAAACTAATTCAGAATCCCCTACCCTTCTCACAGACAGCAATAGGTGCTTAGCTAAAAAGACACTGTTTATAAAGATGCAAAGGTTTCCTTTAATTCTCCAAACGCAAGAACAAATCTTGGCTGCAGTGGAACATTTATTTTCCCATCTGGATGCACGAGAAGAGACAAGTTTCTTTGCAGTTCCGAATGAGAATTTACCTTTTAGCTGGCCAGATACTTATGGAAACAGCCTGTGAAAGGAGAGGACAGTAGGCTCACTTTGCTCCATTCCCACTATTACTAAAGGGATAGCTAAAAAAAATAAATCCATATTTTATCATTATTTTTACCTCCCGGTGTACATCACTAAAAGGGCTTATATGCAGCCCTCTTAATTGGCACAGCCCCTGCTGGAAATAGAAACATGCCGATGAATTGCTCATTCAGATTAGGCTCCCAGGAATATATTGTGCTGAGAGACATTCACTTTTATTTCCTGAACTGCTTTAACGATGAGCACTGAGCAACACTTCCTTCGCTCCCTCCCTCCCTCCCAAGTACCCTGAGCTGCAAGGCGAGGCAGCAGCCAGAAGCTAACAGTGGGCCCCCACAGCAAGAAATATCTGCACGTAAATACCAAAGCACACCTGTGAACCACTGTGAGTGGGTCTTCAGATACCGTGTTTGCCAGCTAAACACATAATTCTCAATTAAGTGAGCAATTACCCATTGTTGTTTAGCCCTTGAAATGCGTCGTGCTGAATCTATTCCCTGGCAACGATCCCAGTGAAGAAGCAAGTCACCTCTACAGGGTACAGATTTATATTCTCCGGTAGTAGGGTCACTAATAACACTTTGAAACAGGATTCACAGGTAAACTCCAAAGGCTTCAGAAGGCTTTGAGCACCTTCAGCCCCCGCTGTAGAGAACGTATGTTTCCAGAAATCATGGGTTTCCTTTTCCTCTAGCTACCCACTGGTTCAAGAGTGTCTCCTGCAAAGTAATATGGCAACTTTTTGCTACTGTGAACAGTGGGAGATGAGAGTATAAAATTTAGCAGGTCTAGGCTCTAGAACAGGGTAAAGAATGCAGTGCCTCTGAGAAACAACCTCCTGAACAGTTACAGTGAAAATGAGCATTACAGCCAAGGAAACTGGGACAGGTTCATCTTAAAAGAGTGCTTGTTCAATAGGCTTTAATTGCAGGACAGATAAGGCTTTGTTTTCTTAAAAACCTGTAGTCACGGAGATTTTTGTTGAAGATTAAAGATCTTTAATTGATAACCCTCCGGCTTTCAGAAAATGAAAGTCATTTTTTTCAGCTGAAAACCAAAAGCTTGGTGTCAGACCTGGATAAGTTCAGCATAACTGGTAGAAAGGTTTGAGGTGATTCTTTCCTGTGCTTTGTGGACAATTCCTAAAATATTGAGAAGAACATGCAGAAGAACTTGAATTAAGTCTAAACCCCAATTTGCTATCAAAAAAACTATTGACAGAAGATTTTCAAACAGTCTCAGCTGCAATGCAGACCTGGGAGCATTTATATGAAGACCACAGCTGCTTAAAACTGAATACGTGGGATAGATGAAAGGTTGACTTCAATCTAATGGCATTTTAACCTGTAGTTTCTGGAAACCAGATTATTTGGGTTGGTAGGTTTCTTCTTCTCCTCTTATAACAAAATGAATTTCTTAGATAGCTTTTTAGCCCTTCAGTCCTGCAGGGGAGAGGAGGAGGACGGTCCCCTGCGCGCAGGCGGACTGAGGACAGCGAGGCTCATTAGGCTTTGGAAACTCTTTAAGATAGAATTGGGAAACATCGAAACCTGGAAAGAGATGGGGAAGGGAAGTATTTTAAGCTTTACTCAAAGTTAACTTACACATTGGGTTAGGTTTTATTCAGTTTTGTCTTCAGCAGCACCCAACTTGGGCAATACAAATCTGATGCCACTCGTGATGGATTGCACACAGGACCAATTGGAGCCCTACGAGCTCTAAAATTGATAGTACATAGACCAACGGCGGTGGTGCAGTTTTTCATTAAATGAAATGGAAAAGTGATTTAATAATTCTTTCTGTCTTAAATTGCTTAAGAGAATTTTAGACAGTTAAAAATTGCATGGATTTTAAACCATATGTGTGAGAGTGGAAAAAAATAAGGGTTTTGTTTTTCCTATTTTTAATATGAGCCAGATGAAACAAAAAGATTGTTTCCTTGCAAACTATAGGTCAAGTACCTATGTAGGCTTTGAGATGGCTCTGTAAGTTATCATGTTATCTTTCTTTCTTGACAGTATACCATTATGCGGTGTATCATTTCAGCATTTACTATCTTTCATGTCCTTTTATCTTCACACTAGGATTTCTTTCTAAATTCCAAGCTGTGCATTTGGTTTCATTATATAACGCTGGCTTTTACAAAACATTGGCTCTCCATATTCTTTGGTTTCATATTTGTCGGCATCAGGCTGAAATAGTAAACCCGCTACGTCTATTTTATCTTGTTAAAGATAAAAACAATATCGCAAATGAACTATTTGGGGAACACTACTTTCAAATTAAAGGAGAGGAAGAAGTATTAAGTGTCACCACTGAGTTGAACTATATTGAAATCCTGATCTGAAGTGATTTTCTTTTAAAATGGAATAAAAAGGTGACCCAAAATGTTACAACTGTCATGCAGGACTGTGTTATCTTAAATTATTTATTTAACATCTGGTAAATATTATCCAAGCTATAGTACAGATAAATTGAATAAAAGAATACCAATGCCAGGGGAAAAGAAGAATTGCTTAATACTGTAAGTATATAGAACTGTTCCACAAAGCGGTTCATTCTCTCTCTGCAAGGGGAGATGAGAAGCATGGTATTGGGGTAAAATGCATCTGCTTCGTTTCACCCTAAGTATGAAGCTATCAAAGCAGTTTTAGAGATTTAATTTAATCTCAAACACAAATTCTATGAAAACAGTCTGACAGCAACATGAAATTTTACATAACTTCTTCTACCCCTCCCCCTTTATAATGCAGCTTCCCAGCTGATTCATTTTATTTTATCCTATGCGTATTGGGGATCAGATTGAATTTTCTTTGAGAAAAGAAAATAATTAAGCCATCTATAAAGCTTTGGCTGGGCATGAACATAGCAGCACAGGATAGAGTTACTTGGAGGGGGGAATGAGGTCAAAGAAAAGTACTGCAGAGAAAAAAAAAAGCATCAATTTCTGCGACTTGGGGAACAAAATAAAAAGAGGATGGAGTCTGAGAAGGGGGAAGGGACCTAGATTCCTTGTCAGTTTGTGGGTTACAAATGGAACAAAAGGCTTATCTTAAATATATGCAGGTTTAGAGATTTTTTTCTGGAAGCTATTGAGAGCTAATTAAATTACAGTCGAGTACTGAGCATTTCTTCGGTGCCTCCATGGTCAGTTTCTGCTGAGCTCTTCTTGGTTACTTGATACTGCTTATGAAATAAAGAAGATTGATTCCTAAATATTTGCTCCTGTTCCCTCTTTGTGGATTACACTGTACCACTTTTCATTCTTACAGTCTTTGCTTAAGCTGCAGGATATAAGGGCCCGATACAGAGTGCCAACTATAGCGTCCGAGATTAAGAGCCTGCTATCACACCGAAGTTCAAGCGGGTAATGAGCAATTCGGACCACCTAGTGTCTGCAGCTGCCAGATCCTGGCTCCTGCACTCACAACGGCGAGGAGGAGTCATGACACCCCGACTGTACATACTTACCTTAAGCACCATGATTATTTCTCCCCACCCCGCTGCTCTCTCACAGTATTGCGAAACAAAATTTGGCAGCCTGGGCACCAGGCACTTGGGCTTGCTTAGCGCTGCCTTCCTCCGCAGAGAGCCACGATAGCTGACGTAGCCCAAAGGGCCTCAGATCCCACTCCAAAAGACGCCAAAGGCAACGGGCAAACTGCGATTAACTATGCTGGTGTGAGAATCAGGCTATTAGCATCTGGAAAAGACTTCCAGTTTCATACTGGTTTTTAACCTCAGTTCTTACAGGACCAAACTTTACATAATAGCGCTCACCGTCTGCTAGTCCGTCGCCCCTCCACCCCCAGCTTCTGGCCCTGCTAGCCAGCCTCCACCTCCTCTGACATGGGCAGAGAGGGCTCAAAGATGTTACCTACCCAAGAGTTGAAGAAAGGGTGGATAGACAGGGGAGAGAGACACAGAAGAGTGCCCCTCCCAGAGGGACGTCTTGCGGCATGGACACGGCGCCGTTTATTAGACACCAGAGAAGGCACATGGGAGGACCCACAGGAGACCAGGCTCCATAAACTCTGCTGCTCGCACAGCTACTGTGCGTAATCCAAGCCATACTCCAGTCCTTGACTCCAGCCAGAGCGTGTGCACTCAGCTCTCCAGACTGGGGTTTAGATGTGAGGGGGAGTCTTGCCACAGCTTCTTCGTGATGGTCTTCCTGCTTAACGCTTTGGTGGAGCTGCCTGATCACATGGTGGTTTGGACACAGGGAATTCATGACACCTTCCTTTCAGCCGTGCTCTGGCCGTGTCGCCTCATAAGTGAGCAGCCATCACAGGTCTGGTTTGGACTGGATGGTGGTTTGGCCTCTTTATGCACAATGCAGCTTTCTACTGCGGTTACATTTACGCCTGGGAAAGGGCAGCTTTCAGGCATCTTAAAGAAGAACCAAACTTCATCCATCTGCAAACTGCCGGCGCAAGGCTCCATTTTGTCTCCCTGAAGATGCCGCTAGCACCAGTTTCCATATCTCCCATTCTACCATATTTTATAGAGGCATGGGATATTGCGTCCCCTGCCCCGAAGCCTGTGGTTGGAACAGTTGCCCAGGCACCTCATAACCGCTCAGGCTAGTGGCTTTTGTTTCAACATCCCAGGCTGTGGACACCAAATTGGTTTTCCAGAACCTGCTCTCCTGGGCCCTGCCACCATCAATGAGCAGGCAGCAACTACCGCCCTGTACAGGGCTGCCCCTCAACCTGGGGAGAAATATCTGGACACATGAGAAGAACTTGGTACCTAATCATTACATGAAAGCACATAAAGGAAAACCGAAGGCCAAAACACAAACCGTGAGAAGTTCATCTGGTTAGTTCATGGGCAGTGTGGAAAGTTTAAACCCACTCACAGTTTATGCAAATGGATAATCAGAAAGATTAAGTGAAATGCCACTGAAATCTGTAATTCACAGAGCCAAAAGCCTTTCTCTATAGTTGTTCCAAGGTAAAGCATTGCTTGTAAGAAATAATTTTCTACTGTACCTGGATTTTTCTTGCAAACATGGTTAGTAGCAAATCTGAATCTGTCAGCACAGTAGTATAATTTAAATAGCACAATTCACAGCTGACAGGGGATTTCCACCGGCTCCATTTGGAAAATATGTCATTTGCTAACTCTTGTTAACAAGTAGTAAGGAATCTGTTGCTTGCCCAGGGTCACATGAACCAGCAAGAGACATTTCTGAGGAGAAAGAAGAGAGAGGTTGACAGCAGCAAGCCGGATGCAGCAATAAAACTTATAAATTTGTGTAAAACTCAGAGGAAAAGCCTGTTAGTTAAGTCGCTGACACCCCAGTTTATCTGAAGTGGCTATTGCAAATTCTGTACTGGAAGTTCTTATTCCAAATGCTGACCAAACAAGATCTTGAGATGACTCTCAGGCTCATCTGGCTCACACTAGAAGTGAAATCTTCAAAAGACTCCTAGTAAAACTCAACCTGGGCAAGCACAGTCAACACCTCCTTGAAGGGGAGGGGCCCCAGGATGGTTTGGCACCTAAAGCATTACACCAATGCTCTTACCTGATGTGTTGTACCCACCATAATATTATGCCCTCTTGGAATGGTACATGCTGCCTCTACAGTTCTCAGATTAGCTTTCCATGACCTGGCATGAATGCAACCAGGTAACAGGATTCCTTGCTTCTTTATGGTCTTAGTCACAAAATGATGGCTTGAGAGAAAGTGGATGGCAAGCTGTCTGTAACATCATCTTCCTCCCAGTGGATTGCTACTGAAATGAATAAGGAGGATTCTTCCCTTGCAAACAATGAAGCAAAACCACCCTTCTTTCTTTCATTCTTCTTTATTTACAGATAGTGACAAAATCCTGTCTTCTTAAATGCAAAAGAACCATCAGCAGAAGGCAACTTGCTTGATCAGAAACCTGTAAGCCTGCCTTTCTGATGAGTTTGATGTCCAAGGAGCACTATCTCCCTGCTCCTTCCCCAGAAAATCCTTGCATCTACTTCTCTTACTGACTATTCCTCACTCTTTCCCCTACATGCTCAGATAATTGCAGTTAAAAAGAATGAATTCACCAGTCTCCTCATCAGTCTTTGAGAATTTTTTTCAGGGGATTAGGTATGTGTCTTTATCGTGCAACCCAACACCGTAAGTTTTGTTTGAACTATCGATATACAAGAGAGCACGTATCTGTTTCTTCAGCTGAGTTTGAAAGAAGAGTGTTTCTTATGATTTTTCAGTAAACCTGTAGTTGTTTATAGATCAAAGTCCCATGTGATAACAGCTATAAATATCTTTCAGTATAACACTGTTAATATACTAGCATTTTGGGTTTTTTTCCAGGGGAATTAGACCAAATTTTCCATAAATCTAATCAAAACTTTTCCCTTTAGTCCAGGAGTTTGTCATGATAAACTTTTTCAGCAGTGCCTTTGGTAGGTGATGCCTAATGTGTCCAAACTCGTGCAACAACATTAATAATGAACAACAATGCTTAATAATGTTCATAGACCTTTCCATAATCTAACAGATCTAGAAGAGCATTTTTTCACTAGCTGTACCCCATCTTTCACCTTTATTTGTAAATGGGATAGGTCTATTCTTTATGGTCACGAATACTGAGACTGGGAAGGTCTATTTACTATACACCATATACTGGGAAGATCTATATACAATTTACTGGGAAGGTGGGGATGCATCCAAAAAGTGAAATAGATTTCAGAGAACTTATTTCAAAAGATTTTTTTTTCATTATGGACAGTTTTTCTTTGTTGTTGTGCAACTGCACTGTAAGAAAACACACTGCAAGGTCAGGTTTGTAAGGTTAGAAATGTGGTCTAGAATTAAAACCATTTCCCAATTTATCCTCCTTAGATCCAAACTGAGTATCTTTCTAAAAAAATACACAATTGGTAAAAGCAGGTATGAAGTCAAATGAGTGAATAGGAGTCCTTATTTGGTATTTGTCTCAAAACCAGAGGAAATTATCAGTAAAATCCCTTCTGGCCTTAAAGTTTCTGGGCCAAGATAGGGAGTTGTGGTTTGGGGAATGCTGCAATACCTGCAAGGTAGGATTTTCTAAGTGGTCTAAGTGAATTAAGTTGTATACAAAATAAGTTTTCCTGGTTACATATGCAAATTTTCAGTTGGTATAATTTTTTTTGCATTTTTATTTTTAATTAAATATAGAACAAATATAGAAAAGTGGCAGCAGGTCTCATTACTGAATATGCTTAATGTCAGTGTAGTGGCAACTGTGATACAAACCATCTGAAGGTACTTTCTCCCCATATTTAGTGTTGAATAGTTGGTAATATTAGGGACTTCTTAATGTTGCTCAGAACTCTTTAAAACAAAACCCCATACTTGTAACTTGTTCCAATTCCACTTGCAAGAATCACATTTTTCCTCCAAAATCAACATTATTAGGAAATCAAAGGTCTCCATAGATGTTTGTGAAGTTCATCAAACTGCTATTACGTTGCAGGCTGGTTGTGTCAAGTAAATCACGTCGGTGAATTTGCCAGAACAACTGTTGCAATTCATAAGACAAAAAAACAAGTACACAAAATACCCCAGCACTAACCAAGGTTACTGATGGGTGAGTATGGAATGAAAATGCAAATTTTGCCAGAAGAAACATTCCCATTGGCATAGACTATATCTTATAAAAGCTGTTAGATAGTGTTGTCTAGTGCTTAATATTTTTGCTAGAGAGCTTTCTTTCCTTGAATCTGTTCACAGGTTTGTATCTTTATTTGCCTTCAGGTGAAGTATTTAATCTGCTTACCCATCTTATTAAAGGACATACTTGCTTTGGAGGAGGATGCCATGACATTTAAATCACAGATTATTTTATTATTAGGTAAGCTTAGAAGCAAGTTGGAGAAGTGCATAGAAATGACAGAACTTATAAATAAGTCTGTCAAACATATTTGAGTCTGAAATCAGTTAGAATTCTCTCCTGTTCTCTGCAATAATTTACATCCTTAGGTGGATTATCATCATAAGTCATTACAAAAAGCTTATCTTGGAACAGAGGCTGGAAAGATTTTTCAAGTGCTTTATGAGAGAAAAGACACAAATAGATGATGAAACATCATGATGATGCTTGGATTCTGAATATTACCAAAGAAATATTACCAAAGAAATATATTTTATTTCCTGTCTTTAAAATTTATTCCTCTTTCAGCACCTGTTAATTGACAAGAATTTTGCTCTTCTGGCAGTTTCATGTTCCTTTTCTTCTCCTCTGTGGAGAGCTGTGTTGTGGTGGTTTCCTCCTCCATCTTATGGAAATGTTTCTTATACAAAAACCTGAAGACACTCATAACTATGTATCCAGATGCTGAAAAGGAGTCTGAATTGATTTTTCAAACTTCCCAAGCAATACTTTATTAGCTGTACCCCAAGTAAGAATATATTTGCCTTACAGAGGTAACAGTTACACCATAGAGAATCTTAAAGCAGGAATAGGCTTTAAGGCACATACATCAAGTACAGGAGGAGCATTCCTGTGACTGCAAGTTTGTTTATCTTGCTCAAAAATCCAGTAATCATTTCTGCATCTTTGTATTTGTACCAGCATACTCATGGTGACATGAGCCAAATTCTTGTGCTTTTAGCCCTGGTGGCATAATAGGATTTTAGCAGTGGAGTAGCAGATTCAGAGGTGAAAATACCTATTAGTATAGATACATAAGGTATGAAATGAAGACAGGGATTTCAGCTTTGGCAAAGACAGGTAAAACAATGATTTTCCTTTTTTTTTTTCCTGCTCAGTCAACCAAAATCCAAATTCCATGTGTTGTGAGAAGGAGAAAAGGACTTCAGAAAAAAAGCATGTCCTGATTTGGCAGATCCCCACAGGGGGAAGGCACGTACCACGTTACATCTGCACGAGGTGGCTGCCAGCAGTGATATGGGAGCAAGTGTACTGTTCTTGCCAGTATGGTTCCTTAGCTTGCCTGCGAGAACATCATGGAAAACACCAAACGTCTTAGTATAAGCAAAACGTATAACACAACAGCTTCTCACCTGCTGATAGCCCCTTCCCCAGAAAGAATGGGCCAGGGGCATTACAGACCAGCCAAATTAACATGAGTTGCTGTAATAATGCTAGAACAGAGTCAAACAAAAACCTTTTTCAGGTATATTTTCCAGGTAAGCACTTGAAATATAGCAAAGAGATTACTAGGATCCTATGCAGCATATAGCATATGTCGTATGACATATCACAAGTATGCCAACCCAAGCCAGCTTCCTTCTGTGATGGGGCAACAGCCTTTGTGGATAGGGAAGAGGTTGTTATTGTCACATATTTTAATTCTAGAGAGAGTTTTTAACATGGTTCCTGTGATGCTCTCGTAAGAAAATAAAATAAAAGTGGTATTCACATAACTCCTAATGAGGCCCACAAAAGCGTAGTCTGGAAGGGCTGAGGTGGTTTAGCCTGAAGGGAGGACTGAACAAGTGAACAGGAGTACAGCTTTCAAGTTTCTGTTGCAATTAAGCTGTTCTCCATGCCCATCACGGACGAGACAAGAACTAATGGACTTATATTTTAGTCATATAGTTAGGTGTCAGCAAAAGCTTTGGAACACTAAGGATAATGAGGCACATGAAGACTGGATTTTCCCTTGTGGGAGGTCTCTAAAACCAGCCTAGACAAACATCATCAAGAATTGCAAAAGGATGACCGATCTTGCCTTGGGGTGAGGAAAAGCTCAGAAAACCTCTCGGTGTCCTTTCTGTCCTGTGATAAAACAATGTTCTTTCCCAGAGCAAAACCTGTTTGCACACTGGAACCCACAGGGCAGGCTCTCCCTCCTCTTTCTGTTCAGATGACCTCTGACATTTGCCCACCAATTAATCGATTATGGTCTGAAAAGTGAGCATATTGCCAGAACGGGACTCCTGGGTAAGTGACACTAATAGAGTATCTGAAATACACAGACACACACACAGATGCAAGGTAGAGCTACATCCAGGTACTGCCTTTTGAAGTCTCTGCAGAGTTTTGTCCACAGTCCCAAGCAGCAGCAATAAAGTTTCCTGTAGGATTTCTCACTGTTACCATGCTTAAAGGCTCAGCAAATAACCCTGCATCTGCAGCCTGCCCACTTTGTATACCGAGGTGGACCGTAGCTAATATGGACTGCACAGTCCATGTGTGAAACACATGTGTTCTGCCCCAAGACTATGGGAGCTGCATAAATTACACGTGTGAAATATGTCAAGCACATGTAGGCATGCCCTGAATCTTCATGCATTTTTAGTACAAAATAACTCCAAGAGTGTTTATTTCAACTATTTATTTATGAGGAGGGACGGCGGGGGAATCTGTGTAATATTCGGTTTGCAGAAAATAGAAGATATTATTTATCACTGTGCTGTCCAAGTTGTAAAGTTGGATGCCAATATTTCCTTCCCTTCTGTGAATTTTACTCCTGCACATTTATTACTGTGTAGAACTGGAAACTATTGCTGCAAAATGTAAATTAAGACACCACAGTGGGAGCTTCTGGAGATAATGCAACCCTTTAGTCGTCTGAATGTTGCTTTAGGCTGTATCTCTACTTATCAGCACTATTTACTAGCAGACATTTAAAGCAAATGGGAAGCGAAGTGTCTTTAATCTTTCTTGTAACATATCAGTTCAGTTTCTTCAACGTATCAGTTGAGAAGAAAACAAATTAGAAGAGCCAAGATTGAATTAGTACTCAATCCAACCCCCAGTTCTGCAGGACTCAAAATCTGAAGCCACTATTTATACCTGATGAAGTAGGACACTGAATACAAACTGAAAAGATGAGTTTCGCATTTGATACCGGATTTGGAAGTCACTGAAATTGTCACTGGAACAGGCACAGGTTTTTAACTACCAGCTTTTTCTGTGCGTTGCCCTCGTAACGGAAGGCAGGATTGCTGGCTTCTTTTCAAGTTGTGCTTCTTCCTGTTGGATAATTGCCCTATAGCAGGATATTTTTTCTTTTTTTTTTACCAGGATAGAAGGAACTGGCTGAAAGAACAGGTAGGGCAAAGAGACCACTGTGTGTAAAAGAATGGCAACATTTGAAAAATTGCAAGTATTATTTTCTTTCTTTTTTCCCTCATTACTCAGATTTCCACCAACTCTGATAACATAACTTTGTCCAGAATGAACCAGGAATTTGAGATTTTGGTCTTTTTTAACTGAATTTTATTATAAACCTGAGATGAAATACAGGATATCTGGAATGTACTGGCAGGGTAGAATGAAGTCAACTGAGACAGGGAGCCAACGTAATTCCCAAAAGCAATGGGGCAGTCCTGCTCCATGAGTTCTTCAAATCCATTAAAAATGGCTGCTCTTACAGAAAGAGTTACAAGCACAACACCTTGTTTCTCTGAGATTTCTTTTTATTCTTTGCTTCTTTCACTTAAAACAAAAGTTATCCATTCTGTGTTGACCTTGTAGTGCAGCACTTCCAGCGTCCCCTTGCAGAGTATGGACTAATACAAAGAACAGCTGGTACCACTAATACTAATGGATTTCCTGGGTTTAGTTCAAATACAGTAACTTTTAGTTTCGTTCACACTAAATCTGAAGATAGGTTTTTCATGTTTGTTTTTCTCCAGTGAGAATCATAGGCTTTAAATGTACCTTTAGAAAAGAAAAAAGGGAGAAAGAGAGTACTTTCTAATAGGTTGGCAGAAAAAGGTGTATCATTTTCTTTCCTCCCTGCATTTTAGTCCACTCCCATGAAAGATCCTAATCAGGACCCCAGAAACGACCGGGTGATTTGTGAGACCCTGGTGAAAACACATACTACAACGAAAGAATTTAAAACTTAATTATATACATTCAAGAAAATATCTGTCAAAACTGCTTCAAACTTTTAACTAACTGTATATGGAGTGTGAAGGGGTCAAACCAGTATTAACACAGCACTGTATGAAGTTTCATTTCTCTGTAAAATGGGAGAGTGCAGGCAACTGGGCAGAGACCTAGAGCCAAATCCTGCCGGGGCTGAGTGACAACCTGAGACCAGGGAGAACTGGGGGCCCTTGGTAAGCCACAGAGAGGACCAGCCTTTTGCAGGACACGGAGCTGTCAGGAGGAGACTCTGGAAGTTGTTTAGCACATCAGAGGTTCAGGCAGGTAGGAGGCAGAGAGGTGTTTTAAAATTCAACTAAGATATTTAGGTTTTCACTTGCTTATAATTTCTTGTGTATACTAACCTATGTCTAATTTAAAGGCAGGAAGGGAAGGAAGACAAGGTCCCTCTTTCTGCTTACAGAGAGCAACAATATTTATTTAGTCCTTCCTTCCATTCAGAAAAAGATAGGCTGCAGATATTTTTGGTTTAAAGAACAAGAAGGAGCAGCAAGAGCATGTTTGTGTAGGAGCACGTCCCCACGCTGCTCGCTGGTGAGCGTCCTCCCCACAGCACCACAGCACCAGCTGCTTGGCAGGACCTGCGGTGGGCACGGTACTCTGAGCATTCGAAATGCAGGAACATGCGTAAGTCAAGTGCAAACTGCTTGTTTTGAGTTAGCGATGCGTTTCAGAATTAAACACCTCTTTTTTTTTTTTTTTTTTTTTTTTTTTTTTTTTTAGCACTCTATCCCAGCATCTTTGCCATCCCATTTTGGATTCATTCAGAGATGGGCATTTAACTGCAGATGACACTGAAGTTCTGAATCTGGTAGACTTCGGCATGGGGAAGTCTAGTGTCTCCCCATGGTTCTCCATGCTCAAAGCTTTGAAACCTTTGTTTGCCTGAATAAATATGCGAGAGGTTTTTGCAGCTTTATTCTGTAGGTCCCTATCCTGCAGTGGCTGTCCCCCAAATCCTGCTCAAGCTTCTGGTCATTGCACCAGGGCTGAGGAGAATACCACACCAAGCAGAAAATTTTAATGAATACACCATGGCTGGTCTAGCAAATCTAGGGCACTAATATTGTATGTTTATTTTTTATGCACAAGGTTCTTTTGAAACTCAGCAATCTCTACAGGTACCTTTACCACCATTTACATAGTTTTGTGATGGCACCATATAAATCTATGGACTGTGGTCTCCCTCCCAAACACAGCAGGGTTCACCTCTGGCCAAAGGCACACCTGCTGACATGATGAAGATTAATTTCCAGGCTAGAAGAGAAGACTACCAGAATGGAAAGGCAATAAACCCAAATATGTTCTCGATGGAATTGAAACTGTTGAGGGAAATTTTAGCACCTGGAAAGCAATTCTTTATGTAGCCAATAAACTGAATATGAAAAAGATATAGAAGTCGCAAAGCATAAGGTTGGTCACAATAAGTGCGTTCAAGGTAAGTTCTACTAAGGGATCTTCAGGGAACACTTTTTAGCAGGGCATTGCTGAAACTGAACCAAACGATCCTCGTTCCATATGAACATTGTATTCCTGCCATAATGCCCTTACGGATAACAGTCCCGCAACAGCATTAAGGAACTGGTTTACTTAATGTGAGTTGTTCTCATCGGAACAAATCTGATGATCATTTCACAGGCTCGCTAGCTCGGAGTGAAATGTGATTTGGGATGAGATATAAAAGTTTTTGCATTCCTCCTCTGTCTGTGTAGATCCCCACACTAGTAGGTAGCAAAGCAGTTTTTAAGGTGGTTTTGCCTCTGCTGTAGTAGAGGCAAGAGCAGCGTAATCAGTCTTCCACAGCTGAGCTGGTGGGTTTTTCTCACAGCAAGCTCCATTTCCACACGATTTGAACCTTTGCCCCAATGTGAGCTGTTTGTCTTTTACCCGATCTCCCAGAGATTTCCTCTTGAAATTTTGCTCTGATTATTTCTTCTGGCTTCCCTTCTTGCACTGCTGTTTAGCACCAATGAGAGAAAGGCAAAATGATAAACATCTGCCTAACATGAACCTGAACCGTAGCCAACTTTGACTCTCGTCAACATTGATTTTAGTGCTCTGATTATAGCTCCAATCCACTGCTTTCTTTTGATCTTCTTTCTCAGTATTTCTCTACCTTGATACACTGATGATGAGACAGTATTTGTCTTAAGCACCAGCAAACACTTCATTCGGGTTTCTGGCATCAGGCATCCTGCCGACATGCATTAAAGGTATCGAATGTCTCTGCTTCCCAATTGTCAGTTCATATTTTGGTGTTTATTTGCAGAGACTGGTAAATGTGTTTTTCAATTGTAAGTCACCCACATTTTTGTATCAAAACACTGTTTGGACTGGGTGTTTATTACTTCCTGCCGTTCATTTACACAAAACAGCTATTTTAATGGAAGTAAGTATGGTCCATGATTAAAACCTAACAAATGCAGTTCTAAAAAAATGATACATGGATACACGTGCTAGACCCAGCCGTCTAATAGTGCCTGCATATGAAATATTTTTGTTCTGAAGATAGATTAATAGACCTTTAATCTATTTACTGCCAGTACACTCTCATATTTTACTACATCTTTTAATAAGCAGCTGTTAAACTTATATCCATGCACATGTTGACTATTTAGGTAGTTGATCCTTGAAAATGCCATAACTCTTGTTTATACACACCCGTATCACTTTTCCTCTTCTTTGTAGGCACGGAGACACTGTAAATACCAAATTTGTATGCATTATCTTTGATCTGTATTGTTGCTGTTTAATATTAGGCAGGAATTAGGAAACGTTCCAACTTGTCTGAATACTGCAGTATGATTGTACAATGAGAAACTTATTTATAGTTCACTCATTGCTAAAAAATAGCATCTGCTAAGTTAAACCAGAGAAATGTGATGTTCCACTCTTTACCCCAATACACTTAGCACAGAAATGAGCTACGGTCACTGTGTAGTGTCTTTGGAAAACGCTGACTTTTCCAACAGCAGCAGTTGCATCTGTGTCATGTTAGTGTACACACACACAAAATGTTGTGGGTTTTTTTAAGTTTAATGATCTTTAAGATCTCTTTGGGAAAAAAATGTTAGGAAACTTCAGGCATTTAAAAAATTCTGGGTCCGAGTTTTGCAACACAGCAGCCTTTTAAATCCAGACTGCTCCGTCTTCACCAAATAACCTTCTGGAATTGAAGTAGCTGGAGATTTTGCAGAGAGAAAAAAGCAGTTCGGAACATATGTATTCAGGACTGAGCTATAAATTGTGTTTTCTTTACCTCTGTGATTTTTTTGTCCTCAAAACACCATCCGTAGGTCTGTTGGTGAAGTTTCTCTTCATGGACCCACTTTTGCAGTTTGTTGCCGGTATTTAGGAATCCCTAAGTGTCCAGCTATTTGGGAGATGCAGTATCAGGAAGCAGAGGAGGAGGCAGGCTGGAAAGGAGCTGCTGAACTGCTCTCGAAAACTGGCTCCGTGCCAGAGGATGAAAACCGATGTGATGGTGCATTTATTTGAGTGTTTCAGGGAAAGATGAACACGGATTCTCCATACAGCTGGACAGAATCACTTGTAAGCTGCAGAGATTTACCCAGCAGCGCTTTAGGAGGTTAACCTTTAGGAGGTTAATGCACTGGGGTTTTTATGGGCTTTCTGCACTGGAGCAGATTTCTCTCATGGAAGTACCCCCAGAAGAGAAAACACAGTAACGCTAGCTCCTAGGCTTCCATAACTGCCTGCCATCAGCAACAAGTGAGGGAAACTGCAGGATGCAGTGGTGATGGAGTAGTGAATTAGAAACATGTCAGACCTTGCATGGGAATTCTCTGCACTTCTCACTACCTGCGGTCTGGGCAAACTGGGTATAATGTGAGAGTCTCTTCTGCATGTTTTAGAATAGTCTTCCCAGTACCCCTACTGTTGCAGGATCATCTTCTTTATTTTCTGTGCATTTCAGTGGTTCAACAGTGAAATAATTGTGAAAGCAAACATACTTAGCCAAGATTTTAAACCCAGTGGTAACTGTGCTTAAAAGATTAAAGCTTATCTTAAGAACCTCATAAATCCAAATAGTAACTCAGAAAAACATAATTTTTATCTACAACTTCAGGGGGTTTTTTCATTTCGCTTTCTTCCTATATATTTTGCAGTTATTACAGATGTGGAATTTTAAATATATAAAAAACCTGGCATATTTTATTTAAATTGTTCCTTAGTTTTTTATCTTTAAGCAAGTTACCTTAAAATTTTTCCGGGTACAGTATCATCTAGTATTGAGGTGTCTGTGTATGTACCTCATGCATGTTCTTAAGGCTTTTAAGTGCTCTGAATCTGGGCTTTTATCCTTCTTGTTCACAAAATTCACATGGCAAACTGACTGTTCAATGAAGCTGCATATATAATATTCCTTGAATGTACTTCTGAAAAGAAGTGCATAATTCTTTATGTCTGTGGCGAGAAACATGACTTCAAAAATAGTCTAAAGCCAAAGGGAATTCCAAACATGCATGCTTTAAAAAGTAATTATTTTCTTTTTAATTCATTTTTAAAGTGATCACACAGAATTCAAAACTGAAATTGCAGTCCAACTTAGCTGAACAGAGAGTAACAAATGCCAGATTTATAAATGAGGCATGCTTTTAAAAACAAAACTGTAAAAAAATTAAATTGACAGAAATGTACAGAGATCAAGTCTGCAGGATATATCCGAACTAACCAGAGTACATATAAAATATGGGATCATCACCAATATTGCTTTCAAGTCATACAAGTGAAGAAAGTGAACCGATTTTCTTTTTTCTTACCAAGTGACAACGTAGGGAAAATAGTTGAGGAATCGTACAGTGATTTTGACTATGTCATATTACAAATTTAAGAGTTGATAGGGGAGGTCATCTTTGTGCACCAGTTTGTATTGTCTTTCAGTGTAGAACATCATGAACTGTTCAAAATTTCAAAGCAATTAATTTAGTTAAGAGCATTGGTGCTTTCAAGGGTTATTTTTCAGATAACTGAAGTGCAAGCCTGCCCTCGGGGAGAGCACACGGCGCCCAGGTAGCGGAACACTTACAATGATGATCTACCAGTGTGGGACTCAACAGAATGGTGCAAGAATTCTTCAAGCCTGTGTTTCTTAAAATCAGTAAGAAGGTTGTAGGCCTCAGGTTTGCATGTGTACCTCTTTGGATTGTATCATTTTGAGCAAATGAATGAAAAAACACATCCAGAATACTAGCTGGATAATCCTAGTAGTTTATCTTTAAATTTTGATCTGGTTCTGCAAGAAGAACTCAGACAGAACCCCTCCAAACTTGTAAGCCTTTTCAAATTTGGGGTCATAATTAAAACCTTAAAGCCTTTACAATTTGGAGGTTTAATTAAATCATTTATACTTGATTATATATATGACTTTAATTGAGATATATATTATTTTAATTAAATCATTTATAGTAAATTGCACTAATATATATTGCAATGAATAATCACATCTTTTAGTGCAGTATCTAAACATCTGCACAAGAACAGGATTGCTTTGTGCCAGGCTCTGTGCAAACATGCAATAATGACCCATCACTCACAACCTAAACAGACAATGGAGTGGAAAGAGGAACACAGACTGACCAGTACAACAAGCACCATAAACATCTTTTTCGAACAAAATACTTTTAGAGGCCTGGAAGGAAGAAGATAGTTATATGGAGCTGGGTTGCTGGCTGACTTCCAAAGAAAGAAGTAGAATATATGGGGAAGACGAAATGAAAATCAAATGTAGACAGAGTGCTTAATCTTTCCTTTTCTAGAAAAGATCAAAACTCTTTTCTCCCTAGCAACAGCTAAAATTACACAAATACATTCCTAATATTAGTGGCAAAGTACTTATAAGGAGGAATTACTGCTTTGTCACAAGGGTAATATATTTTGTTGTTGCTTTATTTTATTCATTACAGTAGTGTCTAGAGAACCCAAATAATAGTCTCCACAATATTTGGACTGTTTATAAACAAACTGAACCAGTGTAGGCAGTGGGAAGAAATACGTAAATCCAGAACAGAAACTCAAAAATTACAGTAGGCACTTTTACTGTGTTAAGATGTTTTTCCACTAAAATTAATTACTCGGTGAAGAAAATCCTTTGTACGTGAGCCATGGAGAAGAGCACCTGCAAGGAACACAGAGCTGAAAGTTCATTTTGGGGTGGATAGTGAAGGTGTAATAGGGAGAGATTCTTGCGTATTGTGTCAAGAGAAGGGTGATAAATGCATAAGGAACTTATGATGTTGAGTGACTGGCTGATGTAAATCAGCGGATTACATTCATTGTAAATAAGTGTGAAGTGATGTATGTTTGGAAAAAAAAAATCTTGGCTGTGTAAAATCACTGGTGGACTTTCACTGATGGTTACCCGTCAGGGGCCAAGGAACGATAGACAGCTCTATGAAAACATCAGCTCCCCACTCAGGGGTCAAAAAGCAAATCAAATGCTAGGAATTATTTGGAAAGGAAAAGACCATGAAACATGTGTCATCATTATACCTCTATGTATCCACTGTGCACCCACATCTTAAATATTTTATATAGCTCTGGCCTCTTATTCCCACTTCCTTCGTTTAAAGAAAGCTTATCCTAGAACTGGAGAAGGTTCAGAGGACCTTAACAACCATCAGAATTGTGGAATGACTAGAGAAAGGATTGTTAATCTGAAAGAAAGATGACTGAGGAGTCTATAAATGCGTGGAGACCTGGGCAGGATAAATAGAAGACAGTTGCACAGAGCCTTTTGCAAGGCACCTTAGGAAGCCAGCAAATAGCAGCTTCAAAACAAACAGAAGGAAGTGGTTCTTCATAAAATGCACAAGGAAGCTGTGGGAACTCCCTGCTTCAGTTAAAACCAGATGCTGAAAGTTTGGTTACACAATTTGACTCAGAGCAGTCATTTCATGTTCTTATATGCCAGTGCTATTTTACAGTGGTTGTAGGTGAACGCACGTTCTTCATATTACCAAGGATAAGAAAAGGAGTAGGGAACCAAACTTTCATAAATCCTGAGATAAATATTGAATTTACAATGAAAATCCAGAAGCCAAACTTTCTATTTAATTGAAAACCCAATCTCTGCTGAGATTAGAGTCTGTCCAGCTATAGGTCTTGAAACTTCCTTTGCATTTTGTGGTGCATTTCCACTACGTTATACATCCCGTATATTCAACAGGCAGCAACTAGAGTGTTGACTGCCCCACAGGAGACAGTGACCAGGCTTTAATGCATTTCACCGCTATCATCTCCCATGTCTGTGTACCATGAAAGGTACGCCTACGACTTAGATCCTAATTCAGCGCACTCCTAACTTTCTTGAGTAATGTCTCCACTTTCTCTGTACTAGCGCACCAGCTGCTTCTTCACTAGAGCTGGAATCAGAACATACATTTCATCTTATAAAACAAAGGCTTAACTGCTTAATTAATTGCACGTTCTGTGTGAATGCTCTCAACAGAGTAACAAGAAGAGCAAAACAATGCTATTAAAGGCCTGTTAAGTTTTAAGGGAAGAAACCAACCACACAACAAAATCTAGAATGAACGCTCACAGCCACTTGCTATCCGTTCACTGGCACATTAAAAATCTTTTAGTTGCGCAAAGCTATGTCACCCGTGAACCACAATGTACGTCGCAGTAAGATGAGCAATAATCAGTCGTACATGAAAAGGCAGATCCAAAATGTGTAAAAAATACCTCCAAACTATCATGAAAAATATACCAAAAAGAAAGCCTGGTGAAAATCCTATGGGAATATTATTACTGAAGTGAATAAAACAAGCTTGCATGAGTAACCGTGACTCGAATGAGTAATCTGAATCTACACTTTGGAACACAGGTACTGAAAGTCAGACTGCTAAATTATTAAGATAACTTATAAATGGCCAAATACCCTCCACTGTTCCAATTCTAAAGTTTGGAAAAAACCAGATCTCTTCGTTAGCTACCCCAGCATGTACTTAGGTCCTAATGAAGATCCTACTGGCCAAGCGTATGCTCTATTAAAAAACAGACAGGCTGTGTGTTTCTTAGTTCTCTACAGACTGAAGGAGACGTGGTTAGACTCACTCTAAAATGCAGAAGGCTTTAGGGATGATATTCTTATCACATTATGATCTGGGTAAGTCAACAAATCATGAAAGATACCTCAAATCCCCATAAATTAACAACGTGGAAATAAATGCCTGTAGTGGGTCCATCATAGCCCAGTGTCTTGCCTCTAAGATTATTTCAAAGCTGAGGAGACAACTCTGTCTCCTCCACCCAGCTCTTGTCCCTCCCAAATGAGAGTCCTGTCTGCTCAAACTCTGAGAGCTTTCACCTTGAGAACATGACATTTTAGAAATGGGAAAACTCCTCTGGGGCAATATGCCTTTCATGACATCCTGGTCAAAAACAGAGCACTGTAATTAGATAAATAGGCAGACAGACTGCAAAAAGGCAAGAGACAATCTCAAAACATAAAGGGGGAGGAGGAGAAGACTATAAAACATAGAATTTGACATACTTGTTGTCTTTCAGTTTTTCTGGCTTATACAAGTCACTTTTCAGAGTGACAAATGGTTGCATGTTAAATTCAAGGACAGCTGCAGCAAGCTAAGAGTACTTTACTCAGCTTGGGATTTCCTCGTGTTCTGCATATTGCCATGTAGCTATCTCTGAAAAAAAAATATTATATAGATCCCAAATTTCAAAACTAGCTTTGCATATTGTACTCATCTCAAGAAAGCACCTACCCGTCACTCACAACACTAACAGTTAGCTGTAGACACAATATTGGGGGTACAAGGTGGTTTCCTGAAAATTTGGGCAACTGTAAGCATCGTGGAAGAATACGTTTGCTTTGGTTTATTTATCATACAAGTCAATTACTTCAGGTTGTCTATATACTTATAACTGTCCCTCAGGGACATTGGAAAATGTTTCTTTTTCCCCTTTCCTGTCCTACAACAATTTTTTTTCAAATTTCTGTGTGGAAACAAGTCTAAAGTGGATGTAATTTTGACCTGAAGATCTGGCTAGGGAATTCTAAATTTAAAACTTTGGGGAGGAAACCACTAATTTTTTTAAAAACTGACTGCTAGCTTGTGGTGATGAGCACTGATGAAACTTTGTCATGGACAGCTTCATAGGATCCAAAATGGAATTTCTACTTCTGCTGTTTCTAGGAGACTCAGAACCAAATCTCTCCGCAGTACTTCACGAAATATGAGACTCAGGTTCAAGATTCCTCCTCAGTCCGTTAAAGGAATACATATCAGGGATGAACGAGAAACATCTTCAGATCATTAAACAGCACTCCGAAAAATGGTAACTGGAAACTGGAAATGTTATCTCACATGGCTTTATAGAGTGGGAAAATCACATCTTGCTCAGATCTAGTGTTTTAGCTTTGAGTCCTAGAGTCCATGGGAAACAAGTTCTGAGAATGGGAGTATTCCTAGACGTCCGAAACCAGGACACTAGATTATTTTTTGAAGTTTTTAAAACACTAAGCAAAGTGATTCTGTTGAGTTAAGTCAGGAATGACTATGGCTTCTTTATAAAAAATGAGGGTTCTGTGGAAAGGATAGCTACAAAAGAGAAGAAATAATTCTTGTTTTAATTACTGGCTAGTACACATACTATTCTCAGTTATACTCTTTTGAAAAGGTTTCTAGCAAATCTTTAGAAATAAATATTTCACTATTCCTGAAGGAAATTTTGAAGTAGCTAAGTGTTAATGTTAGCACAAAACACATTCTGTGAAGTGCTTTTGCTGAAATCTGAACATTTTAAACCTTTTCCCATGCTGGGCAGTGAGAGAGATCTCTTTATATTTATTCGGACTTCATAGATGTCACATGATAGGAATACATTCCAAAAGCTAAGATACAAGATTACTCTTTAACCATAGAACAAACCAACAGGAATTTTAATCAAGACAATATCCAATAATGACTGAATGTTTTTGGAGGGGATCCAGAATACACATTTGGGAATTTTAATCTTGACTGCCTTTGAATTTTGTAAAAAATATTTTAAAGTTTGGGGAATATGCCACTCCGGCTGATTCCAGAAACGAACCATCTAAGGTATTAAAGTGTTTCATCTGTTCAGACATTGAATATTGCAAATCTGTTTCAGTAATTCATACCAGATAAGTTCACAATGAATGAGACTAAGTGAAGAAACTTGTTTCCCTTAAAGTAGCACAGCAGGTCAGAAATGGAAGAAAATATAACTAAGCCACACATTTTTTTAAATTTTCAGAAAATTTCAGAAAATATTAAGGTAGCTGCTTTTCTTAACTTCTCATCAGTTAATTTAAAATTATTGAAACTATACTGTTTGCAGCACTGTGACAAACTGAAATTTCTTACACTCTGTATGTGTTTCTGCGTGTGTATAGATGCATCTGTGTGTCTGCATATTTATTCTGATTGAAGTGTTCAGAAAATTTCCATCACTGTTTTACAGAAGGATCATGTTATCTTTAAAATAGATGTGTTAGTATATCATGACTTTAATGCTCCAACCCGCATGTGTATTGGTTTTTTTTTTTTACTGGAAGCAGATTACAACAGGCTTTGCTGACTTCTCTAAAACGCTATTGTATGACTGGAAATTTTGACAGTACTAAACTACATATATTAGCATAAAATTCTTGGCTTATCTGTCTCCAACTTCCACATGGACTAATTTTATATGCAGCCAATTTAAAACAATTTAAGAAAATAAAACAGTTGAAATTGTTCATTTTAAGCTTGCATGATGTCTCATTTGAAATATCAATATCAAGGAGAGATGAGATTTTAGGCAGAAGGAGATTTAGGCGTCTTAGGATGAACAAGAATGGCCATTTTAGAGAGGTGCTAATCTTCCCTTTCTAGGAAGAACAAGCTTCCAGCTATTTTGGGACCTGGTTATGATGGTGACTAGTATTTTAGCAGAAAAGTGGTGAGAGTCTACAAAGTGGGAAAAGTATTCATAATTTTGTTCTTTTTTGTATTAATATAAATTCCTGTTCCTTTGTTTTCTTCTTGTAGCCAATCACACAACTTAATCTTCTCTGTGCAGTGAAAGTTTAAAAGCCTAATTCTGTAAGCTATAAAGCAAACTAAGCACAGAAAGGAATTTACAGTATGTTAAAAGAATAGGAGAAGAGGCTAATAGAGTTGTATACATTTCAAGGATAGATATAATCAAGTGTGTACAATATAAAGCAGAAGGTTCATAATGATTGAAAAAGGAGAAGGGAAAAAAAGCTATTTTGTAGTAGCTGCATGAACTCTGGCTGAACCTTGCTATTTGGCAGCCTCCAGTAAGGACAGCCTAAGATGAGGCATTAGGGTTTGAATCTGAGAAGCTGACATCAAGCAGACAGCAAGACATGATATCTTATTTTCCTGAGCTATGCTGACACAAATTGAACTCCACTTATTATTTTCTTATGCCAGTAAAGTTGCATTTGGCATTTAAGCATTTTGCTTGCAGATGTTGGAGTGCTGGTTGTCTTAATTTAAATAATTTGCAGATTGTTTGGTAGTATTAAAAGATAGAAACTCATTCTTCATATGAGTCCAATTTTATAAGCTTTATTTTTTTTTTGACCTTGTGCAAGGTAAGAATTTGATATTAAATCCAAGTAGCCCAAGGGTACAAAGCCAGTTTTCTGTGTTATTCAAAACTAGGAGTGGAGAAAACTTGCCTTTGAGCTGTTTAACTGATTCAAATAAGAAGAAAATATGAAAATTCTTCACAATGATTTGAGCTAAGGAAAATGAAAGTGTTATCTCTGTCAGGCAATGTAAATGATAACAATAATACACATCATATATGAATAGCAAGTAGTTAATGCTTCTAGCATATTCCTCATTCTTTAAGGGAGTTACACATCAACAATAACATCTAGATACTCCTTTTCATAGAACCAAAGAGATAGGTGGATGGTCATCATTACTTCTGACCTATGATGCTTGAACTTTTTCAGTCACTGCTGTACAGATGTTATAGTTTTCCTTTTCTTGAAGAAAGAGTCTTCTTTCTCTTGTACGTTGCATTGCTTTTATTTCCTTGTTTGTATTCCTAGGCAAAACATTCTAAGAGAATACTAGTGTTTTTTCTGAGGAGAGAATAAGATGTCAGTTTACATTACAACCCTCCAGGGTAAAGGGAGAGAATTCATAAAGGGTTAGAAAAAAAATGTAGTGCTTTATAATGAAAAGTACTTCATTTAATTTATGACTACACAGTTAGAGTGTAGTTTTCGTTTTCCATTTTTCCCGTGCTGTCTACAAACCCTTAATAATTGTCTAGGGGAAAAAAATATTATACCACTTATTAAGGAACAACGTAACTTGTTTTCATTTTGCCTAAACAGTTATCTTTGAGATGTACATGGCCGTGTTGTCAGATCGCACTAATGATCTAAGCAAGTGTGGCTGGGACCGAAGGCTAGGAGGCCGGATGAAACTGTAGGTCTGGCAAAGGTGGTGAGAAGTCTACCAGGGCTATCAACAGGACAGGCCATAAGTAACGCCAGGGTCTTCTGCACATCGCTTGATTTCTTACCTATAAAATTGGAAATAATAGTGTCTGTCCACGTCCCTAAAAAGTTTTGAAATCACCAACTGAAAAATCTAAGGGCTATCTAATAGCAGGAATATCCAGAAGTATTTGTGACAAAAGACAATTGGGCCTGCTCTGCTTTCACACCAAGTTAAATATCACATATAGACTGTCTATGCAAAATTATTTACCTAGATTGCAGTGAGTTACTTATGAAAAATGTGAAAACACATGTCAAATCATAACATGTATCTATCTAAAGCAATATTTTAGTGTGATTTGGTAGATTGCCCAGAAAGTCATTGAAAAAATTTGTGTATGTGTTGGACTACCAGGGATTAATGGGAGCAATTAAAGAATATACAGACATTGCAGGGAAATTAAATGATTTCTTTGCCTTTGTCTTCACCACAGAGGATGCTGGATGACATATCTTCTCTTTTCTGAAAATAAAGATGAGGTACTGTCAGAGGCTGCAATATCAACAGAGGACATACTGGAACAGAAGGAAAAAATTAGAGAACCACCAGTTATTAAAATAGAAGAGTATATTTCCAGGGGTTCCAAAGGAGCTTAAGAATGAAATGGTTGAACTGCTAAAAACCCTAAAATTCAGACTCATTTAAATCAACTACTGTGCCTGATCACCAGTGACTATCTTTAATAAGTGAGCTACAGATGATCCTGGGAATTGAACACCAATTTCTTTTCTTAATACCAAGGGTATTGTGAAACAAAAATAAATAAATGAGAATCATAATAGAATAAAGACAGTGTCTACCTAGCAAAGCAAAACATGCCTTCCTAATCTATTAGAGCTTTTCAGGCACATTGCTCACAAAGAAAGAAAAAATAATTTAAAACACCTTTGGCAATGTTCTGAAAAGAGACTATTGAGAAGTGGCCAGCGAAAAAGAGGCAAAATTATTGCAAAGATCAGACACTAATGGCTGATCTACACAAGGTCTGTAAGCACTATACAGTGGGTTACTTCTTAACTCCTTTTGTGGGTGCTCCTAATGAACAATTTAAAAATTGATTAAGTGATGTTTCACCAATGCAGACCTGGATGGAGAAGGGAGGAGCTAAGCAACCTGTTCAATAAATTAATCAATGATTTCCAGAAGCCTGGAGAACTTGCAGCAAGGAAAGATCATTTTATGTACTATCTGTTTATGTAATTATGTAATAGTTAAGACTTTGGATTTAAAGCACCAATATTAATTTAAATGTAGACTGAAGAAGCAGAGATTTGTGCCATTCAGATGTCCCCAGACTGGAACCAACATAAACTCACCTGGGACAAATGGCTTTTATGGATTTTACCATCCAGCAGGAGTTTCTCCATGCTACTCATGGTCAAAAGGAGCTACAGCTAAACCCAAAATAGAAACACAGAAAACAGCTGTGTTTTCTGCATCAGAGATGAGCTTAACTGAAAACAAGCACACTAGACAGAGACAGTTTTTCTGGACAATATATAAAAAAAGTAAACTTGGTATAAAATACATTTCTTCCAGAAAACCAAGATGTGTGGTCAGTGCTAGAATGTTGCTGTTCCATTTTTTCCTCTTGCATTACTTAAAGTCAGGCCAAAATAAATTAAGTTGCAAATCTGTTATTAAACTCAAGGCAAATTAGCTATGGGCTTTCCTAAATTTTACTCTGTCTTTTACTTTTTTTTTTTCAGCCTACATATGCTGTAGTTTGCAGTCATCTCTGGTCAAGCTTTCATATATAGCATGGAGCTAATGAATTACTTCTGTATTCAGTCACTTAGACTTCATGAATCAGTCATCTCCTCCTGAAAACTGCTCTGGTCTGGATCTTTAACTAGTGTAAATTAGCACTGTGCCAAGAAAAAAACTGAGGTGATACAATACTGCACAAAAGTCAAGGACCTAGCACTGTGTTTCTGTGGCACTGTTACTATAGTGCCTTTTATAAGTGTTACAGATCTTAAAGTAGATCATCTACAAAAAGAAATTTAACATTTTCTTCTTACTTATTAAAGCTTTCCCCTTTGTTGACAAATCTCTCTATTGACCTAAGACAGTGCCCTGTGAATAGTGCGGTCTGGGTAATACTGATTTATTTTAAGTGATTTGTGTTTGTACCGTAGGAAATAATAGGAAAAATATAGAAACTGAAACTTTTTTTTTTCCTCTAACATAATCTGTGTTTCTATAACTTTGTTGTCAACCTCTTCTCTCCTTTTCCAGACTCTGCTGGAAAGTCTCTACTTTGGGCCACAGGCTTTTATTCCTTGGAAGCCTTTTTCAGTAGTTTGCAATTCTCCAAGCAATGAAGTTAGCCTGCGTCTTTGTTACACCTCTCAGGTATAACACACCAAGCATAAAACCATGGCATTGCTAGTAGAGCTAGCCAAGAAAAACAGAAATACGGAGAGAAGGAACCAAAAAGAGAGCTCCTGTGTATCCTGTCCTTGCCTTTAGGCAAAAATACTGCAAGCTGCTCTGATACCTCCATAACAGCATGTATGAAATCTCTGCTGTAGGGCTGTGTTCGAGTCTAGTCTCTGTTCATTTAAATTTCTAAATATCGTAAAAAATCCAAGAAAGTTAATTGCTGGAGTACCTAAGAAAGTACCTGCACATTATAGCTTCTCTGGCAGCAAAGCCGAGCTGCTGCCCTGTGAAAGCCCCCGCTTTCCCCCCACATCCAGGCGGCTGCTGCAGGCAGGAGGACCACAGCCATTTTCTCCCTCCCCATCCCTAGGACATGCTGCCCTCCCCGCTGCCCATTTTGCCTATGTTACAGCCTGTATGTGATCCAAGACAGAAAATAATCTCTGGCATCTTGTTGTACTTTTCCTTGAGGGTCATCATCTCCAAAACCAATATTATTAGAGAATCCATTTTCCCTCCGTGTTAGCGGTCATCTGCTGCAGCTTCATCAGTAACCTGAATGCCAGGCGGTAGTGGGGAATGTGAGGGGGGGATAGAAAAGGGACAGGCCTTTGCCGGAGAGGTGTTTGTTGGTTTGTTCGTTTGGAGAATTAGGGAAACAATACTGGGATCACATTCCTCCCAGGTTTCTACATGCAGTTAATAAGCTGCAGGAAATACTAATATTCACTAAAAGAGCATTGCTTCGGGGAGGGAACTGGAAATGTTAATAGTTATTGGTCCAAATTCTCTCTCGCTGGACTCCACAGACATTACTAAACTTAATCCAAGGAGGAATTTGGTCCACTGGGTTTAATTTAAGCATGTAATATGATGCAGTGTTGGGGAAAAAAAAACACATCTATTTGGTGGATGTATTTTTGGGATGTCTCTTAGAAGTTCCGAGAGTTTGAAGTTCATTTTTGTTCAGCATTAGTGTGACCACAGCTAGAATGTCATGCTCTGTTTTGGTCTCAACAATTACAAAAAAGGCAGGATGGAGCTAGAGAATAAAAAGAAGGGACACAAGCAGATGATGTGAGAGCTGAGGATCTATCCTGTAACGAGAGCCTCAGAGAATTTGGGGGACTGAATCGGTATCACTTACAGGAAAGGTGGCAAAGAGGGGACACATCCGCACACTGTAAATACAAGTGGTGTGCTGATATTAAAGTGAAACAATTTAGAGTGCCTAAAGGCATCAAGGCAAGGAATTAAAGGATGGCTAAAACTTTATTTTTAGGGAAAAACTTTATGGAGGGGAAAAACCTTAGGGAGGTTGAGCGCCGTAAGCTTCAGTTGCAATGAGAGTCTCCTGATGCTGGAGCCAGACCTAAGTAAAGGTGAATCTGATGGGCACTGTTTTGCACTGTGTAGTACTTCCAAGGGAAATTTAGCAGGTGCTTCTTTTTTCTCTACTGGGCTATATCCCATCAACCTTATTCAGTCCAATAATCTCCCTCACATCGGTGGGACAACCTTTGTGAAAATGCAGAACTATTTATTCTACTGGTGGCACAGACCTTTCCTGACATATAATGGCAAAGAAACAGAGGATTTATGGCTGTAATATCATCTGACTTCTGTATCCAAAATTTAAAACATGAAGGATAAAATATGCTTTCTCTGTTGGAGAAAAAAGGCAGAGGAATTACATTCTTGGCATATATGTTAGAAATGGCAGCACTGATGAGATTATATCTGTTATCTTCAAAATTGCTTTAAACCAGAAGCTTGGGTAACAAAGGACAGAAGTTACTTTCATATTAGCATATGTGTCATGTTTAATCAATCAAAAGAGAACTGTAATTACTTTACTCTCTTCTTAGCTAACTTTAAAGAAAGGAAGTCATGAACCTATAAAGTAAATGTCATCCTGTTTAGATAGTTATAGTTTTATAGGTAATTTGTTGCAGATTTTATGCAGATAATTTATAATTATTTCCTTTCATGCTCATCTTTTAGCCTGGAGTCTAGTTTTAACACAAACATAAGGACTGCAGATGCAGGGAAAGTATCAATGAAACTATCTAATTTTTTCCCAAATTTGGTGCACACATTTACAAGTTTATCAGCCACTGTGCAGCTACTGAACTTGGCAGTAGTTGGAACTGCATATGCAATACCAAAGCGAAAACTCAAGTGGTGGTAATAATTAGTAGGCTTGGTTAGATGACCTATGACTTTCAGGAGGTATTTGCATGAGAAGGAATTCATTTCTTCTCCCGTCCTGAGTCTTTGGTATCACTTTGTTTTGGATACTATGCAATAGGTGGTTTCCACTACATCGTGCTGCTGCTGTGAAGGAAACAAATTGCATAGTCAGTTGAGCAGGGAGCTTTAAATTGTCAAATGTGTTGAACGGCACATAGAGCAGTAGGATGACTGTGTTTGAAAATAGTCTCAAATTGCCACAGCTGCTTGCCTTTAGCATGTTTCCCACCACAAAATAGTCTGTATTTTCTTCTTCATGGATAAAAGCTCTAAGTTGGAAAAACTCTGAAGCAGTCCCAGGAAGCAAAACAGAAAGAGAGTATTTATGCAAGAGAAGATTTGTTACAATTGTTTGCTGGCATTACAAGATAATTTCATTTTCTTTTGCTCTTTAGAAACCTCTTATAGAGTTAAGAGGTGGAAAACTAGTGTTCGTAAATATTTTAAAATGTTAAGCCAAAATGTGGATTTGATTTGTTAGAGGACTGGCAGTCTGACTGTTGACCGTCCTTTCTCTTCCAACCTGCAATAAATTCTACAAAAATACATTATTTCATCACTCACTGAACTGGACTGATTAAAATAGGCACCAGGGAAACACTCCCTAGCCATGAGAGAGAACGATTAGACTCTAAAGCATTGTGCGTCCTTTATGTTGCTAAGGCACCCTTGTGTATAAGCATAGCCATCCCATGGAGGTCTGACTAATGACATTGGTGTTTCAGCGTTGGTTTTCTCTTTCCAGTGAAGGGCCAAACATCAACACAAACCTATCAGACTAGTAAGTCAGCTTTCTGTCCAAAGTAACACACAAGCAGTGATGTATCTAGCGCTCTGTCCACCTGCCGCTGGCTTCCCGGTCTGAAGTACTAAACAGCCGTTTACCTCTGGGTTGATTAGGGAAACCTTTGACATGAGTCTGGAGTGGGGTTTAAACTTCTGTTTCTGGATCTGTAGGGAAAAATGCTTAAGCAGCTTTAACCTCTGCAGTGGCTCCCTTCAGGCTGTTATGAAACATGAATTCATCTGACCTCTTCAAGGTCTGGCTATATCTTCCTGTCTGGGAGATCCAGTCATTCCTTCCTTCAGCCTGCTGCAGACAAATGAATATCTCATGGTACTGTCATATAAAAAGCTACTTAAAACATTTCAAAGCCAAAAGGGCTGCTAGTTTATACTCTTTGAAAAATCAACACAGTGTCTAAACAGCTCTGTAATACACAAGACTTCTGCTGCTTGGATTTATTTCTTTCCAGCTCTGGTTTTCTTTTTTTTTTTTTCTTTTTTGACCAATATGTTATCTCAGTTAACAGTATTTTTCATTTCTGATAGTAGTAAGGATTAACTTGTCCAGCCAGAGGATGCTTCAGCTGCCTGTCCAATTCACTACCTTATGGGACTGATTTGTCAAAAATGTTAAGCACCCTGAAGTCCAAGAGCAGCACACAATACCTGGGAATCCAACATACGTGTGCCATAGGTGTGGTGGCCAAATGGAAGAAACCATCATTGGCAACACAGAAAAAGATCGCGGCCCTATCCACCAGTTGCTAAACAACAGATTATTGCCAGACACAGGGCTGGACCGTGAATGAAATTATTGACTTTTGCTGCTATTGTGCTTTGACCTTGACAGTAGGACCCAGGAGAGGTGAACCCCATGCCTGACTCTGCTACTGGCCGTTCTTTGTTGTCCCACTCCAGTCTTCTGTGTCACCTTGACACCAAGCCCAAGCTGCGAGTGCTCAGCAATTCTGCAAGCTGGGCATAAGCTGTTTCGTTTTGTGCTACATTTGCTGGATAGAGGTAATTAAAGCTGATGCCTATCTGTGTATTGATATGCTGGGTGGGAGAGGAGAAATGTTGGACCTGAGTTGCCTTAACACGATGACAGCAAAACAGAAGTAAAGGCAAGTGGTAGGATAAAGATAAAAGGTAAAGTGCTCTTCTGTTACAGGAGCGTAAGAGTGCTGAATGTGCAGGGACGTCCTTCCTTTCCTACCTGTGAGAGTAAATCTATCATTCTTTACCAGCTCTGGCTGGTCCAGTCTGGGCTGAGTAACTGAAGAATGCTAACAAAGATTATCTAGAAATTGATGGGAGGGTGTAATGGATAATTCCATGCATTGGTGAGAAGTCAGGAAATAGTCCAAATTCCAAACTTGGGAAGGCTGGAAGAATGAAACTGAGAGATGATTACCACAGCATGAGGAGATGGGGGCAGTTATGGAGAAGCCACGAGAAGGTGTGAGATAAAAACTGGTTAGAAAAATGAAAGGATAAAGAGTTAAGAAGGAGCAAAGAAAGTGAAAGAAGGAAAAGAGAAGTTCTCAAAAGAAAACACAGAGGCGTGGAAGAAAGGCAGAGGGGAGAAGGAAAGTGAAAGCACTAGATGATGAGGAAGGTACTAGTAAAACAATAAATACCTGACGGACCCATCCCCTGGGGCCTCCTGACTGCTCCCAGACCTCTCAGCCACCCCGATTGCCGGTGGTCTGTGTCCACAGAACTGTCTTAATTTTCTTATCCGCTTTCTGCCAACGATGTATCACTGGTGCTAAAGGGCACTCAGCATCTATAAAAATCTATAAAATTCAAGACAAATCAGAGTTTGAGGGGAAAAAAGGAGTTAAAAAGAGGTAATGAAATTAACAGCAAAAATTACTAAATAATCAAGGATTCGGAAGTCATACAAATAATTAAGAGCCAAGAATGCAAAGAAAGCCCATACTGATTGCTTACATACTCAATATAACCCCACATATACATTTAATTTGGGTACAGTGACATCATTTTCACCTTGAATCTTATTTATATGTAGTAACAGTGTCTTGTTAAAATCTGAGTTGTACTACCTTAAAACAAGCCTATTGACTCTAACTTGTGGATTATTAAACAGGAATAGTGGAGGTCCTAGCAATAAAATAAGCATTATCTGAGTACAGGAAGTACTTCAAGTATTTTTTTAAAATGTCTTTTTTTTCTTTTTTTTTTTTTTTGTTTCACGTTGTGCTATTTTGACTAGGATAGCTTATTGAATTATTCTATGATTTTACCTCTTTCCCCCCTATAAATCTATACATTTTTATATTTTCTGTAATTTCTTTGGGGGCTGTTGCCTTTGTAACGTATGAGAATATTTTAATTTGGTTTTCTCTCCATTCCAATCATTTGGGGTTAAATTTTCTCTAATAGCCTAATCCCAGTCCAAATAAGTTTAATGAGAAAACTCCAATGTGATAAAATGGAACCACATTTTCCCTCTTAAGCCTGCACAGCAGACTTTTCTGGCATAATTGTGTCGTTCAAGGGTAGAATGAGGTGTGATCTGTGACTGGCATAAGCAAAAGCTTTCAATGTCGTTGCAGGTAAACTGGCAAAAATAACCGTATTGCCGTTTCCACCCTACTTTGTTTGGCAAGCCAGAGAAAAGTTACAGCACCGACAGTGGGGTTTTGTTGTTACAAGTTGCTTTTCCAGTATAATGGGAGGCTATTTCTGTTCCAGCAAGGCCTTCCAAGTGTGGGCCTGGACTGAATTACGCTCGTGTAAATTGAGACTAATTCCGCTGCAGTCTTGCAGCAAAGGTCATGCTCACTCTTGGTGTACGCCGGTGAGCTGAAAAGTTGGCCGGAGGAAAGGCTGCTGCAACTCTGTGTGCTCTCTGCGCGAAAACAGGTCTCCTGCGTTCTGGCCAGGCTGCGGTAGTTCTGGCTCGAGAAGACGCGGTGTTCGTAGGCAGCCATACTCCCAAAATGCAGAGCCAAGGCTCTCCAAGTGACAACGTCTTACAGGCATGCCCGTCTCACGTGCTTTCTGTTATGCCTCTTTTCTTTGATCTCCTCTGCCTGCAACAGAGAAGGAGATCAAAGAAAAGCTGAGCTCTGCCTCTTATCTCTGCACTCCTGTGTCATTTTTTTCCTTTTTTCTCTTTATTTCTGACTATTGTAGGGGAAGCAAGACACAGAGGGAGCTCCTCTGTACCAACCCCAGCCTCCTCTGACCCCAGCCCAGAGCGCTGCAAGGAGGCTCTTGCACTCTTGCCTGAAGCAGTCGACTGCTGAAAAATGCTAGAGGTGATAAAAGCTAAGTTTTGTGGTTTAGCTTCACGGGAGCAGTATCGCGATTCTTATCAAGGACACAAGGGTGCAAGAAAACATTTAATAACGCTGTAGGCAGTTTCTTCTGAAGAGGCAATTGTAGCCTTAAAAAGTCCCAGTGATTTAGTTAATGAGTGTGAAACCAGTACTTTTCTAGAATAATAAAAGAACTTCTGAGCTAATGGTATTGCACTTACAAAAAAGCAGAAAATACAGCCTTGCTGAACAGCAGCTGGTCTGTGACAGCTGGAGGAGACCTAACCAAAGCCAAATCATTTCAGATTTATCAATGTCAACAGTGTTTTGCCCTTAACTCTTATGCTTTACACATCTTTTCATATGTCTTTTCTCATTAGCCACATGGAAGAAACATTATTATAATGTTCCTGCCTAGATGGTCTTGATCTTTCCAGTTCTCCATTATCCATAACTTCCAAGTGAAAGAAAACAAACTTTGTAATGAGCACATTAAAAAAAAAACAAAACAAAACAAACAAAAAACTAAAACCACATTACTTTATGCTAGTAAAGGATCCAAAATAAAACTTCACCACCTTTCCAACCACATGAATAAACTTCTAAAAGAAGTCTGCTTGTTGGAGAGCTGGGATACACATATTAACAGAGCTTTTCTCTCCAGTGTACTGCTTTCATATTTTCAGTAGCAAATGAACTGAGACTTAAAATGAATGAGCTGTTTAAGAGTAATATGTCTCCCCTTGCACCTGCATACGTTGACGGCTATCAGTGGAGCTCCATAGCCAGAGTTTCAGTAGCACTGATTCTTGTACTGCGATTATTTTCTTCAGTAATGCATTTAAAAAGCACTAGCAGTCTACCGATGCTGCCACTCAGTGTAGCAATTCATGCCAAGCCTGAGACATCCTTGTTTATCGACTTCACTGTTCTTCAGAGCAAACAAGCAGCATGGGTAATTCTTCCAACCTTATTTGTCTTGATTTATGCGATTATGCACATGGTGCTAATTCTTGCCTTCAGCTGTTTGTGTTCAAATTACACACCCTTCCCTTAAAAATGCTATTGTACTCTTGAAGATTGATCTTTTTAATTCCATGTTTACATCCATTTTCATGCTGTTCAGTTGACTTCCTTTTTATATTTCTAGAGCAGGAACGCTCGCTGTAGTAGGCGTGAGGCATATACACACGCCTTGAATCTATCTTGCTATCACTGTCTGTCTTTTAACACTCTTCCTGAATTTTTTAATCTGAAATATGAATAACAATTTAATGCCTTCTGGAGGGGGAGAAGGGCTTCCATAAAAAATATCATATTATATGAGTTGCATGGCAAAAGGATTTGTGATTTGAATTATTACTGAACCTCGCTGAGTATCCTTTCACAATCATTTGCATTTATAGTGCTATAGGAATAGGGTCTTTATGTAACAGCTACGGCGTCAGAATGCTGTGGTTTTGGCTGTGGGCTTCCACAGCTGAGCTGTTTGTGGAAGTCAAAATGCTGGACTAGTTCAGCCCGAGCACATTACGGATGGTTCCTCGAAAGCAAGCTGACAGCCCCCATCAGTCTGTTTTTTTTCTTTTAAAGGTAAAAGCATGTTTCTTCATGTCTGCCAGCAGTTTGCTAAGCAGTATGTATTAACATCAGCGCTTGCCAGTTGAATCCTTCAGCCAGTTTTGTTTCTCTGTCTAAGCTTATACACAGCTCGGACGGCTGCGTGGGTTACACTTGTGTTTCAGTCTCTCGAGCCATAAAGTATTTGTGGTCTAATTGCAAGAACAGCTGGGATGACGAGTCCTCTGCTTCTCTTCTAACTTCTGCATGGCCTTGTGTGTTCACCCTGCACTTAATTCAGCTCCTGAGGGGTTCAGTGACAAAACTCCTGGAGATCATGCAGGTAGACATCCACAATTACCTCATTGTTTCCAGTGGAGGTAGGTCCTCAAATGATTACCCTGTGGAGTAATTCCAACTCTACATCTCCTCATCCTCCCTTTCTTCCTCCAATAACCATGTTGACATCTTAGCTATGGGTCTGCACTTACAGCTTAGGTTCAGTGAATTATATTCAGTGAATTAGAAGACTTTCTCAGTGTCACTGCATTCTTCAACTTACTCTGTAAGAGTGATCTAGGCCTTTCGTTCCTGTGCATACAGCCCTTGTTGGATTTGCCTGAAATGTGTATCGTTTAAGTAACCCAGATCCGCCCCATATAGCACAAACTTTCTTATGTTCTCTGTCATGAATCAGACATCTGGCCAGTTACACCTTTCCTAATGAACACATAACATGTCCTTTCCTGTCCTAATGAACAGGAAAGATCTAGTTCCTCACCTGGAAGGTGCTGGTGTGTACCTTCATAATAATTGGCAGTAGACCATTAGAGGAAAGAAAAATCAGGGCAAGGAACCATGGGGTTTGTTAATGGTCATCTGAACCAGTAGTTAGATTTTTTTTGATAAAAAATAAAACCTGAAAACTTTTGACTCAGTGTTTGTTTTTCCAGCAGCCATTTCTTCTCATGTTTCATTTCACTTTTTTGATGAAATACTTAGCTGAAACCCCAATTTTTTATGCAAATTAGATAAATTGGAAAGTTTTTAGTAATCCAGACAATGAATAGCATTGCTCAAGAAAAGGCTTCTTAAGCCTAATAGGAAACATTCCCAGAACATGCTAGTTGCACATTTAAAGTTACTTTTAGAAGACCTGCCCATTAGCTGATCCTTAGCCTGTTTAGTATGGGCATCTTAATACAGGCTGTACAAGTGGACTGGTTTTTTAAAGTAGAATTTAAGAGAGGACTACATCAATTCAGTCTCAGTGAAATAGATATTACTTTCGTTTTAACATTTCTTGTGTTGTCTCATGGCATATTGGGTTTGCGTGGCAAGGTTTTGGTAGCGGGGGGGCTACAGGGGTGGCTTCTGTGAGAAGCTGCCAGAAGCTTCCCCCATGGCTGACACAGCCAATGCCAGCCGGCTCCAAGACGGACCTGCTGCTGGCCAAGGCCAGGCCCATCAGTGACGGCGGAAGCGCCTCTGGGATAACAGATTTAAGAAAGGGCGGGGGGGAAACCCATGCAACAGAAACTGCAAAAAGAGAGAGGAGTGAGAACATGTGAGAGAAACAGCTCCGCAGACCCCCAGGTCAGCGCAGAAGGAGGGGCAGGAGGTGCTC